>CM033470.1:208169349-208769349 GCA_019447015.1 Hymenochirus boettgeri | reverse complement strand
AGTTCATTTCTGTTTTAGTGATTCTACATCACACAGAGTACACAGCATTCCCTTCAAACAAATCAAGGAACTAATTCTATTTTTATCAGATAATTTTGTTTAATACGTTTCACCTGTTTCCCATTATAATGTTATATTCATTGCTGCTCATTTTTGTCTTCTTTGCAGGGTAATTACTCTGCCATGTCTCTGTGGAGCACATGCCAAAGAATAACAATTAGTAATTAAGTTACATAGATTGCGATCTTTCAAAGTCCAAATCATTTACTATTTGCAAGGTGCTTAGAATGTTAATATTATATAAGTTATTAGTTAAATGATTAAATAATGTTGAAATAATGTTATGAAAGAATGTAATTATATATGTCCAAACAATATATGCTTTTTTTTAGGTGTAATTAATGTATTTAAATAAATATAGTACTGTACTCGAGTACTGTGCTCATATTCCTTCTTAGACAAGCGATACTTTGGGAGGTGTGGTAGTTTTATCTCGAACCTGGTTTGTGCAGCTACAGCATAAGCTATAGCAATATAAAATAAACAATTCCCCGGGGACAGAAGCAATACATTTTTATTTTTTTATTTTTTTTTATTTCCTCACTCCCTGCATTCATTCTTATGAAAATATTTTTCTACATTTCACAGGCTGCATCTTAGAAACATGTAAAGGCAAGTGATTTTATTCAGCTAAACATTTGCAAATCACACTGAAAATGTTCTGCCTTATCATCAACATTAAATAAATAGTAAAGGTCAAAAGTGCTCAGTGTCACTGCCCTAGACCCTTAGCAACCCATTTTCAGAACATTGCCCCCTTACATTGATATAGAGCATGGAAAACATGATATTACACAACTCATTGATTTTTTTGCCCAATGGCCAATTTACCCATGATTATTGAATAAATTGCATAAGAATCTAGGAAGTAGCATGGGGAGCATGTGTCAATCTTCAAAAGTTTTTTTTTAAAATACGGTACAAATATTGTCTACAGGGTCTTTTCATTGTTTTTCATGTAATTTTGCAGTTAAACCTGGAATAATGCAAAAATTTAGCTGCGACCAGTTTCTGAATTCGGAAAAAAGTAAAACATTAGCTGTAAAGCAAAGGGAATTAAGATGCTTTTTCAAAACCTAAAAAAAATCAATTACTTTCTAGTGTTTTACTGTACATTGGCTATGACCAGTGTTAATAAAATTGCATTTAGAAGGGAATCGAAAGTCTACTGTGCACCCCCCAAATCCTCCTCCCCTTAAAGTTATCATAGGGAGGACCTAATTCGCAAGGTCTTCTCACCTGAGTTTGCCTTGGATGCCTACTACCAGTGCTCAAATTCACACTTGTAGTGCAAGTTTAGTCTCCTCCCATTTGTTATGAGGCTTTAGTTAAGGATATCTAAAGCCTCAGAACAACAAAGAATTAGACATCACCTTCATATAAAAGCAGTAATCTGTGTCTCATCTCTCATTTTAATGTAGGTGCTGTTAAATTTAACTTGTGTTTTATTTTCCAGCATTTCAGTGCACATGCCAAATCCTAACTTACTACAGGAACTTGTTACATCAGGTCAGACATACTAGTAGTAGGTTTTAATCCTGTGTACTTTTACCTACTATAACTACTTTAACGTAATTAGTTTCAGCATTTTAGGATCTGTGTAAAATACAAAGGACATTCTGCTTTGGTTCTTAGTTTGTACCATAAACAATGATCTTGATTTTGCACTATTATAGATGAATGCAAAATAGGAATGTCTAAATACCATGTCATTACTATAAAAGAAAAAATATTCACCTTTTTTAAAAAGTATTAGAGAAGTGCACACATTAGAGATAAGAAAAAGCGAACTGAAATATAACAATCTTTACATTTTGTGCATTCCAACAGAAAATGTAAATTCTTTGTAGGTGCCTTCAAAAGATAGAATAAGGACTGAAAAGTATCTGAAGAAGTATTGTAGAATATCAACATACAAAGGATGATCACATTCTAACAGTCACTGTATTGGTGATGAAAAAGAAAATAATCACACCTCAAATGATGTTTTTACAGAGGGTCAAAGATACATTTGTCGGGAAATTGAACAGATAAATAGAAAGAACTCAAAGTTATAAAAGACTGGAAGAAACTATGGGAATTCAATAAAAATGATAATGAGGAGCTCATAGATGTCAAAGAATAATTCTATAAATAAAGAAGTTCCAAAGCCACTGGATTTTTTTTAACACCATTGAAAAATAAACATATATATTTAATATAGTCATGGGCAGTTGTTTTTTAATAAGGGTTACTTTAAATAGTCAGCAATGCCAGCCCATCTATGATGATTTCACTTTAAGAGTAAAACTGATTAACATTAATTTGGATTATGAGAGCAGTGGGTCTTTGGCAGTATTAATGTCAGTTTTTATGGTAAGTGGGTGAATCTTAAACATAAATACAGTGTATGAAGGAAAGAATGTCTCTACTGGTTCATTTAGGTTCATAAAGGCAACATTATTGAATGTGTGTAAACTTGTATGTATACTGGGTAAGAATGGAAAATTCAGGTATCTGGTATACAAAGGAGAAATAAATAAAACACATAAATAACTATACACTGTAGATACAATACAATTGTTTTAAATCATAGAGGGGCCCATGCACACTACAATACTTATTATACCATTGGTATTGGTTTAATAAAAAATCTTGACAGATAGCGCTAGAATAGAATAGATGTTTGGTAATTTACCATTCAACATTCGGGTAACAACCAGATTTGTAATCTGGTTGTTACAACTATACTGTCATATTCAATGCCTTGACATCTGATATCTTTCCTTTCTCCTTTAAGCATGCATATGTTGAACCTCCTTTGACAACTGTTGCCTATCTTACAACTGCCCGATTTCCTTTTACCCATAGCCTCTACTACTTACTAGGATCTCTTGTCTTCTCCCATATCACTAATTACCTTAATGATCATACTATATTGGATCTCTAGCAGTCAGGATTCTATCCTGCTGCATCCGAGGGTCATCGCCAAAACAGTAAATTCGAGGGTTATCGAATTTTCAATAATTCGAAGATATGTCTGCGAGTTCGGAAAACCCAAACTATGAACTTTTGGGAAGTTCTAAAGAGTCCGAGTTCATCAAAACCATTAAAGTTTGAGTTGAACTGGGGTTCGAGTTTGAGTTCTAGCCCATCTCTAGTTTTGTATGACATTCAGGCTGCCAAAGCCAAAGCTCACTATTCTATTCTCATCTTTCTAAACCTCTCCCCTGCTTTTGACACATTAAATCATTCCCTCCCATATTATTGGACCATTCTCTCCTAATGCCAATACTTCACTCCTTTCCACGACATCTGGAATGAAGTGGCATCTTAACTCATATCCTATCTTTATCCTGATATCTAATCACAGTTTTTTTGCCATCTCATCCTGAAGGATGCACTGCTGCCTTAAATCGAATCTTGCTAAAACTGAACTTATCATTCTCCCACCTAAACATAGTTCTATCCCACCATTTCTATTTCTTTTGAAAACACACCCATAAATGTGAAAAACTAGTTTGAAAAGTTTGGATTAAATACAGATAAAATAGCAAAGATAAATTAATGTAAATGGCTGTGGCACATGGGAAATGGTCCGGGGAACATGTCCATATAAACACTTCCTTCCCCCATGATCAGGCAATCCTCGGGTTTCCGCATGCTACATTAGAGGGTTATCGAACTATACATTTTAGGGTTACTGAAATCAAAGGCTACATTCAATAATTACCAAAATCGAAGGCTACATTCAAAATCAAAGGCTGCATTCGAGGGTTACCAAGATTGAATTCTAAATTTGAGGGTTACCAAACTATACATTCAATCAAAGGATACATTTGAGAGTAAACTATTTGAGGATTCGATAATTTTTGAAAATAAGTCAGCGAGTTTGAAAAACTCAAACTAATTTGTAGTTCGTATAGTTTGAATAGTTTGAGTTCGTACAATCTCATAAAGTTCAACCCAAACTCGTGTTCGGGTTCGAGATCAGATCCATCGCTATTGTTCAACATTGCTTCCCTGAGTGGTTCTATGTAAATAAACATATGCATACATACATTTTCTCACATCAACAGGTAATGCAATACAGTACATTTTTACTCATGCAATTTTGTGGATGGGGAAGTCAAGCAATTGCATGACTGGCAGATTCCTTATAAATTTACCATCCACAAAATTGTATGAGCAATAGAAGCAATGCTTTTTTAACAGTCCAATAGGGGTGATTCCAGCATCATATCCACCATTTTTCCCTCGCTAGATGAGTCCTTGCCAAGATTACAGAAATTATGACTGCTCAATTAGGCATGTCCAAGCCACATGCACGGGCTGACTGGATGATATTTTTGCATGTCAGTTGGTTGCCTGAAAAATCTGCACTGTTTTTGCGAGCAACTATGGCTACTTTTACCACAGCCTAAAGGTGATTTATCCCGGCCGACCGTTCGCCACTAGTAAGTGATCGATCGGGACAAAAAATTGTATGTTGTGTACAGAAGAGCTTCATAATCATAAAACAAATCATTAAACAATCATTAAAACAACAATGTTTTAATGATTATCATGCTCCTTAGAAATTTGGGTACTCCCCAGACATTGAGGCACTGACATGTGCCTATTGGAGATGGGAATTAACCAAGGACCCATTGCAAGAAGCTGCACATCAAACATGTAAGTTGTTGCTCATTAAAGGAGAAGTAAACTTTATTTTCTTACTCTTTATTTACATGTATGTACGTAGAATATGAAGTTGATTCTGTTACTAAGAAGGCTTCCATGTTGTTGCCAGTACATGTCTCTGTCCATGCAGTCATAAACAGCCTTGTGAGCTTGTGCAATTGGTCTCACCCCCTCAACCCATTATTTACTGTCTCTATTTTCAATGCAGATGTCTCCACAGAAATATGGAAGCCCCTGATAAGACTTTGAAAGCTGTTGTTGCATGAGTGGCACAAAAAAACAGCCTACCAGGAACAATACTAAATTTAGCTTTTTTTTTTTTTTTTTTTAACCAATTTTATTTATTTCAGCATCCAGTGATGTACAACATTATGCATAATACAGCATTATTTATGTAATCAATAAAAGTGTTTGACATCCATTTGTTCGCATTGTTATTTCACATTCATCACATAATGTACTAAGTAATTAGAAATCAGCTATATTTTAATTTTGCTATTTTCTTTTATAATAGACAGGAAGTACACTGCAAAAAATCAGTTATTGTGATAGTAAGATTGTTCGCAAACACTTTTACATGTTCTGCAGGTCTCTGATCTGTAACATGATTGGCTGATGAGAGTGAAAGGCAGGCTGCAGCTTTTTCGTTTTGATCTGTTGTGTGAATTTAAGACTCCCAGCAAACCCAGAGAGGGGAATTATGGGAGCTGATCCCCAGTACACACAGGGTAATAGTACTATTATCCAATAGTTAATGCATTTTTACTTCAGCCTCTTTGGGACCCTGTTGGGAGTTATTAAAATGCTAATAATTATCTGCCTAGGTATTGCTCTTTAAAACTGACCAGCTTACCCGAATATGCAAATCATAGAGGACGTTCAGGGAGATTCAATAAAAGTTCTTATCATTTAAAATGGTGCTAAATTTTCCCCAGCCTAACAGATCTTATTTAGCATTTGAAAGCTAACATCTGATTGGTTGGGGCAAAATTAGAACCATCTTAAACGATAAGAACTTTTATTGATTTTAATAACAATACAAATAAAAAGGAGAGAAAATGAAGAGAAAGAGAAACATACAAAAAATTGGGTAAAAGCATTAAGGCTCCCTATTGGGACTTAAGTATTATATTAATTTTAGTGTTGTTTTGAACTTACCCTTTAAATATCATATTTTGATTAGTGACATTGTCTGTATCCATTATCACAAACAAACAACCAGGAAAACAAGAAGTCCAGGACACCAAATAACAGCTAGCACATATTTATGTTATAACGAGCTTCTGGGTAAGCCATACAGAGAGGTTGATTTCCGACATGATTTATATAAAATGACAAAGAATAAATAGTTAGCAATGATTTGAACTGATTTTTGCACCCAACTGTTCAGATAAACACTAAACTTAAGAGAAATGAAAAAGGAAAAAAACTTTGTGCTTTGATATTGTACCATATATTTCAAACAAAAATGATTAAATCAATGTATTAAAAAGCCCCTAAATGAATCAAAGACTCATAAAAATTCTATTGCTATTATTTTTCTAAATGATATTCCAGCAAAGTTAAAAAGTTGATCTAATACAAAACCTTTAAGTTATATTTTGAACCAGTAGTTCAGTACTTTAGCAACTTTCTTTTGTTATTTTATTGTTAAGTAGGAATAATTGGATATTGTGCAGCATTTCACAAGTAGTTGAATATTGAAAATACCCTAGAGGTGTGAGATATTATCTGCTCTGAAAAAATATATGCACGTTTTAAAAATAGAAATTTGAATCACACGTCTACAGAGCGAAACAATTACCTAGCTTAAGGAAAAATAATTTATTACTATAAATTGCATATTTTTTTTTTATTAAAATGTAATACCTGCAGAATGTTATCCATCTCATATACTTTTAGAAACAAATAAACAATAAAGTAAAATAGGAGATACATAAATCAACAGTATAAAAACTGTACACTAAGGATTTTAAACATTTAAAAATTGAAATAGAACCACAAGTGTAAAGAAATAAAGACAGGCTAATACTCGCAGCTACATGATCCAAATCCTGTAATATTAATATCCAAAATGTATCCTAATGAAGCATGGATACTCTGTAAAAATAAGATGTCGGAATAGAAAAGCCAAGACTACTCACTGTGTTAAAGTTAGCTGTCTATGATAAAAAAAAGTATTTTTTCAGGATCTTCAAGATTAATTTGTCAAAAAAAAAGGTTTCTGTATTTCCAAAATAAAAACCATTTGAGGTCAATGTAGCAGTTAAGCATCTGCCTTTATTTTAACGATTTCACCATTTCTTTCTGTAAGAAAGATGATCAGACACAAAAACCTATATACTTGAAATACCAGTGTAATTAGATACAAAAATAAAGTAGACTGTTTATGCCCCCCCCATACTTTTTTCCCCAAATACATATTTCTTAAAGCATAAAATGGGTGAATCTCAACCATGCACATGACATTATAAGTAGTAACCAGCATGGATTTAGGAGGAATAGATCTTGTCAAACTAACTTGCTTGGCTTTTATGAGGAAGTAAGTAGAAATTTAGAAATTTAGACTCTGGAATAGCAGTAGATGTAGTTTACTTGGATTTTGCAAAGGCTTTTGATACAGTCCCCCATAGGCGACTAATGTATAAGCTAAGGTCTGTTGGTCTGGGGAGTCACATTTGTACATGGATAGAAAATTGGTTAATGAATAGGATGCAGAGAGTAGTTGTTAATGGGGCTTCATCATTATGGACTAAAGTGCTAAGTGGGGTGCCACAGGGTTCTGTGCTGGGGCCGCTTCTATTTAATCTATTTATTAATGATTTGGAAGTGGGTATTGTCAGCAAGGTTTCTGTATTTGCTGACGACATAAAAATTTGTCGACCATTAAAAACTTCAGAGGATGTGCAATCGTTGCAAGGGGATCTAGATAGATTGTCACATTGGGCTGCTAAGTGGCAGATGAAATTCAATGTTGATAAATGTAAGGTGATGCATTTTGGACTTAAAAATCCTTGTGCTACTTATACTATAAATGGCTCTGTGTTAAGTGAATCCTTGTTGGAAAGGGATCTTGGAGTTTTGGTGGATAACAAACTTAAAGGTAGCAAGCAGTGCCAGGCGGCAACAGCCATAGCCAGCATGGTATTGTCTTGTATAAAGAGAGGTATGGATTCAAGGGAGGAAAATGTAATTCTCCCTCTTTACAAAGCATTGGTAAGGCCTCATTTGGAATATGCAGTGCAATTTTGGAATCCTGTGTACAAAAAGGACATCTTTGAAATGGAAAGGGTTCAGAGAAGGGCAACTAAATTAATAAGGGGATTGGGGGAGCTTGAATATGAAGAGAGACTGGAAAATTTACAATTATCTACGCTGGAGAAAAGGCGCTTGTGTGGGGATATGATT
Source organism: Hymenochirus boettgeri (assembly GCA_019447015.1). Lineage (NCBI taxonomy): Eukaryota > Metazoa > Chordata > Amphibia > Anura > Pipidae > Hymenochirus > Hymenochirus boettgeri. The sequence goes on along the minus strand of CM033470.1, from coordinate 208,761,219 downwards.
ACTGTGTATAAATACATTAATGGGCCATTGTTCACCAATAGAACATGTCATAGGACACGTGGACATCCCTTAAGACTTGAAGAAAAAAGGTTTAGGCTTCAAGCTCAGAAAGGGTTTTTCACTGTGAGAACGGTAAAGCTATGGAACTGTCTTCCAGTGGACATGTTATGGCAGGTTCATTGGTCATTTTCAAAAAAAACTGGATGAGTTTCTGCAAACAAGGAATGTTACAAGTTACTGGTATTGATACATAAAGTAGAGTTGATCCAGGGAAATTTCCGATTGCCACTTTCCCCCTTGATAAATTTGGTGGGTTTTTTTTGCCTTCCTCTGGATAAACAGTTAGGCAGGAAACGAGGATATTGCTAGATGGGTTGAACTGGATGGACGTATGTCTTTATTCAACCTCAAAAACTATACTATACTATACATTTCCAAAGAGTATATCATAAGGTATAGTATAGTATAGTGCAGTATTTGAGGTTGAATAAAGACACACATCCATCCAGTCCAACCTACTGAGCGATACCCACATTTCCTGCCTAACTGTTGATCCAGAGGAAGGCAAAAATAACCCACCAGAATGATAAGGGGAAAAAAAAATTCTTCCTGTGGCAATGGGAAATATCCCTGGATCAACTCTACTTCATGAATCAATACCATTAACTTCTAACATTCCTTGTTTTTAGAAATGTATCCAGCTTATTTTTTAAAACTATCCAATGAACCTGCCACCACATCTTCCAATGGAAAACAGTTCTATAGTTTTACCATTCTTACAGTGAAAACCACTTTCTGAACTTGAAGACTAAAGTTCTGTTCTTCAAGTCTTAAGGGATGTCCGCGTATCCTCTGACATGTTCTATTGTTGAACAATGCCTTTTCTCTACTGTACATGATTGTAACTTATTCAATGTGTCTTCATATTCAAGCACCTTCATTCCCCTTATTATTTTATTTGCCCTTCTCCGAACCCTGTCTATTTCTAAGATGTTATTTTTGTACACAGGATTCCAAAATTGCACTGCATATTCCAAATGAGGCCTTACCAATGCTTTGTAAAGAGGGAGAATAACATTTTTCTCCCTTGAATCTATACCTCTCTTTATACAATACAATATCTTGCTACTCGAGCTTTTGCTGCCTGGCACTGCTTGCTACCTTTAAGTTTGTTATCCACCAAAACTTCAAGATCATTTTCCAATAGTGATTCATCCGAAATGCATCACCACATATAAGTTTGTCTACCCCCATACTTGACTTTATATTTCCCTGTTGTGAAATTTTAGATGCATGGCTAATGTAACTCTTGTTTTTACTGATAAAGTTTGGATTGGCACAAAACATCCTTGCAGTTTCTTTTATTTTATGTATAAATCACATGACAAAATAGGAGTACACCATGATACTGTGCTATAATAAACCGACGCCAAATTACGCCATTCTTATAATATACAAATTACAATTAGATGTTACATAATAATGGAGCTTGAATAAGAACAACCTTTATAGCCTACTAATAAATCTGAGACAAAACACTTCCTGTCAGTATTCACTTACCTGACACCCGTTCCGGCGGTGATCCCTCTCCTCGCTCGGGTGTTTCGCTTCCGGGCACGCGTTCGCAACGTACTCGCTTTCGCTAGTGTTGTTCGCCTTTCGCGCACGAACCGGCGGGTTGCCTTTTTGTCCCTTAGCTTGCTGTCTAGCAGTTGAGGGGCAGAGGCGGTATTGGCCAATACCTCACAGCTTTGATTTGGTCTAAGACCGTTTGAGCGGGAAATTCAATTTCAATTATCCTATCCTATTTTGCCTAGTTCTTTCTTGTCATTTCATTGGCTCTTTTCTCCTATTTAGCTTCCTGTCCTTGCCTGCCTCATTGCCCGATATAGTTTGTGGTTTCCCTTACTAGTGGTGTGATATTATGTCCAGTTTCCTCGGTTCCTGATCTTTGCCTGTCTCTGTTCCTGATCCGCTGCTGCCTGCTCTGCTTTCTGCTTGCCTTGACTACTCTTTTGCCTTATCCCTTGTACTCCGACTGGTTGTCTGACTCCTGTGTATCGACTTCTGGCTCCGTCCCTGTTTCTGCTTTTGGATTCCGATTTTGTTCCACGCTTCCTAGCTCTGAGCTAGTTGTGCCCTGTTGTTAGTTGCGCTCCTGGTTTCCTTGAGTATCCCCGGCCTCAGCACAGATATTTTGCACTTTAAGTCCAGGGGGCAACCGTGTCCGGTGAGGCGCTACTAGCCTCCCGGCAAATGGGGGCTTGGCTATTGGTGAAGCAAGTGGTGTTAGATTGGGGTATCTGTGCTGAAGGGATACTTGGGGATTCTGGGGCATCACATTATATCGGGCCCCTATATACCTTTTTCTATGGAGAAGTTACAAGAACAACTTTTTCTCCATACTGGTGCAGTGAACCAGCTGACCGACAGAGTCACTGCACAAGAAGCTCGACAACTGCCTCCACCATCGGTTCCTGTTACAGAGCCTAAGGTACCTTTACCAGAAAAGTTCTCGGGGGATCGTCAAAAATTTTCAAACTTTATGAATGCTTGTAAGCTGTACTTCAGTCTACGACCTTCCTCCTCTGGTTCAGAGATCCAAAAGGTAGGCATTGTTATTTCTCTCTTGCAGGGAGATTCTCAAACCTGGGCCTTTGGGCTGCCTCAAGATAGTCTGGCTTTGACGTCTGTGGAAGAATTCTTTAAGGCTATGGGTATCCTATACTCTGACCCTGACCAAGAAAATACTGCTGAAGCCAAATTGAGGGGACTTCGTCAAGGACGCAGAGCTGTTGAGGAGTATGCTTCCGAGTTTCGTAGGTGGGCAGTAAATACACGCTGGAATGATCCGGCACTCAAAAGTCAGTTTTCTCTAGGCCTGTCCGACACAATCAAGGATATGATGGTTGGACACGCAGCTCCCACCACTTGGGATGAAGCCATAGATTTGGCTATTAGAGTTGATCACAGGTTAAGGGAACGCCGCCAAGACAGACAAACCTCTTCCTCTGTTTTTCCGGTAAGGTCAAATGCTGTTGTTCCTTTGACTGTTTCTTCCCCTACAGTTCCTGAGGAACCCATGCAGCTGGGAATCACCAGGTTGTCTTTTGCTGAAAAGTCTAGAAGGAGAAACCAAGGCCTTTGTTTGTATTGTGGTGACTCTGGACATCTGGTACGCACTTGCCCTCGTAAGCTGCTGGTAAACTCCAGTGCCTAGGTGGTATTGAGGAAGCCCACCTAGGTAGACAGGTAATTCCTCTAAAGTCCGATCGTGTTCTCTTGCCCGTCTCTATAACTTGGGGAGAAAAAATCTATTATGAGAAGGCTTTCTTAGATTCTGGGGCTACTGGTAATTTTATGGATATTTCCCTAGCTAAAACTATTGGGATTCCTTTTACTGAATTGTCCAAGCCCTTGTGTTTGCTGGCTGTTGATGGCTCACCAATACAACAAGGCAATCCCCTAACCAGAACTCCTAAACTCATAGTTAAAATAGGGGTTCTTCATTCGGAAAATTTAGAGTTTCTCTTGTTGCACATGCCCTCTTCGCCCATAATATTGGGTCTGCCTTGGTTACGTAAGCATAACCCAGTAATTGACTGGAAAGCTGGTCAAGTCCTTAAGTGGGGTGCCCAGTGTCAGGAACTCTGCCTTACGCAGCAAATTTCCAGCACCTCTTTAGCTTTGGTGCCTACTCCTTATAAAAGTTACGTTGATGTTTTTTCTCCTCAGGCTGCTGATGAATTACCACCTCATCGCCCCTATGATTGTCCTATACAGCTGTTACCCGGAACCATGCCCACTCGGGGACATTTGTATAATTTAACGGGACCTGAAAATCTTGCCATGAAACAATACATAAAGGAGAATCTTGAAAAAGGCTTCATTCGCCCTTCCACCTCTCCTGCTGGTGCGGGTTTTTTCTTTGTCGAAAAGAAAGATGGAGGCCTGAGGCCGTGTATCGATTACAGAGCTCTCAATAAAATCACTATTAAAAATAGATACCCTTTACCTTTAATTGACGACCTTTTCAATCATCTCGCTGATGCTAAAATATTTACTAAGTTAGACTTACGGGGGGCTTATAATCTGATCAGAATCAAACAGGGGGACGAATGGAAGACCGCATTTAATACCAAAGATGGGCACTATGAATACCTCGTCATGCCCTTTGGTCTTTCCAATGCCCCTGCGGTTTTTCAAGATTTTATTAATGACGTCCTAAGGGACTTCTTAGGCAAATTTGTTGTTTATTTAGACGATATTTTAATTTTTTCTTCTTCTTTACAGCAACATCGCCTTCATGTTCGAGCAGTACTTAACAAACTTAGAGAGAATCGTTTGTTTGCCAAATTAGAAAAATGCATGTTTGAAGTTTGCCAGGTTCCATTTCTAGGGTTTATCATTTCCGACAGAGGGCTAGCTATGGATCCGACCAAATTATCTGCTGTTCTTGATTGGTCTCCTCCCACCAATTTAAAAGCACTCCAAAGGTTTTTAGGGTTTGCTAACTTCTATAGAAGATTCATTAAGAATTTCTCGTCCATTGTAGCTCCCCTCACTGATTTAACCCGTAAGGGAGCAGATCCTTCTCATTGGTCAGAACAAGCCCACCTAGCTTTTAAAAAATTAAAAGAGATGTTTTGTTCAGCTCCGATTCTGGTCCACCCTGACCCTTCTCACCCCTTTATCCTTGAAGTTGATGCTTCGGAAATTGGTATGGGGGCTATATTGTCACAATATTCTGGCGTCCCTGAACGTTTGCATCCTTGTGCTTTCTTTTCTAAAAATTTTTCTCCATCTCAATGTAACTATGACATAGGCAACAGGGAACTGTTAGCTATTAAGTTAGCCTTTGAAGAATGGAGACACTGGTTAGAAGGGGCAAAACATCCTATCACAGTATTTACTGACCATAAGAATTTAGAGTACATAGAAAATGCTAAACGTTTAAATCCTAGACAAGCCCGTTGGGCATTATTCTTTTCCAGATTTAATTTTCAGATTACATATAGGGCCGGCTCTAGGAATGTAAAAGCAGATGCCCTCTCTCGTAATTTCCCAGAATCCAAGTCATATTCTGAATTGTCCCCTGAGCCTATTGTTCCCACTAATTGTATTCTTGGTGCTCTGACTACTAACCAAATGTTTTCTGACTTTTTCTCTTCTCTCTCCCCTTTCCAGTCTGAGGCTCCTCCAGGGAAACCTAGTGGTCGTCTTTTTGTACCCCTAAAATTTCGCCTTCAGGTCATTCAACAGTTCCATGATTCCAAATTAGCCGGTCACCCAGGAGAGAGGAAAACTCTGGCTTTACTCACCCGTCATGTCTGGTGGCCTTCAATATCTGTGGATGTTCAAGCATATGTAAGAGCCTGTTCCATTTGTGCCCGCAGCAAAACACCCCGGAGGTCACCAGTCGGAACCCTCCAACCCCTTCCCATCCCATCCCCAAATCCCCTTGGTCGAGTATTTCCATGGATTTTATTGTAGAATTACCCAAGTCTCAAAATTTCACAGTTATCTGGGTGGTAGTAGATAGATTCACTAAAATGGCTCATTTTGTTCCCTTACATAAACTTCCATCTGCTAAGGATCTTTCCCACTTATTCATTGATCATATATTTCGTTTACATGGTATTCCCGAAAACATAGTTTCTGACAGAGGAGTTCAGTTCATATCCCAGTTTTGGCAGTCTTTTTGTTCCAAGATAGGGATTTCCCTTTCCTTTTCCTCTGGTTTTCATCCGCAAACTAATGGCCAAACATAAAGGACTAATCAAACTTTGGATCAGTACCTTCGTTGCTTTGTCTCGGATTCCCAACACAACTGGTCTGAATATTTGTCTTTTGCAGAATTTGCATATAATAATTCTTTTCATTTTTCTACCAAACTATCTCCTTTCCAGTGTGTCTATGGCAGAAATCCTAAGTTTTCCTCTTTTTCAGAGTCATCTTCTGATTTACCAGCTTTGGAAGATTGGTCCTCTCATATGTCTACTATCTGGACACAAATTCAACAAAACCTTAAACAAGCCATTCTTCATCAGAAAAAATTTGCTGACCGTCATCGTTCCAAAGAAATTGAATACTTACCAGGAGATTTGGTTTTCACATCAACTCGTAACATTCCTTTACGCCAACCCTCTGCTAAACTCGGTCCTAAATTTATTGGTCCATTTCCAATCATCCAAAAAATTAATGAAGTTGCTTACAAAGTTTCTCTACCTCAGTCCCTAAGAATTAACAATTCTTTCCATGTTTCTCTTCTTAAACCAGCCGCTAATATTGTTCTTACTGCTGAGCCCCCACCTCCTATTGAAGTCTCGGACCTCCTATTGAAGTCTCGGGTGAAGCCGAATTTGAAGTGGAGAAGATTTTGGATTCCCGTTGGATTCGTAAGTCTCTTCAATATTTAATTGATTGGAAAGGATATGGGCCTGAAGAAAGAAGTTGGGTACCATCACACAGGATTCATGCTCCAGAATTGCTCAGGAAATTCCACCTTGAACATCCCCAAAAACCTGGCTTTAAGGGTCCAGAGGCCCCTCCTCAAGGGGGGGGTAATGTCAGTATTCACTTACCTGACACCCGTTCCGGCGGTGATCCCTCTCCTCGCTCGGGTGTTTCGCTTCCGGGCACGCATTCGCAACATACTCGCTTTCGCTAGTGTTGTTCGCCTTTCGCGCACGAACCGGCAGGTTGCCTTTTTGTTCCTTAGCTTGCTGTCTAGCAGTTGAGGGGCAGAGGCGGTATTGGCCAATACCTCACAGCTTTTGATTGGTCTAGACCGTTTGAGCGGGAAATTCAAATTTTTCAACATATCCATATCCATATTAAATTCCCTAGCATACTTCTTTTCTGTCATTTCATTGGCTCTTTTCTCCTATTTAGCTTCCTGTCCTTGCCTGCCTCATTGCCCGATATAGTTTGTGGTTTCCCTACTAGGGGTGTGATATTATTGTCCGTTTCCTCGGTTCCTGATCTTTGCCTGTTCTGTTCCTGATCCGCTGCTGCCTGCTCTAATGACTTCTGCTTGCCTTGACTACTCTTTTGCCTTATCCCTTGTACTCCGACTGGTTGTCTGACTCCTGTGTATCGACTTCTGGCTCCGTCCCTGTTTCTGCTTTTGGATTCCGATTTTGTTCCACGCTTCCTAGCTCTGAGCTAGTTGTGCCCTGTTGTTAGTTGCGCTCCTGGTTTCCTTGAGTATCCCCGGCCTCAGCACAGATATTTTGCACTTTAAGTCCAGGGGGCAACCGTGTCCGGTGAGGCGCTACTAGCCTCCCGGCAAATGGGGGCTTGGCTATTGGTGAAGCAAGTGGTGTTAGATTGGGGTATCTGTGCTGAAGGGATACTTGGGGATTCTGGGGCATCACATTATATCGGGCCCCTATATACCTTTTTCTATGGAGAAGTTACAAGAACAACTTTTTCTCCATACTGGTGCAGTGAACCAGCTGACCGACAGAGTCACTGCACAAGAAGCTCGACAACTGCCTCCACCATCGGTTCCTGTTACAGAGCCTAAGGTACCTTTACCAGAAAAGTTCTCGGGGGATCGTCAAAAATTTTCAAACTTTATGAATGCTTGTAAGCTGTACTTCAGTCTACGACCTTCCTCCTCTGGTTCAGAGATCCAAAAGGTAGGCATTGTTATTTCTCTCTTGCAGGGAGATTCTCAAACCTGGGCCTTTGGGCTGCCTCAAGATAGTCTGGCTTTGACGTCTGTGGAAGAATTCTTTAAGGCTATGGGTATCCTATACTCTGACCCTGACCAAGAAAATACTGCTGAAGCCAAATTGAGGGGACTTCGTCAAGGACGCAGAGCTGTTGAGGAGTATGCTTCCGAGTTTCGTAGGTGGGCAGTAAATACACGCTGGAATGATCCGGCACTCAAAAGTCAGTTTTCTCTAGGCCTGTCCGACACAATCAAGGATATGATGGTTGGACACGCAGCTCCCACCACTTGGGATGAAGCCATAGATTTGGCTATTAGAGTTGATCACAGGTTAAGGGAACGCCGCCAAGACAGACAAACCTCTTCCTCTGTTTTTCCGGTAAGGTCAAATGCTGTTGTTCCTTTGACTGTTTCTTCCCCTACAGTTCCTGAGGAACCCATGCAGCTGGGAATCACCAGGTTGTCTTTTGCTGAAAAGTCTAGAAGGAGAAACCAAGGCCTTTGTTTGTATTGTGGTGACTCTGGACATCTGGTACGCACTTGCCCTCGTAAGCTGCTGGTAAACTCCAGTGCCTAGGTGGTATTGAGGAAGCCCACCTAGGTAGACAGGTAATTCCTCTAAAGTCCGATCGTGTTCTCTTGCCCGTCTCTATAACTTGGGGAGAAAAAATCTATTATGAGAAGGCTTTCTTAGATTCTGGGGCTACTGGTAATTTTATGGATATTTCCCTAGCTAAAACTATTGGGATTCCTTTTACTGAATTGTCCAAGCCCTTGTGTTTGCTGGCTGTTGATGGCTCACCAATACAACAAGGCAATCCCCTAACCAGAACTCCTAAACTCATAGTTAAAATAGGGGTTCTTCATTCGGAAAATTTAGAGTTTCTCTTGTTGCACATGCCCTCTTCGCCCATAATATTGGGTCTGCCTTGGTTACGTAAGCATAACCCAGTAATTGACTGGAAAGCTGGTCAAGTCCTTAAGTGGGGTGCCCAGTGTCAGGAACTCTGCCTTACGCAGCAAATTTCCAGCACCTCTTTAGCTTTGGTGCCTACTCCTTATAAAAGTTACGTTGATGTTTTTTCTCCTCAGGCTGCTGATGAATTACCACCTCATCGCCCCTATGATTGTCCTATACAGCTGTTACCCGGAACCATGCCCACTCGGGGACATTTGTATAATTTAACGGGACCTGAAAATCTTGCCATGAAACAATACATAAAGGAGAATCTTGAAAAAGGCTTCATTCGCCCTTCCACCTCTCCTGCTGGTGCGGGTTTTTTCTTTGTCGAAAAGAAAGATGGAGGCCTGAGGCCGTGTATCGATTACAGAGCTCTCAATAAAATCACTATTAAAAATAGATACCCTTTACCTTTAATTGACGACCTTTTCAATCATCTCGCTGATGCTAAAATATTTACTAAGTTAGACTTACGGGGGGCTTATAATCTGATCAGAATCAAACAGGGGGACGAATGGAAGACCGCATTTAATACCAAAGATGGGCACTATGAATACCTCGTCATGCCCTTTGGTCTTTCCAATGCCCCTGCGGTTTTTCAAGATTTTATTAATGACGTCCTAAGGGACTTCTTAGGCAAATTTGTTGTTTATTTAGACGATATTTTAATTTTTTCTTCTTCTTTACAGCAACATCGCCTTCATGTTCGAGCAGTACTTAACAAACTTAGAGAGAATCGTTTGTTTGCCAAATTAGAAAAATGCATGTTTGAAGTTTGCCAGGTTCCATTTCTAGGGTTTATCATTTCCGACAGAGGGCTAGCTATGGATCCGACCAAATTATCTGCTGTTCTTGATTGGTCTCCTCCCACCAATTTAAAAGCACTCCAAAGGTTTTTAGGGTTTGCTAACTTCTATAGAAGATTCATTAAGAATTTCTCGTCCATTGTAGCTCCCCTCACTGATTTAACCCGTAAGGGAGCAGATCCTTCTCATTGGTCAGAACAAGCCCACCTAGCTTTTAAAAAATTAAAAGAGATGTTTTGTTCAGCTCCGATTCTGGTCCACCCTGACCCTTCTCACCCCTTTATCCTTGAAGTTGATGCTTCGGAAATTGGTATGGGGGCTATATTGTCACAATATTCTGGCGTCCCTGAACGTTTGCATCCTTGTGCTTTCTTTTCTAAAAATTTTTCTCCATCTCAATGTAACTATGACATAGGCAACAGGGAACTGTTAGCTATTAAGTTAGCCTTTGAAGAATGGAGACACTGGTTAGAAGGGGCAAAACATCCTATCACAGTATTTACTGACCATAAGAATTTAGAGTACATAGAAAATGCTAAACGTTTAAATCCTAGACAAGCCCGTTGGGCATTATTCTTTTCCAGATTTAATTTTCAGATTACATATAGGGCCGGCTCTAGGAATGTAAAAGCAGATGCCCTCTCTCGTAATTTCCCAGAATCCAAGTCATATTCTGAATTGTCCCCTGAGCCTATTGTTCCCACTAATTGTATTCTTGGTGCTCTGACTACTAACCAAATGTTTTCTGACTTTTTCTCTTCTCTCTCCCCTTTCCAGTCTGAGGCTCCTCCAGGGAAACCTAGTGGTCGTCTTTTTGTACCCCTAAAATTTCGCCTTCAGGTCATTCAACAGTTCCATGATTCCAAATTAGCCGGTCACCCAGGAGAGAGGAAAACTCTGGCTTTACTCACCCGTCATGTCTGGTGGCCTTCAATATCTGTGGATGTTCAAGCATATGTAAGAGCCTGTTCCATTTGTGCCCGCAGCAAAACACCCCGGAGGTCACCAGTCGGAACCCTCCAACCCCTTCCCATCCCATCCCCAAATCCCCTTGGTCGAGTATTTCCATGGATTTTATTGTAGAATTACCCAAGTCTCAAAATTTCACAGTTATCTGGGTGGTAGTAGATAGATTCACTAAAATGGCTCATTTTGTTCCCTTACATAAACTTCCATCTGCTAAGGATCTTTCCCACTTATTCATTGATCATATATTTCGTTTACATGGTATTCCCGAAAACATAGTTTCTGACAGAGGAGTTCAGTTCATATCCCAGTTTTGGCAGTCTTTTTGTTCCAAGATAGGGATTTCCCTTTCCTTTTCCTCTGGTTTTCATCCGCAAACTAATGGCCAAACATAAAGGACTAATCAAACTTTGGATCAGTACCTTCGTTGCTTTGTCTCGGATTCCCAACACAACTGGTCTGAATATTTGTCTTTTGCAGAATTTGCATATAATAATTCTTTTCATTTTTCTACCAAACTATCTCCTTTCCAGTGTGTCTATGGCAGAAATCCTAAGTTTTCCTCTTTTTCAGAGTCATCTTCTGATTTACCAGCTTTGGAAGATTGGTCCTCTCATATGTCTACTATCTGGACACAAATTCAACAAAACCTTAAACAAGCCATTCTTCATCAGAAAAAATTTGCTGACCGTCATCGTTCCAAAGAAATTGAATACTTACCAGGAGATTTGGTTTTCACATCAACTCGTAACATTCCTTTACGCCAACCCTCTGCTAAACTCGGTCCTAAATTTATTGGTCCATTTCCAATCATCCAAAAAATTAATGAAGTTGCTTACAAAGTTTCTCTACCTCAGTCCCTAAGAATTAACAATTCTTTCCATGTTTCTCTTCTTAAACCAGCCGCTAATATTGTTCTTACTGCTGAGCCCCCACCTCCTATTGAAGTCTCGGACCTCCTATTGAAGTCTCGGGTGAAGCCGAATTTGAAGTGGAGAAGATTTTGGATTCCCGTTGGATTCGTAAGTCTCTTCAATATTTAATTGATTGGAAAGGATATGGGCCTGAAGAAAGAAGTTGGGTACCATCACACAGGATTCATGCTCCAGAATTGCTCAGGAAATTCCACCTTGAACATCCCCAAAAACCTGGCTTTAAGGGTCCAGAGGCCCCTCCTCAAGGGGGGGGTAATGTCAGTATTCACTTACCTGACACCCGTTCCGGCGGTGATCCCTCTCCTCGCTCGGGTGTTTCGCTTCCGGGCACGCATTCGCAACATACTCGCTTTCGCTAGTGTTGTTCGCCTTTCGCGCACGAACCGGCAGGTTGCCTTTTTGTTCCTTAGCTTGCTGTCTAGCAGTTGAGGGGCAGAGGCGGTATTGGCCAATACCTCACAGCTTTTGATTGGTCTAGACCGTTTGAGCGGGAAATTCAAATTTCAATTATCCTATCCTATTTTGCTAGTGTCTAGCTTGTCGTTTCATTGGCTCTGTCTCCTATTTAGCTTCCTGTCCTTGCCTGCCTCATTGCCCGATATAGTTTGTGGTTTCCCTTACTAGTGGTGTGATATTATTGTCCAGTTTCCTCGGTTCCTGATTTTGCTGTTCTCGTTCCTGATCCGCTGCTGCCTGCCCTGACTTCTGCTTGCCTGACTACTCTTTTGCCTTATCCCTTGTACTCCGAATGGTTTGTCTGACTCCTGTGTATCGACTTCTGGCTCCGTCCCTGTTTTGCTTTGGATTCCGATTTTGTTCCACGCTTCCTAGCTCTGAGCTAGTTGTGCCCTGTTGTTAGTTGCGCTCCTGGTTTCCTGAGTATCCCCGGCCTCAGCACAGATATTTTGCACTTTAAGTCCAGGGGGCAACCGTGTCCGGTGAGGCGCTACTAGCCTCCCGGCAAATGGGGGCTTGGCTATTGGTGAAGCAAGTGGTGTTAGATTGGGGTATCTGTGCTGAAGGGATACTTGGGGATTCTGGGGCGTCACACTTCCAAAATGATTACAAAAATAAGACCATGTTACACCCTCACACTAATAAATTTTGTATTTAATATTAACAGAATTGTAGTCCTCTCATAAGGCAAACATTTCATTTAGTATCCATTTTTGTTTGTGTGTGTGTTAACTCAAATAAAGTTTAGTTTACACTAGATACAACATTATAAACAAATTAAAATATTTCACCAAATTAAACAATCCATACACCTTCTCACCTCTCTAAAGACTTTATACTTCCCCTTCCCCTTAACATGGAGTCATACAATCTTGTGATTGAATATCCGCTTCTTTTTTATCCTGGATGAAGCACTCTGATAAATGGGAGAAGCAGACACCAGTGGCTTTGTGTACCGGGAGAGAAAAATAAATAATAGTAATCCCACCATAACTAATAATAAGTATATAAATAAAAATGTGGGAAAAGAATCCATTTTGCTAAAATGGGAACAATGGATAAGATTGTTCATATAGACATGGCATGGGGTGTTATTGAAATAATAATCTCACACTACATACATTAGATTACATAGTGTTTATAGACTGCATTATATGGACATTGCTTCTCTTATGTGTGAATGTAGATGAACTATGGCTCAATAATATAAGCATATTTACGCCAATGAAGCAGTATAATAACACCCACCTTCTTACATTAGTAACACAACAAATTTCTGTAATGCACCCAAGCAAGATGAGTAAACACTGGTTCCAAAAATGGATACAATGAACAGTTACTGGGGGTGCAGGTTAGTTAAACCTAATTAGTTAAAACAATACAGACTCCTAATGGTACCCCTCACAGTGTGGACAACTAAATATATGCCTTTAAGGTTAACTTTTGCAATCTGTGTATTTCTGCCATTCACATTTCATAGGATATCCTAAAAAATCCAATCAAGGCAGAAGATGACATAAATAAAATTTAAAAACTATTAAAAAATAGCCTCTAAAAAATTGGTAGTTGAATGGGTAAGGATAGCAATGCAGGTAACAAAGTTTCCTGATCTCATGATTACGATTACAAGCTGCTTTATATATATATGTGTATATATACACATATATATACATACATCTAAATAGTAAAGACTGGCTCTCACTAACTAGATGCAACTGCCAGGGTGCTCCAGAGGGATCCAATAATACCACATGCACAATGAATCAGGGCACTCCTTGGTCAAACAAGTGGGTTTATTCACATCACATCAATGGCAAAGTTTTGGTCCCTGGTCTTGGACCTTTATCGACTAGGGGCCGAAACTTTGCCATTGATGTGATGTGAATAAACCCACTTGTTTACAAGACCAAGAAGTTCCCTGATTCATTGTGCATGTTTTATATATATATATATATATATAAAATATAATCTTATAATCTTACATAATCACAATGATTTAATATTTTAAGCTTTCCCTTGAAGTCAGCAATTAAGGAGGATCCTAATTATGTTCTGTTGCTTACTTTGTTAATTCTTTCTATCATGCAGCTGCACAGTTATCATGTTTGTTCTTACTGTAGCTTGTTATTTAAAGTCCTTGAATATCTGTCACTTTTATTTGGATTTTAAGCTTAATATCATCCATTCCTTAAGGTTCACACGTGAGTACGAACCTTTAGCCTTTAAATGTGACCGCAAGTTTAATGATCCTCCAGGTGCGAGCTGATGTAACTTGCCCAAACTTCAGAGGGATTGGTACATGGAAGAACTCAAGGGGCTGGATGGGGTCAGGACTGGGTTGTAACTGGGTGTGAACCATATATAATGAGCTATGCTTTAATTGTTAACCATTTCTATTGTTAGTTAGACCAGTCTATGTATCTTGTATAACTATGATTGTCTCCACATGTGTTCAGTAATTTGGACTCTCCGGTGGTATCTTTATTGGGTCATTATTGGTCCCCAGTACAACTTGCTAACACTTCTCATTGTTTTTTTCTTTTGCTTTTAAAAGCAAATCTTGGCTTGTTTGGAAACCTCAGTCCCCCGTTAACAAATTTACAATATACAGGAAACATTATTCATTATTTTATATATCAGTATACCCTAAAAATTAACACTGTAATACTATTTTTGTATCAGTACGTTTTAATATTTAATCTGAAGAATAAGCAAAATAAAAAAATTTAAAAGATGATTGTAAAACAATGTTTTATTGTGAATAATTTAAAATGCTTAAGTCTGGATCCTAAATATTAATTTATAAGGACCTTTGTTAAGACACACAATTTTATTTTGCCCCCCCCCCTTTTTTTTTCAAGTTTTTTTTTTCAGCCCCCCCCCCCAAAAAAAATGTTTCTGGCAGGAACATGCATCGCTTTTTAATGTGCTTGGCACTTAACTGGACTTTAGGAATACACATTTAATAATAAAAACATGCACTAGAATAAAACAATTAATCCCCTTAATTTTAAATTGACAGTGAAGCTTAAGAGGCGAGTGATTTTAATTATTCCAGAATTTTCCATGCACCCTATTCTACATAAACACAGTATGTCTTTATTTTCAGACTCTTCTTTACAAAATGAGAATTCAAATGTAAACTGAAAGTTAAAACACAGAATTATTTATGTAATTAAAAAAACATGGTTTGAATTTAATTAAATTCCCAGCATAATGATTTGATTACTAAATCAGACTCTGGATTTAACCTTTTAAAACTTAATTACTATATTTTAATTACATAAACTTTGTAACCATCAATACATTTTCTTTGCTATAAACATATGTTACATATGTACTGTACTTACTGTAGACCAATGAAGCTTTTCATTTATGTGGTGCTTTTGTTGTAAAATTTCTAGGGACTTGGCAAGTATCTGCCAATGGGATGTATATCACAGACCTTAATTTTTGAAAGGCCAGTGCTGACTGGAAACAAAACAATGACTGCTTGGAAAAAATACTTAACTGTTAGCAGTGCTTTCTTAATGGAGCTATAAAGGCTGCAAACTAGAGTTTTCTTGTTTTTTTGGGGTGGATGGTTGTCATCCAAGAGAATCAGTTTTAATTCTATGGTTATTTTCTGATAAATGTTGAATAGGTTTTCTACAAGTGAGTAAAACATTACTCAAGTAATTGGCAAAAACTCAGTGTGGAATATTTTAAATAGTAAAAAATCCAATAGACCATGCTCTGTGTACTTTATTTTCTCTGTGTGTAGTTCTGACTGTGACTATGAGCAGAACTCAGTTAACCAACCTGATATTTTATTCCTCTTATGTAATGTTTTGTGACTGTATCAATAACATTTCTATAAAAAAAAAGACACAATAAAATAAATGCCAGCATGAATTCTCTGTTTTTCATTTATTTACAATATTTTACAATGTTAAACTTTAAACAACTTACTAAGATTGCCAAAGGTCTAAATTCAAAGTTTGGAGCTGGTTCCCCAGTATGGAGGTAGAAGTGAATTTAGTATATATTTTTCATAAAAATCCAAAGTAAAACTGGGGCCGAACTACTAGATTTGTTTCTCTTATTTATCAGCTCACTGCCATAGCTTTTCTTATCAGCACTATCTATTAAAAATGTCAGCAGTACCTGGATAGTATAACCAAAATGAGCATAATTAAATTTTGTGTATTGTTTTAAAACTTACACAATGGTTCATTGTAACTTACATAATAATAAAGTATACCCCACAAATTTCTAAAGAATAATATTTAGGAAATATCAAAATCGCTAAAAAAACGGGCAAGAAAAACTATTAATCAACTGATATTTGTTTTTTGAACAGTGTCCAATTAATTTTTTTTAGATTAAGAAGACAACGGTATAGACACACTTTTAGATTTGGCTTAATACATATGAAGTTTACTTTTCTAAATAAATATGTTTCATTACTTTTAGTTATTCTTCAGGCAATATTCTAACATGCATGGCAGCTACCGTCAGCATCCAGTGGGCATTGTTTGTAATATTCCTGCCAGACCAATCAACAAAGCCGATAGAAGATGCCAAAATTTGTCAGCAATCAGATGTTTTCTAGCCACACCCGGCCAATAATTATCTAACATCTGTATAAGGCTAAAAATTTTAGTTAATGTATACATTACTACTACAGAAAATTAACTTTGGTGATATCCACTATTGACATAACTTCCAGGGAGTTTTACACTATTTAACGTAACTTCACCGGGGGGGAAGTAAAACTATAAAAGATTACTACAGAAATATAGCCTGTCTATAAAGTAAGAGTGTCTTACTTTAAATAATGTAATTCACCTTGCTTTAATGCTCTGATCAGACAATAAGGACTGTTCTTGTTTTGCTTGTCTATGTCACCATGGTAATCTGATCCGAATTTTTTGGTTTTATTATTGCAACATTGCACAGATTTATTTGGGCTTTACCAACATTTATGGTGAAACCCCCCATAAAATCCATGAAATTCTGCTGCAAAGTCTAGCAGAAAAAAACCCAGCTAAATTGTCTATGCATAGACTTTAGAAGGTTCTGTATTTGTTAACTAACTACAATACGATCCATAAGTGAAGGGCCTAATACGATATTTTTAGTCTATGCATTATGCATAAAAGGCTGCAATGTTAATCCACAGAGCACAGCTCTAGATCCAATATCTGCATGCTGCTCCTATTAAAGGGCAATAAATGTGTCTTTTACTTTCATCATCATTCTGAACATAACGTGGCTGCTTCTATAGCTATGCTAACAAATCATTTAGTTGACCTAAAGTTCATACTCCTTGTGTACAGACAATAGATAGTAATATACATTGGAGTATTATCAAAATAGCTGACATTTTTTTCTGATGTCCGTTGCATGCCTTGAACACAAATATAAATACAAATTAGCATTCCCGTTTATACTATAGAAGAGTGGGAAAGAAAGCAATTTTTTTCCTCAAGGGTCACAGGAGGGAAACATTGGAAACTTGGCAAGGTTTTTTCATGTATCTGCTTTCCCTCTGATGATCAATCAACCAGAAATGCTGCTTGAATCCACAAAAAGTACATCATAGGCAATTATGATTGTGTAGGGGCTCTCTGAAAGAAAAGCAAGCATCCTTGTATGTCTTGGATGTACAGTTTCATATGGATACAGACTGGCTGATATTTTAGTGGATGAACATTGCAGATGCCCCTTACCTCTTTTTGGACATTTGCACTTGGACTGTTTTCAGTTATAAATGCATTTTCTTCTTTCTTCACCCTGAGGCCTGTAAAGAATGAAAACAAACTCTATTAAACATATAAAACAAACACCATCAGACAGACACCACCTGTTTTTAAGGTGATAGGTGAAAATTACACCTATAAGTTTGAATCTTATGCTTTTCCTTTGTATATTTTGTACGTTATATTTGGTATGATGCCAACAATACATATGAAGGTGTGTTTCCTTTATAGGACACATCTCCTTCTGAGTGAGATGTATCTAAGTATTGTATAGATGTATCTAAGGGTATATCCCTGCTACGAGACATGACTTAAATGCTTAACGATTCAATATTAGAAATGGACGAACTTACTGAATTCCATTCTGCATGCAGATTCCTGGATTTTTTAAAAAAATCTGAAAATTCTGAAATCTGCAAGCAGACCCATTGAAGTCATTGGAAGCTAAAAAAAATCTGCATAAAATGAAGGTATAAATAGCAATGGTAACTTACAGTAAATGGCTCAGGGACCTGTGAAATGGTCTGGGGAACATGTATCAATGCCGAAAATCCTTAAAAAAGCATTGAGCAGTACTGTAAACTTCACATGCTTCCTTTTTTTGGCATTAGTATTTTTTAAGATTTTTTTTAATTGATTTTGTAAATTTTAAATCTCTAGAAATATCGAAAATTGCTTTAACATTTGAGAGTTTTAGAAAACAGTTCTGTAGTACGGACAAAGTTCAAAATCCGCAAAGTCCGAGTTCCTGGCAAATCCGTGAAATTCGCTTCAGAACCGGATTTGGGTCCATCTCTATTCAGGAGTGGCCTGTCTATTTTGTATGTGACAGGGACCATAGGATAGCTACACACCCATCATGCCTCACATGAGTTAAAATCAGACTGTTATATGAAGCATTCTTAGGGGGTCCTTTCTCCTCATGGCTCAGAAGTTCCAGGACAAAACTACGAAATTACCAGATCGAAATTCTGAAAGAGGACTAAGGAGTTCTGACACATATCGACACACTCCTACAAATGGCATTTAGAAGAAACCCTGGTGCAAAACTAAAAAGATTTTACCTTTGGCAGCAGGTAAACTTAGCAAAACATAGAACAATAGAACCACAGCAGAATGCCTGTTAAATTACTTATTGTGGACAGCAGCACAACATGTTTAAAGGGTATATCCACCCTTAAAAATATTTTTTGATATATGATTCCCCTTGTCCCCCCAGCCCCAACCGCTCTATTTTTATTCTATGGGGCTGTGTATGGGACTTTCTATGGGGCTGTGTATGGGACTTTCTATGGGGCAGTGTATGGGACTTTCTATGGGGCTGTGTATGGGACTTTCTATGGGGCTGTGTATGGGACTTTCTATGGGGCTGTGTATGGGACTTTCTATGGGGCAGGTATGGGACTTTTATGGGCTGTGTAGGGACTTTCTATGGGGCGTGTATTGGACTTTCTATGGGGTGGGTATGGGACTTTCTATGGGGCTGTGTATGGGACTTTCTATGGGGCTGTGTATGGACTTTCTAAAGGGGCTGTGTATGGGACTTTCTATGGGGCTGTGTTTTGGACTTTCTATGGGCTGTGTATGTGAATTCTATGGGCTGTGTATGGGACTTTCTATGGGGGCTGTGTTGGGACTTTCTATGGGGCAGTGTATGGGACTTTCTATGGGGCTGTGTATGGGACTTTCTATGGGGCTGTGTATGGGACTTTCTATGGGGCTGTGTATGGGACTTTCTATGGGGCTGTGTATGGGACTTTCTATGGGGCTGTGTATGGGACTTTCTATGGGGCTGTGTATTGGACTTTCTATGGGGATGTGTTTGGGACTTTCTATAGGGCTGCGTATGGGACTTTCTATGGGGCTGTGTTTTGTACTTTCTATGGGACTGTGTATTGTACTTTCTATGGGGCTGTGTATGGGACTTTCTATGGGGCTGTGTATTGGACTTCTATGGGGCTGTGTTTGGGACTTTCTATAGGGCTGCGTATGGGACTTTCTATGGGGCTGTGTGTTGTACTTTCTATGGGACTGTGTATTGTACTTTCTATGGGGCTGTGTATGGGACTTTATATGGGGCTGTGTTTGGGACTTTCTATAGGGCTGTGTATTGGACTTTCTGTGGGTCTGTCTATGGGAGAAAATCAACCCTCTGCTTACACTTGAGTCAATCAGTTTTACTCATTTTTCAGAGGAAAACAAGTACCTTGGCTTATACTTGGATCGTCTTATGCCCAGATCGGTTTATAGTTGAGTATATAGGTACTCATTATTTAGCCCTCCAGAAAACCAGTCCACCAGCCAGTTTTCCAGTCAGTCCCCTAACCAACATTGTTTATCTATATATCATATTTATATTTATACATATGGATGGAAGCTGCTTGTAATTATGTTTAACATGGCCATTGGTTTGATTCCCATGTAATTTTCTAGCTTTCTATATGTTTTGTACACTATGGTTTTGAAATAAGGCATTTTAAGTGAAAAGTTTCCCCTCCCATTGAATTATTTTACACCAGCACAATTTCAATTGCACCAAGCTTAATAACATTTCACATAATGGAATTGATTAGTTTTGAACATCTCTACTCACCATGTCTATGTTCAACTCTGTTTGTCACAGCCAGCAAATTCTTTATTATTACCTGACAGATGATGCAATCTGTTGATATAGTAGCAGTAAAAACTGCACATCAAGAGGGTTAACCCCTCATACTCTGGTCTAAAAACACAAAATGACAATTATGGTGACTTGAGGCTGTCAGCTACTGTCACAGATGGTATCCCAGAAGAAA
Organism: Hymenochirus boettgeri; assembly: GCA_019447015.1. Taxonomy (NCBI): domain Eukaryota; kingdom Metazoa; phylum Chordata; class Amphibia; order Anura; family Pipidae; genus Hymenochirus; species Hymenochirus boettgeri. The sequence goes on along the minus strand of CM033470.1, from coordinate 208,740,875 downwards.
ATGTCTGTAAGTAACAGACTCATTTAGCTATACTTGTCATGATTCACACATATTAGAAATCATATTTTAAAAGGCAATAATATACACATATTAATCCCCCTCTGTGAGTGTCATAATTGTGTATGTTAGTGAGTAAAAAATAAATGCAGCAAAGCTTACAGTGAACATTCTAAAACCTTAAAGGTGTTTGAAATTTAAACTGAATGTTGCACATTTCCTTCTAAACTTTAGAATTGTACTTGCAGCTTTCAATTCTATGTTCCATTCTTCTGATTGATAAGGAAGGAAGACATCATTTTTTAGAATTTACAGTTTCAACTTGGCTGAATTAATGGTCACTTTTTAACCAACAAGTAGTCAACAAATTTAATTACAAATTGCCCTTGGGGGAAAATGGATATGAAGGGCCTAGAAAAATCTTTAAATGTAAAGATGTATCATGCCAAACAAAGATTGAATGTAATAAAGCTAGGCATTTTGAAAAAATCCATATGTTTTAACACCGAAGAGGCAATACAGGATGAAAATAGATTCTTTAGAATTATGGTGATGGAGGAGAATACTACTACGCCTACCATGAGCAAACTGAAGAATGAATCAATCACTATCAAGGGGATTAAATATAACTTGGAAGCAGAAATGACAAGACTTTCTTTGGAAGACAAAGTAAATGCTTAGACAAAGATCTTTTGAGAAAGGTGCCAATCTTAAGACAGAATGTTGTTCTCCTTTTCACAGGGTTGTCATTAATCAGCCTCAATTTTATGGCACCTAACAACAGTAGGGGTTTTGTTATTTCTCCAAAATAAAAAATGATTGTTCCTCCAATGGTCTGTTACTTATACCCAACTTGGCGTTCTCTTGCCTGACAATAATGTAATTTATGTTTCAGTTGGATATCATAAAAAGTAAATTTAATATTGGATATCAAATTGTCTTACATCTTAGAGTTTACAGTCTAAGGATGTGTTGAATTGTATGTAAGGCTGGGTACACAAGGGCTTGTCCCGACTGACTGTTTTTCACTAACGAGCATTCGGCCGGGACAAATACAGTCCCCCATAGGGAACCACACCACTAAGCATGATTCACCAACATACCCAATCCATATGAAGGAGGGGCCGAGATCGATTGCAGTCACCCTCACCATACAGTATTTCCTGCTAACAGACTGATACACGGTAAAGACGGTACTATAGGTCAGTTGGCCGGAAATATTGTATGGTATGTACCCAGCCTAATTTGGATGTTGAAATTTTTATTAGAAATGATTAGAAAAGTCTTGACTTTGTTGTTTACAAACCCTAAAGAAAAGTATTTACAGAAACCTGAAAATGTATGAAATGATACACTGAAACTTATTTGTTGTTAAATTAGCACTTAGACTTTATTGGTAATACACAATATTGAAAAAATTGGCTTTTCCATTTTTGCTTTAAGACAGACACTTATAAGTACAAACAGGGAATGATTAAACAAATTATTTACTTTACAGCTTTAAAGAAACTAACAAGAAAAATAACACACTCTGGAAATGCTACACAACAACTCCAGTTGTTTTTTTAATATTTAAAGGGCATGTTCACCATAAAAATATCTTTTTTATATATTGTAGATGACCCTGTCCACCCCTAACTGCCAACTTTAAAAAAAGATCATATCTGTACTTACAGCCATTTACTCCTGCGGCGCACTGATCCAGCTCCCTGCTTGCCGGAACTTGCAAGCAGGGGCTGGACCAGAAGCCACGTCTGTGATTGGCTGAGAGGCAGCCAATCACTGGTACAGCTGCCATCAAGGGAGGGTGCAGGGCCAGGGGGCATTTACAATATATAACAAGTAATTAACGCTATGTGTAATGGCAGCAATGGATGGATCCGGATGGTGGGTGGGAGGGGGGGGGGGCTCCCCTGCACATGTCACACTACCTCCTGGAGGCTAAAGAAGAGGCGGAAGACAGCTACTACTCTTCAGTTTTTCTGGACTTTGGGCATGGACTGTAGGACAACCATAAGGAGCAAGTAAGGTAAGGATTTTTTTAAACTACACAGTGGGGCCAGTAAAACGCTTCAGGGACAAATGTGTTGGTATGTCTTATATATTAATAAAATATGTTCACTTCCATGTAAAACTTGAAGTTGTTGTGCAATTAACATCAGGAGAAAGGCCATGGGCAAGGCACACTAAGTAAGTGTACTTAGGATTAGAGATGTCCAAACTTCGCAAAATCCGGTCCGCTCAAAGATCCGCGAATTTTCGAAAAATCCACGAGCGGACCCGTTAAAATGAAAAATACTCTCAAAATTACGAGATTTCCCGAAATTTCGAAAATTTTCGAAAACGGAACTTTCAAAAATATGAGTAATCCTCGTAATTTCAAAAATTTTCGACAATACGTCTTTACGAAAATAAGAGACATCCTCGTAATTTCGCCAATTTTCGAAAATACGTATTGACGAAAATACGAGAAATCTCGTAATTTCGAAAATTTCCGAAAATACGAGAAATCCGCGGTTCGGAAGTTTGGAAGGCGGAAAATCCGAAAAAATCCACCGTTCGCGAACGGGATAAATCCGTGGCGGATCAGGGTTCTGATCTGCGAACCGGCCATCCCTACTTAGGATCCACTTTATTTTATAAATGATGTACTTTTGATCATTTTAGCTTATCATTTTAGCTTATACTGTGTATAATTGTTTACATTACAGCTTTGCTCAAAACCACTGGTGATTGTTCAATCAGCTGCAAATATTGTCAGTAACAAAAAAGACCCATAGGGTGATGCAATAAACAGATTTGTTTTTAACTTACGTTCATTATTTTGCTTTATATTACATACAGGTTGCAAACACACGTCAATGCATTTGCAACCTGTTATTTAACAATTCACAATAACTCCTAACTACATCAGCACAAAGAGGTTATCAAGGGTTTAAAGACATTAAAGGTGATTATTGCGTGAGGACTTAAGGAAAAACTAAACCCCATTTTGCATACCCCTCCTCCTCTCCTACAGTAATAGGGTTAAGTGATGTCCAGTATTTCCATTGTAGAAAGTAATACATTAAGATAATAAATTAAGGTATAAAAAAAAAAAAAGTTACAAAACAAAAATTTTACTTATCTTGGATAGACCAAGAACACATGTCATTTCCTGTAGTACCTCAGTTATTCTTTTATAGCTTTTGTGACTAGGAAGGGGATCTGATGCTCTTCTGTCTGTCTTCACACAGCCTAACTCCTGGCTCTGACTTAAGCCTAGTGCTGTCATGTATCTCACATCAAAGCTGACCAGAGACACCTGAAAGCTCAATGGAGCTGGTGAGCAGGGTGGGGAGTTGTAAATCGGAGTCAAGTAATTACTGGCAACCTGGAGTGAAAATAAGCAAAATGTACTTTCTCCAACTCTGCCAATTGTTTTTTTTTTCTCTCTATAGTGTTATAGTGTGAAGACCAGCTGAGATATTATGCAACCTAACATACATCAATTTAATCAAAATAGTAGTTCATGTATTCTCCCAACTCTGCGGAATGGCATGGGCATAGATGTGCTTACTGAAGCTTCAAATGGTTCCACCCTTGGACTGTCCACCTAAACACACCCTGAACCACCCAAACCTAACCCCACAAATCAAAGCAGTGTAGTACACTGGAACATGCCCTTCTCTGGTGTATGATTCACGTACTTCAAGAACAGAGCAATAAATCTCCTTTAGATGCTGCAGGTTTCACTGAAATCGAAAATCTCCAGATCACCTTATCAAGACTATCATTCAAAGGTGATAATAGGAATGAATTTAGGACCAAATCGATCTGTGAGTGGCTAGTATTCAAATTATTAAAGGATGTGGTTTATATTGATAAGTCATAACGTTATTCATGGTTTTTACATATGCTATTATGACTTCCTAATTTCTTTTGTGTTTTATTTAAACTTCAGGGTCAATAGATGTGTGTCCTTTGTTAAACATACAAAAGTTACAATAGGCTTAGCTATATATTTTAGACCCATATTTGGATGGTAGCTTTAAAATAGCTTTAAAATTGCTGGACATTAGGAATTATGAAATACAGTACCATGCTGTGGTTGGTGGGATTTGGAGTTACAGTTGGAGGTACCAGATACTCCAGATGAGTTGGAGTTGATGGATGTATGTGCTTGTATTTTCTATTTTAACGAGTATTATAATATTGTATGTAACCTATACCAATGCAAAGCAATATTACTATTCTAAAGAGGAAGAAAGTCTTATGACTTCCAGAATATCTTATTCCTGAGAGGAGTAAAGGTTACTTTAGAAGTATTACCTTTGTAGTTATGATAACCTAACAATTTCAGGTTGATTTTTAAAATGGGTTTCTGTAGAGAAAAATGACATTTCTGCTTTCAAGATTGTTAAGATACTGTTGTTTAAATTAGATATAATGAATATTTGAATAATTGCTAGGCTAAGAATGTACAACAGCTTCTCAACAAGCTTCTCTATTCAGTTTTATTATGACTTAAAAATTGAAATAGCAATCAATCCTAAAAGGGAGAGGTGAAATACTTGTCAAACACTATAGCTGTTGAGGGCATTTCTCAAGTTATTGGCAAGTGTGTGACATTCAAAATGAGTTATAGACCATAATTACTGCTAAGAATAGTTGCATTTATATCTGTTTGTCTTTTATTACACATTGGTCTGTTTTAAATAAAAAGTTTATTTTTTCAAGTGAGTTCTGAGCATCTTGTTGTTTTTTCTTTTTGTAGTAAGCTGCATGTTCACATTTCCCCCCCCCTAATTTATCTATAGCTACATAGATACTGCATGTAAACAAACAAACTAAAAGGAATATTAGGTCCAAAATTCATTGTCAGAGACACTATAATTGATAAATATTTGGACACCATTGAGAAAAATAACAGTTCCTGATGCACATTGATTAAGGTACAATAACAGCCCAAAGCTACAGCAGCCTCATATACATCCTTTCTATTGGTGTTGTGTCTAGGGGTTATCCATCTTTCTGATCTTAAAATCCGGGTCAGATAGCAGCAAGTAAAAATGTAATAACTATCTGATCAAATCTTATGATATACTGGCAGAAATCTTCCAACGAGGCTATTGAACAACTGGATGTTTGGTCTATCTTTAAGGACTCGGCAGATTACATCATTATGCTGATGCAGCCAGCTGCTTACTTAAAATTACTACTTACCCAATAACCATGGTTCATTAAGGTTAAAGAACAAAGGTGCGTGTAAACGTGTGGTATCCGAATTTAGCGATACTGACGAGTGCGGCCTTAAATGTATGTCCACGATCATACATTTACGCCGAACCTTTGTTAATAAACGAACGTTCAGTCATAGAATAGCATACGGTTCGAGTTATCGTAGATTTACAATGGTTAGCGGTAATTTACAAACATTAACGTTAATTAATGATAACGATCGTAAATTAACAATCGCTAAACCAATTGAAAATTAACGATCGGTTTGACAACGAAAAAGAAGCTCTGTTGACAACTAACTACTATACATGATTTATCAACCAATTCTCTATCCATGTACAAATTCATTTTTCAAGGCCATCAGGCTTCAGTTTATTCATTTATCACCTATCCAGCACAATATCAAAAGCCTTTGCTTAATATACAGTAAATAAACATACTTCATCTACTGCTATGCCAGAGTTAAAATTCTTACTAGGATTTTGGTTTTGTAAGATTTATTCCCCATAAAACCATGCTGCCAGTCATTGAGTCATTGAGTCATAATCCTAAATATGTTCCTGTTACAAAGATTTCAGTATCTTCCTTGCAACTTATGTTAAACGTGTCCATAATGGAACAGCTGTGGATGTGGACGTGATTTTTTTGATGGTATGATATTTTTTAGAGACACAAGTTCAGACAAAACTGAATTTGAGTAGGAGCAATTAAAACAATATAACTCCAAATCACATTCAAGATTGGAGACCCCTGCAGAAATAAACTATCCCTGTCCAGGAATCCAGGATCAGTTAACAATTCTCTGGAAAAAGCTTTCAATTCCTCACAGATGATCTTATTTTGAAGAAAGTATCACTAAGGAGTTACACCTTGATCCAAAATCCAGAATTATTAAATTCCCTAATATAAAAAGAGCTCCCTGTCTGAAACATGAGCTTTCTAGTCATTTTGTCTAGTCATTTTGAACCATCTAAAATGGGATCCAAGAATTGGTTAGGAGTGAAACAGAAATGTGGCAATCACCGGTGTGGAAAATGCAGAATTTGTAAATTCATGAAAACAAACGACAAGAGCCAAGGTACTGATGGTAGATATTGGCAGGTGAGAGGAACAATGACTTTACAATCGACCCATTTGATTTATCTCATAGAGTGTGAGTGGGGAAGCAAATATGTGGGTAAAACCTGGAGAAAGTTAACAGAAAGAATCCAAGAGCACCTGAGAGCTCTGGGTAATGGTGAAGTAGACCGTAGTGCACTTGCACAACATGCTAAAGAAGTCCACAGTGCCAACAGCATACAGTGTACCTTTATGGGGATAGAGAAAATCCATATGGGTATAAGATTTGGTGATGTAGATGCATAATTGTTACAGAAGGAGTGCAGGTGGATATATAATCTTAAGGCGTTAAAGGGTATCTTTACTCTAAAAAAATCGAATTTTCAAAAATAGTAACTTTAGACACAGCAAGATTCCACTCCTCCAAAACTTTTTCAGATTTTTAATCTGAGCAGTGGATTCTGAAAAATCATAATTTTAATCACAGCATTTACAGGGAAAGACCTGTCACTCCAGAAGCAGAAATTATAATAGGTAACCCAAGCTTGAACTCTTTGCCTGCCTGCCAGCACACTTTCTGCAACATTTAAGAGAATCAGCAGAGAAAAGACAGCAGGGGGAGGGAGGGGGGATGTGTAAGCAGAGCAGTGTCCATGGTGAGGCTGTGCAGAACACATAAGTGTCGCAGACACTAAAAGAAGGCAGTGAGTAAGGGAGGGTGGGGGGAATTAACATTAATAATTGAATGACAAAGCAAGCACAGATAAATATTGAGTACCATTATTTTACTTGTCTCAAATTGTAGTTTCAGTGAGTATAGTGACCCTTTAAGACCAGCAGGGATGAATGATGACTTAAGTTACAGCAGTTTTCTTGTGTAATCACAATATATGGCGCACAAAAAAAATATATTGATTGATTGTCTAAAACAACTCAATTAAGGGTTTAACCAGCTTAAATATGGCTGCATACTGTATCACACATGTAAATATACAATTAGGTTAAAGTGTATCATATAAAATACATTTAGGGTTATTCAATAAAAGTTCTTATCGTTTAAAATGGTGCTAATTTTGGCCCAACCAATCAGATATTAGCTTTCAAATGTTAAATAAGATCTGATTGCTTGGGGTAAAATTAGCACCATTTTAAACTATAAGACCTTTTATTGAATCTCCCTGATTATTACTAAGGTGTTACTGTTTACCTACAAGGGTTAATTGAGGAGGAGGAGTTCTGATTAGAGATTCCCGTGAAAAGCCGTTGAGCCACAGGGCTCTCAAGACTCTGAGGAAGCTTACGTTTGTGAGGGAAACCATCGTCGGTCTTAAGGTTGTTCAGTGTTAATCTGGGTACACACGATGAGATATTTCGGTCCGATCGTCCGATAGTTCAGTGTATCAGTCGATCGGACCGAAATTATCACATCCGAATGCTCCCATGTCCGACCGACCGTTCGTCCGAATCGGACGAAAGGATGATCGGACATGATGCTAAAAGCTGGTAACAACTAGCGATTTTTCCTCCTGACCAACCGTTCGATACTTTCGACCGGTTGGCCAGGAGGGAGGACTGTGGTCAAGGCAAAAGCAGCCGCGTCCAATAGTTACCGCGACCGATCGTGCGGTATATAGAGGAATGCACAACGGTCGCGGGTGGTTGGTGGTAACTATTGGACGCCGCTGCTTTTGCCGTGACCGACAGTCCTTCCTCCTGGCCAACCGGTCAAAAGTATCGAACAGTTGGTCAGGAGGAAAAATCGCTAGTTGTGTACCTAGCTTTAGCGGCAATAGTTGGTCGGGAGATGGAACAGACTTAACTAGCGGGACTTCATTCGGTAAACTCAGAGCAGCAGTGGAAGTGACCAGGTGAAGTCAAGTGACTGTTATCGGAGGGCAAGCTGTATCATTACCGTTACATCCAATAGCTATACATAAGTCCTGTGTCTGACTCCTGCACGCTACATTAAAGGTGGATGAGCTATATAAACTTCTGGGAAACGGCCATACGGATAAGTCTTGAAACTTTAGTCCAGAGTTATTTAACACATACGGGAAGCTGGTTATCTGGCAGTGACTGATATCCCCTTTTGGATCTGTCTTCAAGGACAAGTGTGACATTAGGTGGTGCTCCCACTAGTCCGGGGATGCCCGGAACTAGATTCTTATGCTGCTAACTATTTTTGTAGTGATTTTAGAATGGAAAATAGGTTATTTAGGTGTTGTGATATTTGTTTGGTATACTTAATAAACATGTACAATTTTTTATCATCTAAGGTTGACTGATAGTTAAATTATTTTTAGCCCTTCATATATAGGGGCTCATTGTTACACAGACCTGGTACAAGCATTTTGAGTGCTCCGCAAGGTACTATTCTCTTGTTTATATATTATTCTTACATTTTTATTGGCTGAACATCAGCTTCATATGGTTAATAAACTGAAATCACGACTGCACTCCTGGCACTAGCATGTGCCTATTTTTTCCCCAATGGTCCTCAATCTCCTGGACACCAGGCTGTGTCACTGTAATCTGTAGACATAAATAAACACTGGAACACATAGGCCAACACACCTGTTGGATGAAAAGGCTTGGGCTTGTACACACGCACAATGTGTGTCGCGACTCCCGACGCCGACACGTGTCGAACGTCCGTTTCGGCCAAGAATCGTCCGTGTGTATGCGTTTGTTGATCTGGCCGGTGGATCGACAAACGACCCCCGCCCAAAACTTTAGGTGAGGGGAGGTAATGTTGCTTTTACCTTGAATGATTTAATTAAGAGACTGTGTTCATTTAGATCTTTACCTAATGTGTTGCTAAAAAAATACATTAAAAAAAATTAAAAGAAACATAAGTGAAAACCCCCAGAATATTTGGGACATGCAAAGTGTTTTTGTTGTTTTTATGTGGCTATATGTGCATCCAGGATGCTGGATCTCATTATTGCTATTTAACCAGAGCTTTAGTGGGGCAGAACATGTCTAATTATTATGTAAGTGGTTCTGGACACACACAGCACAGTAGTTGTCTGTAGAGACGTATAAAAGCAATTTTACCAATAATCAATTTCACTACCATTTCTGGTTTGCTATTTTATACTATAAGCATAGGGCACCTATGTAACCTCCAAAAAGACATCTTTAATCCAACATCACCTATATATTTTCCTCTCTATATAAACATGACAGTGCAGTTGCTTTGATGAAAATCACTGGTGTAAAAATTATACATTTCTAATTCTGCTAAGTATGGAAGAGTGAGGTTTTGGATTAGCATAAAAGATTTACAGACATAAGGGACATATGTAGCAGACAGTCTATTTAAGTCTTCAATAACTCTGGAAACATGGGACAGGTGAAACTAATAAGTTGTAATTAGATGCAAATGGCAATATTCATATATATTTAATATATATATATTAATGTAGAGAACTGGTGTGTCCAGAATTCCAGAATACCCCGATGCTCTGTTCCTAACATCCATATCAAAGTAGAGTAAATGAAGTTTGGGGTACCCAAATGATAACGGCACTCAAGGTATTGCAATCAAATCAACTTTTTTATTGTTGAGTGCAACACTACATGTTTCGGACTATACCATGTCCTTTATCCTTGATGGTATAGTCCTAAACATGTAGTGTTTCACTCAACAATAAAAAAGTTGATTTGATTGCAATACCTTGAGATTGCCGTTATCATTTGGGTACCCCAAACTTCATTTACTCTACTATTATATATTTAATGTAGTCATTGATCTTTTAATTAATATGGTAGCCACCTGTAATTAGTATAAACTGTACATGAGATATTATCCAGAAAAAGAAAGCATAACTATGAAAGAATAAGTCATTTTTCATGCTACATAATTTGCAATTTGATGGTGTTTCTTAAATCTTCATTCAACAAAAATGATTATATTCTAATCTACGGGACATCTTTACCTACTGGAAACTGCCCTGATGAGGCCTTTAGATATACTAAATGTATCTTTAATTATAAGTATTGGGTTTTAAGGAATTTGAGTATAAAGGGGATTGCCCTTTCCATTGTAATAAGTCACTCTGAGAAAATGATTTGGTTACGATACTGAAATGATAATATAATTTAATGGAATGTGCTAATACTTACTTTTTTGTACATTTATAATAATGCAGTTAATGTTTTATCACACAGAGAAGGAAACAATGACTTTTACTATAAGGGTTTTTAAAAGTTTTCATGGATTCTATCAGAACAAAAAGCATCATACAGTAATTGCTTTTTGCTTTTTTGCTTGCCACTTATTTCTGTCAAATGAAATTGTATTCAAAGAACCCTCAACATCTCCAAACTAATTTCTCCCTGTTGTTGAAAACTTAAATGGTTTTACTTACTGTTTGAAGTGGACAATTGTTTTCTGCCAGATAATGAGTAAAATAAAATGTATACGAAGTTTAAAAAGATTGACCATATCCACTATTTTTTAGGACTCAATTACACTCATTAGAAAAAAATCATAATACATGACAATGTGGAGATCATTGTCCACGCATCACAACTTTTGCAATATTTCTTAGGGATTCCTATTCTGGCTTATTTACAGAGAGCCTCAACCATAAGATTTCTTTTTTAAGTCAAGCTGTGGTGTCTCGAAAATGTCACCTGATGTCACTGCAGGCAAATTATTTTTGCAACACATTTTTAAGCCAGCAAAAAGCTTGAGTTAAAGTTGCACTGCTGGGTAGACCAAAATTAATCACCAAGCGCCTCAAGTATAATATAGAAGCAACCTAAAGGATAAATAGGGACCCACAGCTACCACAGTCCTCTACTTAAAGTCATGCCAAATGGGTTTTTGTGACTAACTTTTTAAATCTTCCAGTTGCAGAACAAGGTTGGTTAGAAACAATTAATATATAATTTGTATGGTATTCATGTTCTGGCAAAAAAAATACAAATTTAATAGGTTGAGAAAAGTGTATACTTTTATGATTGGTAGAGTAGTTTTTTTTAAGTTGATTGGTTAAATGATCATAGTACATTTAATGTAAATGCTTGTGAAGGTTCTCATTCATCCAGGTCATGGTATATCTGTTGTATTCAATTCACTTGAAGTTTTGTTCTTGAAGACGTTTCGCTAGTCATCCGACTGGCTTTCTCAATTCAGAATGACTTGTACAAGAATCTGTGGCAATTATGTACCCTGGAAAATCCCAATTAGCATATCACAGCCAAGTGAGTGTTAAGGGTGTGATTGGATAGTGGCTAAGAGTTGTTATAGGAACGCCCATAGAGGAAGGTGTCAAAACTACATGGCAGACAGTTGGTGTCGAACCCCCCACCTCTCTTTAGGCTTGGTTTCTTTATTTTCACATAAATGGCCTCCTTAACACCTCTCTTGAACCAGTCACGTTCCTTTGCCAATATGTTAACATTACAATCTTCAAAGGTATGTCCTTTATCCTTAAGATGCAGGTACAAGGCTGAGTCCTGACCTGAGGAATTGAGTCCTGACCTGAGGAATTGGCTCTTCTGTGCTGGGCCATACGTTGATGCAGTTGCTGTTTGGTCTCCCCCACATACAAATCAGAGCATTCTTCACTGCACTGCGTATATGATGTCGCTTTTCTTGTGTTTCGGTATTGGGTCTTTCGGATGTACCAATTGCTGCCTCAGTGTATTGTTTGGTTTAAAGCAGACAGGGATACGGTGTTTTTTGAAAATTCTTAATTTCTCGGAAACCCCTGCTACATATGGGATGACCATGTTCTTTCTCCTTTCTTGCTTTTCACCTTCACTGTTGGTATTTGTGTTCTTTTCTTTCCTTCTACTTCTTTTAACAAAGGCCCAGACTGGATATCCACAAGTTTTAAGGGCTCCTCTGAGATATTTCATTTCTTTCACCTTTCTCAGATCTGTGTTGCAGGGTTCTGATGACACCCAGCTTGTGATCTAATGGTGGGAGTCAAACATCAAATACTTATCTGTGTGTGTTGGTTTTCTGTAAACCTCTACTTCCAGTTTACCATTTTCCTTAACTTCTACCAAGCAGTCCAAGAAAGCCAGTTTGTTGTTTTGTACCTCTTCCCTTGTAAATTTGGTGTTTTGGTCTACCGCATTAATGTGTTCTGTGAAAGCTTGTACTTCCTTCTGGTGGATTTTAACCCAGATGTCATCCACATATCTGAACCAGTGGCTGGGTGCTATGCCCTTAAAGGTATTAAGCACCTGTTTTTCTACCTCCTCCATGTAAAGGTTGGCCACAAAGTTGCTTATAGAACTTTTCCCTGTATTTGAAATAGGTGGTATTCAGGCACAAGTCCAGTAAGGAACACACCTGTTCTGGGTTGAGATCAGTTCTGCTGGTAAGAGTGCTGTCTTGGCCTAGTCATTTTCTCACCATGTCAACAGCCTGGTGGGTATACAGGTTAAGAGAGATGTCACATCATAGGGCACCATAGTTTCTTCTGCACCGAGTACTATATCTTCAATCTTGTTGGTGAAATCCTGAGAGTTCTGGATGTGATGCTTAGAACTTCCCACCAATGGTCCTAAGATGTTTGGCTAGGTATTTTGCCACCATGTATGTTGCAGAGTTGATGCTGCTGACTATAGGTCTTAGTGGGGCCCCTTCCTTATGTATCTTTGGGTGCCTCACCAGGGTAGAGGCGATGATACATTGCTCGACCAATGGCTTTATCCTTTTGAAGCTGTTGTAGTAAGTCTATGACCCTTTTTTTGTAACGGCTGGTGGGATCCCTTGTAAAAGCCTCATATGTGTTGTTATCGGCCAGGAGCATGGTCACCTTATCATGGTAGTCTGAGGTGTTGAGTACCACTGTGCATCTTCCCTTGTCTGCCGGTAGAATGGTGATACTGGAATCTTTCTTGAGGGATGTAAAGGCTCTTTTTTCCTGTGTAGTCAGGTAAGATGATGGAGTTTTAGCACTGGCTAAGGCTGCAGATACCTTAAGGCGAAGTTGTCCTGACTCACTCTGTGGTACCTTATTATTGTGGATTGAGGCTTCTGTGACTGCTATAATATCCACCACAGGGATGGCTTTAGGAGTGATGGCAAAATTCACGCCCTTAGCAAGGACTTCCATTTCCGGCTGGGTCAGGGTCCTGTTAGACAAGTTTCTCACCCATTCCTCCTTGTTTGATGAAGTGACACTTCCCTCCTTTTGTATGAAACCAAGCCTAAATAGAAGTGGGGGGGTTCGACACCAACTGTCTGCCATGTTCAATGCTGTTTTGACACCCTACTCTGGGCGTTCCTATAACACCTCTTAGCCACTATCCAATCACGCCTTTAACACTTGGCTGTGATATGCTAATTGGGATTTTCCAGGGTACATAATTACCACAGATTCTTGTACAAGTCATTCTGAATTGAGAAAGGCAGTCGGATGACTAGCGAAACGTCTTCAAGAACTAAACTTTAAATCCAGTTTAATACAACAGATATTTAAATGTAAATGTAATGTAAAGAAGAAAGTAATTGCTTTACACCGGTGGCAAGTTGCTTTTACTTTTACATGGGGTGCGTAAGTTACCTTGAAGTCCAAAACAAACAAAGGGGGATACCGCTACTCCCAAGATTGTAGCAAAACATCCAAAAATGTATTTGTTTATCTAAAAACAAATAAAAGGCGTATACATACAAAAAGGCAAAGTCCTATTGGGAAACACTCTCCTTATGCATTTCGGGGGCGTACCCACTTTAAATAAGAAAATTGCTGCGAGTAAAGGTAAGAAAGAGATCTTAGTAAAAGCAGAAAGCGACAATCGTATTGCAGTAAATGCTGAAAAAAAGTCTAACACCCCCCAGAACCCTTATTAGTATTGAGAAACATTGCATTTTGGGGTTGGTCTTACTTGTCATTTTCTATTTTAGCTAATTTAATTGCTTTCTTGCAGGCCTTATTAGGCTTCGTTCACAGTATGCTGCATTTTGGTGCACCACAACACATGTGAAATGGTATTCAACGGCACCTCTCACATTGCACCACTGCAATGTAGTGTGATGTAGTGTGTTGTAAAAAACGCACAGCAAGCAGCAGTTTGGTGTGTTAATGCACAACATTGTCAATGAAAGTAATGGTCACGCTGTGCGTTAATGTAGTGGAACATCTTACTGAATTGCAAATGCCATGTTTCGCTGCATTAACAAAGTGTTAACGTAGCCTTACAGTTTTTATACTTCATGTAGGACTGTTCTGTTCCCTCTGATTTTAAGAGTTTAGGTGCCCTTTTTTTTTCCATTTTTCCTTTTTATCTGAGCATTTAGCCATACAGGGGCGGACCAAATTTTATTACACTTGCTCCCTAAAGTTATAATTTTAGAGGTGCAGTAGTTTAATTGCCCTTTAAAAGCAGGCCAATTCTGCTCAGTATCCTTACCAAAGAACAAATCACCCCAGTCTATGCGCAGGAGTGATTCTATTAAAGTCATAAAATTAGGTTTCCTAACCTTAAAAGTTTTTCTAAATCCTTTGCACTTTTGTTTTTTGCACCTTCTATTAAATATACCATAGCAATAAAGGTTGAATAAAGACACACATGGAACACGTACATACAAATGGGTTAAAGCTGGATTAGCATCTTGGCGCGCCTAATTAAAGGCTTAAACGCGCCATTCACGCTTTAAAATCGCACTGAGGGCTAGGCCACACTGAAACGCAAACGCAAACGCAATCGCAATCGCATGCGATTTCATGTGTGATTTTTTTGCGTTTGCGCTTGCGATTTCTTCAATAAGTATAGGAAATCGCATGCGATTGCGATTAAAAATGCAGAACGCAAAACGCAAACGCATCGAAAAACGCGCGTTTTTTTTGCGTTGCCGCGTTTTCAATAATTTCGAAAAATCGCAAGCGCAATCGCAAACGCAAACGCAAGCGCAAACGCAAAAAAAACGCAGCAGTGTGGCCTAGCCCTGAATGAGCTGTGTTTCTTTAAAAATCATTCTCACCACTAGATGGTGCTCAAGAGCCTATTGAGCTGCAATGAAGACTTTGGGTCAGTTCATGTCACAAAACGGGGGAGCAGCACATAACAAAATCGGCATTTAAAAGTTATGCTAAGTAGTTGCTCTTGTGTAGAATAATAGAATATTCTTTCCCTCTGATGTCCAGGTATTTAGTTTTTACTAAAAACATAAGTAAGATATGGTAGCATTGTGACTGCATTGTAATCACACTCTGTGAATGGTACGATTGTCTGTGCAGCATGGAACAGGTTGGGTTGTGCTAGTGCAGAGACTGTGGAAGGAGAATAATTACACTTACTGTATAAGGTAAAGGGGAATGGGAAAGATGGGGATACAGACTAGGCACTGCAAGGAAAGCTAGTTAACTAATAGATACACGTACTGAGAGTGGCTGATAGGTAATGTGTACTTACAGACACATACAACTATATAGACAAGCACAGAGTGATGGATAGATGGATAGATGGATAGATAGACAGATATAGATATTATAGATAGATAATAGACAGACAGACTGGCAGATGGACATATTCGATAAACAGATATAGATATTATAAATAGATAGATAGACAGACAGACTGCCAGGTGGACAGACAGATAGATAGTGAGCATTGCTCTCAACCATCCTAGTTTCCTCCTCCCCATTGTTTAGATACTGCCGCTCATCCCCCTATATGCAAAAGGACCATGACAGGACTGGTCTGACAGCTGGAACATACCTTACAGAAAAGCAAAAGAATTGATTTTTTTAACAATCTACCAACCACCACCAATCTGCCACCAATCTACCAATTTATCCATCAACAATCTACCATTAATCCACCAACCAATCCACCAACAGTCTACCATCCAATCCACCAATAGCCTACCAACCAATCCACCAATAATCTACCAACCAATCCACCAACAATCTACCATCAATCAACTAACCAACCCACGATCAATCTACCAACAATCTAACAATGTATCCACCAACCATCTACCATCAATCCACCAACCAATCCACCATCAAATCTACCAACCAATTCACCAACTATCTGCCATCAATCTAACAACCAATCCACCATCAATCTATCAACCAATCCACCAACAATCTACCAACCAATCCACCAACAATCTACCAACCAATCCACCAACAATCTATCAACCAATTCACCAACAAACTCGGCCAAAATGATACTAAATCGTTAGTAAATATACTTTATGCAAAAATAGAGGCTTTAGGCTGGGTACACATTAGGGGACTATTTTACCCAAACAAGCTTTTGCTACTAGTGAGCACTCATCCAGGACAAATGATTGTCAGTTGCGGCAATAGTGGTTGCAGCCGACAGTTCATGTGACTGATCGGGTGGTCCAATAGGGAACCGCAGGATCGGCAGGGATTTACCAACAGGCTAGGTCGCGGCCGCCCCACCCACAAGATATTTCCAGCCGACTGATACGCGGCACAATCGTTCTAAAGGTTCATACATACGTGCGACCGCGGGTCCCGACACGTGACGCGCGATGTGTACGACCGTTCATTTCGGCCCGTGTATGGACCCTTTATCAGGCGAAAAGGTCGGTCGTTTGATCCCCGACCGAACGGCCATTCGTACACATCGTGCATTGCGGGTCAGGACCCGCGATTGTACGTGTATACAAACCTTTAGGCTGGGTACACACGGGCCAATTTTATGGCCCAATTAAACTGATAATTACTTGTATCGGTAGGTTTGGCTTAAAAATCTGCAGTGGTTTTCAAAGTGCTTGAAACCGGATGAACAGGCAATTGGGAAATTAATCACATCCAATAGGGAACCGCACAATCAATCGACCAAAAATGACCGACAGTCATTTGTCCCGCCCAAGCACTCACTAGTAGGGAACACTCAGTCGGGATATATAGTCCTTTCATGTGTACCCAGCCCAAGGAAACTAAATTAATCTTAAAATTAAGGCAGAGTACACACTGGCGAATTTTTCGTCCCAACCGACTGTTCGCCAGAAGGGAGCTGACGGGTGGGAAGAATCGCCAATTTACCGTCACGTCCGATCAAATAGGCTATAGATATCGGTGGCCGACAACAGCACAAATGCTGGTGGTTATTCAGGCCAACCAACCAATATACGAAAATATTGGTCAGTTTACATTAAAAAATTCCTCGTATGTACCCAACCTAAAGCTTCTCGCTCACACTGTTTTGGTGTGATTTCATGCAGGAAAATTGCACCAAAATGCATAGGCAACAGAAGTGAACAGTACTGTTCACACTTGAATGCTGCGATGTAGTGGATTGTAAGAACGCAAGGCATGCAGCAGTTTTGTGCGGCATAGCAGTGACTTTGAAAATAATTGTCATCGCTATGCGATAACACAGGGGGAATTGCACTACATGGGAAGTACGATGTTTCCCAGTTATTACTGCTCTGGCTACTGTGTATGTAGCCTAAAAGATCGCTGCCTTTTTAACAAAAAAAGGCACAGAAGTCTATATGACAAAAATACTTGTATTAAAAAATGGGTTTAAACAGAATTCGAATCTGCAAAACCAGTAAAACCCAATTCTAACTGGACTTGAATCTACAACCACAGTGTTCTTTTTCCCTACTAGTGTGTTACCATCGCAGAACAAACTCTTCAACAAATGCATTGCACAGAGCAGGTTGTACACACGTCCAATGTGTGCACTGAGCCACGATGTATTTGTGCTCAGACCACACATCGGACGTGTGTACAAACCTTAAGGGCTAGGCCATACTAGCGCGTTCTTCTCTTGTTTGTGCGTGCGTTTTGCACTCGTGGTTGCGCTGCGAATTTTGCTAAAACAGAAATCACGTGAACGCGAAAATTACCACAATTTCCAATGCGCATGCGATTGCGCATCCGTCCGCATTTTTGGTAGCGAATTCACGCATGCGTTTCCATAACGGAAAATGTCAAAATCGCATGTGCAAAACGCAAATACAAAACGCACAACAAATGCGCAAACAATCGCGAGCGATAACGCTCCCGATTTTGTGCTTGATTCCTGTGCGTTGCAGTGTGGCCTCAGCCTAAGTGTAAAGCTTTGTACAAATGTGTGATTGCAGGACCAACCCAACACAAGTCTATCTAACAAAATACTTGTATCTAAACAATAGGTTTCAACAAACATTCCGAAGATTTTACTTACCTGACTGAGCGATCCCAGAATATTAGACCGATCCTGCCGGAACCATCTTTGCCGGTTTTCTTTGGGACCAACATGTGATCGGCATGAATCCCATTAATTTTTCAGATTGCATGTACTTACCCGGTCGATCCTGCCAGAACCGCTTTTCCACTTCTTCTATGCGACCAACATGTCGGTTCTGGCAGGATTGGTCTAATGTAGCGGGAGCACTCAGTTGGTTAAGTAAAATCCGATATATGTATGGCCACCTTAAGGCTGGGTACACACGATCGCCGCGACCGCTCGGTCGGGAAAAATGGTCCCCTTGTGTGTACCCAGCCTTAAGGTTTGTACACACATGCGATCGTGGGTCCCAATCCGCGACGCACGATGTGTATGAACGTCTGTTTCGGCCAATAACCGGCCTGTGTATGGGCACCTTATCGTTCGTACACATCATGCGTCGTGGGTCGGACCTGTGATCAAACGTGTGTATGAATCTTTACAACAACTGACATTAAGCTGCCATGTCCAATTGATATTGTGCTCTGTGACAATTAAATGTGAACAGTCTAATTAACTTTAACAGACCCCCTCCCTCTCAGGATTATCTTCACCTCAAGAAGGGAAAGTGTCGGGGAAGATGTTCACCTGAGGAGAGACAGTCACTGCCCCTCCTCCATCCTCACACAGACATGGAAATAATTTAACTATTGTGTGTTAACCAGATGGCCTAGAAAGTCCTGCTGTTCATTTGTATTGGAAGTGTGATTGACCTGTCACGTGTGATTGTGACTGTGCCACAATATGGGAAGACCCTTTTGCCTGGAAAATCACAGAGCAGTGACATCAGCACTTGCGTAGTGACTGTTACTATATATGGAGTACATCTTTGTTGTGTGTAAAGGTAGGCATACACTGCATCGATATTTCAATTGAATCGATCTGATTATTAAAGACACTTTTCCAGGTTTTTGATTGAAAAAAACCTTATCGGGCAAGATTGACCCCATCTACCAAAATCAGACCTTCTGTAGCTTTCAAGCTGAAAACTGTGGAGGATTTCCTGTGCAAGGTGGGGACACTCTACCATTAATACACCATCAATCTACCAACCAATCGATCAACAATCCACCAACAATCCACCATCAATCTACCAACCAATCTACAAACAATCCACCATCAATCTACCAATCAATCCACCAACCAATCCATCATCAATCTACCAATCAATCCACCAACAATCTACCATCAGTCCCCAACAACCCCTTTTTATATAAATTTATAGTAAGCAAAAATAGAGGCTTTAAGCTGGGTACACACAAGAGGACTATTTACCCTACAAAAAATAAGAATTCTAGTGCACAAACAATTCTATTTGCATATTGGCTACCTCCATAAGGTTGCTACTACAAACAGCCTGCTAAACCCTGGATAGATAAAAGCAATTAGTTCAATAAGTTGGCCAAATTATTTTAAGCCCAGTCACCACGTTAAGGTTGCTTTCTTTAACTGGGTCCAAACCTACTGGTTGTTGCCTTTTTGGCTGAATGAACTGACAGCTTCTCCTGTGTGGCCTGGATGCTTGAAGCTGACTCTCTAGTTTAAAGTACTTTACTCAAACGAGCACATGACCTAACTCTGGGTTGAGTACAATTTCCCAGAAGGCTTGGTCAAACCTTCAATGTAACACACAATATATAAAAAATTGGGCTGTTGTACATCCATATTAAAGTGCAGCTAGAGACCAAAAATATAATACATACAAAAAATAGAATTCTAGTGCACAAACTATTTACCCTGACTGATCGGCTGACAGTTTGCATAACTGATCGGTCATTCCCATAGGGGACAGGGCCGATCGCCTGTCCGACTGATATGGGTGACTAAGCTCGGTCACCGAACGCTTGGTCAGGACAAATAGTCCCCTCATGTACCCAGCTTAAGAAAACTGACCTAAATTAATTAAGGCTGGGTACACTGGCAAATTTTTAATCCGAACAGCTTTCGCCACAAGCGAGACGAATTGCCATCAGTTGCAGCAAAAATCACTGCAGTCGACAGTTTGCCGCACCATAGGAGACTGCATGATCGTTCGTTATTTACTGACATGCCTGATATGAGCGACAGCCATCGACTGCCGGTGAGAGCCGACCGACATATACAAAAATATTGGTTGGTTTGACCAAAAAATCGCCACATGTGTACCCAGTCTATGGCTTCACTCAGACTAGGCTGCATTTTGGTGTGATTTCATGCAGGAAAATTGCACCAAAAGGCATTGGCAACAGAAGTGAACTCTTCACATTTGACTGCTGCGATAAAGTAAATTGTAAAAAACGCAAGATATGGCGCAGTTTTGTGTGGAACTGCTATGCGATAATGCGGGGGGACATAGCACTACATGGCAAGAGCGATGTTCCCCTGTGTTAAAGCTATGGCTACTGTGAATGTAGCCTAAGGCTGGGTACATATGGAGGGACTCTTTGTCCCGACCGAGCGCTCGGCCGGTACAAATGTCGATCGAACCACACGATCGAACCACACGATCGATTGGAATTTACCGACACATCCGATTGTTCGTTCGGCCGGTTCGGCCTAACGAGCGATCGCTGCCGGTCGCGGCCGCCAGCCCCACACCAGCCGATATTTTCGGCCGATTGACCAAAAGTGCCAGGAATTGGCTGGTGTGTACCCAGCCTAAACGATAACTGCCTTTTTAACCAAAAAAATAATAGACGTCGCACAAATTTATATACCAAAAATACTTTAAACTTACTAATAAATACTTTAAACTACTATTAAATACTTCAAACTACTATTAAAAAATGGGTTTAAACAGAATTTGAACCTGGAAAACCATACAACCATAACAACAACATGATACTAACTGGAGTTGAACCTGCAACCACACATGCATAACTTGTTACCTTACCAGTGTGCTACTATCCTATTACTCTAGTTAATGAAGTTATGTCAGACACACCTGAGGAAGGGGATTAAGCCCCCCAAAATGCTTTGACACTATCAGGGAGATTCAATAAAAGTTCTTATCGTTTAGAATGGTGCTAATTTTGCCCCAACCAATCAGAACTTTTGTAACATTTGAAAGCTAACATCTGATTGGTTGGGGCAAAATTAGCACAATTCTAAACGATAAGAACTTTTATTGAATAACCCCCTATGTCTATGTATGTGAGATCCTATTACAGTTATTTATTTTCTGGTGATCCCTAATCCATATATAATTATAATTTTTGGGAGTTTAAGGGTAAGGCCACACTAGGTTGCACGGTAATACACTGGAGATGTGCCCCCAGTTTCCCACATGTTACTATACGATTGTGATGTTATCTGCGCAATGTTGCGTTATCAAAGCGCATGGTTATCACATGTACTCGAAAAAACGGAATGCAGCGCAGACCAATTGGCCAACACTACAGTTTGCTTTTTGACTTTTGGATTGCATGTTAAAATGTGCTAGTGTGGCCAATCAGAAAATCTCCACTACAACTTGGACATTAAGGTGCCAAAAAACCTATTAGGTGAATTGGGCACTGAGGGTTTTTGAAGGAGTAACTTATTAAACACGTCTGTATACTGAGTTGCATCTCCAAACAATAAAGTCGAATAGCAGGGAATAAAAACCAAATGCAAAATTTATTATGGTGATACAGGAATGTTCCTAATAAAAGCAGCACAGCACAGATACAAACAATCAACAAACACTATTCATAAAAGTACAAAAGGTATATCGAATCTCCAGCAATAGATACCGGTATATATCTACCTGTCCTAAAAGCTTATGATCACCAGCACGAGCAAGAGCACCAAAAACCTCTGCAACCCCACAAGGATGCAACGGCCAGTCCAAAGAACGGAACTCCTCCTCGCACGGACGAACGGATCAGGTGGGTTCCCAATATAAGCTAGCATACCTCGCTTCGGTAGTTCACACTCCCTAGACGGACTCACACCAGCCAGGCTCTCACTACCCTGTAGCACCACCGAACAGTGTACGGTCCTCTCACCACCAACACAATCCAAAGGTCCAATCACGTGGTAACTCGGGTCAGCTGGGGGAAGATCTTTTCGCAACCGTGTAGGGAGGAGCCAGGTGTCTAGCGTTAGGCTATCAGCTAAGGACAGGAGAAAAACTAGTGATACAAAACAACAATTATCAATTGTAAAACAGATACAATATCAAAAATGTTGCAAAATACAACCAATAAAGTAACAGTGTGTACAAACAGGGTATTAACCCTGACCAGAGCATGCTACGCGTTTCGTTTACGAAAAAAACTTCATCAGGCATGAGTTGCATCTC
Source organism: Hymenochirus boettgeri (assembly GCA_019447015.1). NCBI lineage: Eukaryota > Metazoa > Chordata > Amphibia > Anura > Pipidae > Hymenochirus > Hymenochirus boettgeri. The sequence goes on along the minus strand of CM033470.1, from coordinate 208,718,164 downwards.
CCTATATTTATCATTGGGGAATATTTCTGACAGGGAAAGATCGGGTTTCTTATGCCTCCTGGTGGATGACTGCCGCTATTACATGACAGGAAAAAAAGTTTATCTTAATCCTTAAGCTATTAGGTGTGACATTGTGAGCCAAATGAGCCAAGCCGGCTCATCTCAGATTTCTTTTGAGATCTCACAATCCAAGCTTCACCCATCCAGAACTTAAAAAAAAAAAAAAACTTTCCTTATGATCACACTGTTTTTCGAGCTTCCGCATTCTATTTTTGAGCCGCATTCGAAAATTTTCAAGGAATTTTCGAAAATTTTGTTAAAATAATTATATAGTAACTTATTGTAAATGGCTCTGGGACCTCAGAAATGGTCTGGGGAACAGACTAATCTGATTGTAACTAATTCTGAATGAAAAAGAACATTATTGGTTAGTATACCAATCAGATTCTTTCTGAAATAATGTATCCAATCAGAAATGCATACAAATAAAAGTGAGTTTTAAAACTCTCCAGCTCAAAGCCTTTGTATATGTTTTACAAACACTGCGGCACCATGCTTAAAGGCCGCTGACATGGAGCTCCACTAATGGAGGGGGTAGGTGAACGCTCTATTTTCTGTATAGGTTATGGAGTACTAAAGTCGAAGAACATCAATTTGAACATTCGATAATTATCGAAAATTCAAGAATCATTAAACGTTTGAAAGTTCAAAATCCGGAATAGTTTGTGTCCATTTGAACTGTTAAAGCTCGAGTTCAAGTTTGGGTCTAGTTCATTTCTAGTCATAAACTTCCTACTTTGCTTGTTCAGAAATCCCCCCCCCCCATAAAAACCCTGCTCTTGCCCCTGGATATGAAGCATTCCATGGGCACCAGGCTTGTACAGCGTCAAAAGTGCATTATAATGGAGGGACTACATACCACTGGCTGGTGCATCGTTTTGGCATCCAAACCACTGTCTTGGCCCCCTAGAATTGGTTTGTTAATTAACAAACATTCAGCATAAATGTACGGCCCTGGTTTTGCATTATCAATAACGCACTGTACTGCGTGTTTTTAAATAGGGCCCTTAGACCTCTAAAAGGCCTAGCACTAAATTTGTCCAAAAAACTTATAGTTTTGGGTCCCAAATTGTGTGAATAAAGGGGTGGTTAACAACAAGTGCTAGTCCACCACGCTAAAATTCACACACAGAAAGCTCAAAAAACAGAAAAAAAACTTCCTACCTTTTATACCTAGGGGTTGGCACTTGAAAATCTTCTAAAATTTTCGAATGTGGGTTCAGAAAATCTGGAAAGCGGAAATCTGGGATATGGTCCATCTCCAGTTAGTATGCTAACCAGATTATTTCTGAAAGAATCTGATTGTATCCAATCAGAATTGGTTACAAACAGATTCTTTCAGAAAGTATCTGATTTGTATGCTTACTGGAAGAATTTGATTGTAACCAATCAGAATTGGTTTCAATCAGATTAGAATCTGATTGTAACCAATTCTGATGGCAAAAGAATGTGATTGGTTAGTATACCAATCAAAATCTTTCTGAAAATTCTAATTGTAACTAATCTTCAAAAAGAATTGTCGATTGCCCAGACCTTTTGCAGGTCCCAGAGCCATTTACAGTAAGTTATTCTCTCATTTTTACCAAATTTAGAATTTCTAAATTTTCGACTGCAGTTCGAAAAAAATTCGGAAAGCGGAATTCCGGAAAATCCGCGAGATCCGCAGATCTTGGAAATCTGCCGTGGATCTGGGTTCGGATCCGCAAACTGGCTATCTCTAGTTCCCATTAAAGGGTAAAGGTTCATACTCTGCTGGCACTGAAAGTGTTAATGGAAATACTCTGGGAAGTCAACTGGCACTGAAAGTGTTAATGTCATTACTCTTGGAAAGTATGCTGGCACTGAAATAGTTAAACATCTCAGATCTCCCCAAATTTCCCTGTTCTGCCCTACCCGGCTACTCTTTCATGCCACTCAGCTGAAAATAATTTCTGGGGAGAAGACTGGCACCACATACCATGCATCCACTGAAACCTATCCTGTCCTTCCAATCAGTATTTAATTGGTGGCCAGTGACGCTGCATACGCACAAACGTATGTATACATGCCCACCCCACCTGTTACAGCATGCGCCTCTTACCAACTAGAACCAACTTACCAACCAAAAGAAACATCCACAGTAGCAGTGACAGTTTCAGAAGGAATTGAGTGGGGAAACCCGCTGCAGTTTGGCTGGCCAAGTTTGGGGGGGCGCACGTGGGTGGAAGGGCATCTAGGGCACTAAGATGGCTAGAAAAGGCAATAAAGATGTACGTACATTTAGTCCAAAGGGACAGCTAAAAGGGAGGAGGGGGGGGAGATTTCTTCCTGACTAGAGATGGTTGAACTTCATAAAGTTCGGTCTGTTTTCGAACTTTTGAACATCAGTAAACGTTCAAAAGTTCAAATTAAAGTCAATGGTAGAGTGATAGTTCGAAAAGTTCGGATGATTTACAGCTAAACTAACAATGGTAACTTACTGTAAATGGCTGTGGCACCTGGGAAATGGTCTGGGGAACATGTCACTATCACCAAAACTTTTTTAAACACTTCTTAAACACGAGCGGGCAATTGTCGGGTTTTGCACAAGCTACATTCAAGGGATACAGCCAATTCGAGGGTTACTGAACAAAAATTTTGAGGGTTACCGAAAATAGAACCATAAATTCGAGAGTTACCGAAATCAAAAATATTTTCGAGCATTGTCAAAAACAAATGATACATTCAAGGGTTAGCGAATGATACATTCAAGAGTTGGCGAAAACAATCCATTTATTCGAGGGTTACCGAAAATGAACAATACTTTTGAGGTTTACCGAAAATCAAAGGCAACATTCGAGGGTTAGCGAACAATATATTCTAGGGTTAGCAAAAACAATCCATACATTTGAGGGTTACCGAAAATGAACAATACATTTGAGGGTTAGCGAACAATACATTCTAGGTTTAGCGAACTGTTCATAAATTCGATAATTATCGATTTTTTGCTAATTATCAAAAATACAGTCGCAAGTCTGAAAAACGAACTAGTTCAAACCCAAATAATTCGAGTTCGTCCGAACTCGGTTCGGCTCAAACTCGGGTTCGAATTCGGTTTTGTGTCCATCACTACTCCTGACTCCAACTGGCAATCAGAAAATATGCATGGATCAACCAGAACTACAGTATATGTATTAATACCAGTAATTCTCAATATTTTTGTCCATAGTAAGCTCAGGGTTATTAGATATTACCAGATCCAACAATGCATCCTTTCTAGTAGGAAGTTCTAAAATCTGCAAAAGAAAATCCAATTTATGTCAGTTGAAATCCCCCATGACCAGAATGTTTCCTTTTACCTACAGCCTTCGTCAACTGCATATGAAGGAGAATTTCCACCTCCTCAATGGCATTTGGTGGCATTTAATAGACACCTACAATTTAGTCACCTTCTTGCCTACTGTGCACTGCTGCACCCACATTGTTTAAGCCTTATCGTTTATACCCCCAGCTTTTCCATCCTCAGTTTGTCTTCAATTCTTGTCTAACATATATTAACAAACTGCAGATACAAAGAATATACACCTTTTGCCCAATTAACCACCCATCTGGGTTAAGAAAATGCCTTATAATAAACACATATAGAGTACATGAAAAACAGGTTTTACATGAAGTTCACCAACTACTTTAATTAAAAGATGTATGTTAAGGAATAGTGAAAGAATGGGAGCGTATTTAACCACTCACACTTGCAAATCAATGGTCCAGGTGCATAAGCCCCAGACCCTCCATAAACTTGCGATGTAGACCCTTTGCTATGCAACTTCAGTAAATGTTGAAAGGCTTCTTTGTTGAACTCACCCAGTGTAACAGGTGGCTTGGGTGCATCAGCCCCAAGCCCGTCGCTGCAGCTTCATTTAGTCCATCCAAATTCAAAAAGCGAGCCTGCACACCAACTAGAATCGAGGCTCTAATTCCGTAAAACGAAGTCTTTATTCAATACATTACATGAGATAAAATAAATCAGAACACTCTACGGTCAGTCCCCTGACGCGTTTCGTACTACCAGTACTTAATCATAGGTATGAATGACTCAGGTATGACTGACCGTAGAGTGTTTCGATTTATTTTATCTCATGTAATGTATTGAATATAGACTTAGTTTTACGGAATTAGAGCCTCGATTCTAGTTGGTGTGCACGCTCACTTTTTGAATTTGGATAACATACATTAACCCCTCCTTTCTTATAAATTTTGTCATGTCTAAATAAGGAGTATCCTTCCATATAAACTGCCCAGTCATGTGAATCATTTAGCCATCTTTCTGCTTTACCGATCACATCTTACTTTGATCCCCCCTCTAGCTATCTAAACACTAATACACCACAACAGATGAACAGCAATCTTGTTTTAAACGCTTTAGTTTTTTAAAGCTCCAATGTCATCCTTAAAAACAGATGCCCCATCAACTTATCCCAGTAGTAAGAGAAAAAAAAGTGATTTTATTTACTTACACTCAGAAATAAAATTGTAATTGATTTAGTCTTTAAATTACTGATTAAAAGACAATCACCTCCTCTGGGTACTTTACAAACCAGCTGTGATATCTACATGAGGTTCCCCTTACCACTATGATCCTCTTACTGAATCTGTCGCACCTTACCATTTCTTCCTATTGGTGTGATTGCGGACTGTCACTAACAGTAACATAGGGGCGGAGCTGGAGACAAACTTCATGTAAGTATTACAGCTGATAAAGTTTTGACTCTACTTGTTCATAGAAATCAAAAAACAGTTGGCTCACTCATCCTTGGGGGTGGATTCTCATGCACAGAAGCTTTTAGTCACACAAAAAGCACTGGTTGTATCTTTGATTCTCTCCACCATCCCCCAAAAATAATAATGAGAATTATAATTCTAGTAAACATTTATTCTTAACCCCAAAATGTATTGCCAAAATCAATACTTATATATGATATTTTGTTGGTAATATACAGCAATAAAAATAAGCATTTTTGTTTTTTCTGCCTTATGAAATTTTCATTCAAGATCCTATGACAGTTTTCCAAATAAACAACGTAGAAATGATGTAGAACTTTTGAAGGTGTTTTTTAAATTAGGTAAATTGGTAAATTAGATGCAATTGAGAATATGTTGGTTTTATTCTACAGCTGTAAATGAAACTGCTACAAATTATTTAAATATGAATTAATAAGAATACCAACTGATATATATAACATAAATAACACCGTGTTTAAATGCATTTCCCAAACACTCATCTTTTTATTATTCAGTCTATATAAGCTATACGGCTTATGTTTGCCAAAATGATTACATACCATAACAAGGCAATGAAAGAAACAGATTGTAAGTAATCGATTTACTTAAGCAGCAAACAACAACCAGGTCATTTAATTCAGTAGCTTTATCTTTTGTTATAAAATAAGTAGTTTCCACAAACAGAGAAATACAATAACTCACCATTCCTTTGTAGTACAATGATCATGCTTTCTTCACTCCTCCATTCATTGAAATCAATGAACACAGGGGTCATGCTGTGGGATCTTATTTTAGTAAAATGCACCTCGGGGGCACTGCATTGCTTACAAAAGAAAATGTTTAATGTGTATGTTTAAACCGTGCATTAAAAGATAATGTAAGATTTCCCTATGAAAGATAAAATTTCAATCAAATATGTCCAAAAAAAAAATCATCCAGCTTACAGCATGCAGAGGAGTCTGTTTGTACATCAGCCAATTTCTACCAATAATATCTTAAAGGGTATATCCACCCCTTAAACAAAATTATTGTGTCCACTGTAAACCCGACCATATCATAGACCTTGCATGGTCAAATTTACAAATCGGCAGCTAAATATACTTACCAGCCCTTGTTCCCACAGCTGCCTTCTTCTTGTCTTCCATGCATTTCCATGCACAGAAGCAAGCAGAAGGGGCCGGCCATCAAGTCGCGATAGTGATTGGCTGAGATATTGCGTCTCTATAAATTATTTAGCCATTTCACAGTTTCCTTCAACACAGAATTATGTTTTTTACAGATTGAAATCTGAGCCTCTGTAACATTTTATCCTGTATAAACCTTCTGTAATTGCCCTCTTAACATCTTTAGGCTTCAGCTAAAGCTGGATAAACACATTTGCAATAAAGGGCCATATTTATAAAGCCACGGTATCACTAAAAAGCGATACCGCGGCTTTATAAATATGGCCCAAATGACCAAGACAGTGGGTAAGAGAGAGGGGAGAGTAAGAGAGAGGGGGAGAGAGAGAGTGGGATGAGAGAGGGAGGAAAGAATGAGTTGGGAAGAGAGAGGGAGGAGGAGAGTGAGGGGGGAAGAGAGAGAAAGTGGGGAAGAGAGAGCAGGGTAAAAGAGGGGGGAGGGAGAGAAGGGGGAGAGAAAGAGTGGGGTAGAGAAGGGGGAGAGAAAGAGTGGGGTAGAGAAAGGGGAGAAAGAGGGAGGAGAGAGAAAGGAGGGGAAAGAGAAAAGAAACAAAAAGAGGGGGGATGAGTGAGAGGGGGGAGAGAAAAAGGGGGGAGAGAGAAAGGGGGGAAAAGAGAGGAAAAAAGAGGGGGGAAGAGAAAGAGGGGGGAAGAAAGAGGGGGGAGGGGAGAGAGAGAAAGAGGGGGGAAGAGTGAGAGGGGGGAGAGAGAAAGAGGGGGGAAGAGATGCATTTTTAAGGATAATTATCCTTTAAGAGTTAACATCTTTGTCTGTTCTTTGTCAGATCTTTGTCAGTTTGCAGTTGTAATAGTTTTGATACAACATTGTATTCCTTCTTCTGTAAGTATCTCAAAGGCAAATTCCAACCCTTACCAATATTATCACGTATTAAGGATTGTTTCCATTTATCAGGCATATACCTCCTAACTTGGTCCAGGAGAAAGAATTTTAAAGACATGCCTCACCCCTGCCCCATCCAATCCATGCTCGCCACCCAAGCATATCCATCTTGTTTGAAAATTCTCAACAAATTTGCAATTACCCTCTGTGTTTTAGACACAGTTTCACTCAACATTTTATTCCACACTAAAGGACCCCCCACACACACATACACGAACACACAAGACTGCAATGGTGCCTGCAATCACAAAATGTTGCGTGATTGCAGTGCATGTGATTCACAATAAAATGCTGTGACTGCATGTGCCCCGAAAACAGATCGTATGATGTTGGCCTGTATATGGACAATCAGCCAACAACGTCCACTGTTTTATTTTTCTGTGGCATGATTATACAATCAGATTGTAATGTTGGGTACACACTGAGGGACTATTGTTCCGACCGAGCGCTCGCTATGAGTGAGCGCTCGGCCTAGGCAAATGTCCTTCGGTCATGACAAATTCGGCCACGGCCATAGGGAACCACACGATCGGAATTTTCTGACACGTCCGATTGTCCGTTCGTCCGATCCGGACAAACAAACGATCGAGGTCGGTCACCACACGAAAGTGCCGTGAATCGGTCAGTTGGACGAAAATATCTGCTGGTGTGTACCCAGCCTAGGTGTGATGAAGATGAAGAGGCCAGGTAAGACATCGTTCAGCATCCAAAATATCCTCAGTTAGTAGTTAATGTTCAAGAAATGCTATGGGGGAATTCTGGGACTTGTAGTTTAATAGCTTGCCTCAGATGAGATTGCTTCCTCTATTTTCACATTTCAATTCACTTTGTGTATTCATTTCCGTCTATTTGCAATATCTATAAGTTTAATATACTTATTTATATTCTAGTACAACACTTTATGATTCATTTTTTGTAATTTACGTTTTAAATTAAATGATGTGCTGCCTGTTTTAATGATGATCTTTATTGAGTATATTTCTTTACATAGTTGTGACATGCATACATTTGTTTGGAAAGGTATGAAAACAGTATTTAAGCTCATTGTTTATTTAGAACTTGCTTTTGTAACCTTGCATATTATATACATGTTTTTTTCATGAGAAAAATCCTGCTTAGCCCAGCATATTAGTAACACAGATAGGAGTAGCTCTTTCAGGTTCATTTACCTGAGCCGCTATCGCTCTGGGTAAATGCTCCTTTCGCAATTCTATATTGTGATTGTGAATGTGGGTAAATCCCGGTAAGGGATCTACCCACTGAGGGATTTTAACACCAGCAATTAGCTGGTGTTAAAATCCAGCACTTAAACTAGCGCAAACGTTAGATGCGCAGGTGATTTTTGCGTAACCCACCCATCTGACGCTGATATGGAGTTAAAGTCGCGCTCACCGTTAGCGTGACTTTAACACCATATACTTGCCCAGTGAGTCTGGGTAAATCAGCCCCTCTGAGTTTGTTAATCTTCTCTACTGTTCATATGAGCATCATTTAATGATACAGTAAAGGCATACGATTTGCCTTTTCTACAGGAAGGAAAGTAATGAACTGGGTATTGCAAATATTGCTCATCTTAGAAATGTCTATGAAGGTTTTCAGTTATCTGGGTCAATGTACAGCCTATCTAATAATAGTAAAATAAATTTAACTGGACGCTTACAGTAACTGAAGATTTTTCACCAATCACCCCAAGAAATGGGGGAAGACCAGTAATAAAAGAGAATTTTCATGAGAGATAACAAATTAGATTACAGATTGCAGATTACTTCCACTGGTCCCTGATATTAGGGTGTCTCTGAGAGAGAAAGGATAATCAATGAATCATCTGATTAGTTTTTTTAAAAAAAAATGTTCATCATGTAAGGACTGCACAAAAATATGTTTACAGTAACTGTCAATTTGAAGAGGTCCCCTTCTTTGCAGTAAGTAATGTGTGCCTCATATAACGGTTTGATTTTTGTCCTTTAGATTGCTTGTGTTTTAGACTGGCCATCTACTTGCATTAAAAAAGTGTCACTACAGGGCAACTAAAGCCTTTCAACAGTGAATCAGAAGGCAGAGTACCTTAAAGGGCATGTCCACCCTGAAATTTAACTTTTGATATGTGGTAGGGCATGCTCCCCCAGCCCCAACCGCATTAATATAATTGTTAGAAAGTCCCCCGATTCTTACTTACCTGCCCTCTCTCCTCCGCTGCAGTGTTCAGGCCCTCGCTTGCATGGAATTGAAAGCAGGGGGCGGGACCGGCAGCCGCGTCCGTGATTGGCTGAGAGGCAGGGAGGGTGGCACTGAGCATGCCTCAACTTGATGAGGTTGAGGAAGTCTCAGGCACAGCATGAGTCACACACTGCTCCTACACAGCAGTGTTCCTGGATTTGGAGGGGCACGCAGGGGAACTATGTTGAGGCAGGAATGTAAGGTAAGGATTGTTTTAAACTACTTGATGTGGCCAGTAAGGGGTTGAATTTTAGTTTTGGGGGTGGACATGCCCTTTAATATTAGAGCAGAAATCTGTGCTGATAAATGAACTTTTCTATCATGGGGTTTGTGTTTGATTTCCTAGCATTACACCATCACACAGTGTGGTCACTGACTGTTGTGTTCTTCTACATGCCCAGTTCTACGGTACTGCAGGAACTTATTACAGCAGGTCACGCCTACTATCAGTCTATAGCCAATCCTGTTACATTCCATATTAGACAGGGGGCGATGTGACTAAATTCAGGTGGTGTGGCCAGTTATCTTATCCAGTTTTTCAGGGGATTACATTTACTTTAATGCCATTTACTGGAGTGAGAGAGTTTAACTCCATAAAATCAGGGCACTTTATTAAACATCAACGGATAAACGCAATCAATGCACTCTCCAACGGTGGTGTTGAAACCTCCAATTTCCACCCTCAGAGGAACATATATATTAGACAATATATATAACAATTAGGGTTGCACTCCAAGAAAAATAGTTGTGTTTGTGGTGTTTATTTTGTGATAACGCATCAGAACAAACAATGTGTGTTTCTTCAGGTTACGTAAAGAAGGGGGCACATCAACCCCAAAACATTGTGTGTTCTGGTGCGTGGTCACAAACACACATTGTTTACTTCTAATATATATCTATATATAAACAAAAGTGGATTGATAGAAAAATAAACATATGCAGTTCACTACATACATTACTGCCTTAATATTAGACACATCTGGAGGATTTTTTTTACACGTTTTACCACTTCATTCATGAATGTAATTGCTAAAACTTAACTATTGGGGAAATATTTTGTGAATGCTTAAAATAAAATAACATATAACCAATTGTTTATACAATACTAGTTTAGATCATAGTGTCAGTTACATTTTTTTTCTTCTCCGCTGAATAGTGGTTATCTTGGGAGCTTGGTACATAATAGGTCATTGTAAAAAGGATAGAAAAAAATGGACCATAGTTGTCTTATTTCTAAATCTATTTAATCTTAATGGGCATATCCGCCCTCAAAATGAAATTGAAAACATAAAACAATAATACTCACACATCCCACAAGTGTTTTTAAAGAGATATGCGACCCAATCACTGCCGCCTCTATTCTGAAGCAAATCCGGGTAGATTGTACAGTCATGGCTGTGATGGATGATGCTCTCGGAGCATCGCTAGCTGCCCTTTTTCTATTTCGGCACTTTTTAAAGTGCTGCAATAGAATGGCGCTTTTGGTATATAACATTGCTTGCAGTGGCTGCGCGATTAACATTCGTGTTAGCCACCCAGCCACCGCAATGAAGAAGTCTAAGTCACGCTAACCGATATAACATGTGCCCATGGTGCATCGCCCTTTTAGTATCATGGTACTATTATTTTTACTAGATTGATATAGACATTTATTTTTCTACATAGAATTTCTAAGCTATATCATGGATGAGAGATCCCACAATGCATTAAATCCCTTTCGAGGTTTACTGCATTGCGGCATCCTAGTCAGGTAAGAAACAACACTCTGCACCTTTGCCTTTAAGGCATTAACAGGGTTATTCAATAAAAGTTCTTATCGTTAAAAATGGTGTTAAGTTTGCACAAACCAATCAGATGTTAGCTTTCAAATGTTAAATCATTTCTGATTGGTTGGGGCAAAATTAGCACCATTTTTAATGATAAGAACTTTTATTGAATCTCCTTGTCTGTTCTTTAGAACAAAACTAAACCTGCGCAAACCCAAAAATAATTCGAGTAGCATGGATTTTATGCTAATTTTGCCTGTAAACAGGTGATATAGCATCACCCTGAATGTCTATAAAAAGTCTTTAAGCAGTACCTGAATGTTTTTAGTGTTATAAACAATAATTTGAGCTTACAAAACGTATGTTATCTTAAACGCTTTTGTCATCATTACTACTATATCGAGAAAGCTTTGCTTCCTACACAGAATTTCAATAGCACCGATGCTACAAAGTATGCAGCTTGCCCTGTTTGTTTTCTCATTAAATTCTTCAATTAGAAAATAGAAACCTTTCTTTTTACTGCAGTCGTCTCATAACTTGACCAATGTCACCTAAAAATTGCATTAAAAGCCTTTGTGCGTTTGTTTGTATTTCCTGACATTCAGGATTATTATTCAGTATTTGAAAGAAAGGATGAAAGATCACAGAAAGCAGTTCTTCTAAATTCATAGCTTGACAATAGAATATTCGCACAGAAGTTTTCTTGGTATTACATGCAAATGAGCATGTGGTTTTCAGTTCTAAGCTTTTACAGATAGTAATGCTTACATGCAAATTAGTCCATGAAATGTTCCAAGTAATGTCAGATGTGAGTTCTAAAGATAAACACCAATTAATCCAAGACTGCAAAAGCATTAGGAAGTGCACCCCTGCAAAGTGTATCAAGAGAGCTATTTCATGGTTTTAGTAAAATGGCATAGCACTGCACTCAGGACTTGCATTAAGTTCAAGAGTGGAGAGATGTTAAATCTGTGTATAAGAAATAATATAACACTATTGGGGAGATGCACAGAGAACCACATTGCTCTTACCTGAGTAAAAGTCACACTCATTGATGTAATATCGTTCATTGATGTAATATCGTTTAACACAACTTTTAATCCTGCTAGTAGTGACTTTGTGGGTAATGCAAAGCTAACAATGCAGCTGCCGCAACTAGTTATAAGCACTTTTAAATGCCAGCTAATGTGAAATGTTCTACAATGGTTAACGAGATTAGAGATGGGTTCATTTGTTAAAATTCGCCGATTTTCGAAAAAAATTGAAAACTAGAAAATTCGCAGATAAACCCGTTAAAGTGGGAGAAAAATGGGAGAAAAAAAAATCTGCTCTAGGACCTGGGAAATGGTCTGGGGAACACTTACATATATCCAGAATGTAACAAAAAAATAACTTTCTTCACGATCACACTGTTGTTTGAACTTCTGCATTCTACTTTCAAGCTGCGTTTCAATATTTTCGAAAATTCGAGAAAATTTTAAAATTAAACATTAACAGTGACATCGCATACAGAGTATACAAACATTAACAGTGACATAGCACACAGAGTATGCAAACATTAACAGTGACATAGCATACAGAGTATACAAACATTAACAGTGACAGCACACAGAGTATGCAAACATTAACAGTGACATAGCATACAGAGTATACAAACATTAACAGTGACAGCACACAGAGTATGCAAACATTAACAGTGACATAGCATACAGAGTATGCAAACATTAAGAGTGACATCGCATACAGAGTATACAAACATTAACAGTGACATAGCACACAGAGTATGCAAACATTAACAGTGACATTGCATACAGAGTATACAAACATTAACAGTGACATAGCACACAGAGTATACAAACATTAACAGTGACATAGCATACAGAGTATACAAACATTAACAGTGACATAGCAGACAGAGTATACAAACATTAACAGTGACCGCATACAGAGTATACAAACATTAACAGTGACATAGCACACAGAGTATGCAAACATTAACAGTGACATCGCATACAGAGTATACAAACATTAACAGGGACATAGCACACAGAGTATGCAAACATTAACAGTGACAGCATGCAGAGTATTCAAACTTTAACAGTGACATAGAACAGAGTATGCAAACATTAACAGTGACATAGCATACAGAGTTTGCAAACATTAATAGTTAAACATGTTACATAGTTTCATATCCTGCTAAAGTTTTATAGATACCATCATTTTTTGGAAGTTGACAATATTATAAAGATTATGTGTACTTGGATTTTGGGAAAACTTTTTCAAACCATGAAATGCTTGTGTGGAACCTAATAATCCTCACTCATCCCCCTGTCCACTCATCTCCCTCTCTACAGAGATCTGTCAGGGAGGAGAGGAGTACTGTCTCCTCTCCTCCCAGGGAAATATATATGTTATTGGGAAAACATTGTTTCTGCAGTATAGATCAGATTCATAAAACAGTTATTTTGCGAGTCTCTCCACGTTACACTAATGTTCATGGATTTTAGCTTTTTCTATAGAAAAAAATAGTGACTTTACAGTTTAATGTCAATCTCACTCAAACAAATGTTTGACAAATTACATAGAAGGCTTGTTTTCCTTTTTTTGAATGTTCACCTGCCACATACTTTTTTTGAGACTGATGCAATAAAAGGTGTAAAAGTTTGCATGTGCTATTAATCTGCAGCAATCAATTAGAAGTGATAGAAAGTTCTAACTGCAGTAACCCAGTTAAACGCAAACTTATGATTAATTGCAGGGTCAGCCTTCGATATGGGCACAGGTTGCATTACCAGGAGGGGGCACCAGTCGGGAGTCTTAAGTCACAGGCCTATAGGTCAATGTTGTGCATCAGTGCCACAGCCCCCCCAGTAATAGTCCTGCAGATCAAATGTATGTATCAGCACCACCCATCTATGTTGGAGTAGATCCCCATCTATACTCATATTTGTGTATATATATCTATACATATATTTATATATTTAACCTTTTCATACAGAGACTCAATATTTAAAATCTATATGTTCATGTGACAATCTTTGTTAGTTTCCTTAAGTGGTGTTTCGATCTATATACATCTTAACAGAATTAGATGAGATATTTATTGCCGTGTATTTATTTATATATCATTTATGTATTTACCTATTTAACTATGTATTTACTTGTGGCTATAATGTTTTATTTAAGATCAACCTGGTTCCCCACTGACTATAACCTTATGGCTGAGACTTGGTGTATCTTATTTTAACTATTTCTGTAATATGGATTATTCAGTATGACTTTACTGTTCTATCTTTTATCCATCCACACTAGCTTTCACTCTGTATTTATATATCTGTATATTTATGCATTTGTGCACTTTAGCATTGTTGTTCTTGGTCTGGATTTAATATATGCACTTTAGGTCCCGTTTAACCCACTTAGCTTGGTTGCGGTGTACAGATGCGGTACTTTTCTACTATTCTATGCATCTTTGTGTATCTATGGTGTATGTGCCTTACATGGAGGTGGTTCTACACTACGTTTCTGTGATTTATTATTGCACTTTATGTGGCTAGCTTTTACTCTTTTTCTTCTTTTTTTTTATTTTTTCTTTTTTTTCTTTTTTTTTCTTTCTTCCCCTTTTTTTCTTTTAGCATTATTCTGTTGCCTTCCCCTTCATGCACACACCTGAAACTCAGGTGTGATTATCTATGATTGAACTAATAGTGGGAGGATTTTAGCTGTGTGTATATGTGTATATATATATCCTGTTTGGGAGGGACCACCCAGCCTCTGAGGAAGTGGGTTTGACCCACGAAACGTGTCAGGCGGGTGGACCTGGAGTCACTATCTGCCCTGTGATTTATGTCTTTGGAGAATATATATGTGAATAAATAATGGATTTTTATACCTCAACCTCGTGAGTAGCGTCCTTCCTCCTTTTATCTTTTGAACAATTAGTACCTACAGCTGGGAGGTATCCTGCATGGAAGTGATACGCACCATGAGGCAAGTCGGATAATTATATGAGTGCTGCCCCTCTCTTTCCCTTTGAATACGTTTATCAGCACCACCCCACAGACAAAGCACCAACACACGTGAGCCTTACTTAAGACGTCTGTATGCTGCGTTCCATGTTACGCAATGATGTACTCAACATATACAAGTACACACTACAGATACTGAAAGACAGTAAGCGCAGGTGGCAGACTTGATTTGAAGCAGGCCAAGGCAAGCAGCATTCAGCAGTGTAATATGTGTACCCAGGGGGGTGTTTTGGAGAGGGTGCTAGGTGCCAGTAGCAAATCTTGCACAGGGTGCTATTTATTCTAAGGCTGGCCCTGATTAATTGCACCCCATGTGGGAAAGGATATTTATAAGAAAAGGCAAGAACCAATTAAGAGACTGTTGACACTGTCAATTACACAAAGGGAGTCTACGTGGTTGAAAAACTTTCAAAAATGTTTAAAATGATATTCATAATTGCTTTTTTTGGGGGGGAGGCGGAGGAACCTGTTGAGATTTGCAAGGAGCTAGTATTAGGTTCTATGTGTTTAGTTTGTAAACCCAGCTACTCATTTCAACAATCCTTAAATTAAAAGTAAAACCCTTTATAAGATCTGCTAAGCTGTTTTTTTTAACAGATTTGTTAAATTTAAAATTCAATATATAGCTCAATTTAATTCACTCTTATAATTTATGTAAATAAAGTGTTATTTCCTCGTGAATCAGTGTTTCTAATGTACACAAAAAAAGAAGGAAATCAACATTGTTGTGGATTGAATCCATGGCAAAACGGCAAAAGTTTGCCTATGCTCTACAGTATGTTACCTAACTGCCTAGTATAAAGCTATCTGATTGGTTGCAAACTAATAGCACGGACAATCTTTTGTACCTCTTACTGCATCAGCACCTCACCATATTTTTTTCACATAATATGTTATAATCAGAGCAAAGTAAAAATACTGCCAGCTGCAATGATCCTAAGCTGGGTTAAAGTCAAGAAAACCAATTCACAATTGGTTAGTGTGACTTTAATCTTTAGCTTGCGGTGGATATGCGAGTATTACAAGATACACTCACTGCAAGCTATTCACCAGTGGCTGTTTGTTGTAAGTAAATTGCTCATTTTAGAAACAAACATCCCATGAGGTCACAGGTCCAAATTACTTGACTTTCTTGTGATTTGTTTTACCTCAGTGCTTGATAGGAAATACAATGTAAAGATTAATTTTCTTATTTATTTTTTTGTATGATATGCAAAGGAACGTGTGAGGAAAAGAGACCGACAGGTTTAAAGGGCATGTCCACACCTTAGACTATAATTTCACCTTCTACTGGCCCCGCTGTGTAGTTTAAAATGATCCAGCAGTGGGTTAAATTTTAATTTATGTGGGTGGACATGCCCTTTAAAATAAATATATTATATAAAACTGAATCTACAAAGAATAAACCAGTAAGGGCTTAACACACATCCAAATCTGCTTCCAGCTATGATCAACACCAACTACAAGTAAATCAATAAAGAACGCCTCACAAGTGCAACAGATTTACAGAATAAAGATTACATATCATAATGGGTGATGGAAGTGCACAATTTTATCTTTCATAGTTCATCTAGTTAATATTTAAACATTTGTATACTTACCCTTTAATAACTGTTTGTTTACTTTTTAATAGCATAAGCTTTTGTAAAGAATGCCACCTAATCATATAAAGAATTTTAATAGCATTTTTCATCCTTTGAACAACTTTTAATTTTTAAAGCACAACTGGTTTATTTCCCTTATATATTGCCTTTCAAGAACAATTCTAATTTAGAAATGAAGCCCCTTTTCTATTTTTTCCTTCATAAGAAAGTATTAAGGAGCCGGTGAATAAGTTTCCCTGTGCACTTATGTGAACTTTCATTGAGCACATCTGTGCAGATACCCAGCTGAGAAAATGCTCAGAAAATAGGACTACAAAACAAAATTGCTTCTGCAGCAGCTGATAAACATATAATTTCAAATCGCTTAAAGGAAAGCAGAAGGAAAGAGCAAACCACTGCAAAATGAAAAACCGTTTTGTAACACTTACAAACATATATTAAGTTTTAACAGTGTAAAGAATCTTCATATATATAATATAACTGGAAGTGATTTACTGTTCTATATATTGAGAACCAAATAGACTGGATTTTTAGAATTTTGAAATGATGCAGAGAACAAGTTATTATTTTATTCTCCCATAAAGCATTAGGTATGTATGGAAGGTGTAATTAAAGTGATGCCGTCTTGAATAGAAGAAATTGTAGAAGAAATATTTGTAGAAGCAATCATTTGGCCTTATGTACCTTCATTTTTAGAATTTCTGCTGTCTTAAAGGGTATCTCCACTCGTTTTTTCAAGTTTTGGTAATCCAGTTCTATTGAAGAACGGGAGGTAAAGGAGCTGTGCCTTACCTTCCATTCTTCAATAGAACACACAGGAGACTGGTGACAAGCTAAGAAACTTACCCGCTCGCTCGCTCCCCCGGCGCTTGGTCTGACAGGTCCCGACGGACCTTGTCTTCTATGCGCATAGATCACGCATGCGCATAGAAGACAAGGTCTGTCGGGACCTGTCAGACTACGCGCCAGGGGAGCGAGCGAGCGGGTAAGTTTCTTAGCTTGTCACCAGTCTCCTGTGTGTTCTATTGAAGAACGGAAGGTAAGGCACAGCTCCTTTACCTCCCGTTCTTCAATAGAACTGGATTACCAAAACTTGAAAAAACGAGTTGAGCTACCCTTTAACATATAGAACAAATTAACACTATCTCCAGGGCCTACAACATATTAATACCTCAGAATCATTGTAGATGTTGGTTGGGAATTAAATGCTTTTGTTTTTTGAGTCCCTAAAATGTTTTAAATAAAAAAGTACATATTTTTTTATTGCCACAAAACTGTTGAGTAGTCTTGCTATAGAGAAAGGGTCCCATTGGTCCCATTAGGAAGATTAGTTTTGTGTTTTACTATATCTTTACTTTTTATATTAAATAACTTTATAGAAATGAAGAGTGTTTTCATATGTAGGTCTGCAAGATTAGTAGCAGTGAAAGGGGTTTATTAGTGATCCTTAAATATTTCCATTAAATATGAAGTGGAATCTCATATTAGGATCATTTTAAGGATCTACTTCTTGTTAATTTAAACAAACTTCACATAAATCAATTTAACAGAAAAAAAAAAACAACCCAGGAGTTTAAGGTACTCGTAGTAGACCTGTAAGCCTCACATCAGTGGTGGGGAAGGTGCTGAAAACTTTGTTTCAGGATCATATCCTTGACTGAAGGACTGATCCAGAACTGATCTTTTTAGTAGTAGTCAGGATGGATTTATGAGAAATAGATTATGTCAAACAAATCTACTTGATTTTTATGAAGAAGTAAGTAAGAATTTAGATTCAGTTTCAGGCATACCAGTGGATGTAGTATACTTGGATTTTGCTAAAGCTTTTGATACTGCGCCACATAGGCAACTAATGTATAAACTAAGGGCAGTTGACCTAGAAAAAAACATTTGTACATGGAAAAAGAATCGGGTTTTGGATCGCAAACATAGAGTGGTGGTTAATGGAGCTACAGCTATGTTGGCTAAAGTTCTAAGCGGAGTGCCTCAGGGTTCAGTACTGGGGCCACTTCTGTTTAATCCGTTTATAAAATGACTTAGAAGGGGGCATTGAGAGCAAGGTCTCAGTGTTTGCTGATGACACTAAACTATGCAGAGCTTTGGAAACTTCAATTGATGTGCAAGTGCTGCAAGCTGACCTAGATAGATTATCAAAATGGGCAGCAGAATGGCAGATGAGATTCAATGTTGATAAATGTAACGTGATGCATTTGGGGTTTAACAATCCTTGTGCCACCTACACCATAAATGACTCTGGAGGGCTTGACAATGCAGGAAGATTAGACAAGTTAGGGCTGTTTACATTGGAGAAGTGACCAATAAACTTTCTGGTGCATTGTTTACTAATCGGTCATATCAGATGGAAGAAAACAAGATAAGAGAAGGTTTCTTTACAGTGAGAACAGTGAAACTCTGGAACAATCTTCCAGCAGATGTGGTAATCGCAAGTTCATTAAATATATATATATATATATATATATATATATATATATATATATATATATTTGAACTTGATGGACGTATCTATGTCTTTATTCAACCTCAATTACTATGTTACTACGTTACTATGATACTATGCAAGGAGGAGACAATAAATGAAGGCCTTGTGCACATGAATGATCATATGGAGAAGGGCCAATGCCCAAGATCGGGCCACACGCACATTGAATATCAGCCATTAATCACACATTTGTAAGAATTTGGTTCAACAAAAGACTAGACAGTCATGGTTGTCATCCGATACAGCTGTTCGTTGCACCATCTACACAATTGTACATGCATACGGCGTACATGCATATGGCATAATAACTTATGCTTGTGTAAGGTTAACTGTACCAAGTCGGGGTGGTGGGAGGGGACACAATGCAGGAACAATTAGACCCAATTTTTAGTTAGGACTTTTAATAAGCATTTTGCTGTTTAATTTATTAGACATGATAATTTTTGTATCAAATTTGCACAGTTTATGCTAATAAAAGAAAAAGAAATCAATTATATCCAAAGCTAATTTTAGGTAAAGTTATTATAACTTGTACATTTTAGGAAATAATTGAGCTCTTGATTTATGAGGTTGTTAAGCTGTAAGAACTGACACATTGCACACCACGGTCAATTTATTTTAAAAGATTGGCCAATTTTATTTAAAATGCAAACAAAACTGAATGTGATCATTAATATATGTTAATTATCTTGTTCAATTATATTTTAAGGATTAAAGTCTGTTATAGTTTAGCATGTTATTGCAGAATGCAAGAAAAAAGTTGGGACTGTTATTTAAAAGTGACATTTTAGGGTAAACAGTTTATACTTGCAGTATGAAATAAACATCCCAATAAATAACTACCCTGGAGACTACTATTTTGAAACCATGATTGTTTCTCAAATACTGAAGATCAACCCATACTGTAGTTTGGCCCTTAATAGAGAACACTGAATATTCTATACCAAATGCAGAAAACTATTAAAACTTCAGCTCCCATTGACTTCTATTGGGTTTGTTTTCAAATTTTCTAAACTTTTTAAAAATCTGAATATGCGATTTTGGGATGAAACTCACCAGTTTCAAATATCTCTAGTCCTTAATCATGAAATAGCATGTGGGTCTCAAAATTAGCTAACACAATCTATCTTTTCAGATTTGCCATACAAGCACAGATTTGACTTATTAAACGAAGCAATAAACTGTTAATTGAATATGAATTAGATACGGAACCACACAATGTTTTGTTTTTGCTGATCCAATTAAATTTTTTACTGCTTTTCCTGAAAGTGCACATGCCTTTTAATGTGACGGAAGAAAAATTCTACACTGGCAGATGAAAATCAATGTTGATAAATGTAAGGTGATGCATTTTGGACTTAAAAATCCTTGTGCTGCTTATTCTATAAATGGCTCTGTGTTAAGTGAATTCCTATTGGAAAAGGATCTTGGTGTTTTGGTGGATAACAAGCAGTGCCAGGCAACAATAGTTAGAGCCAGCAAGATATTGTCTTTTATAAAAAGAACCCTGTGTACAAAAAGGACATCTTGGAAATGGAGAGGGTTCAGAGAAGGACAACTAAAATAATAAAGGGAATGGGGGAGCTTGAATATGAAGACAGATTGGATAAGTTACAATCAGGTACACTAAAGAAAAGGCGGGCGCTTGCATGGGAATATGTTTATTGTGTATAAATACATTAACGGGCCATACAATAAACTCTCTGGGACATTAGTCACCAAAAGAACACATCAGAAGACATGCGGATATCCATTAAGCTTTGAAGAAAAGTTAAGTTCAGGAAGGGTTTTTTGAAAACGCTTAAACTATGGAACTTCCAGTCCAGTGAAGGTTGTGATGGCAGGTACATTGGATAGTTACAAAAGAAATCTGGATGAGTTTCTGAAAACAAGGAATGTTGCAGGTTACTGGTATTGATACATAAAGTAGAGTTGATCCAGGGATATTTCCGATTGCAACTTAGTCAGGAAGGAATTTTTTCCCCCCTGGCGGGCTTTTTCTGATTTCCTCTGGATCAACGTTTAGGTAGGAAATGTGGGTACTGCTGAGTATTCAACCTCAAATACTATACTATACTATACTATACTATAGTATAAGAAAAGTTTATTGTGGATCAAATGCAAAAAAATTAATTAATTCAAAAAGCATTCAATTGAAAGAATTAAAAGACTGAAAGAATTTACGTTTTTCCTCATATCGCAGAGATAAAGCACTTGTAAACTTATTAATGTTTGTAATTATTCATGTATTTATTTATATATTTGTCCCCCCTGCAGAACTTTTTGTATTATAATATTGTACGGTGCTGCATATTTTGCCAGATTTTCCTCTCTGACAGTCTTTCTGCTTAAAGTATCTATTTACAGTAGCTATCAAAGAATTTCTGAGACATTGCTTTGCAACAAGAATGATTAAAAGAAAGAAGTTGAAAGGGAAAAAAGATATATGAAGGGAATAATAGGAAGTGAGGAACAAAGAAATGCATCGAATAGAAGAGAATTATCAACCATGATTTTCACCATTCGACCATAACTTTTTTTTCTACTGTGATTTCTGAATTTTCGACTTTCAAAATTCGTTTTGAAACTGGGAGTAGATGTAGATTCTCGGGGAGGACAAACACACACAGGGGCTATAGGATTGTAGCTATACCACTTTTTTACCACTTTTCTTTACTCCTAGGCATAGTACTAATCACCCATAATTATTAAGATAAAGTAAAGAGCACAAGCACAAGAAAATTTTAACCAATACTTACAGTATTGCAACATAAAGCAAAAATCTGAGAATCACGTCAATATAAAAAGACTTATAGAACAGCACGGAGAGATGTTTGACTGACATGTTCTTTTTCATCAACAACATAAAAGGCTCCTTCCTTTTTTTATTAGCTAATGTCTTTTGAAGCTAAATCTTTCTGGCAGGGTTAGCCACGGTCAACTGCCAAAAAGAGGACACGCAAGAAGTCATTAAAAAGATGTCATTAACAATGGGACCATTGTAAGGTGAAAGAACATTAGAAAATTGACAGAATTCGCCTTTAAATATGGAAAAATTGATGCCAGTACAAGAACGTTAAGCAATATTTAAGGTGCTTTCTGAACAGAGCAGAAGGTCAGACCAATAATCTTAGAAGAGATATGACAGCTTGAGTATTATTCTAAGGGTTGACAAATGGAATCAGTAAATCCATTAGCTAGTGGGTGGTATGTGGAAGAAAACTGCATGTTAAAGGACCATTAATACCTAGTAAATGACAAGGTTTTCTATACATTTTAATACAATGCACTTCTACGGTACTTATACGGTATGTTTTTCCAAAAGAATATAGGGTCCAAAATGTACAGCAGATAGTTATGAAACTATTTATATCTCTGCATCTCTTGGTGCAAAGAAATACTTTATTTAGGCAGGACATAAATTGTCTGTACATTTATAGTAAACCTTCTATTTAAATTTTGATGCTAGTGATGTGGGAATGATCAATAGCTAAGAAAGTACATTTACATTTACAGGTTTACATAACTGACAAGAGAAATGTGTAATTTTACTACAGTGATCAACTACATTAAAGGACCATTAAACTGCTCAGAATCAAGTTTAAATAAAATTGCCCTTATTTTATATAATTGTACCTAACATTTACTTTACTGGAAAAATTCCCTGTCAAAAATATCACTCATTCACGGCTCAGATACTTATTCTTCTGGCCAGACTCATGCTTGTAAAGTACTTATGCACAAAGCCTGTATACCTCCTTAAGCATAACCACCCTTTTCTTGTTTCCCTGCTGTGAATGAGTGGCCTATTTCACATAAGATTTCTCTATGTGTAAAAAGGACCAGGGACATGAGTATAGCCTCCTACGTGCATCCACTTACGTGCCATCCACTTATGGATGCTGCCATCCAGCAGCATCCAGTGTGGTAAGTTACAGCATTACTGTGGTACAATAGGAAGGAGGGCCCTGCCCAGAAAAGCTTATAGTCTAGAGGAGATGTGAATGAAACATATGGTGAAGCAGATCAGTAGCTGTAACTAAGTTGTCAGTGGAGTATAACCAGCAGGTCTGTGATGGGTCAGTAAGAGGGGTAGAAGTTTCATGGGTGGAAAATTTTCGAAAATACGGTTTTCCGTGAATTTTCGAAAATACGAGAAATCCTCGTAATTTCAAAAATTTTCAAAAACGCGGTTCGGAAAAGTTTGGAAGGCGGAAATCCGGAAAAACTTTAAATTGTCCACCTTTCATATGTATTTGGAATTCCACCCTTGGCATGCCCAGCAACAGCATTGGAGGTTATGGTTCAATGACATCTGGAGGACATTACTGTTTAAATATATAATGATTGTTAATAACTAGAGATTAAGTTTGGGTCCGTTCCGAAATGGGTTCTGACTCGGAACTCTCAGTTTCAAAGTTGTAAAGTTTCCTTTGGAACTTTCCATATTCCCGGTAACCCTCAAAAATAGGGAGCAACTTTCGAGGATTACCCTCGGTAACCCTCAGTAGCCCTCTAAGGTAGCTTACAAAACTTTCAAAATTCCTTGCCTGTACAGAAGGTTCATTTTTAAAAGGTTAAATATACGAGTTCCCCAGACTATTTCCCAGGTACCCATGTCATTTACTCTAACTTACTATTGCTATTTCTACCTTAAATTTGACCTGAACTTTCGGATTGAGTTCTATGGGTCCATTTTTGGATATTTTAAATTTTTTCAAAAATTCGAAAATGGAACGGAACAACTCTATTAATAACCAGTCAGTAGTGCTAACTGTTGTTTTAGTTTATTGATACATGAAACTGATCCAGTTTAATAATAAAAAAGGTTCCATTTTAGGTTTGGAATACATATTCAGATACTACCCTGATCCTAGCTCCTAGCAATGGAGATAACAATTCTGTCAGGTGTATTTCTGTGATTTGTCAGGTGCACTGGGTGGATTGGCAATATTTCAGGACATTTTTCCTCCCATCTTCCCACATTAAAAAAACACCAGGAAATGTGGCTTCCATGTTATCCTATAAGACTGGTATGTCTACAGAATAAAACTACTAAATCAACCTTGAAAGGTCATTTTGAAAGGCAAGTAATGAAATAACATATTCATTTCCATTATGGTACATTTTCCTACATTTAAAAAAGTGACTGAAGGGATTATGTGGCCAATTTATTTTTACAGAAGTTAAGTTTGAAAGGGGTCTATCTTGGGATTCATAGATTATCCACATAAAATTTTACAACTGTAACATGTCAGCATTGCTCACTTTCCGATACAGTATATTTTACATCTTCCTTTTCAATTCAATAGTGACATGCATGACAATATACAGACACAACATACAGCCTTGTTATATTAATATACAGGTTAGAAAACTGTGTTGTGCAGAATACAGTGATAACTTAGCAAGACTACATTAGATTGTACTCTATACAGCAATACTATTGTTCCCCTGGACAGGAAAACTACCTCTCACTGCCACCTCTTGCTCATACCATGATTTGATCCCATTCATTTGGGATAAATTGTACAATGATTGTACAATGATTTCACCAATCATAGTACAACCCGTCACACAAGATCCAATCATCATTTGATAATGGGATAGCCCAATATTTTACAATCAGAATATTATTTGTAAGGCAAGCAGCTCACCGGTTTAATGGTCAGTACTCCTCTATTTGACATTAAAGAGTTACCCTAGCATAAAGACCATCTAACGATCACTGCCTGAAGATTTAGAATTCTATGCAGTTTTTCATTAGAACATACTAAATGCTCAGAGTAAATCAAATATCTAATAAAACATTCTACCACACTCATCTTTATCAACATATTTTTTTCTTTTCATGGATGGTTAATTGAAGGCTATACTTCTGTTTTGTTCTTCCTTATTGAACAATATGTAATTGAAACTATTAAGTTCTTATAACTGAAAGGCAATATGTAAGGGATTAAAGAAGCCTGTATCCAGTCATTTCAATTATCTTTATATTGTTAGACAAAATAATCATTATGGGATATCTGGTTTATACAACTTTTACATTCTAATCTGTTTATGCATTAGGCATGACAAATAGTAGGTAAAGAACATGCTGTATTTGTAGCATTTAAAGGAGAACTAAAGCATATTTTTAGGAAGCATAGGAAAGGACATTCAGAAGATCTCTCATTGACTTGAACCTCTCTCTGTCGCTTATCACTTTTTAAATATATTGCATATATTGCACTTTCGTGAACAAGGTTATTTTTTGATATACACCATTAGAGATATGGTCTATAGAAGTTTACACTGTATTCATGAATGTTTAGTATCAGCACATATTATGCACTTTTGAGAATAATGTTACGTATTATATACTACTTTTATGCAATGTTTTTAACTTTTACGCAATGTTTTTAACTGTGGGGTGTTTTATCACGTTTATCATGCTTGTTTAGAAGGTGGATGCAGCTGACAGGGTGAGTGACACTATAGGAACCACACCCTGAGGATATAAAAGGTGGTTTAGTAATTATGTGTTCACACTTGAGAAAGGACCTAGACTGTCCGAAACATGTCGTGGTGTGCACAATAAATGCACGTTTGTTTATAGCAATACCTGTGGGGTTGTCTGAGTTTTTGGTTGCTCTTTACTACACATTTTTATTTATCACTTTTTAAACCCTTCTGCAAATTTTCAAATTGTACCGAGCTTTCCATTTCTTTTTAATATATTACAGTACATACTGTATATAAGGTTTTGTGCTGTGCATAACTGACAAGCAAAACACACACTACAAATATATCTGCCCATTCTGCAGTGGCTAAGAACTGTAGCACTTGAAACCCAGTATAGTGATTGTAAAGGAGGTAAAAATGTCTTCAAAATAAAAGTTAATAAATGTTTTTCAAGTTACATATAACTCATTTAATTTTTTCTCTGAATGTTTCATGGGTTCATCCCTACATACTTGCTGTTTTTTATCTGAAAAATATATTTATGTTATGAATTGAGTCTCCAACTGTCCTGGCAGCTTCTATGCAGATGGAGTTCTATAGATCTGGCCATTTTTTCTACAAAAAGAACCAAACTGCTCTTTGTTATCATTAGTTCTTTAGCCAAGTGACATGCCCAAGTGACATGCCTGAATGGGGAAACAGGATTACACTTCAGACATGTTCAATTCTACTACAGATGCCAAGCACTGTATAGAACTATATGCTCCTTACTGTATATATTATAAAAAACATATATACAGTATAGTGTAAAAAAAAGCGTTAATAGAAAATTCATTAAAAAAGTGAAAAAAGAAAAAAGAAAACTGAAAAAAATATGAATTTTCTATTAATTCATTAATTTTTTCAGTTTAATTTTTTTTCTTTTTCCCCCCTTTTTAATGAATTTTCTATTAACAATTTTTTTTACAATATAAACTAGGAAAGCATAGATTTGCCAAGTGCTACCTCCTTTTTTGCCAGTAGCCAATTCTTTCCCCATAGTACACTGTTTCTCTTCACCTTGTGAGAATTTATATTGTCTAGACGATGCTCCTTTCTCTTATGTTCAATATGTGTTGAACTGTCTTTGGTAATGAGTGGGGGTTAGAATGGAAGGCAAGGTCTTCCATGCACTTCGTAAGTTCTAAAACCCAAACTTGACAACACACATTTATAAAACAAATTATTACAAGAAATCACAATTTACAAACATGGATACAACCTGTGTTCAAATCATATAGGCTGCTTGTCCAATGAGTAGTTTAGTATTTTTTTAAAATATGTATTTGTCAGTAAATGGCATGGACAATTGAACTAAAAGCACCGCTATTTATTCAAGAAAGCCTAGTCAAGGTCATTTAGAGTTTCCATGCCTAATGCAATAAATCATTTTCAATTCAGGAGCAACTTGACATCTTGAAGGCCAGTAAAGATGTGGTGCAGAGGTTACTATGTTATGTATTTTAATGTCACTATTACTGATTTCATATTGTACAGTTTAATTTCCTTGGCAATTTCAAAGGCAGCTATGCAGATCTTAATTTATGCAGCAGCAACACCGACAGCTGTTTTTCTGGCTCAAATTTCTTTTACATAATATTTAAAATATGTAATTTTTTGTTAGCGAGAATCTATCTATTTATCTATTTAATTATCTATCTATCTAATTATCTATCTATCATCTATCTATCTATCTAATTATCTATCAATATATCTATCTATTTATCTATCTAATTATCTATCTTTCTAATTATCTATCTATCTATCTAATTATCTATCTATCTAATTATCTATCTATCTAATTATCTATCTATCTATCATCTATCTATCTATCTAATTATCTATCTATCTAATTATCTATCTATCTATCTATCTATCTATCTATCATCTATCTATCTATATATCTAATTATCTATCTATATATCTATCTATTTAACTATCTAATTATCTATCTATCTATCATCAATCTATCTATCTAATTATCTATCATCAATCTATCATCTATCTATCTACCATCTATCTAATTATCTATCTATCTATCTATCTATCTATCTATCTATCTCGAGATTGCTGATAACCGCTAATTTAGCTAGATTTGGATAGATGATCGGTCGCCTCGCTAGGATTCGAGTCGCTCGAGAGCTGCTCATTCGACGCTTGCTGCTCGCCGCTCCATTCGCTCGCTCGTTGTCTGCTCGCTCTGCTGCTCCTTCGCTAGTAGTTCGCGCTCGCTTGCTGCTCTTCCTCCTGCTCTTCTCGCTTGCTGACTCGCCGCAGCTCCGCTCCTGTCGCTCGCTCGTCGCCGTCGTGCTGGATACTTCGCTCGCTCGCATCGCCCGCTCGCTCGCTCGCTCGCTGACTCGCTCGCTGCTCCCTTTTGCTCGCTCCCTGCCCTCGCTCCTCGCGGCTCGCTGCTCGCTCGCTCGCTGCCTCGCTCGCTCGCTGGCGCTCTTCGTCGCTCGCTCTCCGCTGGCTGCTGCTCCTCGCTCGCTCCTCTAGCTCGTCGCCTCGCTCCTTCTCTTTCCCTCTCGCGCTCTCGCGCTTCGCTCCTTCGCTCTCTCGCCTCGCTCGCTGCTCGCTCGCTCCTCCTCGCAGCTCGCTATGCTCCTCGCTCGCTCGCTCGCTCTCTTCGCTCGCTCCTCTCGCTCGCTCGCTCGCTCGCTCGCTCTCGCTCGCTCGCTCCTTCCTCGCTCGCTCCTTCCTCGCTCGCTTCCGCTCGCCGCTCGTCTTCGCTCGTCCTCGCTCGCTCTGTGCTCTCCTTCGCTCGCTCGATCGCTCCGCTCGCTCCGCTCGCTCCTCTCCTCGCTCGCTCTTCTCGCTCCCCCCCCCCCCCTCTTTTCCCTCTTCTGTCCCCGACTTTGCCCCCCACACAGACTGGCGGTGTTTGCTGCTGCCTACTTCCAGCTCTGCTGCTGCTTGCCCGTTGCCCGATTCACCACTGTCCCCGCACTCCGTCATCGTGCCATTACCATCCCCCTCACCATCGTCCCCTCTGCCCCCCTCTTTTCACTGGCCTTCCCTAGGTCGTTCTCCGAGCCAATGTTTTGCATTAGCATGGCTCTCAATTGACCTTGCTGGCTTTCTTGCTACTGCGGTGCTTTTGTTCCTTGTCCTGCCCTTTACTGCAATCAGCATTTAATCCTCACACTCACTTGGACAGCCGCCTTGATTTGGCCCCCGGTTGTCCATGTGTTGTCTTGTGTTTCTTGTATTTTGTTTTTTGTGTGTTGTCAAGTTTGGTTTTTAGCTTCCGAGTGCTGGCCCTTGCCTTCCCTTCACCCCCCCCTTCCCCGACGTTCACACTATTTGGTGGGCATCGTCTGCTTTTCTCCCCGGTGGCAGTGTGTACTATGAAAGAATTGGCTACTGCAAAAAAGGAGGTACACTTGGCAAATCTATGCTTTCCTAGTTTATATTGTAAAAAATTGTTAATGAAAATTCATTAAAAAGGGGAAAGAAAAAAAATAAAACTGAAAAAATTAATGAATTAATAAAATTCATATTTTTTTCAGTTTTCTTTTTTTCTTTTTCACTTTTTTAATGAATTTTCTATTAACGCTTTTTTTTACACTATACTGTATATATTTTTTTTTATATATATACAGTAAGGACATTAGTTCTATACAGTGCTTGGCCTCTGTAGTAGAATTGAACATGTCTGAAGTGTAATCCTGTTTCCCCATTCAGGCATGTCACTTGGCATGTCACTTGGCTAAAGAACTAATGAAACAAAGAGCAGTTTGGTTCTTTTTGTAGAAAAATGGCCAGATCTATAGAACTCCATCTGCATAAAGCTGCCAGGACAGTGGGGAACTCAATTCATACCATAAATTATTTTTCAGATAAAAACAGCAAGTATGTGGATGAACCCATGAAACATTCAGAGAAAAATTTAATGAGTTATTGTAACTTGAAAAACATTTATTAACTTTTATTTTGAAGACATTTTTACCTCCTCTTACAATCACTATACTGGGTTTCAAGTGCTACAGTTCTTACCACTGCAGAATGGGCAGATATATTTGTAGTGTGTGTTTTGCTTGTCAGTTATGCACAGCACAAAACCTTATATACAGTATGTACTGTAATATATTAAAAAGAAATGGAAAGCTCGGTACAATGTAATTTGCAGAAGGGTTTAAAAAGTGATAAATAAAATGGTAGTAAAGAGCAACCAAAAACTCAGACAACCCCACAGGTATTGCTATAACAAACGTGCATTTATTGTGCACACCACGACATGTTTCGGACAGTCTAGGTCCTTTCTCAATGTGAACACATAATTACTAAACCACCTTTTATATCCTCAGGGTGTGGTTCCTATAGTGTCACTCACCCTGTCAGCTGCATCCACCTTCTAAACACCATGATAAACGTGATAAAACACCCCACATTAAAAACATTGCGTAAAAGTTAAAAACATTGCATAAAAGTATAATAATACGTAACATTATTCTCAAAAGTGCATAATATGTGCTGATACTAAACATTCATGAATACAGTGTAAACTTCTATAACCATATCTCTAATGGTGTATATCAAAAAATAACCTTGTTCACGAAAGGGCAATATATGCAATATATTTAAAAAGTGATAAGCGACAGAGAGAGGTTCAAGTCAATGAGAGATCTTCTGAATGTCCTTTCCTTGCTTCCTAAAAAGCTTTAGTTCTCCTTTAAATGCTACAAATACAGCATGTTCTTTACCTACTATTTGTCATGCCTAATGCATAAACAGATTAGAATGTAAAATTGTATAACCAGATATCCCATAATGATTATTTTGTCTAACAATATAAAGATAATTGAAATGACTGGATACAGGCTTCTTTAATCCCTTACATATTGCCTTTCAGTTATAAGAACTTAATAGTTCAATTACATATTGTTCAATAAGAAGAACAAAACAGAAGTATAGCCTTCAATTAACCATCCATGAAAAGAAAAAAATGTTGATAAGATGATTGTGGTAGAATGTTTTATTAGATATTTGATTTACTCTGGCATTTAGTATGTTCTAATGAAAAACTGCATAGAATTCAATCTTCAGGCAGTGATCGTTAGATGGTCTTTATGCTAGGGTAACTCTTTAATGTCAATAGAGGAGTACTGACCATTAAACCGGTGAGCTGCTTGCCTTACAAATAATATTCTGATTGTAAAATATTGGGCTATCCCATTATCAAATGATGATTGGATCTTGTGTGACGGTGTGTACTATGATTGGTGAAATCATTGTACAATCATTGTACAATTTATCCCAAATGAATGGGATCAATCATGGTATGAGCAAGAGGTGGCAGTGAGAGGTAGTTTTCCTGTCCAGGGGAACAATAGTATTGCTGTATAGAGTACAATCTAATGTATCTTGCTAAGTTACACTGTATTCTGCACACACGTTTTCTAACCTGTATTTAATAAACAAGGCTGTATGTTGTTTCTGTATATTGTCATGCATGTCACTATTGAATTGAAAAGGAAGATGTAAAATATACTGTATCGGAAAGTGAGCAATGCTGACATGTTA
The DNA here is from genome assembly GCA_019447015.1 of Hymenochirus boettgeri. Classification (NCBI taxonomy): domain Eukaryota; kingdom Metazoa; phylum Chordata; class Amphibia; order Anura; family Pipidae; genus Hymenochirus; species Hymenochirus boettgeri. Next base: position 208,687,161 of record CM033470.1, on the reverse strand, counting down.
CAGTTGTAAAATTTTATGTGGATAATCTATGAATCCCAATAGCCCCTTTCAAACTTAACTTCTGTAAAAATAAATTGGCCACTAATCCTTCAGTCACTTTTTAAAATGTAGGAAAATGTACCATAATGGAAATGAATATGTTATTTCATTACTTGCCTTTCAAAATGACCTTTCAAGGTTGATTTAGTAGTTTTATTCTGTAGACATACCAGTCTTATAGGATAACATGGAAGCCACATTTCCTGGTGTTTTTTTAATGTGGGAAGATGGGAGGAAAAATGTCCTGAATATTGCCAATCCACCCAGTGCACCTGACAAATCACAGAAATACACCTGACAGAATTGTTATCTCCATTGCTAGGAGCTAGATCGGGTAGTATCTGAATATGTATTCCAAACCTAAAATGGAACCTTTTTATTATTAAACTGGATCAGTTTCATGTATCAATAAACTAAAACAACAGTTAGCACTACTGACTGGTTATTAATAGAGTTGTTCGTTCCATTTTCGAATTTTTGAAAAAATTTAAAATATCCAAAAATGGACCCATAGAACTCAATCCGAAAGTTCAGGTCAATTTGAAGTAGAAATAGCAATAGTAATTAGAGTAATGACATGGGTACCTGGAAATAGTCTGGGAACTCGTATTTTAACCTTTTAAAAATGAACCTTCTGTACAGGCAAGGAATTTTGAAGTTTTGTAAGCTACCTTAGAGGGCTACTGAGTTTACCGAGGGTAATCCTCGAAAGTTGCTCCCTATTTTTGAGGGTTACCGGGAATTGGAAAGTTCCAAAGGAAACTTTACACTTTGAAACTAGAGTTCCGAGTCAAACCCTTTCGGAACGACCCAAACTTAATCTCTAGTTATTAACAATCATTATATATTAAAACAGTAAGTCCTCCAGATGTCATTGAACCATAACCTCCAATGCTGTTGCTGGGCATGCCAAGGGTGGAATTCCAAATACATATGAAGGTGGACAATTTAAAGTTTTTCCGGATTTCCGCCTCCAAACTTTTCCGAACCGCGTTTTTGAAAATTTTTGAAATTACGAGGATTTCTCGTATTTTCGAAATTCACGGAAAACCGTATTTTCGAAAATTTTCCACCCTGAAACTTCTACCCCTCTTCTGCCCCTCACAGACCTGCTGGTTATACTCCACTGACAACTTAGTTACAGCTACTGATCTGCTTCACCATATGTTTCATTCACATCTCTCTAGACTATAAGCTTTTCTGGGCAGGCCCTCCTTCCTATTGTACCACAGTAATGCTGTAACTTACCACACTGGATGCTGCTGGATGGCAGCATCCATAAGTGGATGGCACGTAAGTGGATGCACGTAGGAGGCTATACTCTCATGTCCCTGGTCCTTTTTACACTAGAGAAATCTTAGGTGAAATAGGCCACTCATTCACAGCAGGGAAACAAGAAAAGGGTGGTTATGCTTAAGGAGGTATACAGGCTTTGTGCATAAGTACTTTACAAGCATGAGTTCTGGACAAGAATAATAGTATCTGAGCCGTGAATGAGTGATATTTTTGACAGGGAATTTTTCCAGTAAAGTAAATGTTAGGTACAATTATATAAATAGGGCAATTTTATTTAAACTTGATTCTGAGCAGTTTAATGGTCCTTTAATGTAGTTGATCACTTGTAGTAAAATTACACATTTCTCTTGTCAGTTATGTAAACCTGTAAATGTAAATGTACTTTCTTAGCTATTGATCATTCCCACATCACTAGCATCAAAATTTAATGAAGGTTTACATAATGTACAGACAATTTATGTCCTGCCTAAATAAAGTATTTCTTTGCACCAGAGATGCAGAGATATATAGTTTCATAACTATCTGCTGTACATTTGGACCCTATATTTTTTGGAAAAACATACCGTATAAGTACCGTAGAAGTGCATTGTATTAAATATTATAGAAAACCTTGTCATTTACTAGGTATTAATGGTCCTTTAACATGCAGTTTTTCTTCCACATACCACCCACTACTAATGGATTTACTGATTCCATTTGTCAACCCTTAGAATAATACTCAAGCTGTCTATCTCTTCTAAGATTATTGGTCTGACCTTCTGCCTGTCAGAAAGCAACCTTAAATATTGCTTAACGTTCTTGTACTGGCATCAATTTTTCCATATTTAAAGGCGAATTCTGTCAATTTTCTAATGTTTCTTATCACCTTACAATGGTCCCATTGTTAATGACATCTTTTTAATGACTTCTTGCGTGTCCTCTTTTTGGCAGTTGACCGTGGCTAACCCTGCCAGAAAGATTATCTTCAAGACATTAGCTAATAAAAAAGGAAGAGCCTTTATGTTGTTGATGAAAAAGAACATGTCAGTCAAACATCTCTCCGTGCTGTTCTATAAGTCTTTTTATATTGACGTGATTCTCAGATTTTTGCTTTATGTTGCAATACTGTAAGTATTGGTTAAAATTTTCTTGTGCTTGTGCTCTTTCCTTTATCTTAATAATTATGGGTGATTAGTACTATGCCTAGGAGTAAAGAAAAGTGGAAAAAAGTGGTATAGCTACAATCCTATAGCCCTGTGTGTGTTTTTCCTCCCCGAGAATCTACATCTACTCCCAGTTTCAAAACGAATTTTGAAAGTCGAAAATTCAGAAATCACAGTAGAAAAAAAGTTATGGTCGAATGGTGAAAATCATGGTTGATAATTCTCTTCTATTCGATGCATTTCTTTGTTCCTCACTTCCTATTATTCCCTTCATATATCTTTTTCCCTTTCAACTTCTTTCTTTTAATCATTCTGTTGGCAACAATGTCTCAGAAATTCTTTGATAGCTACTGTAAATATATATTTAAGCAGAAAGACTGTCAGAGAGGAAAATCTGGCAAAATATGCAGCACCGTACAATATTAAATACAAAAAGTTCTGCAGGGGACAATATATAAATAAATACATGATAATTACAAACATTAATAAGTTTACAAGTCTTTATCTCTGCGATATGAGGAAAAACGAAATTCTTTCAGTCTTTTAATTCTTTCAATTGAATGCTTTTTGAATTAATTAATTTTTTTGCATTTGATCCATAAAACTTTCTATACTATAGTATAGTAAGTATATAGTATAGTATTTGAGGTTGAATACTCAGCAGTACCCACATTTCCTACCTAAACTTTGATCCAGAGGAAATCAAAGCCCGCCAGGGGGGAAAAAAATTCCTTCCTACTAAGTTGCAATCGGAATATCCCTGGATCAACTCTACTTTATGTATCATCCAGTAACCTGCAACATTCCTTGTTTTCAGAAACTCATCCAGATTTCTTTTGTAACTATCCAATGTACCTGCCATCACAACCTTCACTGGACTGGAAGTTCCATAGTTTAAGCGTTTTCAAAAAACCCTTCCTGACTTAACTTTTCTTCAAAGCTTAATGGATATCCGCATGTCTCTGATGTGTTTCTTTGGTGACTATGTCCCAGAGAGTTTATTGTATGGCCCGTTAATGTATTTTACACAATAAACATATTCCCATGCAAGCGCCCGCCTTTTCTTAGTGTACCTGATGTAACTTATCCAATCTGTCTTCATATTCAAGCTCCCCCATTCCCTTTATATTTTAGTTGTCCTTCTCTGAACCCTCTCCATTTCCAAGATGTCCTTTTTGTACACAGGGTTCTTTTTATAAAAGACAAATCTTGCTGGCTCTAACTATTGTTGCCTGGCACTGCTTGTTATCCACAAAACACAAATCCTTTTCCAATAGGAATTCACTTAACACAGAGCCATTTATAGAATAAGCAGCACAAGGATTTTTAAGTCCAAAATGCATCACCTTACATTTATCAACATTGTTTTCATCTGCCAGTGTAGAATTTTTCTTCCGTCACATTAAAGGCATGTGCACTTTCAGGAAAAGCAGTAAAAAATTTAATTGGATCAGCAAAAACAAAACATTGTGTGGTTCCGTATCTAATTCATATTCAATTAACAGTTTATTGCTTCGTTTAATAAGTCAAATCTTGTGCTTGTTGGCAAATCTGAAAAATAGATTGTGTTAGCTAATTTTGAGACCCACATGCTATTTCATGATTAAGGACTAGAGATATTTGAAACTGGTGAGTTTCATCCCAAAATCGCATATTCAGATTTTTAAAAGTTTAGAAAATTTGAAAACAAACCCAATAGAAGTCAATGGGAGCTGAAGTTTTAATAGTTTTTCTGCATTTGGTATAGAATATTCAGTGTTCTCTATTAAGGGCCAAACTACAGTATGGGTTGACTTCAGTATTTGAGAAACAACATTTTTTCAAAATAGTAGTCTCCAGGGTAGTTATTTATTGGGATGTTTATTTCATACTGAAAGTATAAACTGTTACTACACAAAATGTCACTTTTAAATAACAGTCCCAACTTTTTTCTTGCATTCTGCAATAACATGCTAAACTATACAGACTTTAATCCTTAAAATATAATTGAACAAGATAATTAACATATATTAATGATCACATTCAGTTTTGTTTGCATTTTAAATAAATTGGCCAATCTTTTAAAATAAATTGACCTGGTGTGCAATGTGTCAGTTCTACAGCTTAACACCTCATAAATCAAAAGAGCTCAATTATTTCCTAAAATGTACAAGTTTAATAACTTTACCTAAAATTACTTTGGATATAATTGATTTCTTTTTCTTTTATTAGCATAAACTGTGCAAATTTGATACAAAATTATCATGTCTAATAAATTAAACAGCAAAATGCTTATTAAAAGTCCTACTAAAAATTGGGTCTAATTGTTCCTGCATTGTGTCCCCTCCCACCACCCCGACTTGGTACAGTTAACCTATACCAAGCATAGTTATTATGCCATATATGCATGTACGCCGTATGCATGTACAATGGTGTAGATGGTGCAACGAACAGCTGTATCGGATGACAACCATGACGTGGTCTTTTTTTGAACCAAATTCTTACAAATGTGTGGATTAATGGCTGATATTCAATTGTGTGGCCCGATCTTGGGCATTGGCCCTTCTCCATATGATCATTCATGTGCACAAGGCCTTCATTTATTGTCTCCTCCTTGCATAGTATCATAGTAACGTAGTAACATAGTAATTGAGGTTGAATAAGAACATAGATACGTCCATCAAGTTCAAATATAATAATATATATATATATATATATATATATAATATATATATTAATGAACTTGCGATTACCACATCTGCTGGAAGATTGTTCCAGAGTTTCACACTGTTCTCACTGTAAAGAAACCTTCTCTTATCTTGTTTTCATTCTCTGATATGACCGATTAGTAAACAATGCACCAAAAAGTTTATTGGTCACTTCCTCAATGTAAACACCCTAACTTGTCTAATCTTCCTGCATTGTCAAGCCCTCCAGAGTCATTATGGTGTAGGTGGCACAAGGATTGTTAAACCCCAAATGCATCACGTTACATTTATCACATTGAATCCATCTGCCATTCCTGCTGCCCATTTTGATAATCTATCTAGGTCAGCTTGCAGCACTTGCACATCAATTGAAGTTCCCAAAGCTCTGCATAGTTTAGTGTCATCAGCAAACACTGAGACCTTGCTCTCAATGCCCCTCTAAGTCATTTATAAACGGATTAACAGAGATGGCCCCAGTACTGAACCCTGAGGCACTCCGCTTAGAACTTTAGCCCACATAGCTGTAGCTCCATTAACCACCACTCTATGTTTCGATCCAAAACCCGATTCTTTTTCCATGTACAAATGTTTTTTTCTAGGTCAACTGCCCTTAGTTTACATTAGTTGCCTATGTGGCGCAGTACAAAAGCTTTAGCAAAATCCAAGTATACTACATCCACTGGTATGCCTGAAACTGAATCTAAATTCTACTTACTTCTTCATAAAAATCAAGATTTGTTTGACATAATCTATTTCTCATAATCCATCCTGACTACTACTAAAAGATCAGTTCTGGATCAGTTCCTTCAGTCAGGATATGATCCTGAACAAAGTTTTCAGCACCTTCCCCACCACTGATGTGAGCTTACAGGTCTCTACGAGTACCTTAAACTCCTGGGTTTTTTTTTTTTTTCTGTTAATTGATTTATGTGAAGTTTGTTTAAATTAACAAGAAGTAGATCCTTAAAATGATCCTATATGAGATTCCACTTCATATTTAATGGAAATATTTAGGATCACTATAAACACCCTTTCCCTGCTACTAATCTTGCAGACCTACATATGAAAACACTCTTCATTTCTATAAAGTTATTTAATATAAAAGTAAAGATATAGTAAAACACAAACAATCTTCCTAATGGACCAATGGGACCCTTTCTCTATAGCAAGACTACTCAACAGTTTTGTGGCAATAAAAAAATATGTACTTTTTTATTTAAAACATTTTAGGGACTCAAAAACAACAAAAGCATTTAATTCCCACCCACATCTACAATGATTCTGAGGTATTATATTTGTAGGCCCTGGAGATAGTGTTAATTTGTTCTATATGTTAAAGGGTAGCTCAACTCGTTTTTTCAAGTTTTGGTAATCCATTCTATTGAAGAACGGGAGGTAAAGGAGCTGTGCCTTACCTTCCGTTCTCAATAGAACACCACAGGAGACTGTGACAAGCTAAGAAACTTACCCGCTCGCTCCGTCCCCCGGCGCTTGGTCTGACAGGTCCCGACGGACCTTGTCTTCTATGCGCATAGATCACGCATGCGCATAGAAGACAAGTCTGTCGGACCTGTCAGACTACGCGCCAGGGGAGCGAGCGAGCGGGTAAGTTTCTTAGCTTGTCACCAGTCTCCTTGTGTTCTTGTAATGGAAGGTAAGGCACACTCCTTTACCTCCGTTCTTCAATAGAACTGGATTACCAAAACTTGAAAAAAACGAGTGGAGTACCCTTTAAGACAGCAGAAAATTCTAAAAATGAAGGTACATAAGGCCAAATGATTGCTTCTACAAATATTTCTTCACAATTTCTTCTATTCAAGACGGCATCACTTTAATTACACCTTCCATACATACCTAATGCTTTATGGGAGATAAATAATAACTGTTCTCTGCATCATTTCAAAATCATTCTAAAAATCCAGTCATTTGGTTCTCATATATAGAACAGTAAATCACTTCCAGTTTATATTATATATATGAAGATTCTTTACACTGTTAAAACTTAATATTTTTGTAAGTGTTACAAAACGGTTTTTCATTTTGCAGTGGTTTGCTCTTTCCTTCTGCTTTCCTTTAAGCGATTTGAAATTATATGTTTATCAGCTGCTGCAGAAGCAATTTGTTTTGTAGTCCTATTTTCTGAGCATTTTCTCGCTGGGTATCTGCACATAGTGCTCAATGAAAGTTCACATAAGTGCACAGGGAAACTTATTCACCGGCTCCTTAATACTTTCTTATGAAGGAAAATAGAAAAGGGGCTTCATTTCTAAATTAGAATTGTTCTTGAAAGGCAATATATAAGGGAAATAAACCAGTTGGTGCTTAAAAATTAAAAGTTGTTCAAGGATGAAAAATGCTATTAAATTCTTTATATGATTAGGTGGCATTCTTTACAAAAGCTTATGCTATTAAAAAGTAAACAAACAGTTATTAAAGGGTAAGTATCAAATGTTTAAATATTAACTAGATGAACTATGAAAGATAAAATTGTGCACTTCCATCACCCATTATGATATGTATCTTTATTCTGTAAATCTGTTGCACTTGTGAGGCGTTCTTTATTGATTTACTGTAGTTGGTGTTGATCATAGCTGGAAGCAGATTTGGATGTGTGTTAACCCTTACTGTTTATTCTTTGTAGATTCAGTTTATATAATATATTTATTTTAAAGGGCATGTCCACCCCATAAATTAAAATTTAACCCACTGCTGGATCATTTTAAACTACACAGCGGGGCCAGTAGAAGGTGAAATTATAGTCTAAGGTGTGGACATGCCCTTTAAACCTGTCGGTCTCTTTTCCTCACACTTTTCCTTTGCATATCATCAAAAAAATAAATAAGAAATTAATCTTTACATTGTATTTCCTATCAAGCACTGAGGTAAAACAAATCACAAGAAAGTCAAGTAATTTGGACTGTGACCTCATGGGATGTTTTGTTTCTAAAATGAGCAATTTACTTACAACAAACAGCCACTGGTGAATAGCTTGCAGTGAGTGTACTTGTATAACTCGCATATCCACCGCAAGCTAAAGATTAAAGTCACACTAACCAATTGTGAATTGGTTTTCTTGACTTTAACCCAGCTTAGGATCATTGCAGCTGGCAGTATTTTTACTTTTGTTCTGATTATAACATATTATTGTGAAAAAATATGGTGAGTGCTGATGCAGTAAGAGGTACAAAAGATTGTCCGTGCTATTTAGTTTGCAACCATCAGATAGCTTTATACTAGGCAGTTAGGTAACATACTGTAGAGCATAGGCAAACTTTTGCCGTTTTGCCATGGATTCAATCCACAACAATGTTTGATTTCCTTCTTTTTTTGTGTACATTAGAAACACTGATTCACGAGGAAATAACACTTTATTTACATAAATTATAAGAGTGAATTAAATTGAGCTATATTTGAATTTTAAATTAACAAATCTGTTAAAAAAACAGCTTAGCAGATCTTATAAAGGTTTTTTACTTTTAATTTAAGGATTGTTGAAATGAGTACTGGGTTTACAAACTAAACACATAGAACCTAATACTAGCTCCTTGCAAATCTCAACAGGTTCCTCGCCTCCCCCCCAAAAAAAGCAATTATGAATATCATTTTAAACATTTTTGAAAGTTTTTCAACCACGTAGACTCCCTTGTGTAATTGACAGTGTCAACAGTCTCTTAATTGGTTCTTGCCTTTTCTTATAAATATCCTTTTCCCACATGGGGTGCAATTAATCAGGGCCAGCCTTAGAATAAATAGCACCCTGTGCAGATTTGCTACTGGCACCTATGCACCCTCTCCAAAACCCCCCTGGGTACACATATTACACTGCTGATGCTGCTTGCCTTGGCCTGCTTCAAATCAAGTCTGCCACCTGCGCTTACTGTTTTCAGTATCTGTAGTGTGTACTTGTATATTTGGTACAATCATTGCGTAACATGGAACGCGCATACAGACGTCTTAAGTAAGGCTCACGTGTGTTGGTGCTTTGTCTGTGGGGTGGTGCTGATAAACGTATTCAAAGGGAAAGAGAGGGCAGCACTCATATAATTATCCGACTTGCCTCATGGTGCGTATCACTTCCATGCAGGATACCTCCCAGCTGTAGGTACTAATTGTTCAAAGATAAAGGAGGAAGGACGCTACTCACGAGGTTGAGGTATAAAATCCATTATTTATTCACATATATATTCTCCAAAGACATAAATCACAGGGCAGATAGTGACCCAGGTCCACCCCCTGACACGTTTCGTGGGTCAAACCCACTTCCTCAGAGGCTGGGTGGTCCCTCCCAAACAGGATATATATATACACATATACACACAGCTAAAATCCTCCCTCACTATTAGTTCAATCATAATACACACCTGAGTTTCAGGTGTGTGCATGAAGGGGAAGGCAACAGAATAATGCTAAAAGAAAAAGGGGAAGAAAAAAAAAAAGAAAAAAAGAAAAAAAAAAAAAGAAGAAAAGAGTAAAGCTAGCCACATAAAGTGCAATAATAATCACAGAAACGTAGTGTAGACCACCTCCATGTAAGGCAACATACACATAGATACACAAAGATGCATAAATAGTAGAAAAGTACCGCATCTGTACACCGCAACCAAGCTAAGTGGGTTAAACGGACCTAAAGTGCTATATTAAATCCAGACCAAGAACACAATGCTAAAGTGCACAAATGCATAAATATACAGATATATAAATACAGAGTGAAAGCTAGTGTGGATGGATAAAAGATAGAACAGTAAAGTCATACTGAATAATCCATATTACAGAATAGTTAAAATAAGATACACCAAGTCTCAGCCATAAGGTTATAGTCAGTGGGGAACCAGGTTGATCTTAAATAAAACATTATAGCCACAAGTAAATACATATTTAAATAGGTAAATACATAAATGATATATAAATAAATACACGGCAATAAATATCTCATCTAATTCTGTTAAGATGTATATAGATCGAAACACACCCTTAAGGAAACTAACAAAGATTGTCACATGAACATATAGATTTTTAAATATTGAGTCTCTGTATGAAAAGGTTTAAATATATAAATATATGTATAGATATTATACACAAATATGAGTATAGATGGGATCTACTCCAACATAGATGGTGGTGCTGATACATACATTTATCTCGCAGGATCTATACTGGGGGGGCTGTGGCACTGATGCACAACATTGACCTATAGGCCTGTGACTTAAGACTCCCGACTGGTGCCCCCTCCTGGTAATGCAACCTGTGCCCATCGAAGGCTGACCCTGCATTATCATAAGTTTGCGTTTAACTGGGTTACTGCGTTAGAACTTTCTATCACTTCTAATTGATTGCTGCAGATTAATAGCACATGCAAACTTTTACACCTTTTATTGCATCAGTCTCAAAAAAAGTATGTGGCAGGTGAACATTCAAAAAAGGAAAACAGCCTTCTATGTAATTTGTCAAACTTTGTTTGAGTGAGATTGACATTAACTTGTAAAGTCACTATTTTTTTCATAGAAAAAGCTAAAATCCATGAACATTAGTGTAACGTGGAAGACTCGCAAAATAACTGTTTATGAATCTTATCTATACTGCAGAAACAATGTTTTCCCAATAACATATATATTTCCCTGGGAGGAGAGGAGACAGTACTCCTCTCCTCCCTGACAGATCTCTGTAGAGAGGGAGATGAGTGGAACAGGGGGATGAGTGAGGATTATTAGGTTCCACACAAGCATTTCATGGTTTGAAAAAGTTTTCCCAAATCCAAGTACACATATCTTATAATTTGTCAACTTCCAAAAATGATGGTATCTATAAAACACTTTAGCAGGATATGAAACTATTGTAACATGTTTAACTATTAATGTTTGCAAACTCGTGATGCTATGTCACTGTTAATGTTTGCATACTCTGTTCTATGTCCACTGTTAAAGTTTGAATACTCTGCATGCTGTCACTGTTAATGTTTCGCATAATTTTGTGCTATGTACCCTGTTACTGTGTTGTATCTCTGTATGTCGTGTCACTGTTATGTTTTGCTATACTCTGTGTGCGATGGTCACTTTTTAATTTTGATACTCTATCTGACTGTTAGTTTATCTTATGTCACTGTTAATGTTTGTATATCTGTATGCTATGTCACTGTTATGTTGTATACTCTTTGTGCTATGTCACTGTAATGTTGTATCTCTGTATGCTAGAGTCCACTGTTAATTGTTGGCTACTCTGTGTGCATTCACTGTTAATGTTTGTATACTCTTATGCGATGTCACGCTTCCTGTTGCATCTCTGTATGCTATGGCACTGTTAATGTTTGCATACTCCTGTGTGCTGTCCACTGTTAATGTTTGTATACTCTGTATCTATGTCACTGTTAATGTTTGCATACTCTGTGTGCCTTGTCACTGTTATGTTTGTATAGCTCTGTATGCGATTCACTGTTATTTTCATACTCCTTTGCTATCACGTTATGTTTGTATACTCTGTATGCGATGTCACTGTTAAGTTTTAATTTTAAAATTTTCTCGAATTTTCGAAATATTGAAACGCAGCTTGAAAGTAAATGCGACAGTTCAACCAACATGTGTGATCGTGAATGAAAGTTATTTGTTTTTTTACATTCTGGATATATTTAAGTGTTCCCCACACACTTTCCCATGCTCCTAGAGCAATTTTTTTTTTCCCCATTTTTCTCCCACTTTAAGGGTTTATCTGCTGCGAATTTTCTAGTTTTCAATTTTTTTCGAAAAGACGGCGACTTTTAACAAATGAACCCACTTCATCTCGTTACCATTGTAGAACATTTCACATTAGCTGGCATTTAAAAGTGCTTAACTAGTTCGGCAGCTGCATTGTTAGCTTGCATTACCCACAAGATCACTACTAGCAGGATATAAAGTGTGTTAAGATATTACGATACATCATGACCGATATTACATCAATGAGTGTGACTTTTCTCTAGTAAGAGCACTGTGGTTCTCTGTGCAATCTTCCTTCCCCCCAATAAGTGTTATAGTTATTTCTTATCACAGATGTTAACCATCTCTCCAACTACTTGACTTAATGCAAGTCCTAGTGCAGTGGTGGCTAGCCATTTTACTTACGAAAACCATGACAGAATCTCTCTTGATACACTTTTGCAGGGGTGCACTTGTCCTAGCTTTTGGCATCTTGGATTAATTGGTGTTTATCTTTAGAACTCCATCTGACATGACCTTGGACATTTCATGACTCAATTTTGCATGTAAGCATTACTATCTGTAAAAGCTTGAACTGAAAAACCACATGCTCTCTTTGCATGTAAGTACCAAAGAAAACTTTCTTGGCGAGATATTCTATTTGTCAGCTAATTGTCTAAGATCTGCTTTCTGTATCTTTCATCCTTTCTTTCAAATACTGAATAATAATCCTGAATGTCAGGAAAACAAACACAACGCATCAAAGCTTTTTAATTGCAATTTTTAGGTGACAATTGGTCAAGTTATGATAACGACTGCGTAAAAGAAAGTTTCTATTCTACATGAAGAATTTAATGAGAAAACAAACAGGGCAACTGCATACTTTGTAGCAATCGGTGCTTTGAAATTCTTGTTAGGGAGCAAGCTTTCTCTATATCGTAGTAATGATGACAAAGCGTTTAAGATAACATACGTTTTGTAAGCTCAAATTATTTTTATAACACAAAACTTCAGGTACTAGCTTAAAGACCTTTTTATAGACATTCCCAGGGGTGATTCTATACACAAAACCTGTTTCAAGGCAAACATTCACCTAAAATCCATGTCTACACACTATATTTCTTGACGATTATTTTGGTTCGCAGGTTAGTTTTTGTTCTAGAACAACAGGGATTCAATACAAATCCAGTTTTCCCCTTTCACTCTTTCCCTGTCGCGTCTTCTACATCATAAAGGTGCTAATTTTGTCCCCGAACCGAATCAGAATGATTTAAAATCAGTTTAAAGCTACACCTCTGATTGTTTGTGCAAACTTAACCCATTTTTACGATAAGAACTTTTATAATACCCTGTTAAATCCTTAAAGGCAAGGTGGCAGCAGTGTGTTTCTTACCCTACACTGAACTCAGATGCGCATGGCAGTAAACCTCTCTCGAAGGCATTTAATGCATGTGTGGATCTCTCATCCATGATATAGCTTAGAATTCCTATGGTAGAAAAATAAATGTCTATCTCAATCTATAAAAATAATATGTACCATTGATACTAAAAGGGCGTCACCATGGTGCACTGTTTTATATCGGATTGTCGTACCCTTAGATTCGTTCAATTCGCGGTGGCTGGGTGGCTAAACACGAATTTTTAATCCTAATATCGCGCAGCCACTGCAAGCAATAGTTATTAACCGAAAACGCCATTCCTTCTATTGAAGCAGCACTTTAAAAAGTGCCGAAATAGAAAAAGCTGTCAGCTAGCATGCTCCGGAGCAATCATCATCACAGCCTATGACTGTCAATCTACCCGGATTTGCTCAGAATAGAGGTGCGCAGTGATTGGGGTCGTCATATCTCTTTAAAAACACTTGGTGGGATGGGTGTGAGTATTATTGGTTTTTATGTATTTTCACTTTCATTTGCTGGGGCGGATATGCCCATATTAACTTAGAATAGTTTAGAAATTATACAACTAGTTGGTCCATTCATTTTTTCTATCCTTTTTACAGACCTATTAGTTTAGCCAAGCCCCTAAACCACTATTCAGCGGAGAAGAAAAAATGTAACTGACACTATATTCTAAACTATTAGTCTGTCATATAACAATTGGTTAGTATGTTATTTTATTTTAAGCATTCACAAAATATTTCCCAATATTAAGTTTAAGCAATTACATTCATAATGACGTGTAAAACGTGTAAAAAATCTCCAGATAGTGTCCTATTATAAGGCGTAATGGTATGTAGTTTGAACTGCATATGTTTAATTTTTTCTATCAACTCAACTTTTGTTTTATATAGCATATATATTAGAAGAAACAAGTGTGTTTTGACCACAGCACGCAGAACACACAATTGTTTTTGTCGTGTTCTGTGGATGTGCGGGGCGCTGCGGCGTTATACGTTATTCTTTAACAACAAATACCCTCACCATTTGTATTCTGTGTTCTCTGATATATTGCGGTACCTTTATACCATACAACCTTCAAACACATACACTTCCATATGTTCACCTAGGTTGTGGGCAAACCCAAGATGGTGCCGAGCAGGTAATAGCTTGCTGTACTGACACATATTGCGACAAATTAGCGCTATACCCGCGTGAAGGCTATGATATACTCACTGAGAAATTGCGTTGTGTGTATATCTAACTGCACCGAGTACACACCAACTGTGTTTGTAGAGTGCATTCGTGTCACATTGCTGCCGAAATTACAAATTAACTGAAAACAAGGCATTAGGGCGAATCTCCATCAAAATTACGTCGCATGGTCTGTAACGATTTCCCGGCGGGACTGCGTCAGAGGAGTGAAGTTGGTAATGTGACGCGTGTCTCAGGCCAGTAGGACAGGGCCAGGGATGTTGTGGAGTAGAGCCCCATAGATGAAAGCTGGTAGTGAGACTACTGGTGTGCCACACCACCCTGACTATGTTGTGCGTTCTCTAGAATAATAGGGGAGGGAGAAGGGGCCAGCAGGTAGAAGAGGAGCCAAATTGAGAAACACCATAGCGGTCTCGCCAGGACCACTGGGTATCGCATAGGACTGTAGGGTGCGTCAACAGTAGGTGCGCGTGCTCTCAGAGCCGCAGTTTATCAGGTGCACGGATAAGACCCTGCCATGAAATGGCCCGGTGTCACGCTAGACCGCGGACGTCGTTTCAGTAAGTGCAGGGAGTGGGGTGTGGAGAGGGATAAACAAAAAACAAAAAAGAGGAAAATGCAAGCAGTGGTGGAGTGTACAAAATGAAAAGAGGGGTTGTGTGAATGTAAAAGGGAGGGAAGGGAAAAACGGATGTGGTTAACAATGCTTAAGGTAAAAAGTCAAACACCACAAAACACCAAATATAGGAAATTAGTCACTGTAGGCCACACCAGAGTGAGCACTGCTAAAGAAGATAAAGGGCACCACAACACACACGTGCGCCAAGAGAGTCACTGGCAGTGGCACACAATGACACAGCGGACGGCCCTCATCAAACAGGTGGTTTGTGAAGGAACGAATCCTTACCTACATTCCTGCTCATAGTTCCCGGCTGTTGGCCCCTCCAAAGTCGCGGTGAACTGCTGGAGGTTAGGAGCAGTGTGGTGTACTCATGCTGTGCCTGAGACTTCCTCAACCTCACAAGGTTGAGGCATGCTCAGTGCCGCCCTCCCTGCCTCTCAGCCACTCACGGACGACTGCTCCGTCCCTGCCCCCGCTTTCATTCCATGCAAGCAGAGGCCTGAACACTGCAGCGGAGGAGAGAGGGCAGGTAAGTAAGAATCGGCGGACTTTCTAAACAATTATATTAATGCGTTGTGGGGCTTGGGGGAGCATGCCCTACCACATATCAAAATAATTAGTTGGGTGACATGCCCTTTAGGTACTCTGCCTTCTTCTGATTTCAACTGTGAAAAAGGCTTTAGTTAGTTTGCCCTGTAGTGACACTTTTTTAATGCAAGTATATGGGCCAGTCTAAAACACAAGCATCTAAAAGGACAAAATCAAACCGTTATATGAGCACACATTACTCTCGCCCCGTGCTGGGTGCCTGCTGTGGTATTGGGGGGTGGGGACCTCTTCAAGTGACAGTTACTGTAAACATAATTTTTGTGCAGTCCGTACTGATGAAAACATATTTTTTTTGTGGCACAAAAACTAATCAGATATGTGGTTCATTGATTAATCCTTCGCACCTCTCAAGAAGAGGGAAGAAGATAGCGACCCACAGAGTCAAAGTTCTGTGTCTCGACCCTAATCTGCATCTTTACTACACTATTTGCACTAAGAATCCTTCACTCAGCGAAAGACTGCTGACAAAATGTTTCTCTATTCATTACACCGGCGTCCCCCCAGTATATCTGGATCGAAAATAATTGAGATTTCTTCACCAACACACAATCTTACAACGTAACACAGAACCAACAATTCACACTGTTTAACTAGCACATACACACTATTCAACAGGCCTTACTTGACCACAAGGAACTGAAAACCGGCATAACATTCGAAGATACAATAGTGCAAGACCATTCAGGACTGGCCCGGCCAGGAAAAAACAAATCGGATCCTTTACCGTATCATAAATGGATTGCTCCTAGAACATAGAGAAGAGAACAACTCAGAGGGGATGTACCCAGACCTCAACTCAATAATGGTTTTAAAGTCACGCTAACGTAGCCGACTTAACTCATATCACGTCAGATGCTAATCTAGATTACCAAAAACACCTCGCATCTAACGTTTGCGCTATTTAATTGCTTGCTTTAACAACACCACCTAATGCTGGTGTTAAATCCCCCATGTAATCCTTACCGGATTTACCCACATTCCCAATCCACATATAGAATTGCGAAGAACTTTACCCATACTATAGCTTCTCGTTAAATAAACCTGAAAATCTACTCCATCCTTTTACTATATGCTGGTCTACTCTTATTTTCTCATTAAAAAAACTTTATATAAAGCGTTCCAAAATCAATTTCCTAAATAACAATTATCTTATACTTGTTTTCAATACCTTTCCAAACAAATTTACATCATGTCACAACTATTAAATAAAATATACTCATAAATATCCTCATTAAAACGGCAAGCAACATCTTTAATTTAAACGTAAATACAAAAAATGATCATAAAGTGTTGTACTATAAATAATAAGTATATTAACCTTATAGATATTGCAAATAGACGAAATGAATACACAAAGTGAATTGAATGTGAAATATAGGGAATAATCTCTCTGAGCAAGCTATTACTACAAGTCCCCAGAATTTCCCCCATAACATTTCAGTGAACATTTAACTACTACTGAGATATTTGGATGCTGAACGCTGTCTTACCTGGCCTCCTTCATCTTCTGCACACCTATGCTGGGTACAAACCCAGCAGATATTTCGTCCAACGACGATTCACGGCAACGTTCGTTGGTTACCGACCTCGATTCGTTTGGTTGGTCCTGATCTACGAACTACAATCGGACGTGTCAGAAAATTCCCGATCGTGTTGTGGTTCCCTTGGCCGTGGCCGAATTTGTCATGACCGACAGGACATTTGCCTAGGCCGAGCGCTCACTCAAGCGAGCGCTCGGTCGGAACTAATAGTCCCCTCAGTGTGTACCCAACATACAATCTGATTGTATAATCATGCCACAGCAAACTAAAACAGTGGACGATTGTTTGGCTGATTGTCCATATCCAGGCCAACAATCATACGATCGTTTTCGGGCACCTGCAGTCAGCATTTTATTGTGAATCACAATGCACTGCAATCCTCAACATTTTGTTGATTGCAGGCACCCATTGCAGTCTTGTGTGTTCGTGTATTGTGTGTGGGGGGTCTTTAGTGTGGAATAATGTTGAGTGAAACTGTTTCTAAAACACAGAGGGTAATTGCAAATTTGTTGAGAATTTTCAAACAAGATTGATATCTTGGGTGGCGAGCATGATTGGATGGGGCAAGGGGTGGAGGCATTCTTTAAAAAATTCTTTCTCCTGGACCAAGTTGGAGGTATATTGCCATGATAAAGAAACAATCTTATACTTGAATAATTTGGTAAGGGTTGGAATTTGCCTTTGAGATACTTACAGAAGAAGGAATACAATGTTGTATCAAACTATTAACAACTGCAAACGAACAAAGATCTGACAAAGAACAGACAAAGATGTTAACTCTTAAAGGAATATCCTTTAAAATGCACTCTTGCTTCCCCCTCTTTCTCTCCAAAAAAACCCCTCTCACTCTTTCCCCCCCCTCTTTCTGTTCTCTCCTCTCTCCCCCCTCTTTCCTCCCCCCCCTTTTCGCGCCCCCCCTCTTTCTCTCCCCCCTCTTTTTTCTCTCTTTTCCCCCCGTTCTCTTCCCCCCTTTTTCTCCTCGCCCCCTCTCACTCATCCCCCCTCTTTTTGTTTCTTTTCCCTCCCCTTCTCTCCTCCTCCCTCTTTCTCCCTGTCTCTATACCCACTCTTTCTCTCCCCCCTTCTCTACCCCACTCTTGCTCTCCCCCTTCTCGTCCTCCCCCCTCTTTTACCCTGCCTCTCTCTTTCCCCACTTTCTCTCTCAATTCCCCTCACTCTCTCCTCCCTCTCTCTTCCCACTCATTCTTTCCTCCCTCTCTCTCATCCCACTCTCTCTCTCCCCCCTCTCTTACCTCCCCTCTCTCTTCCCACTGTCTTGTCGTTGGGCCATTATTTACAAGCCGCGGTATCGCTTTTTTAGTGATACCGGGGCTTTATAAATTGGCCCTTTATTGCACATGTTTTATCATCCAGCTTTAGCTGAAGCCTAAATGATGTTTAATATGGCAAATTACAGAAAAGGTTATACAGGATAAAATGTTACAGAGGCTCAGATTTCATCTGTAAAAAACATAATTCTGTGTTGAAGGAACCTGTTGAATTGCTAAATAATTTATAGAGACGGCAATATCTCAGTCTCAGCCAATCACTATCGCGACTTGATGCCGCCCTTCTGCTTGCTTCTGTGGCCTGGAAATGCATGCAAGACAAGAAAATGCAGCTGTGGGAACAAGGGCTGGTAAGTAAAATATGTAACTGCCGATTTGTAATTTGACCATGCAAGGTCATGAGATGTCGGTTTTACAGTGACACAATAATTTTGTTTAAGGGGTGGATATACCCTTTAATATATTATTGGTAGAAATTGGCTGATGTACAACAGACTCTCTGCAATGCGTAAGCTGGTGATTTTTTTGTTGACATATGATTGAATTTTAATCTTCTAAGGGAAATCTTACATATCTTTTAATGCACGGTTTAAACATACACATTAAAATTTTCTTTGTAATGCAATGCAGTGCCCGCCCCCCGGTGCAATTTTACTAAAAAACGATCCCACAAGCATACCCCTGTGTTCATTGATTTCATGAATGGAGGAGTTAAAAGCATGATCAATTGTAACTACAAAGAATGGTGAGGTTATTGTATTTCTCTGTTTGTGGAAACTACTTATTTCTTATGACAAAAGATAAAGCTAACTGAATTAAATGACTGGTTGTTGTTTTGCTGGCTAAAGTAATCGATTACTTACATTCTGTTTCTTTCATTGCATTGTTTATGGTAATGTAATCATTTTGCAAACATAAGCCGTATGCTTTATATAGACTGAAATAATACAAAGATGAGTGTTTGGAAATGCATTAAACACGGTGTTATTTATGTTATCATATCATTTGGTATTCTTTATTAATTCCTATTTAAATAATTTGTAGCAGTTTCATTTACACAGCTGTAGAATAAAACCAACTATTCTCATTGCATCTAATTTACCCTTTACTAATTTTAAAAAACACCTTCAAAAGTTCTACACATCATTTCTACGGTTTTTATTTGGAAAACGTCCTAGGAATCTTGATGAAAATTTCATAAGGCAGAAAAAACAAAAATGCGTATTTTATTTGCTGTATCTTCAACAAAATATCATAGATAAGTATTGATTTTGGCAATACATTGTGGGGTAAGAAATAAATGTTTACTAGAAGACTAAAATTCTCATTAGTTATTTTTGGGGGATGTGGATATAATCAAGATACAACCAGTGCTTTTGTGTGACAAAAGCTTCTGTGTCATGAAACCACCCCAAGGATGAGTGCGCCCACTGTTTTTTGATTTCGATGAACAGTAGAGTCAAAAAACTTGTTATCAGCTGTAATACGTACATGGGAAGGTTGTCTCCACTCCGCCCTATGTACGGTTAGTGACAGTCCGCATCACCCAATAGGATAAATGGTAGGTGGCGACAGATCAGTAAGAGGATCATAAGTGGTAGGGGAACCTCATGTAGATAGCACAGCTGGTTTGTAAAGTACCCGAGGAAGGTGATTTCTTTTAAATCAGTAATTTAAAGACTAATCAATTACAATTTTTTTTCTGAGTGTAGTAATCAAACACTTTGTTTTTTTTTTTCTCTTACTACTGGGATAAGTGATGGGGCAGCTGGTTTTTAAGGATGACATTGGAGCTTTTACAAAACTACAGCGTTTAAAAACAAGATTGCTGTTCATCTGTTGTGTGGTGTTATTAGTGTTTAGATAGCTAGAGGGGGGATCAAAGTTAAGATGTGATCGGTAAAGCAGAAAGATGGCTAAAAGATTCACATGACTGGGGCAGTTTATATGAAGGATACTCCTTATTTAGACATGACAAAATTTCTAAGTAAAGGGGGGGAGGGGTTAAATGTATGTTCCAAATTCAAAAGTGACGGCCACCTAGAAGCGAGGCTCTAATCCGTAAACTAAGTCTATATTCAATACCTTCATGGAAGAAAATACTCGAAACACTCTACGTCAGTCATACCTGATTCATTCATCCTATGAATTAAGTACTGGTAGTACGAAACGCGTCAGGGACTGACCGTAATTGTTCTATTTATTTTTATCTCATGTAATGTTATTGAATAACGACTCTCGTGTACGGAATTAGAGCTCGATGCTAGTTGGGTGTGCAAGGCTAGCTTTTTGAATTTGGATGACTAAATGAAGCTGCAGCGACGGGCTTGGGGCTGATGCACCCAGCCACCTGTTACCAAATGGTGGTTCAACAAGAGGCCTTTCACCATTTACTGAAGTTCATACAAAGGTCGACAACAGCGCAAGTTTATGGGGGTCTGGGGCTTATGCCCTGGACCTTAGTTGCAAGTGTGAGGTGGTTAAATACGCTCCCCTTCTTTCACATCACTATTCCTTCACATACTCTGTTAAATTAAGTAGTTGGTGAACTCTTCATGTAAAACCTGTGTTTGTTCAATGTACTCTATATGGTTTATTATTAAGGCATTTTCTTTCTAACCAACCCAGATGGGTGGTTAATTGGGCAAAAGGTGTATATTCTTTTGTATCTGCAGTTTGTTAATATATGTTAGACAAGAATTGAAACAAACTGAGATGGAAAGCTGTGGTTAAACGATAAGGCCGGGAAACAATGGTGGGTGCAGCAGTGCACAGTAGGCAGAAGGTGACTAAATTTGTAGGTGTCTATTAATTCCACCATGCCTTGAGGAGGTGGAAATTCTCCTTCATATGCATTTGACGAAGGCCTGTAGGTAAAAGGAAACCTTCTGGTCATGGGGGATTTCACTTACAAACTTGATTTCTTTTGCAGATTTTAGAACTTCCTCTAGAAAGGATGCATTGTTTTTGGGGATCTGGTAATATCTAATAACCCTGAGCTTACTATGGACAAAAATATTGAGAATTACTGGTATTAAACATATACTGTAGTTCTGGTTGATCCATGCAATATTTTCTGATTGCCAGTTTGGAGTTCAGGAGTCTGATGGACACACACCGAATTCGAACCCTAGTTTGAGCCGAACCGAGTTCGACGAACCGCGATTATTTGGGTTTGACTAGTTCTGTTTTTCACAGACCTTGCGACTGTATTTTTGCTATTAGCAAAAAATCGATAATTATCTAGATTTATGTAACAGTTCGCCTAAACCTAGAAATGGTTATTGTTCGCTAACCCTCAAATGTTAAATTGTCCCTTTTTCGGTAACCCTCAATGTATGGATTGTTTTTTGCTAACCCTAGAATATATTTGTTCGCTAACCCTCGAATGTTGCCTTTGTTTTCGTAAACCAAAAGTATTGTTCTTTTCCGGTAACCCTCGAATAAATGGATTGTTTTTCGCCAACTCTTGAATGTATCATTCGCTAACCCTTGAATGTTATCATTTGTTTTTGACAATGCTCGAAAATATTTTTGATTTCGGTAACTCTCGAATTTATGGTTCTTTTTTTCGGGTACCCTCAAATTTTTGGTGCGTACCCTCGAATTGGCTGTTCCCTTTGAATGTAGCTTGTGCAAAACCCTACAATGGCCCGCGGGTCTGCCCTCTCACGTGTTAAGAAGGTGTTTAAAAAAGTTTTTGGTGATAGTGACTGTTTTCCCCCGACCAATTTCCCAGGTGCCACACCATTTACAAGTAAGTTACCATTGTTATTTAGCTTTAAATCAATCCGAACTTTCGAACTAGCACTCTACCATTGACTTAATTTGACTTTTGAACGTTTACTGAATGTTCCAAGTTTCGAAACAGACCGAACTTTAGGAGTTCACCACTCTATCAGGAAGAAATCTCCCCCCCCTCCTCCCTTTTAGCTGTCCCTTTGGAACTACTGTACGTACATCTTTATGCCTTTTCTAGCCATCTTGTCCCTAGATGCCCTTCACCCACGTGCGCCCCCCCAAACTTGGCCAGCCAAACTGCAGCGGGTTTTCCCACTCAATTCTTCTGAACTGGTCACTGCTACTGTTGGATGTTTTCTTTGTTGGTAGTTTGGTTCTAGTGTTTGGTAGAGGCGCATGCTGTAACAGGTGGTGGCATGTATACATACGTTTGTGCGTAATGCGCGTCACTGCCACCATTAAATACTGATTGGAAGTACAGGATAAGGTTTTCAGTGGATGCATGGTATTGGTGGCCAGTTATTCTCTCCCCCAGAAATTATTTTCAGCTGAGTGGCATGAAAGGTAGCCGGGAGGGCAGAACAGGGAAATTTTGGGAGATCTGATATTTTAATATTTCAGTGCCAGCATACTTCCAAGAGTAATGACATTAACCTTTTCAGTGCCAGTTGACTTCCCAAGTATTTCCATTAACACTTTCAGTGTCCAGCAGAGTATGAACCTTTACCCTTTCATGGAACTAGGATAGCCAGTTTGCGGATCCGACCCCAGATCACGGCAGATTTTTTCAAGATCTGCTGTCTCCCGGATTTCCGGAATTCCGCTTTCCGATTTTTTTCGAACTGCAGTCGAAAATTTTAGAAAATTCTAAATTTGGTAAATGAGAGAAATAACTTACTGTACTGGCTCTGGACCTGCAAAATGGTCTGGGCATCGACAATTCTTTTTGGAAAGATTAGTTACATACAAAATTAAATTTTCAGAAAGCTTTTGATTGGTATACTACCAATCACAGTCTTTTGCCATCAGAATTGGTTACAAGCAGATTCTCATCTGTTGAAACCAATTCTGATTGGTTACAATCCAAATTCTTCCAGTAGCATACAAATCAAGATACTTTCTGAAAGAAGCTGTTTGTAACCAAGTCTGATTGGTACAATCAGAATTCTTTCAGATAATCTGGTTAGCATACTAACTGTAGATGGACCATATCCCAGATTTTCCGCTTTCCCCGATCTTTCTGAACCCACAGTCGAAAAATTTTAGAAGATTTTCAGTGGCCAACCCCTAGGTATAAAAGGTAGGAGTTTTTTTTTTCTGT
Source organism: Hymenochirus boettgeri (assembly GCA_019447015.1). Taxonomy (NCBI): domain Eukaryota; kingdom Metazoa; phylum Chordata; class Amphibia; order Anura; family Pipidae; genus Hymenochirus; species Hymenochirus boettgeri. Next base: position 208,663,615 of record CM033470.1, on the reverse strand, counting down.
TTTTTGGCTTCTGTGTGTGAATTTAGCGTGGTGGACTAGCCTTGTTGTTAACCACCAGCCTTTATTCCACACAATTGGGACCCAAAAACTAGAATTTTTTTGACAAATTTAGTGCTAGGGCCTTTAGAGGTCAAGGGCCCTATTTAAAAAACACGCAAGTAAGTGCGTTATTGATATGCAAAACCAGGGGCCGTACATTTATGCTGAATTTTGTTAATCTCACAAACCAATTCCTAGGGGGGCCAAACATTGGTTTGGATGCCACACGATGCACCCGCCATGGTATGTAGTCCCTCCATTATAATGCACTTTTTTGACGCTGTAACAAGCGGGTGCCCATGGAACATGCTTCATATCCAGGGGCCAACGAGCAGGGTTTTTATGGGGGGGGGGATTTCTTGAACAAGCACAGTAGGAAGTTTATGACTTCCCAGAAATGAACTAGACCCAAACTTGAACTGAGCTTTAACATTTCAAAAATGGCACAAACTATCCGGATTTTGAACTTTCAAACGTTTAATGATTCTTGAATTTTTCGATAATTATCGAATTGTTCAAATTGAAATGTTCTTTCGACTTTAGTACTCTCCATAACCTATACAACAATAGAGCGTCAACTACCCCCTCCAATTAGTGGAGCTCCATGTCAGCAGCGCTTTACATGGTGCCGCAGTGTTTGTAAAACATATACAAGGCTTTGACGGAGAGTTTTAAAACTCACTTTTATATTTGTATGCATTTCCTGATTTGGATACATTACGTGCAGAAAGAATCTTATTGGTATACTAACCAATAATGTTTTTTCATTCAGAATTAGTTACAATCAGATTGTCTGTTCCCCGACATTTCTTAGGTCCCAGAGCCATTTACAATAAGTTACTTATATAATTATTTAACTAACAAATTTCGCAAAATTTACCTTGAAATGTTCGAATGCGGCTCAAAAAGAAATGCGGAAGCTCGAACAAACAGTGTGATCATAAGGGAACGTTTTTTTTTTTTTTTTTAAGTTCTGGATGGGTGAAGCTTGGATGTGAGATCTCAAAGAAACTGAGATGGAGCCGCTTGGCTCATTTGCTCACATGTCACAACCTAATAGCTTAAGGATTAAGGGGGGGGGGGGGGGAAGATAAACTTTTTTGTTCCTGTCATGTATAGCGCAGTCATCCACCAGGAGGCGATAAGAAACCCGATTCTTTCCCTGTCAAAAATATTCCCCAATGATAAATTAGGAGATGCCCTCATGCCGGATGAGTTTTTTTCGTAAACAAACGCGTAGCATGATCTGGTCAGGTTAATCCCCTTTTGTAACACTGGTTACTTTATTGGTTTTATTTTTCAACATTTTTGATATTTTTATCTGTTTTTACTAATTGATATTGTGTTTTGTATCACTAGTTTTTCTCCTGTCCTTAGCTGATGATCCTAGCGCTAGACACTCTGGCCTCCTCCCTAGCCACGGTTGCAAAAGATCTCCCCCAGCTACCCAGTTACCACGTGATGCCTGTTGGATTGTGTTGGTGGTGAGAGGACCGTACACTTTTCCGTGGCGCTACAGGGTAGTGAGAGCGGCTGTGTGAGGCCGTTAGGGAGTGTGAAACCGAAGCGAGTATGCTAGCTTATATGGGAACCCACCTGATCCGTTCTTCCGTTGCGAGGAGTAGTTCCGTTCTTTGGACTGGTGTCCTTGTGCAATCCCTTGTGGGGTTGCGAAGGTTTTGTGCTCTGCCTCGTGCTGGTGCTCATAAGCTTTTTGTATGACAGGTATATATATACCGGTATCTATTTGCTGGAAGATTCGATATACCTTTTGTATCTTTTATGAATAGTGGTTTGTTGATTGTTTTGTATCTGTGCTGTGCTGCTTTTATTGGACATTCCTGTATCACCAAAATAAATTTTTTGCATTTGGTTTTTATTCCCTGCTTATTCCACTTTATTGTTTTGGGGAGATCAACTCAGTATACAGACGTGTTTAATAAGTTTTTATCCTTCAAAAACCCTCAGTGCCCCATTCACCTAATAGGTTTTTTTGGTGCACAATTATGTCACCCAGTTGTAGTGGCATCGAATTTCATCTGGATATAATTGCCACACAGACGCACATTTTAACATGCATCAAGTCAAAAGCAAACTGTAGTGGTTGGCCAATTGGTCCTGCGCTGTCTTCCGTTTTTTCGAAGACATGTGATAACCATGCGCTTTGATAACGCAAAACATTGCGCCGATAACATCACAATCGTATAGTAACTGTGGGAAACTGTGGGCACCTCTCCATTGTATTACCGTGCACCTAGTGTGGCCTTACCCTTAACTTCCCACAAATTAGAATATATATGGATTAGGATCACCAGAAAATAAATAACTGTACTAGGATCTCACATACATAGACATAGGGGGTTTTCAATAAAAGTTCTTTATCGTTTAGATTGGTGCTAATTTGCCCCAACCATCAATGTTAGCTTTCGAAATGTACAAAAGTTCGATTGGTTGGGGCAAAATTACAACCATTCTAAACGATAATAACTTTATTGAATCGGAAGTCCCTGATAGTGTCAAAAGCATTTTGGGGGGCTTAATAATCCCCTTCCTCAGGTGTGTCATGACATAACTTCATTAACTAGAGTAAAGGATAAGTTCACACTGGTAAGGTACATTCTGCATGTGTGGTTGCAGGTTCAACTCCATTTAGTATCATGTTTTGTTATTGTTGTATGGTTTTTCCAGGTTCAAATTCTGTTTAAACCCTTTTTTTAATAGTAGTTTGAAGTATTTATAGTAGTTTAAGTATTTATAATTAGTAGTTTTAAAGTATTTTGGTATAAATAATTTGTGCACGTCTTTATGTTTTTTGTGTAAAAAGCAGTTATCGGTTAGGCTGGGTACACAAACCAGCCACTCCTGGCACTTTTGGTCATCGGCCGAAATATCGGCTGGTGTGGGCTGGGGCCGCGACCGGCAGCGAATCGCTCGTTTGGCCGACCCTCCGAACGAACAATCGGAATGTGTCGGTAAATTCAATCGATCGTGTGGGTTACGATCGTGTGTTCGAGTCGACATTTGTACGGCCGAGCGCCTCGTCGGGACAAAGATTCCACTCCATATGTAAATCCCCAGCCTTAGGCTACATTCACAGTAGCCATAGCTTTAACCAGTTAAGCAACATCGCTCTTGCCAGTAGTGCTATGTCCCCGCCGCATAATCGCATCGCCGTGCCCACAAAACTGCGTCCATATCTTGCGTTTTTACAATTTCTTTACTTTATCGCAGCAGTCAAATTGTGAAGATTCACTTCTGTTGCCAATGCCTTTTGGGTGCAATTTTCCTGCCTGAAATCAACCCCAAAATGCAGCCCTAGTCTGAGTGAAGCCATATACGCTGGGTACACAATTGCGATTTTTTGGTCCAAAAACCAACCAATATTTTTTGTAGAGGTTATGTCGGTCGGCCTCCACCGGCAGTCGATTGCTGTCGCTCATATCAGGCAATGTCGTAAAATAGAAGCGATCATGCATCTCCTTGGGTGCGGCAAACTGTCGACTGCAGTGATTTTGCTGGCAACTGATGGCAATTTCGTCTCGCTTGTGGCGAAAGCTTTTCGGATAAAATTTGCCAGTGTACACCAGCCTTCATTAATTTTAGAGGTCCGTTTTCCTTAAGCTGGGTACATGAGGGGACTATTTTCCTGACCAGCCGTTCGGTGACCGAGCTTATCACCCATATCGTCGGAACAGCGATCGGACCCTGTCCCTATGAATGACCGATCAGTTATGGGCAAACTGTCGCCGATCAGTCAGGGTAAATGTTTGTGCACTAGAAATTCATTTTTTGTATGTATTATAATTTTTGGGCTCTAGCCTGCACTTTAATATGATGTCCACAGACCAATTTTTTATATATTGTGTGTTACATTGAGGTTTGACCAGCCTTCTGGTAAATTGTACCAACCCAGAGTGTAGGTCATGTGCTCGTTTGAGTTAAAGTACTTTACCTAGAGAGTCCAGCTTCAAGCATCCATGCCACCCAGGAAAATGCTGTCATTCATTCAGCCAAAAGGCAACAACCAGGAAGGTTTGGACTCCAGTTAAAGAAGCTAAACCTTACCCGTGTGACGTGGGCGTAAAATAATTTGCAACTATTGACTAATTGCTTTTATCTATCAGGTTTAGCAGGCTGTTTGTAGTGCAAGCAACCTAGGGAGGTAGCCAATTGCATTAGAATGGTTTGTGCCCTAGCATTCTTATTTTTTGTGGGTAAATTCCCTCTTGTGTTTACCCGCTTAAGCCCTCTATTTTTGCTTAACTATAACTTTATATACAAAGGGGTTGTTGGGGACTGATGGTATGATTGTTGGTGGAATTGATTGGTAGAATGATGATGATTGGTTGGTGGATTGATTGGTAGATTGATGTGGATGTTTTGTATATTGGGTTGGTAGCTTTATGGTGGCTTGTTGTGGATTGTTGATTCGATTGGTGGTATATTGATGGTGTATTAATGGTAGAGTGTCCCCACCTTGCCAGGAAATCCGCCACAGTTTTCAGCTTGAAAGCTACAGAAGGTCTGTTTGGGAGTGGGGTCAATCCTGCCGATCGGTTTTTTCAATCAAAACCCTTGAAAAGTGTCCTTTAATTAAATAATCAGATCGATTCAATTGAAATATCGTGCAGTGTATGCCTACCTTTACACACACAAAGATTTACTCCATATATAGTACCAGTCACTACTACACTACGCACGTGCTGATGTCACTGCTCTGTGATTTTTCCAGGCAAAAGGTCCTTCCCTATTGTGGGCCACAGTCCAATCACACCGTGACATGTCAATCACCTTCCAATACAAATGACCGCAGGACTTTCCTAGGCCCATCGGTTAACACACAATAGTTAAATTTTTCCATGTCTGGTGTGAGGATGGAGAGGGCAGTGACTGTCCTCCTAGGTGAAATCTTCCCCGACCCTTTCCCCTTCTTGAGGTGAAGATATCCGAGAGGAGGGGGTCTTTTTAAAGTTCATTAGACTGTTTCACATTTAATTTGTCCAGAGCCCAATATCAATTGGACATGCACTTAATGGTCATTTTTGTAAAGATTCATACACACGTTTGATCCAGGTCCGACCCCGACGCTGATGTGTACGAACGATAAGGTGCCCATACACAGTCCGGTTTATTGCCGAAACAGACGTTCATAACACATCGTGGCTTCGCGGATTGGACCCACGATCGCATGTGTGTACAAACCTTAAAGGCGGGTACACACAAGGGGCCCATTTTTCCCGACCTAGCTATTCGCGGCGATCGTGTGTACCCAGCCCCTTAAAGGGTGGCCATCATATATCGTATTTTACTTAACACTGATTGCCTCCCGCTACATTAGACAAGCATCTTCAGAACCGACATGTGGTCGGCATATAAGAAGTGGAAAAGCGGTTCTGGCAGGATCGACCGGGTAAGTACATGCACTCTGAAAAATTAAATTGGGATTCATGCCGATCACATGTTGGTCCAAATAAAACCGGCAAGAAGGTTCCGGCAGGATCGGTCTAATAATTCTGGGACTCGCTCAGTCGGTAAGTAAAATCTTTCGGAATGTTGTTAACCTATTGTTTAGATAAAGTAATTTGTTATTAGACTGTGTTGGGTTGGTCCTGCATCACCCATTTGTACAATCTTTACACTTAGGCTGAGGCACACTGCACGCACAGGAATCAGCCAACATCGGGAGCGTTATCGCTGTCGCGATTGTTTGCGCATTTGTGTGCGTTTTGTATTTGCGTTTGCATCATCGATTTTGGACATTTTCCGTTATGGGAAACGCTGCGTGAATTCGCTAACCAAAATGCGGACGGATGCGCAATCGCATGCGCATTGGAAATGTGGTCATTTTCGCGTTCCACGTGATTCTGTTTTAAGCAAAATTCGCAGCGCAACCACAGTGCAAAAACGCACCGCACAAACAAAGAATAACGCTAGTATGGCCTAGCCCTTAAGGTTTGTACAGACGCACGTCCTATGTGTGGTCTGAGCACAAATACATCGTGGCTCAGTCACACATTGGACGTTTGTACACGCTGCTCTGCTGTGCAATGCATTTGTTTGAAAATGTTTGTTCTGCTATGGTAACACACAGTAGGGAAAAAGACACTGTGGTTGTAGATTCAAGTCCAGTTAGCATTGGGTTTTACTGGTTTTGCAGATTCCGAATTCTGTTAAACCCATTTTTTTTTAAATCAGTATTTTTGTCATATAGACTTCTGTGCCTTTTTTTTGTTAAAAGCAAGCATCTTTTAGGCTACATACACAGTAGCCAAGCAATAATAACTGGGAAACAATCGTACGTCCCATGTAGTGCAATTCCCCCCTGTGTTCTCGCATAGCGATGCAATATTTTCAAAGTCACTGCTATGCCGCACAAACTGCTTGCTGCCTTTGCGTTCTTACAATCCACTATTACATCGCACATTCAAGTGTTAACAGTACTGTTCACTCTGTTGCCTATGCATTTTGGTGCAATTTCCTTTCCTGCATGAAATCAACACAAACAGTGTGATCGAGAAGCTTTAGGTTGGGTACATACGAGGACTTTTTTAATGTAAACTGACCAATATTTTTTCGTATATTGGTTTGGTTGGCCTGAATAACCACCAGCATTGTGCTGTTGTCGGCCACCGATATCTATAGCCTATTTATCGTATTGACGGTAAATGGCGATTCTTCCCACCCCGTCACTATTCCCTTCTCTGGCGAACAGGTCGGTTGGGACGAAAATTCGCCAGTGTTTACTCTGCCTTAATTTTTAAGATTATTTAGTTTCCTTGGGCTGGGTACAACATGAAAGGACTATATATCCCCGACTGAGTGTTCCCTACTAGTGAGTGCTTGGGCGGGACAAATGACTGTCGGTCATTTTTGGTCGATTGATTGTGCGGTTCCCTATTGGAATGTGATTATTTCCCATTGCCTGTTCATCCGGTTCAAGCACTTTGAAAAACCACTGCAGATTTTAAGACCAAACCTACCGATACAAGTAATTACAGTTTAATTGGGCCCATAAAATTGGCCCGTGTGTACCCATCCTAAAGGTTGATACACGTACAATCCGCGGTCTGAACCGCAATGCACAGATGTGTACGAATTGGCCGTTCGGAATCGGGGATCAACGACCGACCTTTTTCGCCTGATAAGGGTCCATACCCGGGCCGAAATGAACGGTCGTACACATCGCGCGTCACGTTTCGGGACCCGCGCGGTCGCACGTATGTACTGAACCTTTAGACTATTGTTGCCGCGTATCAGTCGGCTGGAAATATCTTGTGGTGGGGCGGCCGCGACCTAGCCTGTTGGAATCCCTGGCCGATCCTGCGTTCCCTATTGACCACCCTATCAGTCACATGAACTGTCGGCTTGCAACCACTATTGCCGCAACTGACCAATCATTTGTCCTGGATGATGCTCACTAGTAGCAAAACTTGTTTGGGTAAAAAGTCCCCTAATGTGTAACCCAGCCTAAAGCCTCTCTATTTTTGCTAAAGTATTTACTAAGATTTAGTATCTTTTGGCCTAGTTTTGTTGTGAATTGGTGATAGATTGTTGGTGTATTGGTTGTAGATTTGTTGGTGGATTGGTTGGTAGATTGGGTTGGTGGTTGTTGATATATTGATGGTGGATGGTGTTAATTGATGGCAGATAGTTGGTGAATTGGTTGGTAGATTTGATGGTGGATTGGTTTGGTGGATTGAGGTAATTGTTGGTGGATACTTGTTAGATTGTTGGTATCATTGATCGTGGGTTGGTTTTAGGTGATTGATGGTATATTGTTGGTGGATTGGTTGGTATATTATTGGTGATTGTTGGTAGGCTATTGTGGCTTGGATGGTAGACTGTTGGTGGGATTGTTCGTGGATTAATGGTAGATTGTTGATGATACATGGGTAGATTTGTGGCAGATTGGTGGTGTTGTAGATTGTTAAAAAAATCAATTCTTTTGCTTTTCTGTAAAGTATGTTCCAGCTGTCAACCAGTCCTTTGTCAATGGTCCTTTTGCATATATGGGGATGACGGCATATCTAAAACAATGGGGAGGAGGAAACTAGGGATGGTTGAGAGCAATGCTCACTATCATATCTGTCTGTCCACCTGGCATGCTGTCTCTCTATCTCTTATAATATCTATATCTGGTTTATCGAAATGTCCATCTGCCACAGTCTGTCTGTCTATTATCTATCTAGAATATCGATCTCGGTCTATCTATCCATCTATCCACTATCCATCACTCGTGCTTGGTCTATATGTTGTTGTTTCTGTAAGTACACCTTACCTATCGCCACTCTTCAGTACGTGGTATCTATTATTTAACTAGCTTTCCCTTTCCGTGCCTATGTCTGTATCCCCTCTTCCCATTCCCCTTTACGTATACAGTAAGTGTAATTATTCTCCTTCCACAGTCCTCTTCACTAGCACAACCCAACCTTTTCCATTTCCATGCTGCACATACAATCGTACCATTCACAGAGTGTGATTACAATGCAGTCACAATGCTACCATTATCTACTTATGTTTTTAGTAAAAACGAAAACCTGGACATCAGAGGGAAAGATATTCTATTTATTCTACACAAGAGCACTACTTATCAGAACTTTTAAATGCCGATTTTGTTATTGCTGCTCCCCCGTTTTGTGACATGAACTTACCCAAGTCTTCATTGCAGGCTCAATAGCTCTTGAGCACCATCTAGGGTGAGAATGATTTTTAAGCAAACACAGCTCTTCAGGCTAGGCCACACTGCTGTGCGTTTTTTTTTTGCGTTTGCGCTTGCGTTTGCGTTGCGATTGCGCTTTTGCGATTTTTCGAAATTAATTGAAAACGCGCAACGCAAAAAAACGCGCGTTTTTTCGTGGCGTTTCTTTTCGCGTTCTGCTTTTTAATGCAAATCGCATGCGATTTCCTATACTTATTGAGAAATCGCAAGCGCAAACGCAAAAAAATCACACATGAAATCGCATGCGATTGCGATTTGCGTTTGCGTTTGCGTTTCAGTGTGGCCTAGCCCTCAGTGCGATTTAAAGCGTGAATGGCCGCGTTAAGCCTTTAATTAGGCGCGCCAAGAGCTAAATCCAGCTTTAACCCATTTGTATTCCGTGTTTCCATGTGTGTCTTTAAATTCACCCTTTATTGCTATGGTATATTTAATAGAAGGTGCAAAAAACAAATGCAAGTATTTAGCACAACTTTTAAGGTTGGAAACCTAATTTTTAATGACTTTAATAGAATCACTCCTGCGCAAGACTGGGGTGATTTGTTCTTTGGTAAGGATACTGAGCAGAATTGGCCTTGCTTTTACATGGGCAATTAAACCTTTAAAACCTTTGCCCATCTAAAATTCTACTTTAGGGAGTCAAGTGTTAAATAAAATTTGTCCGCCCCTGTATGCTAATGCTCAGATAAAAGGAAATGGAAAAAAAAAGGGCACCTAAACTCTAAAAATCAGAGGGAACAGAAACCGTGCCTACAATTAATTATATAAAACTGTAATGCTAAACTTAACACTTTGGTAATGCAGCGAACATGGTGTCATATTGCAATTCTTACGAGTTCCACTACATTAACTCACAGCTTCGACCATTACTTTCATTGACAATGTGTGTGCATTAACACCAACACCAACTGCCTGCTTGCGTGCGTTTGTAACAACACACTCCATCACACTACATTGCAGTGGTGGTCCATGTGAGAGGTGCGTTGAATACCATTTCAAACATGTGTTGTGGGTGCACCAAATGCAGCATACTGGTGAACCGAAAGCCTAGAAGGCCCCTGCAAGAAAGCAATTAATTAGCTAAAATATAAAATGACAAAGTAAGACCAACCCCACATGCAATGTTCTCAATACTAATAGGGTTCCTGGGGGGTGTTAGCTTTTTTCAGCATTTACTGCAATAAACTATGGTCGCTTTCTCTTTTACTAAGATCTCTTTCTTACCTTTACTTTACTCGCATCATTTTCTTATTTAAAGTGGGTACGCCCCCGAAATGCATAAGGATGTGTTTTCCATACTTTTGCCTTTTGTATGTATAAAACGCCTTTATTTTGTTTTTAGATAACAAATACATTTTGGATGTTTGCTACAATCTGGGAGTAGCGGTATCCCCCCTTTTGTTTGTTTTGTTGGACTTCAAGGTAACTTTACCACCCCATGTAAAGTAAAGCAACTTGCCACCGGTGTAAAGCCATTCTTTTCTCTTTACATTACATTTACATTTAAATATCTGTTGTATTAAACTGGATTTAAATTAGTTTTCTTGAAGACGTTTCGCTAGTCATCCGATGCCTTTCTCAATTCAGAAGAACTTGTACAAGAAAGCTGTGGTACTTATGTACCCTGGAAAATCCCAATTAGCATAGCACAGCCAGTGTTTTTAAAGGCGTGATTGATAGTGGCTAAAGGTGTTATCGGACGCCCAGATTATGGTGTCACAACAGCATTGAAAATGGCAGACAGTTGGTGTCGACCCCCGCCCACTCTATTTATGCTTGTTTCATACAAAAGGAGGTAAGTTCACTCAATCAAACAAGGAGGAATGGGTGAGAAACTTGGCTAACCAGGACCCTGACCCACCGAAATGGAAGTCCTTGCTAAGGGGCGTGAATTTTGGCCCATCACTCCAGAAGCCATCCCTGTGGTGATATTATAGCAGTCACGAAGCCTCAATCCACAATATAAGGTACCAAACATAGTGAGTCAGAGGACAACTTCGCCTGAAGGTATCTGCCGCCTTTAGCCATTGCTAAAACTCCATTCATCTTACTGACTACACAGGAAAAAAGAGCCTTTCATCCTCACAAAGATTCCATTAATCAACCATTCTACGGCAGACCATGGAAGATGCACAGTGGGTACTCAACACCTCAGACTACCATTGATAGGTTACCAATGCTCCTGGCCGTAACAACACATATGAGGCTTTTACAAGGGATCCCACCAGCCGTTACAAACAAAGGGTCATAGACTTACTACAAAAAACAGCTTCAAAAGTATAAATCCATTGGTAGAGCAATGTACATCGGCCTCTACCCTGGGGAGGCACCCAATAACATAATGAGGGGCCCCACTAGACCTATGTTCCAGCAGCTCAACTCTGCAAACATACATGGTGCAAATACCTAGCCAACATCTAGGACCAGTGGTGGGAAGTTCTAAGCATCACATCCAGAACTCTCAGGATTTCACCAACAGAAGATTTGAAGATATAGTAACTGCTTCCAGAAGAAACTCTGGTGCCCTATGATGTGACATCCTCTCTTAACCTGTATCCCACCATGCTGTTGACATGGTGATAAAATGAACTAGGCCCAAGTTACAAAAGCCCTCTTAACCAGCAGAACGATCTCAACCCAGAACAGGTGTGTTCCTTACTGGACTTGGCCTGAATACCCCTATTTCCAAATACAGGGAAAAGTCCTATAGCAACTTTGTGGCCAACCTTTACATGGAGGAGGTAGAAAAAACGGTGCTTAATCCTTTAAGGGCATAGCACCCATCCACTGGTTCAGATATGTGGAGACCTCTGGGTTAAAATAATCCACCGATAATGAGTACAAGCCTTTCACAGAAACACATTAATAATGGCGGTAGACCAAAACACCAAATTTACAAGGGAAAGAGGTACAAACAACAAACTGGCTTTCTTTGGACTGCTTGGTGTAGAAGTTAAGGAAAATGGTAACTAACACTGGAAGTAGAAGGTTTAACCAGAAAACCACACACACAGATAAGTATTTGATGTTTGACTCCACCCACCATTAGAATCACAAGCTGGGTGTCATCATAACCCTGCAAAACAGATCTGAGAAAGGTTAAAGAAATGAAATTCTCAAGAGAGCCCTAAAACTTGTGGATATCCAGTCTGGGCCTTTGTTAAAAGAAGTAGAAGGAAGAAAATAACACAATACCACGTGAGGTGAAAAGCAAGAAAGGAGAACGAACATGTCATCCCATATGTAGCAGGGGTTTTCCGAGAATTAAGAATTTTCATATTAAAACCACCGTATCCCTGTCTGCTTTAAACCAACAATACCCTGAGGCAGCAATCTGGTACATCCGAAAGCCCCATCCGAAACACAAAAAAGCGACATCATATACGCAGTGCAGTGAAGAATGCTCTGATTTGTATGTGGGGGAGACGCAAACAGCAACCGCAATCAACGTATGGCCCAGCACAGAGAGCCAATTCCTCAGGTCAGGACTCAATTCCTCAAGTCAGGACTCATCTTGTCACCTGCATCTTAGGATAAGGACTACCTTTGAAGATTGTAATGTTTAACATATTGGCAAAGAACGTGACTGTGTATCACGAGAGGTGTTAAGGAGGGCCATTTATGTGAACATACGAAACCAGCCTACATAGAGGTGGGGGGGTTCGACACCAACTGGCCTGCCATGTAAGTTTGACACCCTTCCGCTATGGGCTTTCCTATAACCAACTCTTAGCCACTAATCCATCACACCCTTAAACACTCACTTGGCCTGTTATATGCTAATTGGGATTTTCCATGGTACTAATTGCCACAGATTCTTGTACCAGTCATTCCTGAATTGAGAAGCCAGTCGGATGACTAGCGAACGTCTTCAAACAAAACTTTTCAAGTGATTGATACAACAGATATACCATACCTGATGATTAGACCTTCACAAGCATTTACCTTAAATGTACTATGAATCAATTTAACAACCAATCAACTTTAAAAAAAACGACTCTATCTACCAATCATAAAAGTATACCCTTTTCTCCAACCTATTACATTTGTATTTTTTTTGCCAAACCTGAATCCATACAATTATATATAATTGTTTCTAACCAACCTTGTTCGGCAACTGAAGATTTAAAAAGTTAGTCCCAAAACCCATTTGGCAATTACTTTACGTAGAGGACTGTGGTAGCTGTGGTCCCCTATTTATCCTTTAGGTTGCTTCTATATTATCTTGAGGCGCCTTGGTGATGATTTTTGGTCTACCCAGCAGTGCAACTTTACTCAAGTCTTCTTTGCTGGCTTAAAATGTGTTTGCAAAAATAATTTTTGCCTGCAGTGGACATCAGTGACATTTTCGTAGACAAACCACAGCTTGACTTAAAAAAAGAATCTTATGGTTTTGAGGCTCTCTGTAAATAAGCCAGAATAGGAATCCCTAAGAAATATTGCAAAAGTTGTGATGCTTGGACAACTGAATCTCCACATTGTCATGTATTAATGAATTTTTTTTCTAATGAGTTAATTGATTCCTAAAAATAGTGGGATCTGGTCAACTTTTTAACTTCGTATACATTTTATTTTAACTCATTATCTGTCAGAAACAATTGTCCCCTTCAAACAGTAAGTAAAACCATTTAAGTTTCAACAACAGGGAGAAATTAGTTTCGGAATTGTTTTGGGTTCTTTGAATACAATTCATTTGACAGAAATAAGTGGCCAGCAAAAAAGCAAAAATCATTACTGTATGATGCTTTTTGTTCTGATAGAATCCATGAAAACTTTTAAACACCCTATTATAAAGTCAGTGTTTCCTTCTCTGTGTGATAAAACAGTAACTGCATTAATTATAAATGTAACACACTATAGTATTAGCACTTTCCCTTAAAATTATATTTATCATTTCAGTATCGTAAACACCAAAATCATTTTCTCAGATGACTTATACAATGGAAAGGGCAATCCCCTTAATACTCAACTTCCTTAAAAACCCAATACTTAGAATTAAGCTACATTTAGTATATCTCAGCCTCATCAGTGCGTTTTCCAGTAGGTACAGAATGTCCCGTAGATTAGATCATAATCATTTTGTTGAATGAATTTAGAGAAACACCATCAAATTGTCAAATTATGTAGCGTGAAAAATGGACTTTTATTCTTTCATAGTTGCTTTCTTTTTCTGATAATACTCATGGACATTTTATCTGAATTACAGGTGGCTACCATTTAATTAAAAGATCAATGACTACATAAATATATAATCTTAGAAGGTAAGAATTTTTGGGTACCCAATGATAACTGCAATCTCACGGTATTGCAATCAAATCAACTTTTTATTGTTGAGTAAACACTATGTTTAGAACTATACATCAAGGTAAAGGACATGGTATAGTCGAGACAGTCAGTGTTTGCACTCACAATAAAAAAGTTGATTGATTGGCCATACCTTGAGAATTGGCCTTTCTCATTGGGTACCCCAAACTTCATTTACTCTCCTTTGATATGGATGTTTAGGAACAGAGCAATCGGGGTATTCTGGAATTCTGGAACAACACCGTTTCTCTACATTAATATATATATAAAAAAATTAAATAGATATGAATCTTGCCATTTTGCATCCTAATTACAACTTATTATTTCACCTTCCCATGTTTCCAGAGTTATTGAAGACTTAAATAGACTGTCTGCTTACATATTCCCTTATGTCTGTAAATCTTTTTGCTAATCCAAACCTCACTCTTCTCCATACTTAGCATACTTTAAATGTTATAATTTTTACACTCAGTGATTTTCCCTCAAAGCAACTGCACTGCTGTCATTTTTATATAGAGAGGAAAATATATAGGTGATTTGGATTAAAGATGTCTTTTTGGAGTTACATAGGTGCCCTTCTTTAGTATAAAATAGCAAACCAGAAATGGTAGTGAAATTTGATTATTGGTAAATTGCCTTTTATACGTCTCTACAGACAATACTGTGCTGTGTGTTTCCGAACCACTTACATATAATGTAGACTGTTCTGCCCACTAAAAGCTCGGGTTAATAGCATACTGAGATCCAGCATCCCTGGATGCACATATAGCCCACATAAAAACAAAACAAAACACTTTGCATGTCCCAAATATTCTGGGGGGTTTTCACTTTATGTTTCTTTTAATGTGGATTGATGATAGACAGATAATTATATAATTATATAGATAATTAGATAGATTGATTATAGATAGATAATTAGGATAGATTGATGATAGATAGATTGATGATAGATAGAAAGATAGATGATAGATAGATGATAGATAGATGATAGATGATGATAGATAGTGATAGATAATTAGATAGATGATAGATATGATGATAATATATAGATAAATAGATAGATAGATAATAGATAGATAATCAGAAAGATAGATAATTAGATAGATGTAGATATCAGATAGATAATTAGATAGATAGATAGATGATAGATAATTGATAGATAGATAATTAGATAGACAGATAATAGATAGTAATTAGAAAGACAGATAATTAGATAGATAGATAGATATATAGATAGATAATTAGATAGATAGATGATAGATAGATAATTAGATAGATAGATAGATAGATAATAAGATAGATGATAGATAGATAGATGACAGATAATATAGATAGTAGATAATAGATAGATAGATAGATGATAGATAGATAATTAGATAGATAGATGATAGATAGCTAGATGATAGATAGATAATTAGATAGATTGATGATAGATAGATGATAAATAGCTAGATGATAGATAGATAATTAGATAGATTAATGATAGATAGATAATTAGATAGATAGATGAAGATAGTAGATAGAAATAGATAGATAGATAGATGAATGATTGATAGCTAGATGATAGATAGATAGATAGATAATTAGATAGATAGATGATATATTTAGATAGATTGATGATAGATAGATAGTTAGATAGTTGATGATAGATAGATAGTAATTAGATGGATTGATGATAGACAGATAATTAGATAATTAGATAGATAATTAGAGAGATTGATGATAGAGTAGATAATTAGAGATAGATTGATGATAGATAGATAGATAATAGATAGATAGATAGATAGATAATTAGATAGTGATGATAGATAGATAGATAGATAGATAGATGATAGATATATGATAGATTTATGATAGATAGATAGAAGATGATAGATAGATAATTAGATAGATAGATAGATAGATAATTAGATAGATGATAGATAGATAGATAGATGACAGATAATTAGATAGATAGATAATAGATAGATAGATGATAGATAGATAATTAGATAGATAGATGATAGATAGCTAGATTATAGATAGATAATTAGATAGATTGATGATAGATAGATAATTAGATAGATAGATGATAGATAGATAGATAGATAGATAATTAGATAGATAGATGATAGATAGCTAGATGATAGATAATTAGATAGATAAATTGATGATAGATAGATAATTAGATAGATAGATGATAGATAGATAGATAGATAGATAGATGATAGATAGCTAGATGATAGATAGATAGATAGATAGATAGATAGATAGATAGATAGATAATTAGATAGATGATATATTTAGATAGATTGATGATAGATAGATAGTTAGATAGATTGATGATAGATAGATAGATAATTAGATAGATTGATGTAGATAGATAATTAGAGATAGATTGATGATAGATAGATAGATAGATAGATAGATAGATAGATAGATAGATAGATAGATAATTAGATAGATTGATGATAGATAGATAGATAGATAGATAGATAGATAGATAGATAGATAATTAGATAGATGATAGATATGATGATAATTAGATAGATGAATAGATAGATAGATAGATAATAGATAGATAATCAGAAAGATAGATAATTAGATAGATAATAGATAGATAGATAATTAGATAGATAATTAGATAGATAGATAGATGATAGATAGATAATCAGATAGATAGATAATTAGATAGATGATAGATAGATAGATGATAGATAATTAGATAGATAAATGATAGATAGATAGATGATAGATAGATAATTAGATAGATAGATGATAGATAGCTAGATGATAGATAGATAGATAGATAGATAGATAGATAGATAATTAGATAGATTGATGATAGATAATAAGATAGATAGATGATAGATAGATAATTAGATAGACAGATGATAGATAGATAATTAGATAGATATATGATAGATCCTACTCTATGGCAGTGAAGTATGGGGCCCTGTCTCCTATTCAGACCAATCAAAATGGGAATCTGGCCCACCAGAAATACTCCATCTCGAATTCTGTAAGCACCTCCTCCAGGTCCATCGCAGTACATCAAACAGCGCTTGTCGGGCTGAGCTTGGCAGATTCCCATTACTGCTTGAGATGCAAAAAAAGGCCCTATCATTCTGGGCTCACCTACAGAACAGTAGCCCCAACTCTTACCATTATAAGCCTCAATACACAACAAGACCAGGAAAAGCCATGTGCACTGAAACAACTCATCAGCTCCCTACTAACATCAAACCCACACTCACAGAACTGTCTAAACCTCAAATCAAGCTGCCATAACCAAGAGCCAATTGGATTACGTGGATGAATGGAAGAAAGAAATAAAAAAGTCCAGAAACTAACTATATACCAGGCACTGGACAGAGACTACAAACTGGCCTCCTACCTGGAGAATATTACAAACCCTAAGAGAGACAAGTCCTGAGTCAATACAGATTGAGTGCACACAGCCAAAAATAGAATTGGCCGACACAGACAGACATTAAGAGAGAACAGACTGTGCCAGCACAGTGACCAGGGAACCTAGAAGATGAAACCCACTTCCTTCTACACTGCCCCAAATACAAAACAATATGGGACCCCCATTTCAAGATGCTGTCGGACTTTATCCCAGACTTCAAACTGTAGATGGAGAGAGAGGATTACTTGCCCAATTATCCCTTTATCCTTCCCCAATTGACTTCTTAAAGACTAAAACCCCATATACCCTTTATAGTACTGTCCATATATAATTATCCATTGATACCCATGTCCCCCTACCTTGAACCTCTAATACTAGCATGTTTTATTATTTTATTATTTTTTGTTTGCTTAGGCAATGTCAAAATGTAAATTGATCCTGCCAATAAGCTCTTTTTGATTGATTTGATTAGATAGATAGATAGATAATTAGATAGATGATAGATGATATATTTAGATAGATAGATTGATGATAGATAGATAATTAGATAGATTGATGATAGATAGATAGATAGATAGATAGATAGATAGATAGATAGATAGATAGATAGAAGATAATTAGATAGATTGATGATAGACAGATAATTAGATAGATTGATGATAGATAGATAGGTAGATAGATAGATAGATAGATAGATAGATAGATAATTAGATAGATTGATGATAGACAGATAATTAGAGAGATAGATTGATGATAGATAGATAGATAATTAGATAGATAGATTGATGATAGATAGATTATTAGAGATAGATTGATGATATATAGATAGATAGATAATTAGATAGATAGATTGATGATAGATAGATAGATCGATAGATAGATAGATAGATAGATAGATAGATAGATAGATGATACATTTTTGATAGATAAATGATCTATCTATCTATCTATCTATCTATCTATCTATCTATCTATCTATCTATCTATCATCAATCTATCTAATTATCTATCTATCATCAATCTATCTATCTAAATATATCATCTATCTATCTATCTAATTATCTATCTATCTATCTAATCAAATCAAATCAAAAAGAGCTTTATTGGCAGGATCAATTTACATTTTGACATTGCCTAAGCAAACAAAAAATAATAAAATAATAAAACATGCTAGTATTAGAGGTTCAAGGTAGGGGGACATGGGTATCAATGGATAATTAATATATGGACAGTACTATAAAGGGTATATTGGGTTTTAGTCTTTAAGTCAATTGGGGAAGGATAAAGGGATAATTGGGCAAGTAATCCTCTCTCCATCTAAGCAGTTGAAGTCTGGGATAAAGTCCGACAGCATCTTGAAATGGGGGTCCCATATTGTTTTGTATTTGGGGCAGTGTAGAAGGAAGTGGGTTTCATCTTCTAAGGTTCCCTGGTCACTGTGCTGGCACAGTCTGTTCTCTCTTATATATGTCTGTCTGTGTCGGCCAGATTCTATTTTTAGGCTGTGTGCACTCAATCTGTAGTGACTCAGGACTTGTCTCTCTTTAGGGTTTGTGATATTCTCCAGGTAGGAGGCCAGTTTGTAGTCTCTGTCCAGTGCCTGGTATATAGTTAGTTTCTGGGACTTTTTTATTTCTTTCTTCCATTCATCCACGTAATCCAATTGGCTCTTGGTTATGGCAGCTGTGATTTGAGGTTTAGACAGGTTCTGTGAGTGTGGGTTTGATGTTAGTAGGGAGCTGATGAGTTGTTTCAGTGCACATGGCTTTTCCTGGTCTTTGTTGTGTATTGAGGCTTTATAATGGTAAGAGTTGGGGCTACTGTTCTGTAGGTGAGCCCAGAATGATAGGGCCTTTTTTTGCATCTCAAGCAGTAATGGGAATCTGCCAAGCTCAGCCCGACAAGCGCTGTTTGATGTACTGCGATGGACCTGGAGGAGGTGCTTACAGAATTCGAGATGGAGTATTTCTGGTGGGCCAGATTCCCATTTTGATTGGTCTGAATAGGAGACAGGGCCCCATACTTCACTGCCATAGAGTAGGATCTATCATATATCTATCTAATTATCTATCTATCATCTGTCTATCTAATTATCTATCTATCATCTATCTATCTTATTATCTATCATCAATCTATCTAATTATCTATCTATCTATCTATCTATCTAATTCTATCACTATCTATCATCTATCTATCTATCTATCATCTATCTATCTATCTATCTATCTATCTACTATTCTATCTATTCTCTATCTATCTATTCTATCTATCTATCTATATCTATCATCTATCTCTATCTAATATCTATCTCAAACTATTACTCTATCTATCTATCTATCTATCTATCTATCTATCATCTATCTATCTATCTATCTATCTATCTCTATCTATCTATCTTTATCTCTATCTATATCTATCTAATCTATTCTATCTATATCTATCATCTATCCTCTAATCTATCTATCTATCTAATCTATCTATCTATCTATCTATTCTACTCTATATCTATCTCTATCTGATCTCTATCTATCTATCTATCTCTAATCTATCTATCTATCATCTATCTATCTACTATCTCTCTATCTATCTATCTATCTATCTATCTATCTATCTATCAATCTATCTATCTATCTATCTATAATCTATCTACCGTCTCACATCATCTATCTACTTATCAATCTATCTTCTATTCTAATCTACACTATCCTCCTAATCTAGCATTATTAGTCTTATTTCATTCCAATGAGAGGCTACCTGTGGTACATGTACACTTTCCTACCTTCGATAAAAGGAAAAATATTAGATTATGAAGAAACGTAAATATTATTGATCTATTGTATAATGTACGTGATTGGTGAATTGCATGTATGCAAACCGTGTTACTAATCTAATTGTCTGGTTTATGGTAAGATGATTGTAACACGGATCTAACCGTGACGTGTATTGTGTGCCATTGGTATAAGCAATCATACCAACGTTATCCTCTAACTGTAACGTACCTATTGCTGTTTGTTTCCCTTTGTGGGGCTGACACACTGTGGGTGCTTGGGTGCTGGGCGGGGGTGTGTGGGTGGTGTGTGCGCGGGGGGGGGGTCCGTCAGTAACCCGGATTTCAGTTTATTCGTGATGAGGTTTTTGTGAGTACACTTTGGGGCAGCAGCGGAGGTGTCCCATGATACTCACATTGTTCCCCCCCATGTCACCATGGGATGTTTACCAAATAACGGCAATAAATGAACCATTCTGACCTGCTGATAAATTATACACCTGGGTCAGACGTTAAGTTATTAATGGGGATTTTCCCTGCATAACAGAGCCTTATAGCTGTGTGCTCATTGGTTTTAGCGATGCAGTAAACTATACAGCATGTTTAAAGGGGCAGTAGGGAAAACAAATGGGTATAAGTGGTATCCAATGTGCCACTGTAGTTCGGACAGGGGGAAGGATATTGGGTAATTAGGTGATAAATATGAATGGTATCCAATGGTCTGTCTGGTAGTTTGGAACCGGGGGCAGGATATTGGGTCCTTTAGGTGCTCCCTCGGCATGGTACTCCAATGGTCTGTCTGTCTGTAGTTTGGACAGGGGGAAGGATATTGGGTAATTAGGTGATAAATATGAATGGTATCCAATTTGACTCGTCCCTGTAGTTTTGCCATGGGAAGGATATTGGGTAATTAGGTGATAAATATGGAATTGTAACCACTGTCCTGTCTGTAGTTTGACAGGGGGAAGGATCTTGGGTAATTAGGGATAAATATGAATGGTATCATCCAACGGTCTGTCGGTAGTTTGGACAGGGGGAAAGATATTGGGGGGTAATTATGTGATAAATATGAATGGTAATCCAATGGTCCTGTGTCTGTAGTTTTGGACAGGGGTAAGGATAGTGGGTAATTAGGTGATACTATGAATGGTATCCAATGGTTCTGTCTGTATTTGGACAGGGGGAAGGATATTGGGAATTAGGTGATAAATATGAATGGTATCCATGGTCCTGTCTGTAGTTTTGGACGGGGGGAAGGATATTTGGTAATTAGGTGATAAATATGATGGTATTCCAATGGTCTGTCTGTAGTTTGGGACCGGAAGGATATGGGTAATTAGGTGATAATATGAATGGTATCCAATGGTCGTCTGTAGTTTGGACAGGGGAAGATATTGGGTAATTAGGTGATAAAATGAATGTGATCCAACGGTTGTCCCTGTAGTTTGGAAGGGGGGCAGGATTTGGTATTAGGTGATAATATGAATGGTAGGCCAAGTGGGCCTGTCTGTAGTTTGGACAGGGAAGGATCTGTTAATGAGGGTGCAATCATATGAATGGTAATCCAATGGTCCTTTCCCCTTATTTGGACAGGGGGAAGGTATATTGTGTTACACTTAGTGATAATTGAATGGTATCAACGGTCTGTCCTGTAGTTTTGGACATGGTGAAGGATATTGGGTATTAGGTGTAAATAATGAATGAGTATCCAAATGGTCTGTCTGTAGTTTGGACAGGGGGAAGGATATTGGGTAATTAGGTGATAAATATGAATGGTATCCAACGGTCTGTCTGTAGTTTGGACAGGGGAAGCTCTTGGGTATTAGGGTGATAAAATATTTTTGAAATGGTATCCATGGTCTGTCATTATTTTGGAACAGGGGGAAGGATATTGGGTAATTATGTGATAATATGCAAGTGTAAATCCCACGGTCCTGTCTGTAGTATTCAATGGACAGGGGGAAGGATTTGGGGTAATTAGGTGAGAACTATAATGGTTCGTCGGGGCAGGGGCTGGGGTGGGGTCCCGGGTGTCTGTTAGTCTGGACGGGGGATGGATATTGGGTATTAGGTGATAAATATGAATGGTACCAATGGTCTGTATGTAGTTTTGGACAGGGGAAGGATTTTGGGTAATTTAGGTGTGATAATATGAATGGTATCCAATGGGGCTGGTCTGTATTTGGACAGGGGGATGGATTTGGGTGACTATAGTGATCAATATGAAGGTAATCCCAGGTCTGTCTGTAGTTTGGACATGACAGGACGGATTTAGGTAATTCGGGTGAAAATATGAATGGTATCCATGGTCTGTCTGTAGTTTGGACAGGGGGAAGGATATTGGGTAATTAGGTGATCACTCTGCATGGTAGCCAAGCTGTGCCCTCCTTCTTCACAAAAGGGGGGTGGGGGGGGCGGGCTATGGGGAGTCAACTCATAATAAAAAAAACAAAGCTATCCTGGTGACATGTGTGTCCGCGGATATTGTGTAATTTAGAGGTGAATAAATCTGAATGGTAATCCAATGTCTGTCCTGTAGTTTTGACAGTGGGGATGGATATTTGGTCATTAAGGTGATAAATATGAATGGTATCCATGGTCTGTCTGTAGTTTGGACATGGAAGGATATTGGGTAATTAGGTGATAAATATGAATGGTATCCAATGGTCTGTCTGTAGTTTGGACAGGGGAAGGATATTGGGTAATTAGGTGATAAATATGAATGGTATCCAATGGTCTGTGTGTAGTTTGGGACATAGGGGAAGGATATTGGGTAATTAGGTGATAAATATTCAATGGTTCCTCAACGGTCCTGTTCGTAGTTTGGACAGGGGAATGGATATTGGTGTTAATTAGGATAAATATGAATGGTTCCAATGGTCTGTGTGTAGTTTGGACAGTGGACGGATAATTTGGGTAATTTAGGATGATAAATATGATGGTCTCCCTGGGTCCTGTTCTGTATTTTGGACATGGGGATGATATTGAACCGTAATATACTGGATTTATCTTGTATTTCAAGCGTTCTTCTTTACGGTTTTCCCCACAGCTGTTACCGGAGGGCTGTTCAGGCTCAGTCTGGGCCTTAGGGGGTTTCTCAGTGGATCTCTCATTGGAGCTTTTCTGGGGTGAGTAAATCAACGTATGGGAGGGTCTTCAGATTTGACTGCTTTTCTCTCTATTCCCACATCGAATGTCCTTCTATGTCCCATTGGGACTCCCTTTGTGCAGTAAAATATCTTTGTTAAAGTTCCTGTTGTCTTTACACTTTTTCTTCCATTTTGGACTCCCCAGATTCCAAGCAGGGCCCTGATCTTTCTTGGCTGCAGACGGTTTCGGGCGAAAGTCATCCGAGAAGAGGAACGCAGTAGAGCGCCGAGAGCTCTAACGACCGTAAACTGCAGGAAGGTGAGAGTCTGTCCGGACACCTTCTTTTTCTATATCCTTTCCCTTAGCACTGAGTCCCCCGCCTTCTACTCCCCATCAGGTCTTAGCACTAAGGTCCCCCCCCCTCCCCCCACCGCCTTCTACTCCCCAATTCAGTCTTAGCACGAGTCCACCTTCAATCTCCCCCCCATTTAGTTTAGCACTAAGTCCCGCCGCCTTCTACTCTTCCCCATTCAAGTCTTAGCACTGATCCCAACCATTCAATTCCCCATTTAGGTCTTAGGCATAAGTCCCCGGCCTTGTACTCCCCCATTCAGGTCTAGCACTAAGTCCACCTTGTAGCTCCCCCATTCTGTCTTAGCACTAAAGTCCCCGCCTTCTACTTACTCCCCATTCAGTTCTTAGCACGGGTCCCACCTTCAACTCCCATTCAGTCCTGAGACTAAGTCCCGCCCTTCTTCTACTCTCCATTCAGGTCTTACACTGAGTCCCCACCTTCAACTTTCCCATTCCGGGTCTTAGCACTAGTTCCCACCGCCTTCTACTACTTACCATTCCGGTCTTAGACACTAAGTCCCGCCTTCTAACTCTACTTCTACTTCCCCATTCAGGCTTAGGCACTATGTCCCGCCTATCTACTGTCTTCTACCCCCCTTCAGGTCTTACACGAGTCCCACCTTCTACTTCTAAACTTCCCCATTCAGGTCGTAGCCCGGAGTCCCCCGCTTCTACTTTCCCCCATTCAGGTCTTAGCACGGAGTCCCCCCTTCAACTGTCCCATTCAGGTCTTTAGCATGCCTAAGTCCCGCTTCTACTCTAACCCTACATCCCCATTCACAGGTCTTAGGCACTAATTCCCCCCGCCTTCTACTTTCCTACACTTTACTCCCCATTCAGTCTTAGCACGGAGTCCCACCATTTCAACTCCCCGATTTAGGTCTTAGCACTAATTCCCCCCGCCTTCTACTTTTCTACTCCCCATATCAAGTCTTAGCCACTGAGTCCCACCTTCAATTCCCCCATTTAGTCTAGCAACTAAGTCCCGCCTTCTACGTCCCCATTCATGTCTTATGCACTAAGTCCCACCCTTTTACTTCCTCCCTCCTTCAGTCTTGCACGGATTCCCCCTTCTAACTTCCCCAATTCAAGGTTCTTACCACTGAGTCCCACTTCTACTCCCCATTCAGGTCTACCACTGAGTCCCCCTTCTAACTTCTACTATTCCAATTCAGGTCCTTTACCCACTGAGTCCCACCTTCTACTCCCATCAGGGTCTTAGCACTGAGTCTCCCGCTTCTACTCCCCATTCAGGCTAGCACTAAGTCCCCCGCCCTTCTACTACTACTTTCCCCATTCGGTCGTAGCACTAAGAGTCGGCCCCAGCCTTCTACTCGCCCATAGTCAGTGGGGCTGTAGCACCGCACGAGTCCAACCTTCAACTCCCCATTTAGGGTCTTAGCACTAAGGTCCCCCGGCCGTTCTACTCGGGGGCCCATATGCAAGTCTTACACTCTGAGTCCCACCTTCAATTCCCCATTTAAGGTCTTACCCTAAGTCACCCTTCTACTCCCCATTCAGGTCTTTAGCACTAAGTCCCACCTCTACTCTACTCCCCATTCAGTCGGTAGCACGTAGTCCCCACCTTCTACTACCTGCATTCAGTCTTAGCACTGCATGTCTCACCCTTCTATCCTCCTTATTCAGTTGTCTCTTCAGCATCTGTATTGCTTCCAGCCTCCTCCTTCTACTTCCTTGTCTTGCCTTCCACTCGTCACGTGATACCATACTCCTACACCTTCACTCCGATGATTCCGTTCTCTTGCCCTTGCTCACTCCTCCTACCTGTCGCTCCATTCTACGGTGGGGTCAAAATTAAAAACCCATGAGTCCCACCTTCTACTACTTTCGCCATTCGGTCTTAACCACTGAGTCCCCACCTTCTACTTCGCCATTCAGTCTTACCACTGATTCCCACCTTTCTACTGAACTCCCGCTATCTCAGGTTTACCACTGAGTCCCCACCTTCTACTCCCATTCATGTTCTTACCACTCGAGTCCCTCGTCTCCTTGCTACTCCCCATTCAGGTCTAGCACTGGTCCCCCTTCTACTCCCATTCAAGTCTTAGCACTGTGATCCCACCCTTCTACTTGCCCCATTCCCGCAGAGTCTTAGCACTGGTCCCACCTTCAACTTCCATTCAGGTCTTCGCCTAGCCCACCTTCTACTACGTTTTTTCCCCATTCGAGTCTTAGGGGCACTGAGTCCCGCCTTCTACTACCCTTTCAGGACTTAGCACTGGATTCCCGCCTTCTACTCTACGCCCCATTCGGTGTTAGCACTGAGTCCCGCTTCCTTACTCCCCATTCAGGTCTGAGCACTGAGTCCCCCCCCCCCGCCTTCTACTTTTTCTACTCCCCATTCCGGTCTTAGCACTGAGCTCCCACCTTCTACTCCCAGTTCAGGTTCTGGCGGGCTCGGTTCATATAACGTGACTGTGCACCGGGCTCGGCGTCTTATAAGGGATCTGCGAGAAGGCTTCAAGCAAAGTGATCTCAGTCTAGACACTGGGACCCAACAGGTTGAGCAAGATTAGGAGTCGGCTTCAACAGCCCAGGAACACAGACCTCCCATCTCCGGTCGGGGTTGCTTCAGAGAGGAGAGTGGATACCCTAATACAATGTCCATATATTGAAATGAAAGTCATTGCCAAGGCAGGTGTTTCCTTCCTAATTAAAGGACACGGACTTGGCTTTTGTGCAAACCTGAATGATGTCATCTTATATCCCACATGACAGTGAGGAGATTGGACATTTGTTAGTATAAAAAGGATTCTCGGCTTCCCTTTAAATACTGCCGTCTGGTTGTCCTTGACCGGTGGATGTCCTTCATGATACACACATCTATCTCTCTAAACAATAAACTCCTTTATGTAGATGTGGTCTACTGATGCGTTATACTGAACATAACAATGGAGGGTGGGACACACATTAACGTGTATCTCCACCCCCACCGTGCTTTTCTGCCTATGTATACCCCAGCCACCCCGGCAACGCTTCCATGTTAGACAGACTACCAACTCGGTTAGTTCCTGTCTGCTGCTCCACTGCTGACTGACAACAGTTGCACAATAGGGTCTCTGGACTTTGGGTCATGCCATCACTAATGCGCGCTGCCGCTATTAGCATACGATCTGAGGGAAGCATATATGATCATAAGTCTTATTCTGGGCTTAGTTCTGCTAATACTCTACCATGGCTGTTGGGGGGTGGACTGGGGTTTACTACTACATACAGAATTAGGTGAAGCGCCTGAAGGGATTCCGTAGGGAGGGAGGGTCCTGTGCCATGGCCACCAGTTCCCAGAAGACAAGGTAAGTAGCAGGATGACCACCACAGACAGCTCCGAGCTCTCACTTTCTGGGACTTTGGACAGCACTGCAGTGGAACCATAAGGAGCGAGATTAATTAAGGATTTTTAAACACTCACCAGTGGGCAGTAACGGTGGGTTAAATTGGGCTCTGTCCCTCTATTGTCTTTGCTGTCGTCTCTATGGCTTTGGCACCGTCTTCTATGGTCTTCTGCCTACGTCTTCTATGGCTTCTTGCTCGTCCTCTACATGCGATGTGCCTTTGCACTGTCTCCTATGGTCCTTTTGGAGGGGGGCGGGGGGTCTTCCTATGGTCCTTTTGCTGCTCTGTCCCTCCTATCTCTATGGTCTTGCTCGTCTCTATTGTCTTTGCTCTGTGCTCTATGTCTTATTTGCTCTGTCTCTATTGTCTTTGCTCTGTTCTCTAATGGTCTTCTGCTCTGTCTCTATGGTCTTTGCTCCTGTCTCTAATGGTCTATCTATCTATCCTTAGCATCTCTTCTATCATCTATCTATCTAATTATCTATCTATCATCTATCTAGCTATCATTTATCTATCTAATTATCTACTTATCTATCTATCTACATCTATCTACATTTCTATCGTATCTGATTAATCTATCTATCATCTATCTATCTATCTAATTATCTAGCTAATTATTATCTATCTATTATCTATCAATTATCTATCTTTCTATTAATCTATCTTTATCTATCGATCTATCTATTCATCTATCTATTATCTCATATCTATCTCTCACTCTAACATTTGCTGTATCTATCTATCTATCTATCTATCTATCTATCTATCTATACATCAATCTATCTAATTATCTATCTATCTAATCTATCTCTATCTACTATCTCTATCTATGCTATCTATCATCATCACATCTATCTCTAATTATCTATCTATCATCATCTATCTAATATCTATCTATCTATCTCAATCTATCTAACTATATCTATCTAATCATCAATCTATCTAACATATATCATCATCTAATTATCTATCTATCTATCTATCTATCATCTACTATCTATCTATCTATTCTATCATCCTATCTATCATCTATCTATCTATCTTCTATCTATCTCATTCTTCTAATTATCTATCTATCATCAATTTATCTATCTAATTATCCTATCTCTAACTATTCATCTAATTTCTATCTATTAATTATCTATCTATCTATCTATCTATCATCTATCTATCTAATTATCTATCTATCATCCAATCTATCTAATTATCTATCTATAATCTAGCTATCTATCCTATCTATCTAATTATCTATCTATCATCTATCTATCTATTATCCTATCTATCTAATTATCTATCTATTCTATCTATCTACATCTATCTAATTATCTATCTATCTATCTATCTAATTATCTATCTATCATCTATCTATCTATCTATCATAAATCTATCATCATATCTATCATCTACTATCTATCTATCTATCTATCATCCATCTATCTATTATCTATCTATCTCTATCTATCTAATCTATCTATCTATCATCAATCTATCATCTAATATCATCTATCATCAATCTACTAATTACCTATCAATTATCTAATATCTGTCTATCATCAATCCATCTAATTATCTATCTATCTATCATCATCTATCTAACTATCTATCTATCATCAATCTATCTAATATATCATCTATCTATCTAATTATCTATCTATCTATCTATCATCTAGCTATCAATCATTCATCTTATCTATCTATTCATTTATCTATCTATCTATCTATCATCTATCTATCTAATATCTATCTATCATTAATCTATCTAATTATCTATCTATCATCTAGCTATTTATCATCTATCTATCATCAATCTATCTAATTATCTATCTATCATCTAGCTATCTATCATCTATCTATCTAATTATCTTCTATCTCTATCTATCTATCTATTATCTTCTATCTAATTATCTGTCATCTATCTATCTATCATCTCTTATTATCTATCTATCTATCTCTCTATACTATCTATCATCTATCTAATCTAATTATCTATCATATATCTATCTATCTATCTAATTATCTGTCTTTCTAATTACTATCTATTATCTGTTCCTATCTAATTATCTATCTATCTAATTACTATCTCTATCATCTATCTAATTATCTATCTTGTATATCTATCTATCTAATTAATCTATCTTTCTGATTATCTATCTATTATCTATCATCTATTATTTATCTTATAATATCATCATATCTATCATCTATCAATTATCTATCATCTATCTATCATCATCTATCTTATCTTATCATCTACTTCATCTATCTTTCTATCTATCATCAATCTATCTATCATCAATCTATCTCTAATTATCTATCTATAATCAATCTATCTAATTATCTATATAATTATATAATTATCTGTCTACATCAATCCATCTAATTATCTATCTATCTATCTATCATCAATCTATCTAACTATCTATCTATCTATCATCAATCTATCTAAATAAATCATCTATCTATCTAATTATCTATCTATCTATCTATCTATCTATCTATCTATCATCTAGCTATCTATCTCTATCTATCTAATTATCTATCTATCATCTATCTATCTATCGACTATCTATCACTATCTATCTATCATCTTCTCTCTATTATCTATCATCTCTCTATCTACGTATCTATCTATCTATCGTAATCATCTATCTATCTAATTATCGATCTGCTAGTCATCTATCTATCTAATTATCTCCTACTCATCTATCTATCAACAACTATCATCATCTATCATTATCTATCATCAATCTATATAAATATATCATCTATCTATCTAATTACTATCTATCATCTATTTATCCATCTATATCTATATATCCATCTATCATCTTCTATCTAATTAATCTATCTATCATCAATCTATCTATCTAATATCTACATCAATCTATCTAATATACCATCTATTATCTATCATCTATCTAATTATCTATCTATCTATCTATCTATCTATCTATCCATCTATCATCATTTATCTAGTTATCTACTATCTAAGTATCTATCTATCATCTATCAACCCTTAAGATTGGAAGAAAAAAGTTCTTCAGGTAAGGAAACATTTCTTTACAGTGAGAATGGTGGAACTGTCTTCCAGCAGATGTGGTAATTGCAAGTTCACTGGATAGCTTTAAAAGTGGGCTAGTTAAGTTTCTAAAACTTAAACATATTGAGAATTACTGGTAATAATACATATACTGTAGTTCTGGTGATCCAGGGATACTTTTTGATTGCATTTGGAGTCAGAAGATGATCCCCCCCATCTATCTATCTATCTATCTATCTAATCTAATCTCGCATTCTCAATCATTTTAGTTAGCCAAAAAAGGTATTGCTTTATATCCAAGATGTCTTCACTTTCGTCTATGGCTAACACAGTACAATTCTCTACTACTAATCTAATCTATCTAATCTATCTCTATCTTAATCTATCATTTTAGGAAATATTCTGGTTTCTTGTATGGAACTTCTGTCACTTTAAAGATTCTTCAATAGGGATTCTATCTGCCATTCACGTACCTGAAGATATTTTAATTTGAATGGATTTTCCACACTCAGGGGATTCCTTATCATGTTCACCACATTTGTTTGGCAGGTACTTTTGTTAATATATACAGTACTGTTCAAATGCTATGATTTCTTCCGGACAAACTTTTCCATTTTTAACTTTACTTTCTTTATTTCCTAATTTAGTTTTACATTTTATTTTTTTAAAAAGGAGTACAGGAAAAAAAAAAGAAATATATTCTGTTCTCTTCTACATGTTATCATCATCTTCAAAGCACACATATTAATTGTTTACTGTATATTATGCAGTTCCCCAGAATATATTAAAAACACTGTTGGTTAAAAAAGCCTCTAAACCATTTCTTGGTTGGTCCCTCATAAAAAAGACCAGGTTTAAAGGAGAACTAAACTTTTTTTTTCATCCTATATGAAAGCTTTCTCCCAAATTTTTATTGTAAAATTTTCTCTAGTAAGTTGCTTTAGTACATGTAAGTTCGGGGCCAGATTTCTAACTAGGCACGCGAGGCCCGTGCCTACGACAGGGGGAAATAGAGGCGCGAGTGACTTGGTGAGTTGCAGCTCTTTTTCCCTCTTAGCCCCCTTTTTCCGATAGCAAAAACAACCACAATTATCAACTCCTGTATTTGCATACAGCATGTTCACTATCCCTCTCGCGTACACGACGATTCACCACGTGTGAGAGGACAGTAAACATGCTTCTGTATGATAGAGAAAGGGAATATGGGGCATTAGTGAAAATGGCTGCAACTCAGAGTCCATTCTGACCCCCTTCATTATGCCACCCAATACTTCCCCCCTGCACATTCAGGAGAATCTGTGCAACATCATAACTTATTGGTTCACATGGACGTAAGGTATGTACGACTGTGGGAACTGTATTACCTCACTGTTGCAAACTGTATTATACAGTCACTCCGTGGCAAACTTTATTATATACCAGTACCCGCTGTGGGCAAACTGTAAAATTATTATCAGATCCACTGCGGCATTAATTATTTGATATTTAATGAATATTAAAAGGAAGTTCAGCACAAATACATGTTTTTAAGAAAACAGAAGTATTTTTTTCTGCAGAGGGTGTGTTAATTGTGTGTCTAGCAGTATGGCTAATACTGGGTGGACTTAAGGTGGTAAACGATCTGCTACAGGTCCTGAAGCCTAAATCCAGCACTGTTGTAAGTTATAGATCCGGTGACAAAAATGCTTCCATGTTGTTGCAAGTACAACTCATAGCCCTTCTTAGCTTCCTGAACCTAGGATCACCCATCATCCACAGCAAAGGGAGAGGTGAGACACAGCTTTTTGTAACTTTGTGAATGTGCCCTTTCTATTGAGGCAATGCTGTCTGACTTTAGTTCCCCTTAAATAGATTTCTTAGAAAATGTTAAATGAGTCGTGTTGTGTTTAACCGCTATACAGAAATAAGAGAAATATGATTTATAGGATTGTGGACCAAAATAACAGCACTATCGGCAAAGTTTTTAAAAGCCACACAGGGACAGTGTATGTATAGTATAAGTAGGGTTGCCACCTTTTTGCTATAGCACAGCACTCACAACAACCTTTCAGACATACAGGCACCCCACACTCTCTTTGCGCAAACAAAACTCACACACACTTTCACACTCTCTCACATACAGGTACTCCCACACACTATTCCACGCAGACAAACACTCACACACACTTCTATTCTCTCAGACATACTGTTACTCCCACACTCTCCACAGACAACACACACACTTCCACTCTCAGATATACAGGTAAAGGGCAAGCGTTAACGTAAGTTAATGCTTGCCCTGGTTGCAACCACTAACATATTTCACTCTGTCAGATAATCAGGTATCTCCACATTCTATTCTATTCCCACATCACCTCTGGCACATTATTAATAGCACAAACCTGTGCAACCTTCTGCGTTAAGTAAACCGGCAACAAGAGCCTTCTCTGGTTCTGGGCCCTACAATCAACCAACATCACACTGAGCCCTTTTCTTGTCCCAAAATCAATTCATAGTCCTTCTGCCCTCCACCTTCCCTCCCCGCCCGCCTACCAGCCCAGTCCTCCCCAGCTTGCAAAGAAAAATGATTGCAGGCTTGTAACCAGATCACTATTTGGGGTGGGTTTATGACGTGGCTGATGAATGGCAGTATGCTAATTGGCATTGCATCATCAGCCTATAACTTTAAATTTACTTGCTGACATCCAATCATCATCTCTGACAGTCTCTTGCCATCTGTGCATAGCTTTAGATTTCAGAGGGACATGTTAATTTCTGCCTAAACTTGCTTTTAAAGATGGGTACACATGGTGTTGTCCCATAAGA
Organism: Hymenochirus boettgeri; assembly: GCA_019447015.1. NCBI lineage: Eukaryota > Metazoa > Chordata > Amphibia > Anura > Pipidae > Hymenochirus > Hymenochirus boettgeri. The sequence goes on along the minus strand of CM033470.1, from coordinate 208,630,755 downwards.
CATTCACAATTAGCGAACGCCTCACTCACACCACGCAATATTTCTGACTGACTGACCCATACACGGTGATCGGTCGGTTAACCGAAATATCATATGGTGTGTACCCACCCAGTCCAAGATTTGATTAATGTTTTAGTTAAGCTCTTTGTCCCATATTTAGTCTCTAATGTCCTTGAAAATAAAGCTGTACATATGTAAAGGTCGCCCTCAATCGTATTTATCTTTTTGTTGACTAATTTTTTTCATTGGCCTATATGATCATTAATCCCTGTCTCTCGACCCCGAATAGCATTATGGCCACATAAGCTGAAATATTTACTTGAAAATAAAATATAAGCATAGATTAGAAAAATAACCATAATAGTGAAGTAGTATCTGGTCAAAATACCCCTCCTTAATCGTTGCACAACCATCAACAGGGATTTCAGATCATCCACGGAAATGGACATAAGGGATCCAGATTTTGTGAGTATAGACTATCCATACTAACAGCTAGTTATGCCGCACATTGATTTTGTCTGTTCTTTGGTTGTTACCTTTTGAAGGACTCAGTTATAAGAAATTTAGGCTCTTCCAGTCCGAGTTCTAACTATGCTACAAACTGTTATTTAAATCTATACCATTTGGAAGTTCCCCTTCATTTATACCCCCAACGGGGTAGTGGATTACAGCCATTTTTAGTACCTAACCCTAATGTGGTTGTGGTCATGGACATTTGCTACACCCCCAATGGGGTTTAGTGTTATGTATAGTTCTGCATCCTGTTCTACTATTAATTGTCCTGCTGCACATATTTTGATGCTAGGTCTCATAGTGTTTGTCTATGTTGTATTCTTGTACCTTTGTTAGATGAGCTCTGCGCACTTTATATGTGTTAAAAAGATATTGGTGCCTAAAATTCTTTGTGATTATATGAAATTAAATACCTGTTATATTATATAATTCAATGTGATCTGGTATATATAACGTGTTTGAGTCGAAATTATCTCTGAGTCTGTAATGCTTGTATGGGGTGTTTATTGAACCCGGTTTTCATAGATTAGTTTATACCAGGCTGCGAGTGCTAATGGGGGGGGTGCCTATTTGGAGGTCTTTCCCTTCAATACATGTGTTCTTTAGTGTTATCTTCTCCCCCAGCACCGTCAATATTTTTGATGTCAGCCGGTAGAGATTTTTACTAAGCGAGTTGGTGATCCCCTACCCATATGTTTATATTTTTAGATATATAGCTATTTATAAAGAGGTTAAATTTTGCTTTTCCTCTGCATTTTTTTACTTTCATCAAGCATTGTTCACTGTTTCACCCTATTGTCCTGCACATCATTAAGCACCTTTTTGTAGCAAAATAATTAAGATTTGTGGTATTAATAATTTCCTAACCTGGAAATACAGTAGGTTATTTACTGCAGTGAAAATGTGTTTTTTTTTTTTTTTTATAGAAAAAGCTAAAAAAGAATTTCTCTGTATTTTTCTCTAATAACACTGCTTTATAATATAAATCCATATGCTGTGTTTTAAGTGAAATTATTGTTAATGGATTGAAACAATTGACTAAAAGTTGTTATTGCTCTTTTAAAATATTCCTTTCTTCAAAAGTCTGTAGCCAAACCAAATGTTTTTTCCAATGCCAGAAACTAAAATAAAATAAATTGGAAATTTTATTTTGTCATTGATTTTATAAGTGCTTTTTACAACCTGTTAAAATGTAACATTTTTGGTACTATAATAGCACCTTTTAATAAAATGTTATTATATTAATTAATTTGTATTGATATCTCTCTGTTTATGGTCTATTACATTCCAATAGATCTACAGGCAATACACCTGGTGCAAACAGTCCAGCGATGTTATATGCCGATAGCGGCTCTCGGGGCATCTCTACTGGTGTTTTCTATTTCGGCATTTTAAAAGCCAGCTATTAGCTGGTGTTTGAATAGAATTCTGCTTTCGGCATATAACGTCACTTGTGGAGGCTGCGCAGTTAACTTTCACATTAGCCCCACAGCTGCCGCAATGAAGGGTTTAAAGGGCATCTATACCGAAAAATAGGTTATTTTAAATTGACCATAATTGGGAACTATAATTCTTCCCAACCACCACTGTATCATTTTTTTGTGATCTGCTCCCTATTTCTTTAGATATCCAATCTAAAACTTCTTATATTTCAGCTGTCAATCAATTTCTTGCTCTCAAAAACTATCTTCAGTGAGTAGCACTGAGTTTTGACAGTTGGAATGCTGTATGCTGTGGTGCAGGCTTGACAGTTGGTTTGTGGGAAAAAATTCAGGTCGGATGGGAGGTGGGAGTGGTTAAAAGAGGGAGGGGGGATACTGCTCCTAAACAAAATGTGTGCTGGATTGAAGGCATGCAGCAACACACGCAAATCAGAGTAAGTGCTACTTGCATGTATTCAATTATAGATTAAGATGAGGCAAAGTAATTTTTTCACAGTATAGTGTCCCTTTAAGTCGCGATAATCGATATATAAACAACTCCAGAACAGGAGCGTGCGCCATAGTGTGCTCGCCCTGATAGATTCTACTGCCCCATTGTGTCTGTATTATGCAAAAATTAAAAAAAAAAAATTATACACACACATGTAAATCAATGTGCATGTGGGCACCTCACTTTTCAACAATTTCTTGCTCAGTGCTGCTGGTAGATTTGTAATTATTAATAGTGAATATATACTATTTTTTATAATTATATAATATAAAACAGATGTAATGTTGCAGTAACATTTATATATATTGAAATGCAATAGACCATAACAGAGCATATATTTTACATTATACACTTACTTCATTTGGTAATATAACTCAAGGAGTAGCAGGACTAAAATGTTTAGCACTACTTGTTTAAGAAATACATTATGACTGTTAGCAAAATAATGGGATAAATCAGGCACAACCCTGCAATAAAATGTAGCAGTTACTCACTTATGAATAGAGATGTTCGACACTGTTGAGTTTCATTTCGTTTTCGAATTTTCAAAATTTTTGGAATTTCAAACGTTTGTAAGTTGATTTTCTATTTTCAAAAATCGTCTACTTTCGATTTTTGATTTTCGAAAACATCTACTTTCGATTTTCGAAAATCGTCTACTTTCGATTTTTAATTTTCGAAAACATCTACTTTCGATTTTCGAAAATAGTCTACTTTCATTTTTCAATAAAATCAAAAATTCGAAAAATTCAGGTTCCGTGAAATTCGGGAGTTACGAAACCTCAGATTCGATTCGAAACTGGTTCTAATCGAACCCACATTACATCTCTACTTATGAACTCACTCTGTTGAATTAGTGAGGATTGTCTCATTGAATTTTGTGAAAGATATATATGGAAAAACCTTGTACTATGATCAAGTGTGCTTAACTTAATATGTCCATTCATATACATATCAGCAACTACAATAGACCTTTTTGACATCTCAGTCATAAACTAACCACTTGATGGTACAGATACAGAGCAGTTTAGGAAACCAGCATCGGTTCTTCTCCTTTTTAGAAGTTTGCATACAAAGACGTTGAAAAAAAAAGTCATTCCCAAGTGAGAATTTTTTAGACTTCGGAAGAATTGCATATGAGATTTTATGAATTTTGGTGCATCTGAAGCCCCCTAAAAAAGAAATTTGATGTAAAATTGGAGTGATTTGGACCTTTGATAAGCATGGATAGAACGTAAGGGGCAACTATACTGTAAAATAAATTTGCCCCATCTCAATATGTAAATAAATACATGTAGTAGCCTTACCTGAGTTGTTGCATTGCTGATGCCATCTATGTAGTACTTAGTTTACTCAGCCTTAGTATTCCCCCTCCGACTCCTCTGAGTCCTTCAACTGACATGACTTTCTGAGAAGTCAAACATGCTCAGAAATTACTACTCCAAGTACTGTGAGATGGAATCTCCCACCATGGAATTCCCATATACCAACTGTCACCATTACAGTTACAGCAAGACTGCTCACAGCAGAGAGTTTGTTATAATAAGGCACTTGATTGACAGCTGAAATGTAAGATGGTTCAGATTGGAGACAACAACATAAAAATGGTACAGTGAAAGTTGGGAATTTTTATAGATCCAGTAATGGTCAATTCACAATATTTTCTTCAGTATAGGTGCCCCTCAAGAAGCCCTTGAAAAAATTCTCATATCAACAAGTTTTTTTATACCCTTCCCCCCTGGTAACAGTTGAGATGAAGAAAGAGCCTTGTACAAGTAAACATAGCTGGGATGCAAAGAATTAAGGTCATCATATGCCTGTAATAATAGCAGCTTTTGTCTGGGTACATTGACTCTGTTTTGGACACAAGTGTTGAAAAGAGATTTGGATCTAAACACTACTTTAATTGTAATTCAGAAAACAAAACCTTTGCTGTTAAGCCCTTATGTGGCCTACTATATGTAGGTAAACAGATTTAATGCTTACATTCCAATTATCTGTCTAACAGTTGGCTTGCAAAACAAAGGACAGAAGACGGCTAAGTATTTTAGGTATTGCTAGACCTTTTCATGGTAAGTGTAATGGAAATTGGGACTTAGCAGGATTTATTAGACTTCCTTAAAGGTCACCATATATACTACCAGCTGCCTGCTATCCCTGACTATGTCCTGAGTCAAGGCTGCTTTTGGCTTTTATAAAAGAAATGCATATCAGATCATAGAAGTGATTCATCTTGGGAATTAGCTGGCATAAATTGACTGACTATTAAGATGTCCGACTTCGCAAAATCCGGTCCGCTTAGGATCCGCGATTTTTTGAAAAAATTCGAAAATTTGAAAATCCACGAGCGGACCCATTAAAATAAAAATCCTTGAAAATAGTGGAAATCCCTGTAATTTTGAAAAATTTCGAAAATACGTTGAAATCCTCGTAATTTCGAAAAATTTTCGAAAATAGTATTTCACGCATTTTCGAAAATATGTGAAATCCTCGTATTTCTAAAAAACTGGAAAATCCGCGATATCCGTCATTCGCAAACAAGGTAAATCCACCACGGATCAGGTTCAGATCCACGAACTGGGCCATGACTACTGACTATATGTGCTGTATGCCTCTGAATGGTCTAATATAAGAGATTACTTCTGCTTACAGACCAAACTTTTTTCAAAAGTCCTACATAGTTTCGAAAGCTGATATTTAGGTCTAAAAATATGTAAGGCTTGTTTTGATATCTAGGTGGTGCTTTATTTCATTTAATGCATTTTATTAGAATATACAGTTTTTATTATCACGTTCTTTATATGTACTGCTAGATTTGAAGAATTATAGTTTCCATTTATGGCCAATTTAAAATAACTTATTTTTCGGTATAGATACCCTTTAAGAATATGATTTCCTTCAGTCACATGTCTAATTCGGTCATTTTTGAAATTCCCCACAGATTTTAAAATGACTTGTTTTTTTTCTGAACTGCTTCCACATTCTGTCTATTCCCCGGAGACAGCTTCCTTTATTTCTAAACATAATGAAGTGTAAGCTGGCAACAGTTGTGGCAACCAAATACATGATCTGAAGAGATATCATATGATGCTTACTAAACACTCCACAATTTAAATTAATGGGCATGTCCACCCCCCAAAACTAAAATTTGCCCCAGTGCTGGCCCTAGGGGCATATTTAAACGGCCGTTATTACCGCCAAAAAATTGCCGCCGCACATCGACAAGGTAAAATCATTATTTTCGTCATATTTATATAGGCAGCCAACATTGCGGTGAAAGCATTACTGCGGCAATATGCAGCGGTAATTTGAGCTCTCTTTGACGCAATACTGTACTTGGCACAATGTGCTGGCACCGCTTGCGATCACATGGTTACAGTACCCAATCATATTTCTGAAATATGACTGGGTACTGTATAACCATGTGATCACAAGCATTGAAGAATTGACCAATCAGAATTGGATTAGGTCCTTAGCAAACATATATAGAGCTGCAAACTCTCCAGCTGAGAAGTCATTGCAGTTGATGGCAGAAGACAGAAGAAAGAAGAGGCCCAGCAACATTCGCCCCTTAAGCCGGCGGTGGTCCAGCGGTCACTGGTGGCTGCAGCAAGTTGGTGTCCTGGCTGTGAAGAGAAGAAGATGTCGGATCAAGACGCTAGCAACATCGGCTTAGTTGAAGCTGCTAGTGCCGGACATGCCCCTGTCGGCCGCAGGCCACAGCGGAGTTGGGTTGCAAGATGGAAGAAAGAAGACACGATCAAGGGCTCTTTTAAGAGCCAACTGGGGATCCTGTTTCGAACTGCGGGACCCCCCTAAGCCCCAAAGGTCCCTTCTCAGGGCCGCAAGGGCACTTGTAAGTGCCCCAAAGGCCCTTATAAGGGCCAAGCACCCTTCCAAGGGCCGCACTTATAATACCGGGGAGAGGGTTCCTGGTTCGAACTGTGGGACCCCCTTAAGCCCCCAAAAGCACTTCTCGGTGGCATGTCCCTCCAGAAGGTACAACATACACCCCTTCCCCCCCCACCCCCAGCGATTTCGGACATTTTCACCACACAACTCAAGGTTGCCAAATTGAAATGGCCAAGATTAACGCTGATTTATAAACCAGAGCAAGTGCTGCACGGAACAGATGACATGTGATTCCATTGGTACTCTTCTGGCAATAATGATCTATGGGATGTGGATGATAATAACAATCTACCACTAGAGATGGACGAAACTCTGAAAACGGAAGAATTTCGATTATTATCGAAGGTTTGAGGCTATTTTCAAGGATTATCGAAAATAATATTGAACATTCAATAATCCTCAAAATATGATCGGATATTTCGATAATCCTCGAACGTTCGATAATTATAAAAATTGGTTCCGAAGTCCAAAATCTGGACGATCCATCCGAATACGATGGATCATTTGGATTTCGTGACCGAGGGGTCCGTGTCGGATCCAGGTCAGAGTCAGACCCGGACCCCATCTCTATCTACCCTTGATGAGGTTCAGCTATAACTACACGCAGGTACGTATGTGGACCTATGATGATGATTTGAAAGACGGCTTGTGCAGGTTCTCATTCATCCAGGTCTTGGTATATCTGTGATATCATTTCTATAAACTGGACTTGAATTTTTGTTCTTGAAGATTATTACATGAATTGGTAACCAATATTTAATGATAAGCTCTCTTCCATTTTGGCAAATGTTCTGCCTCCTCCCTCTGCTCAATAAGCTTTTAATAAGCATGTGCAGTAGAGGCATCAGAGGAAACAAAGTCAATCATTGGTTGTGATGTGAGCAGTCACAGCCTTGATTGACTTTATGGAGGGCGAGCCAAACTACTCTTCGCAATCAAGACAATATGATAATAATATCTAGTTAAAGTACATCTAATAATGTGGTAAAATATTATCAGTTGGGGTATTTTATAAAGATAGTTAAGCTTGCAATCATTTTCTGTGGTATTTTCTGCCTATGGACACCATATGGAGAGAAATACATTTTATTTAGGCTTGGGGCTAGCTTTAAAAACAATAAACAAAATGATACTATGATAGTTACATAGTATTAGGTTGAATAAAGACATACGTCCATCAAATCAAACCTTTTCACCCTCATTTTGAACCCTCCCCTAATAGTTATCCAGAGGAAGGCAAGAAAAAAACAGCTAAATAGGAGGGGGAATTCCTTCCTGACTCCAAATGGCAATCGGAACATTTATCAACATTGAATCTGATCTGCCATTCAGCTGCCCATTTTGATAATTTATCGAGGTCAGCTTGAAGCAACTGCACATTATTTAAAGTTTCAAAGCTCTGCATAGTTTAGTGTCAACCACAAAGACAGAGACTTTGCTCTCAATGCCCCCTTCTAAGTTATTTATAAACAGATAAAAGACGTGACCCCAGTACGGAATCCTGAAGAACTCTACTTAGAACTTTAACCCACTAGATGCAGCTTCATTGGCCACCAACTCTCTGTGATCCAATGAACAATTGTAACATAGTAACTGATAATTGGTTATATAAAGACACATGTCCATCAAGTCCAACTTATTCACTTTTTTATTTTTATTTTTTTTAACCCTTCCTAAACAGTTGATCCAGAGGAGGCAAAAAACCCCACTAAAAAGGTGGGGAAAATTCCTTCCAATGTCAATCGGAAAGTATCCCTGGCTCAAGCAGATCTACAGTATATGAATTAATACCAGTAGTTCTCAATATTTTTTTCGTTTTAGAAACTTATCCAGGCCATTTTTAAAGCTATTAATGAACTTGCCATTACCACATCTGCGCAAGTTCCACAGTTTCACCGTTCTCACTGTAAAGAAACCTTTCCTAACCTGAAGATGAAACTGTTTGAATATATGGAACAGCATTTAAGTTTTTCTTCCAACTTAAGTGTCCACAAGTCCTCTGATATGACCTATTCGGAACAATGCACCAGAGAGTCTATTGTATGGTCCATTCATATATTTATAAGGTGATCATATCCCCACGCAAACGTTCTTCTTCTCAATGTTACAAAGCCTTAACTATGCCTGAATATTTAAGCACCTCCATTCCCCTTATTAATTTAGTTTCCCTTCTCTGATCTGCATCCATTTCCAAGATGTCCCTATTGTATATGGGAACCAAAACTGCACAGCATATTCCAAATGAGGGCTTACCAGTGCCTTGTAAAGAGGGAGAATTATTTTTTTCTTTCTTATGTCTATCCATGTACAAATTTTTTTCTAGGCCAACAGTCCTCAGTTTATACATTAGTCACCTATGTGGAACAGTATAAAGCTTTATCAAAATCCAAGTATACTACATCTACTGCTATGCCTGAATCTAAATTCTTACTCACTTCTTCATAAAAAAAAGTAAATTATCTTGGCACGATCTATTTCTCATAATCCATGCTGACTATTACTAAGAAGATCAGTTCTGGAGACAAAGTCATGGATATGTCCCCTAACAAAGTTTCCAGCACCTTCCCTACCACTGATGTGTTAGGCTTATAGGTCTATATTTACCAGTTGGGAACGACTACTTTTTTGAATATTGTATTACATTGGCTTTTTTCCAATCCAGCGGCACATCACCAAACAAAAGTGAATCTGAAAAGATAAGAAACAGTGGTCTAGATAAACTGAACTAAGCTTTCTTAACATCCGAGTATGTATTCCATCCATTCCTGGGGCTTTATTGATATTAACTTTGTCTAATTGTTTCTGTACCATATCCTTTGTCAGCCAAAGTGAATATTCCTCATTTATACCCTTCATATTATTACAGTCCTACTATAAGGACTAGGATTCTCTAGTGAATACCGGGAAAAAATGGTTTAGCACATTAGCCTTCTCGGCATCCTCATAACCATCTCACCCCCATTAATTAATCGTACCATATGCTCAGTCCTCATCTTTTTTTACTATATTTTAAAAAAACATTTTGGGGTTAAACTTGCTTTGTTCTGCTAGTTAGCTTGATCAATTGCTGTCTTGCACTCCTTATTACAAATTTTAAACTCCCTGTAAGCCTGTTCGGTTCCCTCATTACAAAATTTAAAAACATTTTCTTTACACTTGTTCCTAAAGGTATTATTTAGAATGTAAAAGTTAATATCCCTTTAAAGGTGGTCCACTTCTGCTCAATATCTTACATTGGAACAGAAGTATTCCTTTAACAACATAAAATTAGCTTTCCTTAAGTTCAAAGTTTTTGTTAACCCAGTGCACGATTGCTTTTTGCAACCTATATTAAATTACACTATATCATGAGCACTATTCCCTAGCTTCCCATTACCTTCATCTCCAAAATGAACTCAGGGTTATTAGATATCACCAGATCCAACAATGCATCCTGTCTAGTAGGAACTTCTACCATCTGTGAAAGAAATGTTCAAGACGATTAAGAACTTGATGCCTTTTGAGGTGCTGGCAGTTCCCTTACTCCATTCTATGTCAGGGTAATTGAAAATCCCTCTTAACAAGAACATGTCCCATACCACCAGCCTTGCAAACTGCATATGGAGATTCATTTCCACATCCTTACTGGCATTTGGTGGCTTATACATACACCAACAATTAATTTACCCTTCTTGCTTCCTGTACACAGCTCCACCCATATCGTTTCTGCCTTATCGTCTAGCTCCCATCTATCTCATCTTTTTAAATTGGCTTCAATTCTTCTTTAACATATATACAACTCTTTTTTTAAATAACTCTGGCATGTCTAAATAAGGAGTATCCTTCAATATTTACTGTCCAGTCATGTGATCATTATATCATGTTTTTGCTATACTAATCCACTCATACCTTTCCTTTAAAGCTTCAATTCTCTAGTTCTCCAGTTTTTCCAGACAGACATCTGGCATTTGTAAACATACATTTTAGATTATCATTCAATTTACTTCCAAACTTGGACGTACATGCCTCCTTATCCTCTATTCCTCCCCCATTTCCACCCTCCATTATCTTATAAGCCCCCTGATCCCTAATCCCTCTATCTAGTCCAATTACCCTCCCCCCTCATACCTAGTTCAAAATCTCCTCCAACCCTCTAGCCATCTTCTCCCCTGAAACAGCTGCGCCTAAGCATTGAGGTGCAGTCCATCTACTAAATAACCTGGAGCCAACAGAGAAGTCAGCCCAGTTCTCTAAAAAACCAAACCTCATCTCCTTACACCCCCCCTCTTAGCCACACCTTTATACTCCTAAGCTCCCGTTGCCTCCCTAGTGTATTTCTGAAAACATACACTTGAGGTCCTTATTTTTAACTTTCTCTCCTAACTCTCTGAAATCATTTTAAGGACGTCACCTCCACCTCTAATTTTGTCATTGCCACCAACGTGAACCGAGACTGCAGGTCACTCCCAGTCCCACCTAATAATCTGTCTGCATGATCCAAAATATGTCGAACCCTAGCACCAGGCAGGCAACCACACTGTTCTGCACGTAGGTCTTGACAGAATGATCCCTATATACCCTTCTAATAATAGAGTCCCTACCACTACCACCTGCCTATTTTTCCTAGCCACCAGTTCTCCCTCCCTTGTATTAGAGATACCCCTAGATGCTCAAGGTAATGGCCCGCTACATACATGCTACTTCTGAGCCATCGTCCTCCACATCTTCGCCTAACATGGCAAATCTTTGGGATCGACCAGCTGGGAAGAAGCACCAAATCCTTCCATCCCCTAATTCCCCTGGTGCCCTTACACAATCTCTCTCATTTACCATCTTATCTGCCCCATTTCTACCCTCCAGTTTTACTGACCGCTGCCAGTACCTGCTCCCCAGGTTGCCATGTCCTCAATTCTGCAAGTTTCCCCTTTAGATTCTGCACCTCAGAATCCAAATGGGCAACCCCTCACATCTGACACATACAAGTCCCTTGTTGCGGCTGCTCCAACATTCCATACATGCGTCAGGATGCAACATTGCGTGACCCCAAACAAACTGTCCATAGTAAAAACGCAATACACAGCACAGCTATACACACACAGAAGCAACACAGAAGCAGCAATACACAACAATCTTGTTCTTAAACTCTTCTTGTTCTAAGGTTTTGTTTCTAAATGCACCCCTTAAAGGGCATGTCCCACCCCCAAACATAAAATTTAACCCTTACTGGCCATATCAAGTAGTTTAAAAACAATCCTTACCTTACATTCCTGCTCAAAATAGTTCCCCTGCTGTGCCCCTCCAAAGTCCAGGAAACTGCTGTGTAGGAGCAGTGTGTGACTCATGCTGTGCCTGAGACTTCCTCAACCTCATCAAGGTTGAGGCATGCTCAGTGCAGCCCTCCCTGCCTCTCACCAATCACGGACACGGCTGCCGGTCCCGCCCCCTGCTTTCAATTCCATGCAAGCAGAGGGCCTGAACACTGCAGCGGAGGAGAGAGGGCAGTTAAGTAAGAATCGGCGGACTTTCTAACAATTATATTAATGCGGTTGGGGCTGGGGGAGCATGCCCTACCACATATCAAAAGTAAAATTTTGGGGTGGACATGCCCTTTAAAACAGACAAACCACTTAAAACAGAAATCCCTTTACAAGTAAAACACCAAGAGCTCAATAATCACTCAGCAAACAGGACTTATGTGTGAGGTTCAAAAGATGCAGCATCTTCCTTGTGTCCCAGCATTAGAATCACAATGCAGAGCAATGGTGCTGGTATGCCATAGCTCCAGTGTACAGGAAACATCACCCCTTATACTGCTGTCATTTTCAAGGTAGAGTGTGCTCTTTTTAAAAATGTACAGAGACCACAGTTCCCCTTTTAAGTAATAGTTCACTCAAAAGTGAACTACTCCTTTAATGTATAATTGAAGCCCTGGGAGGTTAAGGAGCTATGCTTACACCCCGTTCATCAATCAATTGGCAGGACCAGGGATGAAGATAAGTATATTTACCTTTTGCGGATTAACCGCTGCAGAGCTGAAAATCTTCAACCGCTTCTGACACACCTATAGTGAATTAGAACCAGGAAGTGGTCAGGACCTGTCATATACTTACCTTCGTCCCTGTCCAACTGCTCAATTGGGATGTTGTATACATTCGACTTTAGATATATCTGCTTTGAATATATGTATTATACTGGGGATTCCTTTGATCTATTCTTTACCTCAAAATCCCCAAGTCTACAGGAAAAAAAAGATATAAAAATAGTAATAAAAAAAAAGCTTCAGACTAATGCATTCTTTTACAAATAGCTGATTAAATCAGTGGCTTTTGCTTTTCAACCACCAAGCCATCAGAGGCAATTATGTTGAAATTTCCAATAGTCATAGAATTTAAATAAATAAAATACATTTTCGGGAATGGAATTTACTTTGTTTCTTCACAAAAAGTCAAGCCATCTAGGCTTTTTTGTGTGGATATCTTGCATATGAAACCTTATTTTATATGGTGGTTAGACATTTCCCATCTACGTTTATGAAAAGCAGTGGGAACTTTTTAGTCAGATGAAAACATCTCAATATCTTTATTTTCTATGAACATACCGTAGCCTTAAGAGCTTCTCTAAATGATTTTATTGGAAATATAGAAACATCTGTAATATTTATTAGCAATTTATTTAGAGATTAGCAATTTATTCAGAGTCCAGTTTATATCTGGTAACCACATAAATCCCTATACCTAGCAAATAGCTTGATTTTCTTTTATCATCCCATTGCCCTGATATATATTTCATGGTCCTTGTCCATTCACTTTCGCAATTTTGACCAGTAACATCATTAGCCTTTGCCATATCACTTGATTTCCTGTTTCGGAGATTGGATTTTAACAGCAGGCATACATCACAGTGGCAGCTGAATACTACTCTGCATTCTGCTCTTGATTGGGTTCCATGAAAGACAATGGTTCTAATAAAAAGCAAACTGATTTGGAGGATAAAAAGGATCAGTTTTCTCTCTTGGCAAATTAAATATATTTTGAGTTTGAGATTGGTTATTCAAAGTGAAAAATGAAAATTTATATCATCATGTCAAAAAAAGAATTACCCAGAGCTGCTATTACCTAGATTCCCTTATGCAGCACGGTGGCTCAGTGGTTACTGCAAACTGAGATTTCGGCCTATGCCACTCCTATTTGCAGTTTAGCCGCTTTCTTCAAAGGTGCTCCATTCTCAGGTCCTCTACCATGGACCTACTGCTATAGCACAAGCACCAAACTACATGAGAGGGGCACTCTTCCTGGAATACAAAAGTCTTTATTACGATCACATCAACACAAACGTTTCAGGACACACGTCCCTTTCATGAAAGGGACAGTGCCCCTCTCATGTACTTTGTTGCTTGGCTCATGGTTAGCACTGATGCCTTGCAGCGTTGATACTGAGTCGAATCCACCCTTGGACACATCTGCAAGGAGTTTGTATGTTCTTCCTGTGCTTGCATGGGTTTCCTCCGGGCACTCCGGTTTTCCCCAAAATCATAAATACATACTGATAGTGATGTGCAAATAATGTGCTTAGATTGTACCTCTTCAGGGAGGGCCTGATGTGAATTATCAAATGTACTTTTAAAGCGACGGAAGATGTTGGCGCTAAATAAAATTACACAGTATATCAATATTCACATATCATGATGTGCGTGTACGTATGTTTTTTTTAATGCCAGCTAATACGCTAGCTGCTATTTTAATAGAAACCTTTCGAGGTAATCATACCTTAAATGATCACAGAGCCCACAACCTCTGGTGAATAGACCGAGGCAGCTGAGCGAGTGTCTCTTGCAATCACTCCCAGCCACCAGCACCTATAGTTAAATCATGCTAAACCGATCTTTACTACTCATGACTTCAACCCTTCTTTCATATCTTGTTAGCTCTAGCCATTGCTGTCTGGCACTGTTTTGCTACAGCTAGGTCTGTTATCTACGAGAACCCCTAAATTCACTTAGCAGTAGCACCAATTAGTAGCCAATTTTTTGGGCATTTTTTCTAAACGTATGTAATACCAGTTACAAACGAAAAGGATCCCAGCTGTTGGAAGTTTTTCTGAAACCTACATACATTGACTATCTATCTATCTCTACTATCTATCTATCTATCTATCTATCTATCTATCTTCTATCTATCTATCTATCTATCTGTCCATCTCGCCAACAGAATCCAGCGCACCCGTAGAGATTTTTGTGAAAAAATGCCTTTAATTGGCTAAATTCATATAGCCCCTATATATATATAGAGAGAACACAAGAGAGAGAGATTTGTGCTCACCAACGTGCCTATTGTTACCCATGTTTACCCCAGGTCTAACCATCATCATGGAGATTCAGAAATTGAGCACTCCTCCGTCCTCTGTATATTATAATTATATAATTATATACACAGTATTAGACAGATCTTTTGATATTAAAAGGGGGAAGTTCAGTGGCAAATACATATGCTTTTCAGAAAAAAAGAGCTGTATTTTTTCATCCCAATGCCTTAATTTGCCAATATCAGCATTTGTCTGTTTAAAACAAAATTCAAACAAAATACGACTTCCTGTTTGCAGGGACCCCCCAGTAGGACCGTTATGTGTCTTGCCCTTGACCGAGCCTCGTGTTGATTCAGTTGGTCTCAGAGTGAACTGAGCTCTTTGACCCACCAACAGCCAATCATAGAAATAACTGTTAGGAAAATCCAAGGATGTGGTTCATCCTGGGAACAACAAGTTAGGCCTGAATGTCCAGCTCCTATTGTCAACATAGGGAACAAAAGCAAAGGGTATGGAATCAACTGATTTTTCAAAATGTAAGGACTTATGAGATTAACTAAGAAGGCATTACACAAACTAACATTTAAAACACATATTGATAAGCCGCACTGAACACTTCCTTAAAATTGTGGTGTGTATTTTGATTTGTCTTCAAGAAGCTCAATTATAATATTTATGGTTATTGGGGGGGGGGAGTTTTGCTTGCTGGGCGGAAATGTGGGGGGGAATTAATTAATAAACCTACCAGTTAATAGCTTATCCATATCTTTGCAAAGAAAGAATCATTATGTGACTCTGTTCATCTCACCGAGCAAATGTCTATGTTTGCATCGGGTCAATAAAGCTTCCATTAAACAAGGAAATTTCCGATCTTAATGTGACTTTACCGAGGGACTTTTAAAGCTGTAGATCAGAGTGGATTGCCCATTTTGTTTCCAGAAAAGAAATATATTGAGCAGTACAATGATTTGTGGTACTTCCTTTCAAGAAACTTTCAAGCCATTTAAGATAATGTTTTAAGTGACCCATGTGACCCAAAAGTCATTATAAATTCAGTAAAGTGTCCTATTACAGTGAATAAAGCATTTATTCTTTCACCAGCTCTGTAAGTATATACACCCTTTTCTGTAAAACTCAAAATACAAGGTAAAACTACAAATGTCCATGTGAAATTCTGTTTAAAACTTAAATATTTGTGTGGTTTCCCTTTGTAACCAATAACATTTATAAGACTATTTGCTATCCCTTTCTTTCTGAATTTTTGGACAATTAGTTGGGGCTTTTTTAGCCAACTCAGTATTGGCCGTGTATTACTTACTCTGGGCTATGCCATTCTACCAGTGGCTGGGTTGTCCCACAATGTGCTAAACTCGTTTCAGAACATTTTTAATGTTTGAATTTGTAATTGCAGGGCTTAAGCGGGGCTGTTTGTGAAACCTTTTTTTTAATGATTTGCTGACATATGAATATAACAGATATGAATTTTCAAGTCGAATACAAAAAAAGTTTTATGTATTGAAAAATGCAACAATATAAATAAAATCTTTCAACTAACTGTCTGTCTTGCAGAAATCACGAGGGGTGGGTCAATTTTTTATTAACTAAAGCGGAGATGCCTGTAATTATTTGGTCGTACACAATACACAGAATCCCGTACAATATTTAAAGATTACATGTATAAAATACATGTTGAATACATGCCCTTAGAAAAGTCCAAATGCAGGATATAACCAATAAGAAAGTTTTCATCAGTTGTCTCACATACCTCCCCCACCCCACAACAGCCACATTCTTAAATTTAAAAATAAAAATGAACATCTTGTAATTGCCCTGGTTGGTCTGCCTGCACTTCTACAAATCTGAAACTTAATTTCTTCATGATTGGAAGTAAAAATATCTAAATCAAAATCATAAGAAATGGACACTATTGATTCTAGCAAAGACAAAAGACAGTAATCTTCACAAGTCATGTATCAATGTTCAGTCCACACAACCTTTCAAGAGTAGACACTGGTGTCCATATGGCAAAGGTAATGTACCCCTTTACAATAAATATAGGTTTTTTGGAAGTCCTCGAGGAATTTCATGACCTTTCATAAAAGCACTTTGACCTGGGCTTGGGTTTTTAAATGGATTTGATACTCCTCAGTAATTTACAGAAGGGGGTACATTATCCTCTATACAAACATTGCCACGCATATATGTATGTATAGATTTGATAAATTGCCACTTGGGCGCTGTACAATATATACAAAATCCATACAAATAGGAACCAATCTAGAAATATATATAAATAAAAGTATTGAACATCAAAAAGCTATGTTTGTAATCACGTCGCTACAGGAAAGAGGTCCTGTTCCCATAGAGCTTACAATCTAATAGGTGAGTAACGATGTCAGACTACCATGGGGATGCCATAGTAAGAACTGGGGCATGTCAGTTAAAAAACCCGTGCTGTGCTCTGAGAGGTAGCATGTGAAAATTACAGTATATTAAACCTGTTTTTGATTTTTTCTTGGTGAAGAAAATGGGGAAATAGAATTTGATGAGGATTGGTAGCCACCAGAAAAAAGGTTTTAGAGGCAAGAGAGTGAGCATGTGTAAATGGGAGGTCTGTTATAAGAGTTGGCTCGTGGTGAGGCGTATGATATGGGCAGGGACATATGGGTACACAAGAGGAAAAATATAAGGACCGAGTAGAGAAGGGATTTAATGTTAAGAGAAGTTATTGTAAACAAATGTATATGTAGGTATTAGATCTTTACAAAAAATCACCTAGCTATCTAGAATTAAAAGTTTGCTAGTATTTAAGCATCAAAATGACGCACCTCTGAATTCAGTAATACTTTTTTATTATAACCGTCATCAACCTATTTTTTGAAAAAAGGCACTTTCATGTACTTCTTGAAGAGAACAATAAATCCCCTTTCATAAAATCGTTACTTTTATCTAGATTCTTTTGTTATAATGTGTGCTCTTGCTGCTAATTAAATCATCTAAAATTGTACCTAAATATGCAATACAGATTTCATTAGAAGAGGAGTAAATGCATACATTGTACATCTACAAATGCTTCCTATGGCCAAATGATTTTGTATTTAAAGTTCAATATCACGGTACATGGATTTAATGTTTTCTCTTAGAACGTTAATAAGGCCACACATATCTTAGTTAAAAATGTTGCATGGTAAAAAATTGAAATAAGTATTACCTTGTAATTTTTTATGTCTAATACATGTATAAAACATTATGGTATATTTGTAAGAATAATTTTTAGAATGTGTAAATGATAGAATATTTAATAATATAGACACAGTCTATTGATTGCCTTAATTTCTTATTGCATGATAAGTTGCTATCATTCCACCCCTGACATTTTAAGCATGGAATCTGACATTGCACACTATTATAAACTGCAATGCAATTAGTGTTATCTCCTTGGGAAGGATACATATAAAAAATGGAAATTTACGCAGGGGCACTTCTAGGGTTTTTGCTGCTGATCCAAACTTTATTGCCAACCAGAGGTTTTTTTTGCGCTGGCCGCCGATATCAGAATGGTGTGGCTTTGTGGGTGGGCATGGCTAAAGTTTTATGATTTTTACTTAAGTTTCTTCAGGCGTCACACTAGCAATAATGTAAATTACTAGAAACAGATATTCATCCATTCTCAACACAGCTTGTGTTGCCCCTACGCATTTGCTCTCCTTTCAGTTTTTGGTTTGCTCAAATAAGTTAACTTCGTTTAGCTGTTCACTGTTTCAATACATTAGAAATGCCATACTTCTTTAGTATAAAATTTTTAACCAAAAGATTTGAAAGCCTAACCGAACCAGTTCTACAAACTTATCAAAGCTAACCTAACCATATAACGGATTTTAACAACATCATATCTGTTACTAGGAAAATATTTTTCCTTGACTTGTCAACGAACATTTTTTTTCACAATGTGGCCGTCTTTCCTCTTAGTGTGGCCGGGGTGCCGCCTGAGACAAATGCCTCACTCCTGGGCCTAATGGTAATTGGCCCTGGGAATTAGTTGCAGTAGTTAGTATTGACCTGCTTTTTTTAAAATGAGGATTTTCTTATAATGTACTTGTGAAGTTTTCTTTCTTCAAAGTCATGCACAATTAAAATATGCTTTTTGCCAGTGGAATTCCCCAATTTGCGTGGTAATGCTGGGGTTAAAGTTGCACAAAAACATGTAATACGGTGTGAGTGCAACTGTAACTTTAATTTTGGCTGCTGTTTGGGCATGCAAGCTATTAATTTTTCATGTAAAGAGACTGTGTTTGAATATTTTCCACAACATGCCTACAACCAAACCATATCAAATAACCCTGCAATATAATTTCAAAAGTGTGTAACAATCATTACATCCACAATATGCTCCCTTGTACCAAGTGTGAAGAACACTAGTCTGTGCTATAAGCTAAGACGAAGCTGAAATTTGATCTTATGCAATTTAAATGTTAGACCCTTTGCAAAATTCTTACAAATCACGCAATCATATTGAGAAACAAGGTTGGAACCTTGAAAAAGATAAGCAGAAATATAAACTCCGATTTTTCATAGTATTAAAATTGTACAAAATTTGTATTTTTACATATACCCCGTATATTGAGTGCTACACCCATTTTCTCGATGCCATAACAGAGGTGGAGCAAGCATACATTGTCCAGTTAGCACAACCCTTCTTTCTTGGTGACGATGGTGACATATTATTTAAATCTAGTTATGCTGGCCATACACTAAGAACATCTAAACACAGCTTTTTCCACCATTCATTGCAACCTTTCTTGAAACAATAGAGGGAACGTTGGTAGAAAAACTGCTGTGAGGTAAACATTAGATGATTTAAAACGACCAAACAAAGTAAAATCTTCCAAATGTCTAAATCATTAGATGATAAATGCAAAAATAGTGTGGCGTCATTTTGCTTTTTAAATATATACTTTTTAATTAATCATCCAATTTGTGCACTCAGCCTTCCAATACGTTTCCAATATGCCCATATAAACTGTTATCAAGTTGCTAAAACATGCAATCAAATATCATCGAATAAGAAAAATACCATATTAGAAGAATTAGATTGATTAAAAACAAAATCACAGCATAACTGATGATATATGGCATAAAACAATGTAATGTATTGATAATGGGTAAATCCTTACTCATTGCCTATACACTAGAACGATCATATAGGCAACATTTATGACACAATTCCATTGAGGACCCTTGTGTGAACCTGTACCGAACTAACCTTTGGTTCACACTGTTAGTACATTGTTTGATCTTGCCCCACCCTATTTTGGGCACCAATATTAATGTGATAAACCTGTAGGTTGTTGTGTATGTTGAATTTAAAGGGCTCTTTACCCTAACATCTCTGCTCCAAATTTCTCAACTGCAATAGCCTATTCAAGTTGAGAAAGTGAAGAGTATAGGAGCTGTCAGTGCGTCATAGCGCCCTACACTACAGAAAACATCAGGGTTAGCGATACCCTTTAAAGGGTTTTTAAGACCTATGTAATCCCCATGGTCTTTAGAGAGGGAGTGAACCTTGCGGTCTTCAGTGTGTATGCAAAAGTTAAAGGGCTGTCTAACTGTAAAAACAACTTATTTACTGGATTGTGTGGCTTTAAATATAAAGGTTTTAATGTTTGTCCTATTACTAAACTTTGGTCTTCTAATGGTAATCAAACTATTTCTATAAAAATGTGATTTCTAGTTAATGGCTATATTATTATTAGGCATTTTCCCTGTTTTTAAACATCTACAGAAATACCGAGCCTGATTTAGGCAATGAGGAACACATTACAGCAACATTTCATCAGCCATAAGAGCGCCTGCAGTTTAATGTGCTAACTCAGTGCTTTATATATAGATCTGCCAAGCATATCCGCATTAGAACTGGAGAGGGGTGGGGAAAGTAAGAAACATTTTAAAGTGAGGAATTCAAACAGGGTTATTTTCTTTCCAAGCTCACACAGTCTATTTCCCTCAAAATCAATACAAATTCGTCACTAGTGTTGACTGTCTTGCAGAGAGGTATCTTTGCCAGGACCTTTACATATGTCATTTATATTCTAAGGATTGCATCGAGCGCTAAAGCTTAGATTTCAAGTCCGCGTTGTTTTTTGACAATACAATATAAGCTGGATAACATAGAGTGACAATTCTAATAAAAGGTTTTGACTGCACACCGTATCTCTAAGAGTTCTTGTAAAAATAAATGTGCCTTTATCCATTACAATAATAAACAAAATGTATTATTGTAATGTAAAAAATTAAACAAAAAAATGTAAAGAACTTACTGATTTTCAGTTTTGTTACTTAATTTCAATTTCTAGCATTTTTATCAGATGGTATATTCGTATAATACTAAATACAAAGTATTTCACTTTCTAAAAAGAATAAATATATAAATACCACCGTCTTCTATACTATCTTAAACACTCCTCGGGTTTAATTGTGATCGTGGTTAATTTAAGAGAAATGTCTGTTTCTATGTAGTTAGGTAATAATTATATCTGTCTGTCTTCTATCCATCCATTTATCGATCCATCTATATCTTATTGATCCATAGATCTTTTGAAATACATTATATTATTCTACTGAATATGACCCCCCATGACAATAAATTTGATTATCCATTGTTTGCATATGGATATATTTTACTGTATATGGTTGGCCGCATTTAATATTTAAGTTTACAGTTCTTAACTTGAAAACACCCTGAATATAGTATAAGCAATGGATACGGAAGTACAGGATGGACATTGTGTCTGCATTAAGCATGTTATTGGGCTATTAGTCCTTAGCACGTTTTAAAACATGTAGTGCGACTTGCCAAAAATCCTTACTGCAGATACTTGTCCTTCCGCTTTATCCATTTGGGCTCAGTGTTTTTTTTGTACTTGGGGGACACAGGTTATACATTTATACACAGGTTATACATTTGGCAGCATACCAGGGGATTTTGCAAAGATGCCTTTCTGGATTGGGAAAACAGTAAGGGATAAGCTAACCTTAGATGCTATGGTTTTCAAACATCACCTGTAACAAAATTAAATACTTCAAAAGCCTTAAGTTTAAAACAGTAATCTTAAATTGGATTAAGATAAGTTCAGAGGAAAATATCACATTTTTTGAAATTCAGGTTTTATTATGACAACAAGATTATGACAACAAGAAAAGAAATGATCAATGCACGCATTCCTGGGCCCCTAAGCACTTGAGGAAGACCAAGTGGGTCAGAAAACCTGTAGCACACCGTGTTTTTGGCAATAAACTGTCTTTGTATTTTCACCTGCAATTTATTGTTTTTAATGTGGAGGCCATATTTTAAAACCTACCGATACGCTGGTTTTCGTTACTGTACGACATGGAAGTAGTTCATACTATAACATGGGTATAAACTTCTGTACTTATATTCTAACGGCGGTTGTAGATTTACGTTTGCTTATCGTAACATTTACAAGATTTCCGATAGCAATCATAAATTAACGACCATTAAAGAGGCAAGTGGGAAGGTCTCTAGCAATCCGGTCAGCTGCACAATATAATTGAAAGTGTAGCTCTTAACCTCTTAAAGGGGAATTTGGAGGTAGGAATAGTGTGTTTTATCGAAACCACCATGGGCAGACTGTAAAGGCGGAGGATGTGAAGTGAACCTCGATCTTGACACATTTTCTGTGCAATGCATTTTCTCCTCAGTGTACCTTATTAAAGGGCATGTTGGAGGTAGAAGAGTGGTGTTTTTTTGATTCAGATTCAGTACTACAAGCTAAGCTTAGAAATGCATTAACAAAGAGAAATGCCTTGCACAGAGCTGTGCGAATATCAGGGTATTGTCCCCACCTCAGGTCACTGCACCATGTTCTTAAGTGTATGTATTAACGGGGAATGTTTGGAGGGTAATGCACCTTGCATCTCGGCACCTGTTTTTTTTAAATGACATATTAATAGGAATTATTGGGAGGAAGGCCAATTACAGGGATACTATTAGAGGGAATGCACACATGTTCTAATAAAAATTATTGCATTGCACCAGCTTGTGCACCTGCCGTTTCTGAGCTGTTTTATTTTATAAGTGTATAATTAGAAGTGTCTGTTCAATTCTACTGGGTGCCAACTGTCCTTTAAGACTCAAACACAAGGGCTAGCTCCCCACTCTCACGTTTTGGATGTTTTTTTGCAATCCGCTTGTGCTAGTGGAATGCATGCATGTACTAGCCTATGGGAACAGCCCTAAAACCTACATGCGATCGTTTTCCGTGTGCTATTGGTGCATTCTATCACCATTTTTTGTCTGTATGCATGCGCTCTTCTAAGGTCCAATTGTTGGAAGCGCAACACCTATGCACAGAAATGAACCGATCCACATTAATTGGGAATGTGTGTCCTCCCTCCATTGCCTTTATTACATGGTGATGGCTAAACTGAAAATCAATGCAGCTTGCATTACACTTTGAAGGGCTAGAACCACCCAAGCTTCTTTTTTCGGCATGTGATTTTCCAATTGTATTAAACATTAAAAATGCGCAATTCACCAAAATCTTGTGATTTGAGTATGTTGTGATTCCCGCATTTTTATAATGAAAACCGGACAACACAAGTGCAGAACGCCATAATTGACCACGTGCAATCATGTTCGCTGCAGTGTGGGCCGTGCCCTAAATGTTACATTTCAGTAGCAATAACACACACTAATATAAATGGTAGAGTTCAGAATAAACACATACAAAGACAACAGTCTCTTGCAGAAATGCTCACAAATATAAAGGGGTAAACATTGCTTCCTAAATACACATGAAAATTGGTTTAACAACACCTTCCCCCACTCGGTTTGAGCAGGAAAATGTGCTTAATAATTTACTGCTACCTGTGATTTGGCTGGGAGACACTGACAGGTGAGACTCTAACTGGCAGCTAGCATAAGGGGAGTGGAAACAACACAAGGTAGCTAAGTTCCATGTGCATAAGGAGTGTTTGTGTCCAGGGACCACCAGGAAGATGCACACTAGAAGCCACCCGTGACATCATATATTGCCCAGTACTCAGAAATGTCGATAAATAATTTCTACACTAGAGGCGACTTCAGAGGTGAAGAGTCAAATGGTTTTTTTACTAAGTGACAGTTATAGAGTCCTGTGGAGATGCCTTTGTATTTTGTGTTTAGTTTCTCCTTTAAAGCCATATGTATTTTGCACTGAAACTGCCCCCTTTAATAAGTACCAGTTAGATCAATAGGCCTCTTCAAGTCGGGGCCTTTTCTATGGTTCCATACCAAAATCAAAGAAAAAATTTTTAATTATTACAATTAACTATTAGCTGGCTATCCACACCCTGTAAATAACTGTACCCGTATATGCCATGCTTATGTTTTCCCAGGTCATTAATTTGCATTATCCTCTTGTAAAAATACCTCCCCTTGTCTCCTCTAAGTTAAAAAAGGGTGAAAATTCTACTAAAGGGATAATGTTTCTCTGTCAAAGTAAGTTGCTTAAAAAGATCTCCTATACTGTTTTACTTGATCGGGCCATTAATGGACCCAGGACCGGACTGGTACCTTAAATGGCTAATATGGTGTAAGCAAGCTTGGTTGAAACAATAAACCTTATATTTACCATGATGGAATTTGAAGGGGGGGTGAGTGACTGTATAAACTGTATAAGTGGTGATGCCATACTGGCTGTTAAGATGACCAAGTCAGTGTAAAACACTTGCTAACAGATGTATTTTTAGGTAACTGGGTTTTATGCTAACTTTACAGGCCTTCGAGATTTCCAACTTTATGGAAATTTCGGCAGCACACAATACGCACAAAAATGATGCAAGAAGGTTACTTTTGCATACTATATAGTGAAAAAACACCTCCCGTCTATTTGCAGCTTACCTGCAAAACGATCCCTAGACGCAATAAATTTTTGCAACAGGGATTATTGATGAGTGATCTTGGGCGGTTAAGTAGGGCTTTTGCTATTGCATTGCCCTCTAAATCTCTAACAGTAATGTATAGCTGCTTTCACTGGAGGCTGGGTGGGTGTTTTCTATTTCTTTTTGGAATAATATTTATATCCACTGTACCAGTTGTGCTGTAAATTTGTTAAAAAAGCTGTGAGTGTTTATACGTTGTGTTGCTGTACACTCTGTTGGTTTTGAAACAACCACTTTGTAGGCATATTTTTGTTCTTCCGTTTAAAAAGCTTACCTGTCAGCAAGAATTCTGAATAGCGCCTCAGTAACGAAAAGGTTGCTCAGTGTTTTCTTCTGTTAAATTGAAGAGACGCTGACACCCAGAAAACATGTGTCGTGTAAGGAACATGACATTTCAGCAAAACTTAATCTTATTATAATATGATGCTTTCTAAATCCATAAGGGAAGCAATTTAGTAAAATTTGGTTTTGAAAGGCATATTAAGTCGTGCAGGAACAGGACTCGAGTCTGCATCACTGATATGGTATTTAGTAGGCACTTTGCTTAGTCCATTAGCACTGATTTTCATAAAAGAAAGAAGAAAGGTAACAAAATGGGTTTCATGCTCCCCATACACAGAACAATGCTGTGGTTACAGTTTGCAAATTTAGCTTCATAAACCATCATTCTTTTTACTTTTCCAAGTTTTTTTTGTTAATTATAATTATAAAAGTGGATTTATAATAAGTCAATTTGCAGAAATCACAATGCGTACAGTGTGTCTCTATACTATAGCTTTTGTAGGTGATGCCAGTATATATATTAGTTTATCAAAGGGAATAATTGAAAGAACCCTATTTTAAGTTAAAGAGCTCTATGGAAAGTAAGATCCCTGCTTTTTAATTTTTCACTTCTGGGTCACAAAACATTATCATTTTTACATCCCATCTTCAAGTCAGTTGACATGGGCATAACATAAACAACACGTTAGGCAGAAATACCATACTAGTGTCAGGTGTTAACTTGTAAAATATCTGTGCCTAAAGGAAACTAAACACCCATTTTTTTAAAAAACCACGAATCTGAAATATCCCTATAAAAACACAAATGAAGTGTTCAATCTCACCACAGTAAATTGCTTAAAGTAAATGTAACCCCGCTAAGAACTGATAAAAATTGTGTGTATGTAACAGTGACTGCCCACTCCATATCCTGCAGTATCTTAGGCTGAGCATGTGTAAAATACACAATGGCCAGTGACCACACATGTGAATACATATCAAATAAGAGTGAAACACAATAAAGCTTTTTATATAAGGTGCTCTTCCTTCGAAAGGGTGTTGCCTTTGAGGCTTTAAAACATCACAAACAATTTTAAACGTCTCAAAATGACCATTCAATTTTTACTATGCCTATTAGTCTTAAATTCTGCATTTGAGGAGTTAGAAAGATGACCAGTGCCCATCTTCAAGAAGCAAAATTCAATGAATCTATCTATCTATCTATCTATCTATCATCAATCTATCTAATTATCTATCTATCTATCTATCTATCTAACTATCTATCTATCATCAATCTATCTAAATATATCATCTATCTATCTAATTATCTATCTATCTATCTATCATCTAGCTATCAATCATTCATCTATCTATCTATCTAATTATCTATCTATCTATCTATCATCTATCTATCTAATTATCTATCTATCATTAATCTATCTAATTATCTATCTATCATCTAGCTATTTATCATCTATCTATCATCAATCTATCTAATTATCTATCTATCATCTAGCTATCTATCATCTATCTATCTAATTATCTATATCATGAATATATCTGTCATCATCATCTCATCTATTATCTATCTTCTCTCTATCATCTATCTATCTAATTATCTATCTATCATCTATCTATCTATCTATCTATCTATCATCTATCTATCATCTATCTATCTATTATCTATCTATCTATCTATCTACCTATCTATCTATCTATCTATCATCTATCTATCTAATTATCTATCTGTCTATCATCTATCTATCTAATTATCTACCTATCATCTATCTATCTATCTAATTATCTATCTATCATCAATCTATCTAATTATCTATCATCAATCTATATAAATATATCATCTATCTATCTAATTATCTATCTATCATCTATTTATCCATCTATCATCTATATATCCATCTATCATCTATCTATCTAATTATCTATCTATCATCAATCTATCTATCTAAATATCTATCATCAATCTATCTAAATATACCATCTATATATCTATCATCTATCTAATTATCTATCTATCTATCTATCTATCTATCTATCCATCTATCATCTATTTATCTAGTTATCTATCTATCTAATTATCTATCTATCATCTATCTAACCCTTAAGATTGGAAGAAAAAAAGTTCTTCAGGTAAGGAAACATTTCTTTACAGTGAGAATGGTGGAACTGTCTTCCAGCAGATGTGGTAATTGCAAGTTCACTGGATAGCTTTAAAAGTGGGCTAGTTAAGTTTCTAAAACTTAAACATATTGAGAATTACTGGTAATAATACATATACTGTAGTTCTGGTTGATCCAGGGATACTTTTTGATTGCTATTTGGAGTCAGAAATGATCCCCCCCATCTATCTATCTATCTATCTATCTAATCTAATCTCGCATCTTCAATCATTTTAGTTAGCCAATAAAAGGTATTGCTTTATATCCAAGATGTCTTCACTTTCGTCTATGGCTAACACAGTACAATTCTCTACTACTAATCTAATCTATCTAATCTATCTATCTAATCTATCATTTTAGGAAATATTCATGGTTTGCTTGTATGGAACTTCTGTCACTTTAAAGATTCTTCATAAGGGATTCTATCTGCCATTCACGTACCTGAAAGATATTTTAATTTGAATGGATTTTCCACACTCAGGGGATTCCATTATCATGTTCACCACATTTGTTTGGCAGGTACTTTTGTTAATATATACAGTACTGTTCAAATAGCTATGATTTCTTCCGGACAAACTTTTCCATTTTTTAACTTTACTTCTTTTATTTCCTAATTTAGTTTTACATTTTATTTTTTTAAAAAGGAGTACAGGAAAAAAAAAAGAAATATATTCTGTTCTCTTCTACATGTTATATCATCATCTTCAAAGCACACATATTAATTGTTTACTGTATATTATGCAGTTCCCCAGAATAATATTAAAAACCACTGTTGGTTAAAAAAAGCCTCTAAACCATTTCTTGGTTGGTCCCTCATAAAAAAGACCAGGTTTAAAGGAGAACTAAACTTTTTTTTTCATCCTAATATGAAAGCTTTTCTCCCCAAATTTTTATTGTAAAATTTTCTCTAGTAAGTTGCATTTAGTACATGTAAGTTCGGGGCCAGATTTCTAACTAGGCACGCGAGGCCCGTGCCTACAGACAGGGGGAAATAGAGGCGCGAGTGACTTGGTGAGTTGCAGCTCTTTTTCCCTCTTAGCCCCCCTTTTCCGATAAGCAAAAACAACCACAATTATCAACTCCTGTATTTGCATATAGCAGCATGTTCACTATCCCTCTCGCGTACACGTACGATTCATACCACGTGTGAGAGGGACAGTAAACATGCTTCTGTATGCAAATACGGAAATGTGGGGCTTAGAGTGAAAAAGTGCTGCAACTCAGAGTCCTTCGCTCCTCTATTTCCACCCAATACTTCCTCCCCTGCACATTCAGGAGAATCTGTGCACATCATAACTTATTGGTTCACATGGACGTAAGGTATGTACGACTGTGGGAAAACTGTATTATACCAGTCACTGTTGGCAAACTGTATTATACCAGTCACTCCGTGGGCAAACTGTATTATACCAGTCGCTGTGGGCAAACTGTATTATATCAGTCACTGCGGGCATTAATATATTTGTATATTTAATGAATAGTTAAAAGGGGAAGTTCAGCACAAATACATGTTTTTAAGAAAACAGAAGTATTTTTTCTGCAGAGGGTGTGGTAATTGGTGTGGCTAGCAGTGGGTATGGCTAATACTGGGTGGAGCTTAAGGTGGTAAACGATCTGGGCCTACAGGTTCCTGAAGCCTAAATCCAGCACTGTGTAAGTTATAGATCCGGTGACAAAAATGCTTCCATGTTGTTGCAAGTACAACTCATAGCCCTTCTTAGCTTCCTGAACCTAGGATTCACCCATCATCCACAGCAAAGGGAGAGGTGAGACACAGCTTTTTGTAACTTTGTGAATGTGCCCTTTCTATTGAGGCAATGCTGTCTGACTTTAGTTCCCCTTTAAATAGATTATCTTAGAAAATGTTAAATGAGTCGTGTTGTGTTTAACCGCTATACAGAAATAAGAGAAATATGAGTTTATAGGATTGTGGACCAAAATAACAGCACTATCGGCAAAGTTTTTAAAAGCCACACAGGGAACAGTGTATGTATAGTATAAGTAGGGTTGCCACCTTTTTGCTATAGCACACAGCTCACAGACAGACACTTTCAGACATACAGGCACCCCCACACTCTCTTTCGCAGACAAAAACTCACACACACTTTCACACTCTCTCACATACAGGTACTCCCACACACTATTCCACGCAGACAAACACTCACACACACTTCTATTCTCTCAGACATACTGTTACTCCCACACTCTCCCACAGACAGACACACACACTTCCACTCTCAGATATACAGGTAAAGGGCAAGCGTTAACGTAAGTTAATGCTTGCCCTGGTTGCAACCACTAACATATATTTCCACTCTGTCAGATAATCAGGTACTCCCACATTCTATTCTATTCCAACATCACCTCTGGCACATTATTAATAGCACAAACCTGTGCAACCTTCTGCGTTAAAGTAAAGGCAACAGAGCCTTCTCTGGTTCTGGGCCCCATAGCTACGTGGAGGACACTTGACGGTGTTATCGCCATGACATCACCTCTGTGGAGCGGGCCGTGCTCTGTGGTTCCAAATAAGGATGCGGCCCAAACTTTGCCATGGAGAGCGGCCCAGGGGGCCTACCAGCCCAGTCCTCCCCAGCTTGCAAAGAAAATGATTGCAGGCTTGTAACCAGATCACTATTTTGGGGGTGGGTTTATGACGTGGCTGATGATATGGCAGTATGCTAATTGGCATTGCATCATCAGCCTATAACTTTAAATTTACTTGCTGACATCCAATCATGCATCTCTGACAGTCTCCTTGCCATCTGTGCATAGCTTTAGATTTCAGAGGGACATTGTTAATTTCTGCCTAAACTTGCTTTTTAAAGATGGGTACACATGGTGTTGTCCCATAAGAACATTCACAATTAGCGAACGCCTCCACTCACACCACGCAATATTTCTGACTGACTGACCCATACACGGTGCTATCGGTCGGTTAACCGAAAATATCATATGGTGTGTACCCACCCAGTCCAAGATTTGATTAATGTTTTAGTTAAGCTCTTTGTCCCATATTTAGTCTCTAATAGTCCTTGAAAATAAAGCTGTACATATGTAAAGGTCGCCCTCAATCGTATTTATCTTTTTGTTGACTAATTTTTTTCATTGGCCTATATGATCATATAATCCCTGTCTCGTTCGACCCCGAATAGCATTATGGCCACCATAAGGCTGAAATATTTACTTGAAAATAAAATATAAGCATAGATTAGAAAAATAACCATAATAGTGAAGTGAGTATCTGGTCAAAATACCCCTCCTTAATCGTTGCACACCATGCAACAGGGATTTCAGATGATCCACGGAAATGGACATAAGGGATCCAGATTTTGTGAGTATAGACTATCCATACTAACAGCTAGTTATGCCGCACATGATTTTGGTCTGTTCTTTGGTTTGTTACCTTTTGAAGGACTCAGTTATAAGAAATTTAGGCTCTTCCAGTCCGAGTTCTAACTATGCTAAAACTGTTATTTAAATCTATACCATTTGGAAGTTCCCCTTCTATTTATACCCCCAACGGGGTAGTGGATTACAGCCATTTTTAGTACCTAACCCTAATGTGGTTGTGGGTCATGGACATTTGCTACACCCCCAATGGGGTTTAGTGTTATGTATAGTTCTGCATCCTGTTCTACTATTAATTGTCCTGCTGCACATATTTTGATGCTAGGTCTCCAAGTTTGTTCTGCTTGTTATTGTTTTTAATGAGCTCTGCGCACTTTATAGTGTGTTAAAAAGATATTGGTGCCTAAAATTCTTTGTGATATATATGAAATTAAATACCTGTTATATTTATATAATTCAATGTGATCTGTGTATATATAACGTGTTTGAGTCGAAATTAAGTCTCTGAGTCTGTAATGCTTGTATGGGGTGTTTTATTGAACCCGGTTTTCATAGATTAGTTTATACCAGGCTGCGAGTGCTAATGGGGGGGGTGCCTATTTTGGAGGTCTTTCCCTTCAATACTATGTGTTCTTTAAGTGTTATCTTCTCCCCCCAGCACCGTCAATATTTTTGATAGTCAGCCGGTAGAGATTTTTTACTAGCGAGTTGGTGATCCCCTACCCATATGTTATATTTTTATGATATATAGCTATTTATAAAGAGGTTAAATTTTGCTTTTCCTCTGCATTTTTTTACTTTCAAAGCATTGTTCACTGTTTCACCCTATTGTTCACTGCACATCATTAAGGCACCTTTTTGTAGCAAAATAATTAAGATTAATGTGGTATTAATAATTTCCTAACCTGGAAATACAGTAGGTTATATTTACTGCAGTGAAAATGTGTTTTTTTTTTTTTTTTATAGAAAAAGCTAAAAAAGAATTTCTCTGTATTTTTCTCTAATAACACTGCTTTATAAATATATCCCATAGTGCTGTGTTTTAAGTGAAATTATTGTTTAATGGATTGAAACAATTGACTAAAAGTTGTTATTGCTCTTTTAAAATATTCCTTTCTTCAAAAGTCTGTAGCCAAACCAAATGTTTTTTCCAATGCCAGAAACTAAAAATAAAATAAATTGGAAATTTATATTTTGTCATTGATTTTATAAGTGCTTTTTTACAACCTGTTAAAATGTAACATTTTTGGTACTATAATAGCACCTTTTAATAAAATGTATTATATTTAATTAAATTTGTATTGATATATGCTCTGTTTATGGTCTATTACATTCCAATAGATCTACAGGGCAATACACCTGGTGCAAACAGTCCAGCGATGTTATATGCCGATAGCGGCTCTCGGGGCATCTCTAACTGGTGTTTTTCTATTTCGGCATTTTTAAAGCCAGCTATTAGCTGGTGTTTGAATAGAATTCTGCTTTCGGCATATAACGTCACTTGTGGAGGCTGCGCAGTTAACTTTCACATTAGCCCCACAGCTGCCGCAATGAAGGAGTTTAAAGGGCATCTATACCGAAAAATAGGTTATTTTAAATTGACCATAATTGGGAACTATAATTCTTCCCAACCACCACTGTATCATTTTTTTGTGGATCTGCTCCCTATTTCTTTAGATATCCAATCTAAAACTTCTTATATTTCAGCTGTCAATCAATTTCCTTGCTCTCAAAAACTATTCTTCAGTGAGTAGCACTGAGTTTTGACAGTTGGAATGCTGTATGCTGTGTGCAGGCTTGACAGTTGGTTTGTGGGAAAAAATTCAGGTCGGATGGGAGTGGGAGTGGTTAAAAGAGGGAGGGGGGATACTGCTCCTAAACAAAATGTGTGCTGGATTGAAGGCATGCAGCAACACACGCAAATCAGAGTAAGTGCTACTTGCATGTATTCAATTATAGATTAAGATGAGGCAAAGTAATTTTTTCAGTATAGTGTCCCTTTAAGTCGCGATAATCGATATATAAACAACTCCAGAACAGGAGCGGTGCGCCCATAGGTGCATCGCCCTGATAGATTCTACTGCCCCATTGTGTCTGTATTATAGCAAAAAATTAAAAAAAAAAAATTATACACACACATGTAAATCAATGTGCATGTGGGCACTCACTTTTCAACAATTTCTTGCCTCAGTGCTGCTGGTAGATTTGTAATTATTAATAGTGAATATATACTATTTTTTATAATTATATAATATAAAACAGATGTAATGTTGCAGTAACATTTATATATATTGAAATGCAATAGACCATAACAGAGCATATATTTTACATTATACACTTACTTCATTTGGTAATATAAACTCAAGGAGTAGCAGGACTAAAATGTTTAGCACTACTTGTTTAAGAAATACATTATGGACTGTTAGCAAAATTAATGGGATAAATCAGGCACAACCCTGCAATAAAATGTAGCAGTTACTCACTTATGAATAGAGATGTTCGACACTGTTGAGTTTCATTTCGTTTTCGAATTTTCAAAATTTTTTGGAAATTTCAAACGTTTGTAAGTTGATTTTCTATTTTCAAAAATCGTCTACTTTCGATTTTTGATTTTCGAAAACATCTACTTTCGATTTTCGAAAATCGTCTACTTTCGATTTTTAATTTTCGAAAACATCTACTTTCGATTTTCGAAAATAGTCTACTTTCAGTTTTCAATAAAAATCAAAAATTCGAAAAATTCAGGTTCCGTGAAATTCGGGAGTTACGAAACCTCAGATTCGATTCGAAACTGGGTTCTAATCGAACCCACATTACATCTCTACTTATGAACTCACTCTGTTGAATTAGTGAGGATTTGTCTCATTGAATTTTGTGAAAGATATATATTGGAAAACCTTGTACTATGATCAAGTGTGCTTAACTTAATATTGTCCATTCATATACAATATCAGCAACTACAATAGACCTTTTTGACATCTCAGTCAATAAACATAACCACTTGATGGTTACAGATACAGAGCAGTTTAGGAAACCAGCATCGGTTCCTTCTTCCTTTTTAGAAGTTTGCATACAAAGACGTTGAAAAAAAAGTCATTCCCAAGTGAGAATTTTTTAGACTTCGGAAGAATTGCATATGAGATTTTTATGAATTTTGTGCATCTGAAGCCCTCCTAAAAAAAGAAATTTGATGTAAAATTGGAGTGATTTGGACCTTTGATAAGGCATGGATAGAACGTAAGGGGCAACTATACTGTAAAATAAATTTGCCCCATCTCAATATGTAAATAAATACATGTAAGTAGCCCTTACTCTGAGTTGTGTGCATTGCTGTATGCCATCTATGTAGTACTTAGTTTACTCAGCCTTAGTATTCCCCCTCCGACTCCTCTGAGTCCTTCCAACTGACATGACTTTCTGAGAAGTCAAACATGCTCAGAAATTACTATCTCCAAGTACTGTGAGATGGAATCTCCCACCATGGAATTCACATATACCAACTGTCACCATTACAGTTACAGCAAGACTGCTCACAGCAGAAGAGTTTGTTATAATAAGGCACTTGATTGACAGCTGAAATGTAAGATGGTTCAGATTGGAGACAAAACAACATAAAAATGGTACAGTGAAAGTTGGGAATTTTTATAGATCCAGTAATGGTCAATTCAACAAATATTTTCTTCAGTATAGGTGCCCCTCAAGAAAGCCCTTGAAAAAATTCTCATATCAACAAGTTTTTTTTATACCCTTCCCCCTGGTAACAGTGAGATGAAGAAAGAGCCTTGTACAAAGTAACATAGCTGGGATGCAAAGAATTAAAGGTCCAGTACATATGCCTGTAATAATAGCAGCTTTTGTCTGGGTACATTTGACTCTGTTTTGGACACAAGTGGTGAAAAGAGATTTGATCTAAAGCACTACTTTAATTGTAATTCAGAAAACAAAACCTTTGCTGTTAAGCCCTTATGTGGCCTACTATATGTAGGTAAACAGATTTAAATGCTTACATTCCAATTATCTGTCTAACAGTTGGCTTGCAAAACAAAGGACAGAAGACGGGCTAAGTATTTTAGGTATTGCTAGACCTTTTCATGGTAAGTGTAATGGAAAATGGGACTTAGCAGGATTTATTAGACTTCCTTAAAGGTCACCATATGATACTACCATAGCTGCCTGCTATCCCTGACTATGTCCTGAGTCAAGGCTGCTTTTGGCTTTTAATAAAAGAAATGCATATCAGATCATAGAAGTGATTCATCTTGGGAAATTAGCTGGCATTAAATTGACTGACTATTAAGATGTCCGAACTTCGCAAAATCCGGTCCGCTCTAGGATCCGCGAATTTTTGAAAAAATTCGAAAATTTGAAAATCCACGAGCGGACCCATTAAAATGAAAAAATCCTTGAAAATACGTGAAATCCCTGTAATTTTGAAAAATTTCGAAAATACGTGAAATCCTCGTAATTTCGAAAAATTTTCGAAAATACGTATTTCACGCATTTTCGAAAATATGTGAAATCCTCGTAATTTCTAAAAAACTGGAAAATCCGCGATATCCGTCATTCGCAAACAAGGTAAATCCACCACGGATCCAGGTTCAGATCCACGAACTGGGCCATGACTACTGACTATATGTGCTGTATGCCTCTGAATGGTCTAATATAAGAGATTATCTTCTGCTTACAGACCAAACTTTTTTCAAAAGTCCTACATAGTTCGAATAGCTGATATTTAGGTCTAAAAATATGTAAGGCTTGTTTTGATATCTAGGTGTGCTTTATTTCATTTAATGCATTTTATTAGAATATACAGTTTTTATTATCACTGTTCTTTATATGTACTGCTAGATTTTGAAGAATTATAGTTTCCATTTATGGCCAATTTAAAATAACTTATTTTTCGGTATAGATACCCTTTAAGAATATGATTTCCTTCAGTCACATGGTCTAATTCGGTCATTTTTGAAATTCCCCACAGATTTTAAAATGACTTGTTTTTTTTCTGAACTGCTTCCACATTCTGTCTATTCCCCGGAGACAGCTTCCTTTATTTCTAAACATAATGAAGTGTAAGCTGGCAACAGTTGTGGGACATACCAAATACATGATCTGAAGATGATATCATATGATTGCTTACTTAAACACTCCACAATTTAAATTAATGGGCATGTCCACCCCCAAAACTAAAATTTGCCCCAGTGCTGGCCCTAGGGGCATATTTATAAACGGCCGTTATTACCGCCAAAAAATTGCCGCCGCACATCGACAAGGTAAAATCATTATTTTCGTCATATTTATATAGGCAGCCAACATTGCGGTGAAAAGCATTACTGCGGCAATATGCAGCGGTAATTTGAGCTCTCTTTGACGCAATACTGTACTTGGCACAATGTGCTGGCACCGCTTGCGATCACATGGTTATACAGTACCCAATCATATTTCTGAAATATGACTGGGTACTGTATAACCATGTGATCACAAGCATTGAAGAATTGACCAATCAGAATTGGATTAGGTCCTTAGCAAACATATATAAAGAGCTGCAAACCTCTCCAGAGCTGAGAAGTCATTGCAGTTGATGGCAGAAGACAGAAGAAAGAAGAGGCCAGCAACATTCGCCCCGTTGAAGCCGGCGGTGCCAGCGGGGTCACTGGTGGCTGCAGCAAAGTTGGTGTCGCTGGCTGTGAAGAAAGAAGATGTCGGATCAAGACGCTAGCAACATCGGCTTAGTTGAAGCTGCTAGTGCCGGACATGCCCCTGTCGGCCGCAGGCCACAGCGGAGTTGGTGTTGCAAGATGGAAGAAAGAAGACACGATCAAGGGCTCTTTTAAGAGCCAACTGGGGATCCTGTTTCGAACTGCGGGACCCCCCTAAGCCCCAAAGGTCCCTTCTCAGGGCCGCAAGGGCACTTGTAAGTGCCCCAAAGGCCCTTATAAGGGCCACAAGCACCCTTCCAAGGGCCGCAACTTATAAGTACCGGGGAAGAGGGTTCCTGGTTCGAACTGTGGGACCCCCTTAAGCCCCCAAAAGCACTTCTCGGTGGGCATGTCCCTCGCAGAAGGTACAACATACACCCCTTCCCCCCACCCCCAGCGATTTCGGACATTTTCACCAACTCAAGGTTGCCAAATTGAAATGGCCAAGATTAACGCTGATTTATAAACCAGAGCAAGTGTCTGCACGGAAACAGATGACATGTGATTCCATTGGTAAATCCTTCTGGCAATAATGATCTATGGGATGTGGATGATAATAACAATCTACCACTAGAGATGGACGAAACTCTGAAAACGGAAGAATTTTCGATTATTATCGAAGGTTTGAGGCTATTTTCAAGGATTATCGAAAATAATATTGAACATTCAATAATCCTCAAAAATATGATCGGATATTTCGATAATCCTCGAACGTTCGATAATTATAGAAAATTGGTTCCGAAGTCCCAAAATCTGGACGATCCATCCGAATACGGATGGATCATTTGGATTTCGTGACCGAGGGGTTCCGTGTCGGATCCAGGTCAGAGTCAGACCCGGACCCCATCTCTATCTACCACTTGATGAGGTTCAGCTATAACTACAGCAGGTACTGTATGTGGACCTATAGATGATTGATATTGAAAGACGGCTTGTGCAGGTTCTCATTCATCCAGGTCATGGTATATCTGTGATATTCATTTCTATAAACTGGACTTGAATTTTTGTTCTTGAAGATTATTACATGAATTGGTAACCAGATATTTAATGATAAGCTCTCTTCCATTTTGGCAAATGTATCTGCCTCCTCCCTCTGCTCAATAAGCTTTTAATAAGCATGTGCAGTAGAGGCATCAGAGGAAACAAAAGTCAATCATTGGTTGTGATGTGAGCAGTCACAGCCTTGATTGACTTTATGGAGGGCGGAGCCAACTTACTCTTCTAGAATCAAGACAATAATGATAATTAAATATCTAGTTAAAGTACATCTAATAATGTGGTAAATATATATCAGTTGGGGTATTTTATAAAGATAGTTAAAGGCTTGCAATCATTTTCTGTGGTATTTTCTGCCTATGGACACCATATGGAGAGAAATACATTTTATTTAGGCTTGGGGCTAGCTTTAAAAACAATAAAAGCAAAATGATACTATGATAGTTACATAGTAATTAAGGTTGAATAAAGACATACGTCCATCAAATCAAACCTTTTCACCCTCATTTTGAACCCTACCTAATAGTTGATCCAGAGGAAGGCAAGAAAAAAACAGCTAAATAGGAGGGGGGGAAATTCCTTCCTGACTCCAAATGGCAATCGGAACATTTATCAACATTGAATCTGATCTGCCATTCAGCTGCCCATTTTGATAATTTATCGAGGTCAGCTTGAAGCAACTGCACATTATTTAAAGTTTCCAAAGCTCTGCATAGTTTAGTGTCAACCACAAAGACAGAGACTTTGCTCTCAATGCCCCCTTCTAAGTTATTTATAAACAGATTAAAAAGACGTGACCCCAGTACGGAATCCTGAAGAACTCTACTTAGAACTTTAACCCACATAGATGCAGCTTCATTGGCCACCACTCTCTGTGATCCAATGAACAATTGTAACATAGTAACTTAGTAATTGAGGTTATATAAAGACACATGTCCATCAAGTCCAACTTATTCACTTTTTTATTTTTATTTTTTTTAAACCCTTCCTAACAGTTGATCCAGAGGAAGGCAAAAAACCCAGCTAAAAAGGTGGGGAAAATTCCTTCCAATGTCAATCGGAAAGTATCCCTGGCTCAAGCAGATCTACAGTATATGAATTAATACCAGTAGTTCTCAATATTTTTTCGTTTTAGAAACTTATCCAGGCCATTTTTAAAGCTATTAAATGAACTTGCCATTACCACATCTGCTGCAAGTTCCACAGTTTCACCGTTCTCACTGTAAAGAAACCTTTCCTAACCTGAAGATGAAACTGTTGAAATATATGGAACAGCATTTAAGTTTTTCTTCCAACCTTAAAGGATGTCCACAAGTCCTCTGATATGACCTATTCGTGAACAATGCACCAGAGAGTCTATTGTATGGTCCATTCATATATTTGTATAAGGTGATCATATCCCCACGCAAACGTTGCTTCTCCAATGTTAACAGCCTTAACTGCCTGAATATTTAAGCACCTCCATTCCCCTTATTAATTTAGTTTCCCTTCTCTGATCTGCATCCATTTCCAAGATGTCCCTATTGTATATGGGAATCCAAAACTGCACAGCATATTCCAAATGAGGGCTTACCAGTGCCTTGTAAAGAGGGAGAATTATATTTTTCTTTCTTATGTCTATCCATGTACAAATGTTTTTTCTAGGCCAACAGTCCTCAGTTTATACATTAGTCACCTATGTGGAACAGTATTAAAGCTTTATCAAAATCCAAGTATACTACATCTACTGCTATGCCTGAATCTAAATTCTTACTCACTTCTTCATAAAAAAAAGTAAATTTATCTGGCACGATCTATTTCTCATAAATCCATGCTGACTATTACTAAGAAGATCAGTTCTGGAGACAAAGTCATGGATATGATCCCCTAACAAAGTTTCCAGCACCTTCCCTACCACTGATGTTAGGCTTATAGGTCTATAGTTACCAGGTTGGGAACGACTACTTTTTTGAATATTGGTATTACATTGGCTTTTTTCCAATCCAGCGGCACATCACCAAACAAAAGTGAATCTGAAAAGATAAGAAACAGTGGTCTAGATAAAACTGAACTAAGCTTTCTTAACATCCGAGTATGTATTCCATCCATTCCTGGGGCTTTATTGATATTAACTTTGTCTAATTGTTTCTGTACCATATCCTTTGTCAGCCAGAGTGAATATTCCTCATTTATACCCTTCATATTATTACAGTCCCTACTATAAGGACTAGGATTCTCTAGTGAATACCGAGGAAAAAAATGGTTTAGCACATTAGCCTTCTCGGCATCCTCTATAACCATCTCAGCCCCATTAATTAATCGTACCATATGCTCAGTCCTCATCTTTTTTTACTATATTTTAAAAAAACATTTTGGGGTTAAACTTGCTTTGTTCTGCTAGTTAGCTTGATCAATTGCTGTCTTGCACTCCTTATTACAAATTTTAAACTCCCTGTAAGCCTGTTCGGTTCCCTCGATTACAAAAATTTAAAAACATTTTTCTTTACACTTGTTCCCTAAAGGTATTAATTTAGAAATGTAAAAGTTTAATATCCCTTTAAAGGTGGTCCACTTCTGCTCAATATCTTTACATTGGAACAGAAGTGATTCCTTTAACAACATAAAATTAGCTTTCCTTAAGTTCAAAGTTTTTGTTAACCCAGTGCACGATTGCTTTTTGCAACCTATATTAAATTACACTATATCATGAGCACTATTCCCTAAGCTTCCCATTACCTTCATCTCCAAAATGAACTCAGGGTTATTAGATATCACCAGATCCAACAATGCATCCTGTCTAGTAGGAACTTCTACCATCTGTGAAAGAAAATGTTCATAAAGACGATTTAAGAACTTGATGCCTTTTGAGGTGCTGGCAGTTCCCTTACTCCATTCTATGTCAGGGTAATTGAAATCCCTCTTAACAAGAACATGTCCCATACCAGCAGCCTTTGCCAACTGCATATGGAGATTCATTTCCACATCCTTACTGGCATTTGGTGGCTTATAACATACACCAACAATTAATTTACCCATCTTCTTGCTTCCTGTACACAGCTCCACCCATATTGTTTCTGCCTTATCGTCTAGCTCCCATCTATCTCATCTTTTAAATTTGGCTTCAATTCTTCTTTAACATATATACATACTCCTTTTTTTAAATAACTCTGGCATGTCTAAATAAGGAGTATCCTTCAATATTTACTGTCCAGTCATGTGAATCATTTATACATGTTTTTGCTATACTAATCACATCATACCTTTCCTTTAAAGCTATCAATTCTAGTTCTCCAGTTTTTCCAGACAGACATCTGGCATTTGTAAACATACATTTTAGATTATCATTCAATTTACTTCCAAACTTGGACGTACATGCCTCCTTATCCTCTATTTCCTCCCCCATTTCCACCCTCCATTATCTTATAAGCCCCCTGATCCCTAATCCCTCTATCTAGTCCAATGTACCCTCCCCCCTCATACCTAGTTCAAAATCTCCTCCAACCCTCTAGCCATCTTCTCCCCTGAAACAGCTGCGCCATAAGCATTGAGGTGCAGTCCATTTCTACTAAATAACCTGGAGCCAACAGAGAAGTCAGCCCAGTTCTCTAAAAAACCAAACCTCATCTCCTTACACCCCCCTCTTAGCCACACCTTTATACTCCTAAGCTCCCGTTGCCTCCCTAGTGTATTTCTGAAAACACTACACTTGAGGTCCTTATTTTTAACTTTCTCCCTAACTCTCTGAAATCATTTTTAAGGACTTCACCTCCACCTCTAATTTTGTCATTGGCACCAACGTGAACCGAGACTGCAGGTCACTCCCAGTCCCACCTAATAATCTGTCTGCATGATCCAAAATATGTCGAACCCTAGCACCAGGCAGGCAACCACACTGTTCTGCACGTAGGGTCTTGACAGAAGATTACCCTATATACCCTTCTAATAATAGAGTCCCCTACCACTACCACCTGCCTATTTTTCCTAGCCACCAGTTCTCCCTCCCTTGTATTAGAGATACCCCTAGATGCTCAAGGTAATGGCCCGCTACATACATGCTACTTCTGAGCCATCGTCCTCCACATCTTCGCCTAACATGGCAAATCTGTTGGGATCGACCAGCTGGGAAGAAGCAACCAAATCCTTCCATCCCCTAATTCCCCTGGTGACCCTTACAAATCTACTCTCATTTACCATCTTATCTGCCCCATTTCTACCCTCCAGTTTACTGACCGCTGCCAGTACCTGCATTTCCCCCAGGGTTGCCATGTCCTGCAATTCTGCAAGTTTCCCCTTTAGATTCTGCACCTCAGAATCCAAATGGGCAACCCACTCACATCTGACACATACATAGGTCCCTTGGTGCGGCTGCTCCAACATTCCATACATGCGTCAGGATGCACATTGCGTGACCCCAACAAAACTGTCCATAGTAAAACAGCAATACACAGCAACAGCTATACACAACACAGAAGCAACACAGAAGCAGCAATACACAACAATCTTGTTCTTAAACTCTTTCTTGTTCTAAGGTTTTGTTTCTTAATGCACCCCTTAAAGGGCATGTCCACCCCCAAAACTAAAATTTAACCCCTTACTGGCCATATCAAGTAGTTTAAAACAATCCTTACCTTACATTCCTGCTCAAAATAGTTCCCCTGCTGTGCCCCTCCAAAGTCCAGGAAACTGCTGTGTAGGAGCAGTGTGTGACTCATGCTGTGCCTGAGACTTCCTCAACCTCATCAAGGTTGAGGCATGCTCAGTGCAGCCCTCCCTGCCTCTCAGCCAATCACGGACACGGCTGCCGGTCCCGCCCCCTGCTTTCAATTCCATGCAAGCAGAGGGCCTGAACACTGCAGCGGAGGAGAGAGGGCAGGTAAGTAAGAATCGGCGGACTTTCTAACAATTATATTAATGCGGTTGGGGCTGGGGGAGCATGCCCTACCACATATCAAAAGTAAAATTTTGGGGTGGACATGCCCTTTAAAAACAGACAAACCACTTTAAAACAGAAAATCCCTTTACAAGTAAATCACCAAGAGCTCATAAATCACTCAGCAAACAGGACTTATGTGTGAGGTTCAAAAGATGCAGCATCTTCCTTGTGTCCCAGCATTAGAATACAAGTGCAGAGCAATGGTGCTGGTAATGCCATAGCTCACAGTGTAAACAGGAAAACATCACCCCTTATACTGCTGTCATTTTCAAGGTAGGAGTGTGCTCTTTTTAAAAATGTACAGAGACCACAGTTCCCCTTTTAAAGTAATAGTTCACTCAAAAGTGAACTACTCCTTTAATGTATTAATTGAAGCCTGGGAGGTTAAGGAGCTATGCCTTACACCCCGTTCATCAATCAATTGAGCAGGAGCCAGGGATGAAGATAAGTATATTTACCTTTTGCGTGATTAACCGCTGCAGAGCTGAAAATCTTCAACCGCTTCTGACCACCCTATAGTGAATTAGAACCAGGAAGTGGTCAGGACCTGTCATATACTTACCTTCGTCCCTGTCAACTGCTCAATTGGGATGTTGTATACATTCGACTTTAGATATATCTGCTTTGAATATATGTATTATACTGGGGATTCCTTTGATCTATTCTTTACCTCCAAAATCACCCAAGCTACAGGAAAAAAAAGATATAATAGTAATAAAAAAAAAAAGCTTCAGACTAATGCATTCTTTTACAAATAGCTGATTAAATCAGTGCTTTTGCTTTTCTAACCACCAAGCCAATCAGAGGCAATTATGTTGAAAGTTCCAAATAGTCATAGAATTTCAAATAAATAAAATACATTTTCGGGAATGGA
Organism: Hymenochirus boettgeri; assembly: GCA_019447015.1. Lineage (NCBI taxonomy): Eukaryota > Metazoa > Chordata > Amphibia > Anura > Pipidae > Hymenochirus > Hymenochirus boettgeri. The sequence goes on along the minus strand of CM033470.1, from coordinate 208,587,909 downwards.
ATTTACATTTGTATTCTTCCACAATAAAGTCAAGCCATCTAGGCTTTTTTGTGTGGATAATCTTGCATATGAAAACCTTATTTTATATGGTGGTTAGAATATTTCCATCTACGTTTATGAAAAGCAGTGGGAACTTTTTAGTCAGATGAAAACATCTCAATATCTTTATTTTCTATGAAACATACAGTAGCCGTTAAGAGCTTCTCTAAAATGATTTTTATTGGAAATATAGAAACATACTGTAATATTTATTAGCAATTTATTTAGAGATTAGCAATTTATTCAGAGTCCAGTTTATATCTTTGTAACCAACATAATATCCCTAATACCTAGCAAATAGCTTGATTTTCTTTTTATCCTCATTGCCCTGATATATATTTCATGGTCCTTGTCCATTCACTTTCGCAATTTGTGACCAGTACAAATCATTAGCCTTTGCCATATCACTTGATTTTCCTTGTTTCGGAGATTGGATTTTAACAGCAGGCATACATCACGAGTGGCAGCTGAATACTACTCTGCATGCGTTTGATTGGGTTTCCATGTAAAGACAATGGTTCTAATAAAAAAGCAAACTGATTTGGAGGATAAAAGGATCAGTTTTCTCTCTTGGCAAAATTAAAATATTTTTGAGTTTGAGAGTTGGTTATTCAAAGTGAAAAATGAAAATTTATATCATCATGTCTAAAAAAAGAATTACCCAGAGCTGCTATTACTCTAGATCTCCCTTATGCAGCACGGTGGCTCAGTGGTTACTGCAAACTGGATTTCGGGCCTAGGCACTCCTATTTGCAGTTTAGCCGCTTTCTTCAAAGGTGCTCCATTCTCAGGTCCTCTACCATGGACCTACTGCTATAGCACAAGCAACAAAGTACATGAGAGGGGCACTCTTCCGTGAATACAAAAGTCTTTATTAGATCACATCAACACAACGTTTCAGGGACACACTGTCCCTTTCATGAAAGGGACAGTGCCCCTCTCATGTACTTTGTTGCTTGGCTCAGTGGTTAGCACTGATGCCTTGCAGCGCTGAAGTACTGAGTTCGAATCCACCCTTGGACACATCTGCAAGGAGTTTGTATGTTCTTCCTGTGCTTGCATGGGTTTCCTCCGGGCACTCCGGTTTCCCCAAAATCATAAAGACATACTGATAGGTTGTATGTGTCAAATAAATGTGCTTAGATTGTAACTCTTCAGGGCAGGGCCTGATGTGAATTTATAAATGTACTTTTAAAGCGATACGGAAGATGTTGGCGCTAAATAAAATACACAGTAATATCAATATTCAATATCATATGTGCGTGTACTGTATGTTTTTTTTAATGCCAGCTAATACGCTAGCCTGCTATTTTAATAGAAACCTTTCGAGGTAATCATACCCTTTAAATGATCACAGAGCCGCACAACCTCTGGTGAATAGACCGAGGCAGCTGAGCGAGTGTCTCTTGCAATACACTCCCAGCCACCGCAACCTAGTAGTTAAATTCATGCTAACCGATCTTTACTCATGACTTCAACCCTTCTTTACATATCTTGTTAGCTCTAGCCATTGCTGTCTGGCACTGTTTGCTACAGCTAGGTCTGTTATCTACTAGAACCCTCAAATTCACTTAGCAGTAGCACCAATTAGTAGCCAATTTTTTGGGCATTTTTTCTAAAACGTATGTATACCAAGTTACACGAAAATGATCCCAGCTGTTTGGAAGTTTTTCTGAAACATACATACATTGACTATCTATCTATCTATCTATCTATCTATCTATCTATCTATCTATCTGTCTATCTGCCAACAGAATCCAGCGCACACGTAGAGATTTTGTGAAAAAATGCCTTTAATTGGCTAAATTACATATAGCCTATATTATATATAGAGAGAAAAAGAGAGAGAGAGAATTTGTGCTCACCAACTTGCCCTTTGTTACCCCAGGTGCTAACCATCAATCATGGAGATTCAGAAATTGAGCACTCCTCCGTCCTCTGTATATATATATATATATATATATATATATACACAGTATTAGACAGATCTTTTGAGTATTAAAGGGGAAGTTCAGTGCAAATACATATGCTTTTCAGAAAAAAAGAGCTGTATTTTTTCATCCCAATGACCTTAATTTGCCAATTCAGCATTTTGTCTGTGTATAAAAAAAAATTCAACCAAAATACTGACTTCCTGTTTGCAGGACCCCCAGTAGAGACCGTTATGGTCTTGCCCTTGACCCAGAGCCTGGGTTGATTCAGTTGCTCAGAGGAGATCTGAGCATCTTTGACCCATCCAACAGCCAATCAGTAGAAATAACTGTTAGGAAAAATCCAAGGATGTGGTGCATCCTGGGAACAACAAGTTAGAGCCTGAAATGTCAGCTCACTATTGTCAACAGTAGGGAACAGCAAAGGGTATGAAATCAACTGATTTTTCAAAATGTAAGAGAATATGTAGATTAACTAAGAAGGCATTACACAAACTAACAATTTAACACATATTGATAAGCTCCACTGAAACACTTCCTTAAAATTTGTGGTGTGTATTTGATTTGTCTTCAAGGCTCAATTATAATATTTATGGTTATTTGGGGGGGGGAGTTTGCTTGCTGGGTGGTAAATGTGGGGGGGGAAATTAATTAATAAACCTACCAGTTTAAATAGCTTAGCCATATCTTTGCAAAGAAAGAATCATTATGTGACATCTGTTCATCACCGTGACAAATGTCTAATGTTTGCATCGGGTCAATAAAAGCTTCCATTAAACAAGGAAATTTCCGATCTTAATGTGACTTACTGAGGAGCTTTTAAAGCTGTATGATCAAGAGTGAATTGCCATTTGTTTCCCAGAAGAAGAAATATATTGAGCAGTACAATGATTTGTGGTATTCCTTTCAAGAAACTTTCAAGCCAATTTAAAGATAATGTTTTAAGTGAGCCCATGTGACCCAAAAGTCATCTATCAGAATTCAGTAAAGTGTCCTATTTACAGTGAATGAAAGCATTTATCTTTACAAGCTCTGTAAAGTATATACACTTTTTCTGTAAAAATACAAAATACAAGGTAAAATACAAAATGTCCATGTGAAATTCTGTTTAAAATTAAATATTTGTGTGGTTTCCCTTTGTAACCCAATTAAATTATAAGACTATTTGCTTCACATCTTTCCTTTCTGATTTTGGACAATTAGTTGGGCTTGTTTTAGCCAACTCAGTATTGGCCGTGATATTACTCTGCTATGCATTCTACCAGGTGGCTGGGTGTTCAAATGTGCTATCGCTTTCAGAACATTTTAATGTTTGAATTTGTAATGCAAGGGCTGAGCGGGGCTGTTTTGGAAACTTTTTTTTAATGATTGCTTACATATAATATACAGATATGAATATTTCAAGTCGAATAAAAAAAAGATTTTATGTATGGGGAAAAATGCAACAAATATTAAAATAAAATCTTTCAACTAACTGTCTGTATTGCAGAATCAAGGGAGTGGGTGGGTCATTTTTTATTAAACTAAAGCTGAGATGCTGTAGTTATTGGTCGGTACACAATACATCAGAATCCAGTGACAATATTTAAAAGATTACAATGTATAAAATACATGTTGAATACATGCCCTATAGAAAAGCAAAATGCAGGATATAACCAATAAGAAAAGTTTCAGCTTTGTCTCACATACTTCCCCCACCCCACACACACATTCTTAAATTTAAAATAATAAAAATGAAACATCTGTGTAATTGCCCTGGGGTGGTCGCTGCACTTCTACAATCTGAACTGTATTTCTTTCATGATTGGAAAGTAAGAAAAATCTAAATCAAAATCTAAAGAAAGAAACTTATTGATTCTAGCAAGACAAAAGACAGTAATCTCACAAGTCAGGTATCAATTTCAGTCCATCACAACCTTTCAAGAGTACAGCTGGTTGTCCCATATGGCAAAAGGTAATGTACCCTTACAATAAAATAATAGGATTTTTGGAAGTCTCAGAGGAATTTCATGACCTTTATAAAAGCACTTGACCTGTGGCCTTGTGTTTTTAAATGGATTTGATACTCCTCAGTATTTACAGAAGGGGGGTACATTATCCTCTATACAATTGCCACGCATATATGTATGTATATATTTATAAAGTGCCACTTGGGGCGCTGTACAATATAATACAAAAATCCATACAAGAGGAACAAATTCTAGAAATAAATATATAAATAAGTATGAACATCAAAAAGTATGTTTGAATCACGTAGCATAAGGAAAGAGGTCCTTGTCCCATAGAGCTTACAATCTAATTAGGTGAGTAAGATGCAGATACATGGGGAAGTGCCATAGTAAGAACTGGGGCAGTGTCAGTTAAAAAAACCCTATGCTGTGCTCTGAGAGGTAGCATGTGAAATTACAGTAGATGTAAACCTGTTTATTGATGTTTCTTGGTGAAGAAAGGGGAATAGAATTTGAGAGGATGGGAGCCACAAGAGAAAAAGGTTTTAGGCAAGAGATGAGGCAGTGTAAGTGGGAGGTCTGTATAAGAGATGGCTCTGTGGTGAGCGTATGATATGGGCAGGGACATATGGGGACACAAGAGGAAAAAATATAAGGAGCCGGAGAGAGAAGGGATTTAAATGTTAAGAGAAGGATTTTGTAAACAAATGTATGTTCAGGGTATTAGATCTTTAAAAAAAATCACCATAGCTATCTAAGATAAAAGTTTTGCTAGTATTTAAGCATCAAAATGACGCACCTCTGATATTCAGTAATACTTTTTTATTATAACCGTCACAACCTATTTTTGAAAAAAGGCACTTTCATGTACTTCTTGAAAGAAGAACAATAAATTCCCATTTATAAAATCAGTTACTTTTTATACTAGATTCTTTTGGTTATAATGTTTCTTTGCTGCTAATTAAATATATAAAAATTGTACCTAAATATGCAATACAGATTTCATTAGAAGAGGATTAAATGCATACATTGTACATCTACAAATTCTTCTAAGGCCAAAGATTTTGTAATTAAAGTGCAATCACAGGTTACATGGAATTTAATGTTTTCTCCTTAGAGACAGTAATAATGGCACACATATCTTAGATTAAAAAATGTTGCATGGTAAAAAATTGAAATAAGTAATTACCTTGTAATGTTATTATGTCTAAATAAATGTGATAAAACATTATGATTATATTTGTAAGGAATATTTTTAGAATGTGTAAATGATAGAATATTTAATAATATAGACACAGTCTATTGATTGCCTTTAATTTCTTATTGCATGATATAGTGCTATCAGTTCCATCCCCTGACATGTTAAGCATGGAATCTGACATTGCAACACTATTATAAACTGCATGAAATTAAGTGTTATCTTGTGGAGGGATACATATAAAATGGAATTAGCAGGGGCACTTCTAGGGTTTTTGCTGCCTGAGCCAAACTTTATTGCCACCTTTTTTTGCGCTGCCGCCATATTAGAATGGGTGTGGCTTTGTGGGTGGGCATGGCTAAAGTTTTATGATTTTTAACTTAAGTTCTTCAGGCAGTCAACTAGCAATAATGTAAATTACTAGAAACAGATATTACATCCCATTCTCAAACAGCTTGTGTTGCCCCTACCATATTGCTCCTTTCAGGTTTTTGTTGCTCAAATCAGATTAACTTCTTTTATAGCTGGTTCAACTGTTACAATACATTAGAAATGCCATACTTTCTGTAGTATAAAATATTTTAACCAAAAGATTTGAAAGCCTAACCTAACCAGTCTAACAAACTTATCAAAGCTAACCTAACCATATTAAAGGATTTTAACAACATCATATCTGTTACTAGGGAAAATATTTTTCCTTGACTTGTCAACGAACATTTTTTTTCTACAACTGTGCCGTCTTTCCTCTTAGGTGCCGGGGTGCCGCCTGAGACAAATGCCTCACTCTGCCTAATGGTAGATGTGGCCCTGGGAATTAGTTGCAGTATTAGTATTGGACCTGCTTTTAAAATAGGATTTCTTATAATGTACTTGTGAGATTTTCTTTCTTCAAAGTCATGCAACAATTAAAATATGCGTTTTCAGTGGAATTCCCCACAGTTTGCCGTGGTAAATGCTGGGGTTAAAGTTGCACAAAAAACATGTAATACTGGTGAGTGCAACTGTAACCTTTTAATTTTGGCTGCTGTTTGGGCATGCAAGCTATTATTTTCATGTAAAGAGATGTGTTTGAAGATTTTCCACAAACATGCCTACACCAAACCATATCAAGATAACCCTGCAAATATAATTTCAAAAGTGTGGTAACAAATATGACATCAACAATATGCTGCCCATTGTACCAAGTGTAGAGAAACTAGTCTGTGCTATAAGCCTAGACAGAAAGGCTGAAATTGAGTTAATGCAAGTTAACATTTAGACCCTTTGCAAAATCTTACAAATCCAGCATCATATTGAGAAACAAGTTGGAACCTTGAAAAAAGATAAGGCAGAAATATAACACTCCGGATTGTTCATTTAAAATTTACAAAATTTGTATTTTTACGATATACCCAGGTATATATGAAGTGCTACACCCATTTTCTCGATGCCATAACAGAGGGGAGCAAGCATACATTGTCCAGTGGAAGCACACCATTTCTTGGTGGAGATGGTGACATATTATTTAAATCTAGTTATGCTGGCCATACACTAAGAAACATCTAAACAACAGCTTTTTCCACCATTCAATTGCAACATTTCTTGAAACATAGAGGGAACGTTGGGAGAAAAAACTGCTGTGAGGTAAGACATTAGATTGATTTAAAAAGACAAAACAAAGTAAAATCTTCCAAATGTCTAAATCATTAGATGATATGCAAAAGAGTGTGGCTCATTTTGCTTTTTTAAATATATACTTTTTTAATTAATCATCCAAATGTGTGCACTCAGCCTTCCAATACGTTTCCAATATGCCATATAAACTGTTATAACAAGTGCTAAAAAATGCAATCAAATATCATAATAAAGAAAAAATACCATATTAGAAGAATTAATTGATTAAAAACAAAATCAAGCATAACTGATGAATAATATGAGCCATAAAAAATGTAATGTATTGATAATGGGAAATCCTTACTCATATGCCTATACACTGAACGATCATTAAGGCAACATTTAAGTGAACAATATTCATTGAGGCCCTTGGGTTGAACTGTACCGAACTAACCTGGTTTCACACTGTAGTAACATTTTTGATCTGTCCCCACCCCTTTTGGGCACCAATATTATGTGATAACCTGTAGGTGTTGTTTATGTTGAAATTTAAAGGGCTCTTTACCCTACATCTCTGCTCCAAATTGTTCTCCTGCAGAGCCTATTCAAAGTTGAGAAAAGTGAAGAGTAGGAGCTGTCAGTGAGTCATAGCGCCCTACACTACAGGAAAAAACAATCAGGGTGGCGATACCCTTTAAAGGTTTGTAAGACCTATGTAATCCCCATGGTCTTTAGAGAGGGAGTGAACCTTGCTGGTCTGCAGTGTGTATGCAAAGTTAAAGGGCATGTCTACTGTAAAAACAACTTTATTTACTGGATTGCTGTGGCTTTAAATATAAAGGTGTTATGTTTGTCCTATTACATAAACTTGGGCTTTCTAAATGAGTAATAAAAATATTTCTATAAAAATGTGATTTCTAGTTAATGGCTATATTATTATTAGGCATTTTCCCTGTTTTTAAACATCTAAAGAAATAACAGCCTGATGTAGGCATATGAGGAACACATTTAAAGCAACATTTCTACAGCCATAAAGAGCGCCTGCAGTTTAATGTGCTAACATCAGTGCTTATTATATATAGAAGTCTGCCAAATCAATATCCGCATTTAGAACTGGAGAGTGGTGGGGAAAGTAAGAAACATTTTAAAGTGAGGAATTCAAACAGGTTATTTTCTTTCCAAGCTCACACAGTCTATTTCCCCCAAAATCAATACAAATTCAGTCAATAGTGTTGACTCTTGCAGAAGAGGTATCTTTGCCAGGAACTTTAACATAATGTCATTTATATTCTAAGGATTGCATCTGAGCTCTAAAAGCTTAGATTTTCAAGTCCGCTTTGTTTTGACAATACAATATAAGCTGGATAAACATAGAGTGACATATTCTAATAAAAGGTTTTGACTGCACACAGTATCTCTTAATAGTTCTATGGAAAAGAAATGTGCTTTATCCATTACAATAATAACAAAATGTATTATTGTAATGTAAAAAATTAAAAAAAAAAATGTAAAAGAAATTACTGCATTTCAGTTTGTTTACTTAATTCAATTTCTAAGCATTTTTATCAGATGGTATATTCTGTATTAATACTAAATACAAATGTATTTCACTTTCTAGAATAAATAATATAAATAACACAGTCTTCTATATCTTAAACACTCCTCTGGGTTTAATTGTGATAGTGGTTAATTTAAGAGAAATTTCTGTTTCTATGTAGTTACGGTAATAATTATATCTGTCTGTCTGTCTATCCATCCATTTATCGATCCATCTATATCTTATTGATCCATAGATCTTTTGCAATACATTATATTTCTACTGAATATGACCCACCATGACAATAAATTTGATTATCCATTGTTTGCATAGTGGATATATTTTACTGTATATGGTTGGCAGCATTTAAATATTTAGTTTACAGTTCTTAACTTGAAAACCCTGAATATAGTATAAGCAAATGGATACAGGAGTACAGGATGGACATTGTGTCTGCATTAAGCATGTTATTGGCTAGTTAGTCCTTAAGCAAGTTTTAAAACATGTAGTGCTGACTTGCCAATAAAATCCTTACTGCAGATACTATGTCCTTCCTGCTGTATCCATTTGCTCAGTGTTTTTTTTGTACTTGGGGTACACAGGTTATACATTTATACACAGGTTATACATTTGGCAGCATACACAGGTGGATTTGCAAAGATGCCTTCTGGATTAGTTTGAAAACAGTAGGGATAAGCTAACCTTAGATGCTATGGTTTCAAACATACACCTGTAAACAAAATTGAAAATACTTAAAAAGCCTTAAGTTTAAAACAGTATCTTAAATTGGATTTAAAGATAAAGTTCAGAGGAAAATATCACAATTTTTTGAAATTCATGGTTTGTATTATGACAAACAAGATTATGACAAACAAGAAAAGAAATGATCAATGCACATTCCTGGGCCCTAAGCACTTGAGGAAGGACAAGTGGGTCAGAAACATGTAGCACACGTGTTTTGCAATAAACCTGTCTTTGTATGTTTCACCTGCAATGTATTGTTTAAGTGTTGGAGGGCCATATTTAAAAACCTCCGATACCGCTGGTTTTCGTTACTGTACGACCATGGAAGTAGTATACTATAACATGTGGTAATAAACTTCTGTAATTATATTCTACGGGCGGTTGTAGATTTACGTTTGCTATCGTACATTTACAAGATTTCCGATAGCAATCATAAATTAACGACCATTAAAGAAGGCAAGTGGGAAGGTCTCTAGCACTCCCGGTCAGCTGCAGCAATATAAGTGGAAAGTGTAGCTTCTTAAAGGGGAATATTGGAGGGTAGGAATAGTGTGTTTTATAGAAACCACATGGTGCAGAACTGTAGGCGGAGGATAGTGAAGTGAACCTGATCTTGACACAGTTCTGTGCAATGCATTTCTCATCAGTGTACCTTATTAAAGGGAATGTTGGAGGGTAGGAAGAGTGTGTTTTTTGATTCAGATTCAGTACTACAAAGCTAAGCTTAGAAATGCATTACAAAGAGAAATGCATTGCACAGAGCTGTGCGAAGATCAGGGTATTGTCCTCCACCTGCAGCACTGCACCATGTTCTATAAGTGTATGTATTAAAGGGGAATGTTGGAGGGTATGCAACTTGCAGCTCTGCACCATGTTATTTTTATAAATGTACATATTAATAGGAATTATTGGAGGGAATGCCAATTAAAGGGATACTATTAGAGGGAATGCAAACATGTTCTATAAAATTAATTGCATTGCACAGAGCTGTGCACCTGCAGTTCTGAGCTGTTTTATTTTATAAGTGTATAATTATAAGTGGTCTGTTCAATTCTACTGGGGTTGCCAACTTTCCCTTTAAGACTCAAACACAGGGCTAGCTCCCACTAGCACGTTTTGGATTGTGGTTTGCAATCCGATTGTGCTAGTGGGAATGCAGGCATGTAATAGCCTATGGGAACAGCCCCACTACATGCGATGCGTTTCCGTGTGCTATTGGAGTGCATTCGATCACCATTTTTGTCTGTATTGCATGCGCTCTGCTAGGGTCCAATTGTGGAAGCGCAACACCTATGCACAGAAATGAGCACGATCCAGCATTATTGGGAATGTGTGTCCTCCCTTCCATTGCCTTTATTACATGGTGTATGGCTAAACTGAAATCAATGCAGCTTGCATTACACTTTTAAGGGCTAGACCACACAAGCTCGTTTTTCAGGCGATTGTGATTTTCCAATTGTATTAAAAATGCAGCAATGCACCAAAATCTTGTGATTTCGAGTATGTTGTGATTCCCGCATTTTTATAATGAAAACGGACAAATCACAAGTGCAGACGCATATTGACCACGTGCAATCAGGTGCGCTGCAGTGTGGCCGTGCCCTAAATGTACATTTCAGCAATACACACACTAATATAAATGGTAGAGTGCAGAAATAAACACATACAAAGACACAGTCTCTTGCAGAAATGCTCACAAATATAAAGGGTTAACAAGTTGCTTCCTAAATACACATGAAAAGGGTTAACACCTTCCCCCACTCTGTTTGAGCAGGAAAATGTGCTAATAATATTTACTGCTATCTCTGATGATTGGCTGGGAGACACTGACAGGTGGAGACTCTAACATGCAGCTAAGCATAAGGGGAGTGGGAAACAAACACAAGGTAGCTAGTTAGCATGTGCAGAAGGAGTTTTGTGTCCAGGACCACCAGGAAGATGCAACACTAGAAGCCACCCGTGACATCATAGATTGCCAGTACTCAGAAATGTTCTATAAATAATTTCTACACTAAGAGGCCGAATTCAGAGGTGAGAGTCAAATGGTTTTACTAAGTGACAGTTATAGAGTCTGTGGAGATGCCTTTGTATTTTGGGTTTAGTTCTCCTTTAAAGCCATATGTATTTGCACTGAACTGCCCCTTTAATAAGTACCAGTTAGATCATATGCTCTTCAAGTCAGGGGCCTTTTTTCTATTGTTCCATCCCAAAACCATTTAATTATTACTAATTAACTATTAGCTGGCTATACACACCATGTAAATAACTGACCCGTATATGCCAGGCTTATGTTTTCCCAGGTCATTTAATTTGCATTATGCCTCTTGTAAAAATACACTCCCCTTTGTCTCCTCTAAGTTAAAAATGGTGAAAATTCCTACTAAAAGGGATAATGTTACTCTGGCAAAGTAAGTTGCTTAAAAAGATCTCTATACTGTTTACTTGATCGGCTATTATGGACCCAGGACTGGTACCTTAAATGGGCTAATATGGTGTAAGCAAGCTTGGTTGAAACAATACTTATATTTACCATATGGAATTTGAGGGGGGGTGCAGTGACTGTATAAAACTGTATAAGGGGTGATGCCATACTGGCTGTTAAATGACCAAGTCAGTGTAAAACACTTGCTAACAGATGTATTTTTAGGTTAACGTGGGTTTTATGCTAACTTTACAGGTCCTGCGAGATTTCCAAAACTTTATGGAAATTTCGCAGCACACCAGACGCACAAAAATGATGCAAGAAGTTACCTTTTGCACTACTATATAGTGAAAAACCTACCGTCTATTTGCAGCTTACCTGACTACGATCCCTAGACGCAATAAATTTTGCACAGGGATTATTGAATTGAGTGATCTTGGGCAGGTAAGTAGGGCTTTGCATATTGCATTGCCCTCTAAATCTCTAACAGTAATGTAATAGCTGCTGTCACTGAGGCCTGGGTGGGTGTTTTCTATTTCTTTTTGAATATATTTATACCACTGTATCAGTTTGTGCTGTAAATTTGTTAAAAAAGCTGTGAGTTTTATACCATGTTGTGTTGCTGTACACTCTGTTGTTTTGAAAACAACCACTTTGTAGGCATATTTTTGTTCTTCCTTTAAACAAGCTTACATGCACACTAGAATTCTGAATAGAGCCTCAAGTAAAGAAAAGGTGCTCAGTGTTTTCTTCTGTTAAAATATTGAAGAGACCTTGACACCAAAGAAAACATGTGTCTTGTAAGGAACATGACATTTCAGCAAAAACTTAATCTTATAATATGATGCTTTCTAAATCCGATAATGGAAGCAATTTAGTAAATTGGTTTGAAGGCATATTAAGTCAGTGCAGGAACTATAGTCTGCATCACTGATAATGGTATTTAGGCACTTGCTAGTCCATTAGCACTATTTTTCATAAAAGAATAGAAGAAAAGGTAAAAAATGGTTCATGCTCCCACATACACAGAACATGCTGTGTTACAGTTGCAAATTTAGCTTCATAAACCATCATTCTTTTACTTTTCCCAAGTTTTTTAATTATAATTTATAAAAGTGGTATTTATAATAAGTCAATTGCAGAAATCAAAATAGCAGTACAGTGTGTCTCTATACTATAGGCTTTGTAGGTGATGCAAGTATATATATATGTGTAGAAAAGGGAATAATTGAATGAACCCTATTTAAGTTAAAGGAGCTCTATGAAAGTAAAGATCCATGCTTTTTAAGTTATTCACTGCTGGGTCACAAACATTATCATTTTTACATCCCTATCTTCAAAGTCAGTGACAATGGGCATAAACAAAAACAACACGTTTTAGGCAGAAATACGCATACTAGTGTCAGGTGTTAACTTGGTAAAATATATCTGTGCCTTAAAGGAGAACTAAACACACATTTTTAAACCCAAGAATCTGAAAATATCCCCTATAAAAACACAAATGAAGTGTTCAATCTCACCACAGTAAATTGCATTAAAGTAAATGTAACCCCCTAAAGAACTGGATAAAAGAATTGTGTGTATGTACAGTGACTGCCCACTCCAGTATCCTGCAGTATCTTAGGGCTGAGCATGTGTAAAATACACAATGGCCAGTGACCACACAGTGTGATACCATATCAAAATAAGAGGTGAAACACAGATAAAAGCTTTTATATTAAGGTGCTCTTCCTTCTGAAAGGGTGTTGCTTTGAGGCTTTAAACATCACAAACAATTTTAAACGTCTCAAAATGACCATTCAATTTTACTATGCTCTATTAGTCTTAAATTCTGATTTGAGGAGTTTAGAAAGATGACCAGTGCAACATCTTCAAGAAGCAAAATTCAATTGAAATTGACTACAATGAAAACCACAGATATGCCATTACCTAGGTGAATAAGAACCTTCACAGACTCTTTTAGTAATTTTTAGAATTGAGGTATCACCAAGAATTGCTTGCTATATACATATACATGTATTTGTCTTTTTATTTTGGTTTGGTGAATTTTGCCATTTTTTTATATTCTAGTATTCTTTTCTTGTTTTAAAAGGACTGTTACATTTGCTACTGTCTCATAAGGGTAACTGAGCTCTTATGAGGCAGTAGTAAATGTAATTAACGGACAGCTAAATGCTATAAACTTTAGATAAGTTGATTTCCCATCTACACACATTTACTTCCATCCAACTGGAATGCAATCTAAGAGTTATTGTTATTGGATGTAACTAGGTCTTTAAGCCAAGCAAATTCATTAACTAATGCATACGTGGGAACAAACTACTTTAAGCATATGTGGCATTTTAAGGCAATGTCATAATCACCAATACTACAGGTAAGATAAGGTAGTTATGTATAGAACAACATGTAAAAAATGTTATGTTTCCCTGAGGGTTAACATAAAGTAATTCTTGAAAGCCATAAATTAAGTATAACAATGACTAAAGTGGTAAGCTCCATTAATTTCTTGATCTATGCAGGTCAGAAATATTTATGAGCTCATATATTGATGTTTTTAGGAGATAACAGGTTCTCGAAATCAATATAAAACCAAATAATATATACTGTATGCAACTTGAGTTTGCTGTGAATTAATTATTAGTCCAAGGAAAATCATATTTGTGCAAACGTCCTGAATCTTAATTTAACTATATAAACTATTATAGATATTTATTATTAATTAAAAAAATATTAGGTATGTTTAGAGTAACAGTACAGATATTTACAAAATGTTTTTTTTTAATTTCAATTAATGATATATGTATACAAGTGCTTAGTTTAGAATAAGGAGTAGATATTGTTGATTTAATATATATTATGTCTCTGAAGTCCAAATATATGGAGGCTCCGAGGAATCTACATGGGAATCAAACATCAAAGGATTTCCTCCTGAATGCTGACAAACTAACAAATTTAACTTTCCAGCTGGGTGAATAGGTAAAATAAAAACCTCCTTGTGCTCCTAGACATTTTATAACTCCCACATTAAAATTCCAAGTGAAAAATAAATAAGCAAACTGTTTGTTAGATAAAGGACCAAAGGGAAAGGTTAAAATTACTCAAATGTAATGTAAACCAATAAATAAATTCATTTAAAAAATCAGTATTTTTATAAAATATTTTTACAACTAGGAATCACTGGGCCCCCTCCAGTAAAAATAAGATGGAACACCTATCCCTGCTTCATCTACAGTGGTTTTTATAGGAGGAGGCTATATCTGTCATAGGGAAATAAGAAGATAGGGTTCCCCTATGGTCACAGGGTCTGCTTCCCGTGTAGTCATGCCCCTGATTCAGGGCAAAATCTGGCTTATCAGTATGATAGAAATAAAGGGCCACATTTATAAACCCATGCAGGTTCATGCTTATTAGAATGATAAAATATAAATTTTTAAAGGTATTCCATGACAGTGGTATTATAAGATACATTATAAGATACGAAAACATGCCAAATGTGGTATCTCCAGGACTCCAGGGGAGTTTTACACCAATTTTAGTGATGTATCCCGGTTTCAAAATGAACTTGGTTTCGATTCGAAATTGCCGGTTTTGAAAATCGTCAGATCCAAAGGATTTTTACCAAAATTTCCAAAACTCAGAACTTTTCATCCAAAATTTAAACATTGAAAATTCCATTCAAAACTTTGAAAATACCATTAGAAAATTTCTTAAGAAATTTTTAAAAATATTATGAAATATTAAAAAAATTCAGATTCAATCAAATTTTCAGGGCTTCGATAAATTTGGCTATCGTTACAATACTAGCCATTTTCGTTTCGTCTCTTACCAATATTTTACAATAATGAATAATACCATTCCCTTAATTCATTATTTGATTGTGCGTTACATCGATTATGTTTTTTTACAAAGACAATTTAGTATTGAAGTGCTTTTCAAGTTTTTTAAAAGATGTTTGCATGGTACAATTGTAATTAACAATGGTAACACTGGCACAGTTGATCCTGGGTTCGGTTCTACCTTTCTCTTCATTCATAAGAAGTTTGTATGTTTGTAAATCCCATTTAGAAGACACACAAACCCTTTAGCAATTTAAAAATGATTCACGTGTCTTTCAGATGGAATTTTCAGTGGCTGCGTTGGTTTCGATAAGTCATTGTGCAGCCTACTGGAAGCTGTTTAATATTAATTAGCCTGAAATTAAAATTATGCAAAAACTTTGGATTTAATGAGAGCCACGATTGCTTTATTAATTAATTACTGTGGGCACATCGCAAATCAATTGTGTTGCTGTGTAATATTTCCTGCTGGTATCTGTCCTCTTTCTTGTTTATGGCTGAGCATGCTCAGTGCACTTCAACCAGTTAGAAAGCAACTGTGGAATCCTGCTTACTACCTTTCTGTGTTTCAATATTTCATTAGAAGGTCGAAAATTCCTATAGAATGGAAATTCTAAAAATTCAAAATTCGAATATTCAAAATTTGCGAATGAAAAGTCGAAAATTTAGATTAGGTTTAAAACAGATTTTCTGGAAATTCAATCTGGTTTCATTGATGTTTGTTATGAACAGTTTTTGTACTGTAGGTCAGACAATTGTAATTTAGCCTAAATAATTCTTGCAGGTTGTATGGCTTAGTGACCCACATCACATACTTGCCCATACATGTACATTTCCAGGTTAAGTATCATTTTTGAGACTCACATTTAACATTATTCCAGTGTTTTAATATATAATATGTCAATTTAAAAGAGGATTTTATTAAGGATGTCTGAGATGTCAGTACTTTAAATCTCATAGAAAAAAATTACTTTCCACCTTAAGTCCTGGGCATAGATCCAAAAGAAGATCACAAATTAGGCAGGAGAAGCTTCACAGACAGGAAACATCTGCTGTATTGAAGAGCTGGAAAGCATTTACAAGATAAAACTCTACAAAGTCAAATGAACATTTAGTCTCTGCTCTGGCGAAACATTTATATTCAGACTTTTAATTAAAAAAGATGTTGGAGGCAATTTAAATCTGAGGATACATTGCATGTATCATACCTGTATTAGCAGTTGGCTTTATACAATTGGGGCTTTTTTAAAAAAAAAAATAATTTGTTTTGAGGATTGATGCAAGAAATACAAATTACAGTTCTGAATGAAAAAACACCTTTTAATAGATCTGTAAACTTAGAAATATGCCAAAGGTTTTAGTTTTTATACAGGATATGCTTTTTGGTCTACTAGCCATTGATATACAAGTATACAACAGACAAAATTAAGCAAAACTCAATTCCTGCTGTTTTTCATATGTAAACAACAGACCAGATTTAGGTTATTTTGTTGATATTTTCTTTCCTAATAATGAGTGTTTTGGTGCTCTGATGTTAACAGAATTCTGTGTTAAAGGAATAGTTCACTCGAAAAGTGAACCATTCCTTTAATGTATTGATTGAAGCCTGGGAGGTGCATCCATCTCTAATGGTCATTTACAGAGAGCCACTGTTACTCTCTTTTGTCCTTGTATATACCATGACCATTGTGGCTCTTCATACATTGTAAATGGGTTAACCCAGTATGGGTCTTTAACAGATGACAACAGCTATCCATGCCACCTTTGTCTTATATTTCCAGTAAAATGCCTGCGGATTTATAAGGTGTTCAAATAAAAATAAAAAAAAACAGAGATGTCTTGTTAAACCAGTGTTGACAAAATTACTGGTTTTGACATTTGAGACTTAAAGGAATAGTTCACTCAAAAAGTGAACTATTCCTTTAACGTGTTGATTGAAGACTGGGAGGTGAAGGAGCTATGCCTTACCTCCTGTTCTTCAATCAATTCCCCAGGATCGACGGATCCTTAACCTCCCGGTCTTCAATCAATACATTAAAGTAATAGTTAAATTTTTGAGTGAACTATTCCTTTAAATTAAAGATTTTTATAGATTAGATTATTTTCGGTTAATGGAGAGTGCATGTAAATATTGCAAATAAATATTAAATAAAAAGGTCATGTACTGTGCGTGACATCATATATATATATATATATATATATATATATATATATATATATATAATAGTAACCAGGTGGAGCGGCACTCGTGCTTATCAAACATCGACCACCCGGGTGCTTCTCTCCAATAGTTATAAAGGTAACACGACAAGTAGAGCACTCCTGGGTCTTGTGTCCAAATTCAACCTTTAATATGTGACAAACGGTCAACGCGTTTCGGCCGTGTATTCGGCCGTTCTCAAGGAGCGTTTAAAACAAGAAAGCGTTTAAGAACAACACTATTTCTCTGCTGTGTCTCTGCTGTGTATTGCTGTTTAGTATGGACAGTTTTGTTGGGGCCGCGCAATGTGCATCCTGCCGCATGTATGGGATCTTGGAGCAGCCGCCCCAGGGGACCTATGTATGTGTCAGATGTGAGTGGGTTGCCCATTTGGAATCTGAGGTACAGAGTCTAAGGGGTAAACTTGCAGCATTGCAGGACTTGGCAAACCTGGGGGAAATGCAGGTACTGGCAGGGGCCAGTAAACTGGTGGGTGGAGATGGGGCAGATAAGGTGGAGAAGGAAGATAGATTTGTAAGGGTCACCAGGGGAAGTAGGGGACGGAAGGATAGGGGGGCTTCTTCCCAGCTGGTCGATCCCAACAGATTTGCCATTTTAGGTGAAGATGTGGAGGACGATGGCTCGGAAGCAGCATGTATGGAGCGGGCCTTTCCCTTGAGCACCCAGGGGACGGCCATCACCAATACAAGGGAGGGGGCTAGGAAGGATAGACAGGTGGTAGTGGTAGGGGATTCTATTATTAGAAGGGTAGATAGGGTAATCTGTCGCCAGGACCCTGCATGCCGAACAGTGTGTTGTCTGCCTGGTGCTAGGGTTCGACATGTGGTGGATCGTGTAGACAGATTATTGGGTGGGGCTGGGAGTGACCCGGCGGTCTTGGTTCACATTGGTGCCAATGACAAAGTTAGAGGTGGAGGTGAGGTCCTTAAAAATGATTTCCGAGAATTAGGGGCCAAGTTAAAAGCAAGGACCTCCAGGGTAGTGATTTCAGAAATACTACCGCAGCCACGTGCTACGCTAGGGAGGCAACGGGAGCTCCGGAGTATAAATGCGTGGCTAAGAGAGTGGTGTAAGGAGATGGGGTTTGGGTTTTTAGAGAACTGGGCTGACTTTTCTGTTGGCTACAGGCTCTTTAGTAGTAACGGATTGCACCTCAATGGTGATGGTGCAACTGTTTTGGGGGAGAAGATGGCTAGGGGGTTGGAGGAGATTTTAAACTAGGTATGGGGGGGGAGGGAACGTTTAACTACACAGGGGTAGATAGAGAAGTTAGGGATCTGGGGGCTAGTAACACAACTGAGGGAGGAGAAGGAGGAGGGGGGAGCATAGAGGATAAGGAGGCATGTACGACCATGTATGGAAGTAAATCAATTGATAATCTAAAATGTATGTTTACAAATGCAAGGAGTCTGGCTGGAAAAACCGGCAAACTTGAAATAATAGCGTTAAAGGAAAGGTATGATGTAATTGGTATAGCAGAATCATGGCTTAATGATTCACACGACTGGACAGTAAATATTGAAGGGTACTCCTTATTTAGACATGACCGAGTTAATAAGAAAGGAGGAGGAGTATGTATGTATGTTAAACAGGAATTGAAGCCAAATTTAAAAGATGGAATAGATGGGGGAGCAAACGATGCGGCAGAAACATTATGGGTGGAACTGTGTACAGGAAGCAAGAAGGTAGGTAAATTAATTGTTGGAGTGTGTTATAAGCCGCCAAATGCCGGGGAAGAGGTGGAAATGAATCTCCATATGCAGTTGGCGAAGGCTGCTGGTATGGGGCATGTTCTGGTTATGGGGGATTTTAACTACCCTGAAATAGATTGGAGTAATGGAACTGCCAGCACCTCAAAAGGTATAAAGTTCTTAAATTTCCTATATGAGCATTTTCTTTCACAGATGGTAGAAGTTCCTACTAGAAAGAATGCGTTGTTGGATCTGGTGATATCTAATAACCCAGAGCTCATTTTGGAGATGAAGGTAATGGGAAGCTTAGGGAATAGTGACCATGATATAGTGTCATTTAATATAGGTTGCAGAAAACTAAAGTGCACTGGCTTAACAAAAACTTTTAACTTTAGGAAAGCTAATTTTATGCTTTTAAAGGAATCGCTCCTGCTCATAGACTGGGGGGAACTGTTTCTAGGTAAAGATACTGAGCAGATGTGGACCACTTTTAAAGGGATATTAAACTATAACATTTCCAAATCGGTTCCTTTAGGAAACAAGTGTAAAAAAATTAGGTCCACTCCTGCATGGCTTAATGCTCAGGTAAAAAGGGAAATGGAAAAAAAGAAAAGGGCTTTTAAAATTTTGAAAGCAGAAGGCACAGAACAGGCTTACAGGGACTTCAAAAGTTGTAATAAAGAGTGCAAGAAAGCAATTAAACTAGCTAAAATAGAAAATGAAATACGGATTGCCGAACAAAGCAAGTCCAACCCCAAGATGTTTTTTTAGTATATAAATGGTAAAAAAATGAGGACTGAGAATGTGGGACCATTAAATAATGGAGCTGAGGTGGTTGTAGAGGATGCCGAAAAGGCTAATCTGCTAAACCGTTTTTTTACATCGGTTTTTACTGTTGAGAATCCTTACAGTAGGGATCGTAACAATGTGCAGGGAGGAAATGAAGAGTTTTCACATTGGATAACAGAGGATATGGTACGGAATCAATTAGACAAAGTTAATATCAATAAAGCGCCAGGACCAGATGGATTGCATCCTAGGATTTTAAAAGAGCTTAGTTCAGTTCTAGCAAGACCACTGTGTCTCATCTTTTCAGATTCGCTTTTGTCTGGGGATGTGCCGCTGGATTGGAAAAAAGCCAATGTAATACCAATATTCAAAAAAGGTAGTCGTTCACAGCCTGGTAACTATAGACCTGTAAGCCTAACATCAGTGGTAGGGAAGGTGATGGAAACTTTGTTAAGGGATCATATCCTTGACTTTGTCTCCAGAGATCATCTTATTAGTAGTAGTCAGCACGGATTTATGAGAAATAGATCATGCCAGACAAATTTAATTGGTTTTTATGAAGAAGTGAGTAAGAAGTTATATTCAGGCACAGCTGTGGATGTGGTATATTTGGATTTTGCAAAAGCCTTTGATACTGTGCCACATAGGCGACTAATGTATAAACTGAGGACTGTTGGCCTTGAAGAAAACATTTGTTCATGGATAGAGAACTGGTTACTGGACCGCAAACAGAGAGTGGTGGTTAATGGAGCTACATCTATGTGGGCTAAAGTTCTAAGCGGAGTTCCTCAGGGTTCTGTACTGGGGCCGCTTCTGTTTAATCTGTTTATAAATGACTTAGAAGAGGGCATTGAGAGCAAGGTCTCTGTGTTTGCTGATGACACTAAATTATGCAGAGCTTTGGAAACTTCCAATGATGTGCAAGTGCTGCAAGCAGACCTAGATAGATTATCAAAATGGGCAGCAGAATGGCAGATGAGATTCAATGTTGATAAATGTAAGGTGATGCATTTGGGATTTAATAATCCCTGTGCCACCTACACCATAAATAACTCTGTGTTAAGTGCATCTGAAATGGAAAAAGATTTGGGGGTTCTGGTAGATAACAGACTTAGCTGTAGCAAACAATGCCAGGTAGCAACAGCTAGAGCTAGCAAGATATTGTCTTGTATAAAGAGGGGAATGGAATCAAGAGAGAAAAATATTATTCTCCCTCTTTACAAGGCACTGGTAAGGCCACATTTGGAATATGCGGTGCAGTTTTGGAATCCCATATACAAAAGGGACATCTTGGAAATTGAGGCAGTTCAGAGAAGGGCAACTAAATTAATAAGGGGAATGGAGGGGCTTGAATATGCAGGCAGATTAGACAAGTTAGGGCTGTTTACATTGGAGAAGCGGCGGTTGCGTGGGGACATGATAACCTTATACAAATATATTAATGCCCCATACAGTGAACTCTCTGGTGCATTGTTCACTAATAGGTCATATCAGAGAACTCGTGGACATCCTTTAAGGTTGGAAGAAAAGAAGTTTCATCTTCAAGTTAGGAGAGGTTTCTTTACAGTGAGAACGGTGAAACTGTGGAACTGTCTTCCAGCAGAGGTGGTAATGGCAAGTTCATTGAATAACTTTAAAAAAGGCCTGGATAAGTTTCTAAAACTAAAAAATATTGAGAATTACTGGTATTAATGCATATAGATCTGGTTGATCCAGGGATACTTTCCGATTGCCGTTTGGAGTCAGGAAGGAATTTTTTCCCCCCTTTTTTAGCTGGGGTTTTTTGCCTTCCTCTGGATCAACTGTTAGGTAGGGTTAAAAAAAAAAAAAAAAAGGGAATAGGTTGGACTTGATGGACGAATGTCTTTATTCAACCTTAATTACTATGTATGTTACTATATATATATAACCATATAATGATGTCTGCACTCAGTCTTCCTTCTTCTTTATTATATATTTCATATATGACGGGTGCTTCAAGGAACACAGATACCTCAAATCTGTCCATACAGAAGGTGCTCTGTGAAGCACCGAAACGTTAATAAAACTTTTCGTGTGAAGGAGTGCTTGGAACCTTGTTATTTTCTGATTTATATATATATATATATATATATACACTGTTCCATTCACAGGGACATTAATTTAAAGTCAGGTACAAATTCAAGATGTTCTAAGTAATTTTTAGTCAAGATTCTTGACTAAAGAATATCAACAGGAGCTTAAACAAGCAGGGCTTGTATGGCGTATCTGTAATAAATATTAATAAATATGTGAACTTTTCCACAAAATAAACCATAAACTTTGCATAATATTCACCTACATTTGTTCATAAATAGTTTTTGCCTCTATAAAGCTAACTTCAATAAATCCTCTAAAAAATATATTTAAAAAAATGAAATCTGGTATTATAAGGTATCCTGAATTCAAAATATTCTGGTAAAGCTTTATTAATAAAGAGCACTATTTCAGCAATGAACTCCGTGCACTCCAGCAAATGTCTCCTTCCAAAAGGTCATATTTGGGGACATTTGTTTACATGGTTTATTTTATTACCATTAGTCATCTGGACCTTTTTAAATTTTATACTATACATGGCCTTCCCACTCAAAAAAGAGAAGTAAATAAATACAGTACATTAGAAATAAAACCAATAAAATTACATACTATATGTATCTGTTGTATTCAATTAGATCAACTGGACTTGAAATGTAGTTCTTGAAGACGTTTCGCTAGTCATCCGACTGGCTTTCTCAATTCAGAATGACTTGTACAAGTCATTCTGAATTGAGAAAGCCAGTCGGATGACTAGCGAAACGTCTTCAAGAACTACATTTCAAGTCCAGTTGATCTAATTGAATACAACAGATATACCATGACCTGGATGAATGAGAACCTTCACAATACATACTATATGGTCTAATAATCCCACAATCTAAGTTGTAAACACATTTATTTATTCAGCACATAAAACGTGCACGTATGTGTGTTAATTATTCTGTGCTAAATAAATACGTTAGTAGTAAATATGGTTACAGCTTGGACTGTGTAATTATTAGTCTCTCCCTATCAGACAATGTAATTAATAATATTGTGGGGTACTAGTGGAATACTCCAGGGATTGAGGATTGAGACCCTAGAGGGTCTCAGCTCATATATACATACTGTACTGTATAAACTGTTAGTATGTTAATTCCCAAGATTTTTTTTTGTTTTTTTTCACTTGTGGACTTATGAAAGATATTAACATTTAAAGCAAATCCCATTTCCCATTTTTAGAAATATGCTTCACAGTATTTCTAGTGGTATAGCCTGTATCATTAAAGAATCAGCTGCAAGGATAAAAGAAATTCATTTACTTTAACATAATAAATTCTCATCCTTTGAAAAACTGTGCATTTATATTAGAAGCTCTATCAAGAGTTCCTGAAAATAAGCACATGTAATGTCTAGCAGGGCTGCAAGGTCTACTTTGCGTAGATGAAAAGGGATAAACTATTTAAATGTTTAGTTCTCTGTGGTGATAAACAGAGGTGGAATGTTTCTCTATGTACTTATCGGATATTGAAAAATGTCATCATATAAAGGAACTGTTGAAGAAAAGAAAGGTTACATTTCAGATATTAAGTAAAAATAAGTAATTATAAAAGCACTATATATATATATATATATATATATATATATACAGTGCTTTGAACTTTTTTTCAAATTGCATATATATTAGGCTTGTTAGGCTTGATAAAGGCTCAGAACCAGGAGCCTTTATCAACTGTGCCTGTTATAATGCACAGTTAATAAAAGAGAGAGTGTTTTGAAAAATCCCTGAGTGCATTGAACTCTTTTTGGATTATATGAATTTTATACCTTCTTTTTGCACCAGGGTAATGAGAATATATGTGTAACTAAACTACTATACAGTGAGTGCCCTCACACACACACACACACACACACAATTTGAAAAAATTATGCAACAGGTCCTTTATCATGGACCTTTGTCAAGTCAATCAAAGTGCAACAATGTGATAAACATATATAGACTCTATCAGGGTTATTCAAATTAGCTTTCAAATGTTAAATAAGATTTGATTGGTTGGGGCAAAATTAGCACCATTTTAAGAACTTTTATTGAATCTACCTGTAAGTGTATCATGAGATCAAACTAATGGTGGACATGTGATCCAAAATGGGAACCTCACATTATAGAGATATAGGAAGTGAGATATAAGATTTAACCCATTAACAGGTTAGTGAAAGTGAACAAATCTTTTAAAACTGGAGTCTTAAGTAACTAAAGTGCTAGTGTTAAAAAGTGCTCCAATATGAGCAAAAACTATGTAAAATATATTAAAATGTGTATAAAAGATGTGACACTAAAAAACTGGTGGAGTGAAACTCAGCATATACAATGTACAATAAAAAAATCCATCTAATTGATTAAAACCAGAAACAAGAAATTTTAGATACTCTAAATGTAAGAAGTGTTAATGTATAAACTGTAGTGATATAGTCAATCATAATTCATGACTATAGTGTATCAATATTAGTTCAAACTGAGAGGTAAAAAGATCCTACAGTCATTATTGGTGATACTCATCTCTCTTCTAAAAAGCATTTGAAAGAAAAGTACTCGTTCAATCCTAGTGGGCTCAGCGTATTAATTTTTTTTTATCCAATTTACCTTGCGTTGGAGGAGAATATTCGACCTGTCACCTCCCCTTCTTAAGACCGGCACATGGTCAATAGTTGTGAATTTAAAGTCCTTGATGCTATGGCCAACTTGTAAGAAATGCTTTGCAACTGGTTTAGAAGTTTTATCATCCCTGTGAGATTACAGGGACAGGCCACAGGGTATATTACATGAGTGGTAGAACATATTATTCTATGCTTAATAGGGATCTGTTCATTATTATGTGGGTGAGTGAAAGACTCTCCAGTCACCATGTGTTTACATGATGCTCAACGCGTGCATTTAAAGCAACCTGCCTTTTTTAACCAGGTTGCACTTGTACCATAGTTGGATAGAGGATCTATCCAAACCAATACATTTTTCAAACTCTTACCCCAATGAGGGGTTGATCCGCCAAACAATTTCCCAATTTTGTTAAATTTAGTAGTACAAATTAATGTTTTAACCTGAGGATTTCTTTCTTTTTTTTAGTATAGTATTTGAGGTTGAATAAAGACATCCATCCAGTCCAACCCATCTAGCAATATCCTCATTTCCTGCCTAACTGTTGATCCAGAGGAAGGCAAAAAAAAACACCAAATTTATGAAGGGGAAAAAAATTCCTTCCTGACTCCAATTCACAATCGGAAATTTCCCTCGATCAACTCTACTTTATGTATCAATACCAGTAACTTGCAACATTCCTTGTTTGCAGAAAGTAACTCATCCAGCTTTTTTTTAAACTGACCAATGAACCTGCCATAACAACGTCCACTGGAAGACAGTTCCATAGCTTTACTGTTCTCACAGTGAAAAACCCTTTCCGAACTTGAAGCCTAAACCTTTTTTCTTCAAGTCTTAAGGGATGTCCTTGTGTCCTCTGGCATGTTCTATTGGTGAACAATGCACCAGATAGTATATTGTATGGCCCGTTAATGTATTTATACACAGTAATCATATCCCCACGCAAGCACCATTTCTCCAGCGTACATAATTGTAACTTTTTCAGTCTCTCTTCATATTCAAGCTCCCCCAATCCCCTTATTAATTTAGTTGCCCTTTCCATTTCAAAGATGTCCTTTTTGTGCACAGGATTCCAAAATTGCACTGCATATTCCAAATGAGGCCTTACCAATGCTTTGTAAAGAGGGAGAATAACATTTCCCTCCATTGAATCCATACCTCTCTTTATACAATACTATGCTTGCTCTGGCTGTTGCCGCCTGGCACTGCTTGCTACCTTTAAGTTTGTTATCCACCAAAACTCCAAGATCCCTTTCCAACAGGGATTCACTTAACACAGAGCCATTTATAGTTTAAGTAGCACAACGATTTTTAAGTCTAAAATGCATCACCTTACATTTATCAACATTGAATCTCATCTGCCACTTAGCAGCCCAATGTGACAATCTATCTAGATCCCCCTGCAACGATTGCACATCCTCTGAAGTTTTTAATGGTCGACAAAGTTTTGTGTCGAAGTTTTGTGTCGTCAGCAAACACAGAAACCTTGCTGACAATACCGACTTCCAAATCATTAATAAATAGATTAAATAGAAGTGGCCCCAACACAGAACCCTGTGGCAAATTCAGGAATTATCCTGCAGCAAATTCAGGAACTCATCACCTTTTTCTGTGATGGCAGTTCCACTACACCAATCAATGTCAGGGTAATTAAAGTCCTCTCTGTTAGCATTTGGCGGCTTATAGCAGACACCAACAATGACGTTACCCCCTTTCCTATTGCCTAATTCCACTCATATTGCCTCCACTTTAACATCCATATCGCCAGTTATCTCTTCTTTTAAATTTGGCTTCAGTTCTTTTTTAACATAAACACATACTCCTCCCCCTTTCCTTTTTCTCTGTCCTGCCTTTTGGATAGTCGCATCTTCATCTAGCTAGCTATATGTAAAGCTTTGTCCAATACATATGTGGTGTAACCCCTCTGTAAGAAGCATTCTGAGTGTGGCTTGAGAAAGGTCCTTTGGTTTGCTAGCCTTTCCCTAAATTTTCTTGTGGTCTTTCCTATGTAATAAAGACCACGGGGACATGTTATTAAATAAATTACCTTCTTGCTAGTGCAGGTATATCTGGCTCTGATCTTTATTCGTTTCCCTGTGTGGGGGCGTGGAAAGGTCCTGCCCGTAAGAATACCATTACAGGTGGTGCAGTTCGGGCACCTATAGCAGCCCTCTTTCTCCCTTTACTTCCTCCTTTTTGTGGATCTACGCCCTCTAACCTTTTATCTGTTCCTCTAATACCCTCTTCATGTCTGCCCTTCTCCTGTGCTTTGCTTAATGTTCGGTCCCTTTCTAACAAATCCACTATTATTCACAACTTTTTATGTTCTAAGAATTTTCACCTTTTTGCCCTTACTGAAACCTGGCTCTCCCAACATGACTCTGCTATTGAGGCCTCCATTACTACAAGAGGTCTCCACCTCTTGTATACACCTTGCTCCTCGGGTAGTGCAGAGGTGTTGGCCTCCTTCTTTCCCCCGCCTGTCATTTTAATGTCATTTCCCCCCCCCACCGGCCTTCTCGTTTGAGGTTCACACTGTACAAATTTCCTACCCTCTGTTGCTATGTGTAGCTGTGGTATACAGGAACGTATCCACGACTCCCCCAGCTACATTTCTCTCAGAATTTGAGAACTGGCTAACCTTATTCCTCTCTACTGACAGTTTACTGTTCTAATCTTGGATGACTTCAACTGTCACATTGACAACTCTGCTCTATCCTGGCCCTCTCGTTTCCTTCACTTAACATCCTCTTTTGATCTTTGATCAGTGGACAACTACCGGTACGCATAAGGATGGCCACTTCTTCACTAAAAAACTTCTCTGTCTCATCTTTTAAAAGTAATCCCTACCCGCTTTCAGATCACCATCTTATTACTTTTCTTGCTCAACTTTCTCCTGTGTCTCTTGACCCTCCTTCTTGTGTGTATGTCCATAATACCCAGGTCAAAGATCTTCCGGTGCTGGCTTCTTCTCTCTCCTCTAGTCTCTCTACCCTTATGTGTGACTCTGACTTGCTTCTTAACTCATATAACTCCTGACTGATACAATTGATTCACTTGCCCTCTTGCAACCCCGCAATCGATGTCTCTCGAATCCTCGTCCCTGGCTCAGTCCCACATCCTGTTTTATACGTGGATGCACACGTGCTGCAGAGCGTGTGTGGAGAAAGTCTCGTACCCAGACTGACTTTCTCCATTACAAGTTTATGCTACAATGCCTCAACACCGGGTGCTAAACAAAAATACTATAAGACGCTTATAAATAATAACAAATCAAACCCACGCCATCTGTTCTCCATCTTTAACTCCCTTCTCCATCCCTTGCCCACTGACTCTCCTCTCTCCATACTCCCCGCAAGACTTTGCTGACTACTTCCAAAATAAAATAGTCCGTACACAGATTCCTAACCCTCACCATAGCTCTCAGATTCTTTTACCTACACCCCCTTCTATTGCTCTTGAATCTTTTAGTTCTGTGACCCAGTCAGAGGTCTCGTCTCTGCCTTGGTCATGTCCCCTAAATCCCATGCCCTCTTTTCTACTGAAGCACTGTAATCAGGTAGTCACCCCTATACTAACCCACATATTCAACGCCTTCTTGTCATCTGGTATTTTCACTTCCTCCTTTAAACACACCCAGGTAAAACCCATAATCAAAATAGCTTCCCTTGACCCTAATTGTCTTGCTAACTACTGCCCGGTCATTCTTCAACCCCTCCAAGCTACTGGAACATCTTGTCTTTTCCCGTATCGCTAATTATCTTAATTTTCATAACTTACTGGACCCCTTGCAATCAGGGTTTCATCCTGGGAGACAGCCCTGTGCAAAGTTGTGAATGAACTTCAGGCTGCCAAAGCCAAAAGCCACTTTTCTATTCTTATCCTTCTCAACCTCTCCTCTGCTTTCGACACAGTTGATCATTCTCTCCTAATGCAAACTCTTTACTCCTTGGGCATCTGGAATGAAGCGTTATCCTGGCTATGATCCTACCTTTGGAACAGAACCTACTCTATGTCATATGATAATAAAACATCTTCTCCGATTCCTCTTAATGTTGGGGTTCTGCAGGGCTCTGTTCTTGGTTCTCCCTCTATACCATTTCCCTGGGAGAAGTCATCAGCTCATTTGGTTTTAACTACCATCTGTATGCCAATGATACGCAAATATATTTTCCCACCCCCCTGCTTAGTCCTGACACCCAATCACGCATCTCAGACTGTCTCCGTGCTGTCCCCTCATGGACTAACTGATTAAAACAGAACTAATAATTTTCGCACCTAAACCTTGTCCTATCCCATCGTTTTCCAATTCTGTGGAGAACACCCCCATTTACCCTATTCAGTCGGCACGTTGCTTAGGGGTTATTATTGACTCTTCTCTCTACTTTTCCAATCACATAAACTATGTTGCTAAAACCTGTCACTTTTTTCTTTGACACATTGCGAAGATCTGCAGATACCTTTCCCTTCCAACTACTGCTATGCTTATCCATGCTCTCATTCTATCACGTCTGGATTATTGTAACCTTCTGCTTACTGGTCTTCCTGCTTCCCATCTTTCTCCTCTTCAGTCTATACTTAACTCTGCCGCATGCATTGTCTCGCTCTCTAACAATCGGGATATTAAATCTCCTCTCTGCCGCACATCTACCTGGCTCCCCATTAAACAACGCATTATCTACAGAATCCTTCTCTTAACATTTAAATCACTTCACTCTTCTGCTCCTTCTTATATTTCTTCTCTTGTGTCCCCATATGTCCCTGACCGTACCCTCCGCTCATCACAGAATGATCTCTTATATAGACTCCCACTCACACTGCCTCCTCTCACCTTAAACCTTTTTCTCTTTTGGCTCCCGTCCTCTGGAATTCTATCCCCCTCTCTCTATGTCAAGAAACCTCAATTAACAAGTTTAAATCTAACCTGTCAAGCTATCTCTCTGAGCACAGCACAGCATAGGACTGTTGATACTGCACCAGTTATTACTATAGCATTTCCACCCTTTCCTATGTATCTGTATGTTACCCACCTAAGTAGATTGTAAGCTCTAAGGGGCAGGGACCTCTTTCCTCATGTTCCACTTGTATATTTAGTGATGCTCATACTTAATTATATATTTATGTATTTATTTACTGTCCCCCTTGTATGACTTTTTGTATTCTAAATTGTACATCACTGCGTCCCCTAGTGGCGCTAAATAAATAAACATATACATACATAAATACATTGGGGGGAAACCTAGCCCTAGTTTGTATGTCCGTTTGGACTAACAAGGATCTAAGGATTCTACCTCTTCTGTATGTATGTTGAATATAAGTATCCTGAAAAGGGAATTATTTGTCCTTCTGTACAAGGTACCAGAGGGAATTGGTGGCCCATTGTAAGGCTTTGATTTTAGTGTTATATTCAGTCAAAAAATTGACAGTGTCTTTTTTATTCAGTATTCTTACAACAGAGCCATATTTTGGGTACAAGACTTTTTCAATGAATCGTTCCAGTTCATTCTGATTATAGCCTCTTTCGAGAAACCTTTGTTTAAGATCTTCAATCTGTTCTTTTGCTTGTTCTTTATCACTGTTGTTCCTGAACACCTGAAGAAATTGGCTAAAGGGTATCGATCTTTTTAAAGATTCCGGGTGGCAACTCTGTCTATTTAAGATGGTGTTTTTATCCGTAGACTTACGGAACAATGATGTCTGTAACATATTGTCCGATCTTTAAATTCTCAAATCCAGGAAGTCCACTTGTTGAGCATCTATATTGGCAGTGACTTTAATGGGGGTTTGCTGGGAATCAAGATTGTTTATACATGATTTGGCTGAGTCTATGCTGTCTTGCCACATAAAACCATATCATTTATGTATCGTTTGTATAAAATTATATTTGGCGAGTATTTAGAGGTGACGAATTGTGTCTCAAATTGTTCCATAAACAGATTAGCCACTGATGGGGCCACATTTGACCCCATTGCGCTGCCAGATGTCTGTTGAAAATCTAAATCTCTAAAGCAGAAATAGTTATTATTAAGTATGAAGGCTAGTAGGTCCATGAGAGATTCGATCGGTGGTTGATGATGTTCACGCCAGACCAACGCAACTCTGCACACCTCTACCCCTTCCATTTGTGGTATAAATGTATAAAGACTTGTTACATCACAGGTCATTAGTATATCATTTGGGGTTAGGGTTATGTTTTCCAAAAAACTTCTCAATTGGCTGCTATCCCGGATATATAAAGCCATCTTTTTGACAATAGGCTGAAGAAATGAGTTAATATATTGAGCTACCGGTTAAAATAGTGATCCTAGTGCTGACATAATTGGACGGCCTGGGGGGCTCTGAAGGGTTTTATACATTTTCGGTACAATATATAGTAGAGGACACTTGGGAAACGTTGTAGTAAGGTATTCAAAGTCCTTCGGAGTAATTAGCCTTCACCAATTAGCCAATTAGCCCTCACCATTTGCTGAAGTTTATTGTCCAATTCTTTTTTCAATTGTATGGAAGGATCCCCATTGAGGGAATTGTAAACACTTGTATCTAATAGTTGTTTTTGGAGTTCATTTATAGAGTCCAATTTATCCAGGAGGACTATAGCCCTGCCTTTGTCAGCTGGACGAATGATGAGCTCCTTAAAAAATCCTAGTGATGCTAAGGCAGACCTTTCATCTTTAGTCAAATTATCCAAATAATAGGATTGCTTATTTTGATCAATTTGCTTGATCTCATCAGATATCACATTGGAGAAAACCTTAATTGATTCTGGGGTATTGGGTAAATCCATTTCAGGTTTCCTTATACCCTTATACCAGTACTCCTTTTGTTTGTCCATAGTGTTTTTAAAATGATCTCTGAATTTAAGGTTATGTTTAAATATGAAAAGGTCCACTTCAGTGTTAAATGAGTTGGCTGCTTGTGGGAGCTGAAATTGTAGATTACCGTCTCTTGTTCGGTCTTGAGGTTTTTTTGGTGTTTGAAATTGCTTCTCCCGGTGTGCTTTTTACGTTTAATGTACCCACTCTCGTGGTCATGCCAAGTTGCTCTGAGGAGTCCCCCAAACTGTCAACAGTAAAAAGCGATCTTTTAAATGGACATTTGGAGCAAAACCCCTAACTGGATGTTATATGTTGGCCGGTCAACCAGCAATATACTCTCTTGTTCTGATAGTCTTGGTCAACTTTCTTACGTTTATTGCTTTTAAAGGTAATTAGATCATTTTTGTATTTATCAACTTGTTCCGCTAGTTTGCCAAGCCAATCATTATTCTTGTCTTTTTTTAAATTTATCTAAATGTTGTTCTTCAAATTGTTTAATATCCATTTTGATCTTATTCAGCTCTTTTCCTGATTGTTCAATGACAAGTAATAGTAGGTCCATTGAACATTTGTTGAGAATCCCACACCAACGTGTGCAGAACTCTTTATCTAGATGTCCAATGGTCGGAGTATTTTTTACCCAAAACCATCTAGGGATCTGCTTGTCCCTATAATACTCTGACAAATAAGTACCATGTAACAAAAAGCCCACTTCCTATCTCTTTAGTCTAATCAGTTGGTAATAAAGTTCCTTTCTGGGGGAATATCAAATTTCCATGATGTTTCACAGAATAGAATGCATGCAGCATCATCATCAAAGTAGAACTCCTGATCTGTA
Organism: Hymenochirus boettgeri; assembly: GCA_019447015.1. Taxonomy (NCBI): domain Eukaryota; kingdom Metazoa; phylum Chordata; class Amphibia; order Anura; family Pipidae; genus Hymenochirus; species Hymenochirus boettgeri. The sequence goes on along the minus strand of CM033470.1, from coordinate 208,555,619 downwards.
TCAATATCAGCAAATGAAACTGTTACTTCAGCCATGAGGGGACACTGTTGTAAGATCACAAACAAAGGAATCTGATGGACTAATCATATATAGACTAATTGTACAGTATATATGTTTTATATATTATACTTACAGTGTAATATAAGTATATTACGCCAACTTGGGGGTTCCATGATCATGTAAGGGCTTTTATATTAGGGCATGGAACTCCAAGTTAGAGTAATATCCATATATTACACTGTAAGTAACATTATTTCTTACAATACATAAGAAGGTTTTTTTTTGTTAAAGAAAATAAATGGCCAATCTTTGTTTCCCAAAGTGTCCACAATCCTTTACTCATTCTGTCAATTTAACTTCTAGATACAGAAAAAGACACTGCATGCAGAAGGGATCTTTTCATGCAGCTCCTGTCTGTATTTGGAAGTTAAACTGTCAGTTTGTGTAGTGTGTTAAACACCCACCTTCCCACACACAAGCTTAAAGGAGAACTAAACTTAAACTTTTTAAATCCTAATATAAAAGCTTTTCTCCCCAGAATACCTATACGCTGTAAGATTCTTCTATAGTAAGTTGCATTTAATACTTTTAAGTAATAGATTCTGTAACTAAGAAGGTTTCCATGTGGTTGCCAGTACAGCCCACAGCCCATGTAGTCATTAAAGAGCCACAACCCTGACTCCAGTATTCACTGTCTTTATGTACACATAGTATTTTCTATACAGATCAGTGGCAAGAGCAGGATTTTCAAGGGGGGATTCCTAAATGGGTTACCACTGAACAATTCCAGAAGGAGGTTCATGTTTGCCATGATTATCATCACAGTTATCCAATACAGATATCCCCTTTACTTTTGTTATAAAGTATATTCATTCAGGCTGGATACACAAAAACAGATATTCCTGTGTATCTGTCGGTCGGGCCGAAAAATCTGAGGTGATTTCGGCAGCAGGGGTGAAACCATCTCAGTCGCTAATTGACCTAGATCAGATGAACGGCAATCTGAAATCTCAGTTAATCATTGCCAATTGTGCAGTCCATAGGAGACATTTGCATCGCCCGACCACTCTGTAGCGCCGAATGGTAGGGACGAAAAATTTGTCTGTGTGTACCCAGCCTAACATTCTACCTTAATGTGTCTTTCAAAGTCAGAGCTGTGACACTGATGGTGTATCTGACAGAATTTAATGTATATTGTCAGTATTGGGACTTATCAGGCAAGACGTAAAATTTCCATTACCAGTTCCCTTTACTACAGTAGAGATAGACGATAACAACGAACTATGTATGTGCACATTGAACAATCATTCTGTATAAAGAATAAATGGATATGCAGCACTGTATATTATAAAATACAGAGTATACAAACAAGGGGATAAGTGCAAGCAATTATAAAGATAAATACATCCTGTCAAACAACAGTAAATTGCTGTATCAATATTTTATTTTCATTCTTGTGAAGGTTCTCATTCATCCAGGTCAGCTAATCTGTTGTATTCATTAGCAATCAACTGGACTTGAAGTTTAGTTCTTGAAGACATTTCGCTAGTCATCTGACTGGCTTTCTCAATTCAAAATGACTTGTACAAGAATCTGTGGCAATTATGTACCCTGGAAAATCCCAATTAGCATATCACAGCCAGCTAATTGGGATTTTCCAGGGTACATAATTGACACAGATTCTTGTACAAGTCATTCTGAATTGAGAAAGCCAGTCGGATGACTAGCGAAATGTCTTCAAGAACTAAACTTCAAGTCCAGTTGATCTAATTGAATACAACAGATATTTTATTGTCATATTAATACAGCTATGACAATGTTTCAAAAACACGTGTTTATCAAGTTTAGCTGTTATGTACATACTCCAAACTTAAATATCTGTAGACAGGAAGTGCAATTCCAATATCCTGTCCCCCTCCCTGTAGTGGAAACAGATGCAGATAGATTCACCAGGTTTCCCATTGTTTCAGCTTCAGTGTTCTATCACCTCCCTTTGGAGGCTTGGGCACTGATTCAAGTACCATGTACTCCAGTCACAGGAAAAGAACTAAAGGTGGAGTGCAACTGTTACTAATGTGATTGGCTAAGACATTGCGCCTTGGCCAATCTCAGGAGAGGATGCCAGTTGAGCCTCTTCTGCTTGTCTTCCGTGCACAGAAAAAGGCATGGAAGACAGGCAGAAGGCAGCGAGGGAACGAAGGCTGGTAAGTACATTTGGGGAGAGCTTTCAGATATATAAACCTTGCGAGGTTGAGGTTTGTGCCCATTTCCTGACACATATTTTTTAAAAATTTAGGGGGGGAAACATACCCTTTAACTCCAGAGTAGGAGCTGTGCACCTCTTGGTGCATCACCCTGTAAGCAAAAATTACAAAGAAAAAAATTTGGGTCAGGGACATTTCTCTTTTTTGCCAACTTAGATTTTAAAATTGGGTTTACAAACATTGGTGCAGATACTTAATAGATTACCTTTATATTAATTCTGGAAACCATGATACAAAATACAGTTTAATTCATTATTAATTATGATAATAATCACATTTTGGCATGCATTGCCAAGTATTCATCCACCTCCTCTGTGTATTCTCATTGTCATTATCATCTATCTTTTAAATGTTACATTACTATAGCAATATATGGTATATTTTAGAAATGTATTAATCCTTTTTTACAAGTTGTTCTTTTAGAGATGAGGTAGTTGCTTTGTCACACGGCATAGAGGATGCCTTCTGGGTACTGTAATTACATTTACTATAAATGACTTATTGTCATAAATCTAATGGACCAAATTGACAGAAATGTTCCATCTTCCAGTAGGTTTTCTATCTATTTCTCTCTGGTTTATTCATCTGAATGTTCTCATCCTTTATCTCTTCTGGTGGAAAGAACATTCTGATCATTATCTGAATTATGTATTCAGCTCAGTCAACATCTCTGATTATAATAATTTTACACAAAGCTATTACCTTTTTGGACCACTATAGGCATTTGTAATTTAAATACAAAATAATAAATTTGTATCATATCAATTAGTGTACAGAATAGTATAATTGAATTAATTCCAGATGTACAGTAAATAAAACTTCATGTATACACAGATTTAGTATATACAGAATCATTCTTGTTATGCAGTAAACTTAAGGTAATTGGGCCAAACAAAACAAACTAGAAAGGGATAAGTGTAAACTTTAAATTTGGCTTAAAAGTCTGCATTTTAGAAGGTAATGTGTGTGTCTGTGTGACAGGTTTTTAAACTCAATAACCTTGCAATGGTAATCAATTCCATAATCCATTTAAAATAAATACATATATTTTTATCTTTGTGTCTATGGTTGGCATGGAAAGAGATAGGTGGAGTGGGTGTTAGAGTGTATCAGTAGATGTGTGTACCTTTGCCTTTGTGGTGTTTGGGGGAATGTTTTTGTGTTTATATCTGTAAAACTTTTTGGATGATGGTTGCCATAGAGACGGAAGGGTAGATTGGGAAGTGAAGGTGTAGCAGTAGGTGTGTGTCTGTGTGGTGTTAGGGGTTAAAAACTTGTTCTAAATGTAAGGCAAACACCATAAAAAATTGCAAGCGGCTGTTGGGCAGGTGTTTTTTTGTGAAACCCATGCAGCCACCGCAAAGAAGGTGTCAAAGGCACACTAAGCGATATTGAATTGTTTAGCATTAGTTTAACCTAGTGACCCTGGATAAATGAACACCATTGTGTTTATAAGCAGATAAGACTTTAAAGGGCTTGTCCACCCCCAGAGTGAACTATTCCCACTAAGTGAGGGCTTACATATATTAAAGGATAAGTGCACTGTAAAATTAAGTTATATTCATTTGGAATCTGCAGATTTAAAAATACAGTTGCCATATTTTTTTTACCTATGCCCCTCCAGAGCCTAGCTTTGTGCCTTAAAAGTTGCTGACATCTTGTTACTGGTTTGCTGAATGTTAAGCTCCGCCCCTCTGAGATTTCCTCTGCTTTCTCCTGCTTGAGCCTCAAACAGTAATGCCTGTGAGGTCCGTGCACTCTCCTGCTTGAGCCTCAAACAGTAATGCCTGTGAGTTCTGTGCACTCTCCTGCTTGAGCCTCAAACAGAAATGCCTGTGAGTTCCGTGCACTCTCCTGCTTGAGCCTCAAACAGTAATGCCTGTGAGTTCCATGCACGTGCGTGTGCCCGGAACTCACAAGCATTAATGTTTGAGGCTCAAGCAGGAGAAAGCAGAGGAAATCTCAGAAGGGCGGAGATTAACATTCAGCAAACCAGTAACAAGATGTCAGCAACTTCCAAGGCACAAATCTAGGCTCTGGAGGGGCATTTCTAAAGCTGCAGCATCCAAATGAACATAACTTGATTTTACAGTGCACTTATCCTTTAAGAGCGTGGATATCAGACACTCTTCTAAGCACTTATATACTAAAATTGGATATACATACTGTGGTATTTCATGTTTTTTTTATAATTATCTTTCCAACCTACAGTAGAATAAGTTTTCCATCACATCAGTTTAGTAATTCATGTTCATTCAAAGAATTGAATGAACTAGCTGGCTATATCAACATTCAAAACTAAGGCAAGTGACATATAGGCCTAGTGTGCATATAGTAAGACAGAGAAAATGTCCAACAGTTCTATATTCTATTCTACTCTTGTAATTGGTACATGATTTTTTTAATGACGCAATTTGCTTCAAAAACATGAAACACAACATATCCTAGGGAAGGAATTTTTTTTAATGAAAAAAAAAACACATTTAAGGTTAGTTACAACTATAATTAATAAATTTATGAAAATATATGCTCCTCAAATAGGGACGTATTTATAAAGGTGTGGTGTCAATATTTCTCAATATCATACCTTTGTTTTTACAGGTTGCACATTTATGGGCACGGTCGTGCAATCATGATTGCACTGTGTAATAATGATATACAGGGTATTATACTACCATGAGGTACATCTATACAATACCACAGCAGTATTGTACTACCGGGTGGTATTGCATGGCCACAGTTGTAACTGATTGCGTACGTCGCTCATGTGACTACACAATGCAGCAGTTCTTTTGTCTTCCTATACTTTAAAGGTCGATAATCAACTTATATGACCAACGCCCTGTCTGTTTTTTTGGATTTGTTCATTTCAATCTATATAAATGGCTAATTGTAATCAAATCCATTTGGATCTAACAGGATTTGTCATTTATCTAGCATGACGACTATGGCCTGCGCTAGTATAATTTGAATTTAAATTTTTTATTTTAAAATATTTTTGTATTTTGCTGTAAAACACTTTATACATTCTTTCACTTATCCATAGATCCAAATTACTTGGATACACGTGGAAGGAAAAGCCATAAAGGCTGATATGTAATATTGTAAAAGTTGGAAGTTAGACAATCAGGGAGATTCAATAAAAGTTCTTATCGCTTAAAATGGTGCTAATTTTTCCCCAACCAATCAGATCTTATTTAACGTTTGAAAGCTAACATCTGATTGGTTGGGGAAAAATGAGCACCATTTTAAGCGATAAGAACTTTTATTAAATAACCCTGATTTCTTTTCCAGATACATGTCTTGAGGGGCCTATATTGGTGTCCCAGATCATTGAAACTTTGCCTGCAATGGCCTGGGTGTTCCAGGTGCAGGAATTGGTGGCCTAAGGGCAAGGCTGGGCAGATTTTAAATAGAAAAAAGCCTTTCCTATGTCCTATTCTTGCCCAGGAGTTGTGATGAAGATATAATCCTCTGAGAAAAACATTCTTTTTCACTGCTTGTGAAGGTTCTCATTCATCCAGGTCATGGTATATCTGTTGTATTCAATTAGATCAACTGGACTTTCAAGTCCAGTTGATCTAATTGAATACAACAGATATTCTTTTTCACTGTTGTTATTTACATTTTTCAAACTGCTGCTATGTGAAGCCTCTGCAGCAACTCCTACCTTGGTACTCTCATGCATATGTGCTGCATCTTTTAAGAAACATAGGTACCCTCTCCTGAGAGAATCTAAGCTCTGATGAGCATGTACATTTGGAAAGTTGAGATGAGATGCTGCACAAGCTGTAGAGGGTAAGTAAACTTCTAGAATAGCACTTGTACTAGTTTTAAAATAAATCTAGAAAGGTGCTGAATGTTTCAATTGCTTATGCACAAGTGTCCTATTGATTACAAAAAGCATATTGCACTGAACACAAATGAAAAGGCTATAACTTATTGGAATTCATGGCCTATCATAACTGTAATGCACATATTTTGTAATTTATATTAGTAGCCATCATAAAATGACCTGAAATTACATGACATAAAATGACATTTTAGTTATGGTACTTTGACTTATGTAAACATATTAGAGTACAATGTGTGAGCATTAAAAGTCTTTAAATATGTCATGGATGAAGCAGTCTTTTTGCTTTAATTTATTAATAGGAGAATAATGTGGAGGTGAATTAAAATATTTATATACAGTGCACATCGTGGAAAAGTGGTTTTCAATAATATATTCTGAAAAGAATATTTGACACAAAAGAGACTTATGAAATAGGTTTTATGGGTTAAATTGTTAAAAATTAGTTTGATTGATTAAAATGTTAAAAAGATATACGGCACTGGTATAGGACACTCGCACAGCTGCCAAAATCTATGTAATATGCCAACAGCAGCAATATCTAAAGTCTGCAATCAGCATTTTATATTATATATGTAATTGCACCAGGGAGCAAATAGTGTCTCCTGGTGCACCGCCCTGATATTGAAGCTAAAAAAACAGTAAAAAAAATATTTATATAGCAATGCATTTCATAGTTATATAAGCATTAATTAATTACAATAAATTTAAAGGGCATGCCCATCCTTACCACTTATACAATCAGGTAAGTCCCCATCCCCTGTACAATTTTCACTATACTTCCTTTACCAAAAATTCTAATCATTTCTAGGTGGCAAGGAGTTAAATATTGTTTAGTGGGTGTGTCATCGCTATTGTCTGTGTATATAATTGGACACCATATTGGTGAAGCTTTAAGATTTTGAGTAAGTGGCTGTCGCCACGAAACGTGTCAATCTGTACCCTTGCGTGCTGTCTCTGTCCCTGGACTATGCCATTTTTATTGATTTTTCAGTAAAGTACATTTTTTAATCCATGAGTAGCCCCGCCCTGTCTTCCTTTTTTATATCTATCGTTACTTACACAGCCTGATCCCTTTCTAGCCAGCAGGCCTCCCCTGCTGCTGTAAATGTTAAAGGGTATGTCCACTGTTTTTCTAACTTTACATTCTTCTGTTTAACTGAAGATCAGGAGATACATGAGCTATGTCTTACCTGCAATTCTTCAGTAAAACTTGCAGGAGAGGAGGAAAATTGTACCGCGGATTACTCCAGCACCGTTGACAGACTTTGACACCATTGACATTCTCAGTCCTTTTCATTGTGTGCCCACAGTGCAAAGGAGCGTGGATTTGTTAGAGGCTGTTGAGGAAACCGAAGCTGGATTGACCCACGGTAAGTTCTTCCTCCTCTCCTGTAGAGATGGCCAAACTTAGTGAAGTTCAGTTTGTTTCCAAACTACCAAACTTCAGTAAAAGGAAACAAACTCATTATAGTCTATGGGAGCTAATAGTTCGGAAGGTTCTGGTGAATAACAGTTAAAATAAAAATGGTAACTTACTGTAAATGGCTGTAGGACCTGGGAAATGGTTTGGGGAACATGCACCTGTCACTAAAACTTGTTTAAACACTTCCTTCCCCACGATTAGGCAATTGTCAGGTTTTCTGCATACTTCATTCAAGGGTTACGGCCAGTTAGAGGGTTACCGATTGCTACATTCGAGGGTTACCAAAAACAAATGCTAATTTCGAGGGTTACCGAAATTGAACGCTAAATTCAAGTGTTACCAAAAACGAATGCTAAATTCGAGGGTTACCGAAATTGAACGCTAAATTCAAGGATTACCAAAATCGACCACTACATTCGAGGGTTACCGAATGATACATTTGAGGGTTGCCGAAATCGGCAGCTACATTTGAGGGTTACCGAAAACGAACACTAAATTCGAGGGTTACCAAAATAGACAACTAAATTCAAGGGTTACCGAACGATACATTCGAGGGTTACCGAAAATCGGCAGCTAAATTTGAGGGTTACCTAAAAATAAAGGCTAAATTCGATTGTTACTATAAAGGAATGCTGAATTCGAGGGTTACCGAAATTGAACACTAAATTCGAGGCATACCGAAAACGACCACTACATTCGAGGCTTACCGAACGATACAATCGAGGGTTACCGAAATCGGCAGCTAGAGTACATTCGAGGGTTACCAAAAATCAAAAACGCTATAGTCTAGGGTTAACGAACGGCTCGCTAGCAAAAATACAGCTGCAAGTTCGGAAAACTAACTAGTTCGAGCCCAGATTAGTTCAAACTGGGGTTCAGGTTAGAGCCATCACTAATCTCCTGCAAGTTTTACTAAAGAACAGGAGGTAACACATAGCTTATTTACCTCCCATTCTTCAGTTAAACAGAAAAACAAAAAGTTAGAAAAATTAGTGGACATACCCTTTAAATATGTGCTGCCCAGCTGCAGAGGAGACTTCTTTCCTGCAGCTCTGCTTTTCATTTATCTTATCACATCTAAGGCAGTCCTTAGACTGAACGTGAACTGAACATGTGCTTTTTTTTAATAATTGCATTAAAATTTTTCTGCTGGTGTGTATGCTAAACTCTGTGAGAAAATGTGAAAGTGACAAGTGATTTCAATGGACCAAGCATGTTTATAAGGGTACAGCACAGATTCTGGAACACAGAACATATGGCAATACAGTGAAAGGTGAGGACCACATTTGACAGATGAAAGAAAGACGCTAATTACGCATAGAAACCTCTATTTCTTCTTGATAGCATTAATGGGTAGTACTGGAGCGTCAATTACCTTTTGAATAGCATTGACTTGTCACAGGTGACAGTCATATTTGTGGTCATCATATACTTTTGTTTGATGTTGGAGAGAAGTTTCTACAGTGTAAACTTGCCTTTGTACACACACAATTTATCAATAATTAGATACATATACACACACATTCACATACAGAGATAGACATAGGCTTTAAAATTATGTACTTGATTCAAAGACCCTTAGGGGAGATGCAATAAAAGTTCTTATTGCTTAAATTAGTGTAAAACCCCATGCTACCTGATTTTCTATGGGTTATCATTGGCTTTGTGAATTACAAAAAGTTTTGGTCTTTACACAGTGCAAAAGTTAAGTTTTGCGTGAAACGATTGTATTGTCTGAACGATTGTATTGTCTGTCTTGTATTGTCTGCCAAGATACAGCGATGCACTGAAGCTTGCAAGGTGTTCAGTACACGTGGTATCTCGGCAAGGTAAGTTTAGCTCCAAAACCTCGCATCTCTCCCATAAAGTGCATATGTGAGTGGGTACCATCCAAAGTTGCCTTCATAACAAAATAACATTGAGGAAGGGTACATATATTATAAACAGTGATCATCAAGGTTACTTTTAAACCACATGTCTGTATGTTGTTAAAAGGTTTATTTCTGCTGTTATTTCAAGGTATATTAGAAGCCAAGCATTCACTTCATTGTTTGTTGATCTTATTAAAATGGCTTTCTATTTTATTCACTAGAAACAAGATAATAAATGAAGCCATTTTAAACTGAAAATTAGAAATATTTTTCAATAATTTATTTATTTGCAGCTGTGAAATAGAAGTCATTTAGTATAAGAGCAATGAGAAAATATTTAAATGACTCAAATGAAATGTTGTTGGAAACACAAGCCTCAGGCTGCCTTATCAAATGCACATCTTACTCCTCTTTTAGTTTTCTATTCAATTAATAGTGTTATTAGCCAGAATAGCAAAGATAATTTGATGCTTTCTTGGCACAGATCAGTCATGGAGGTTCCCAGTGGTTTTTATTAGCAGAACATTTTAGATTTATGCCGGGCATCTCAAAAAAGGCGCTTATCAATTAGCACTCAACACTCAGTGTAAAAAGCTTAAAGAATATTCATTTCCTTAAACAGAATAGAGCAGGGGAAAAAAACATGAAAAGCATTGGATATGGGAAAACTCGTTTGGAAATATAAGGGACCAATTGACATATCATTTAGTTCTCATACTGCACTGGCAATTTGTGCACAAAAATTAAAGCAGGGTGTTCTTTAAAATAAAAAACGCACTGTACAAGCATGTCACATTAACACAACTGTCTTCACCTAGCACCTGGATTTAGAAATACACAAAGCTACATAACTTATATAACCAAGGTTTATGAAGGTATGCAGTGCTTGTGAATTACAACACAGATGCAGTTTGGCAAAAGAAAACCTATTTATTATATGTATGACAAATAGGGTAGGTTGGAGCAGGCTGCACATGGTGAGTATGTTAAAATCTGTCTTAACTTCTTAACTTTTAAAAAAACAACATGTCTCCTACACGGCATGATGGAGTCCTCCGTAAGGCTCAGGGAAGGCAGAGACATATCCAGAAAGAAAAGAGACATACCTGACACGTTTTGTGGTTACTCTCAGATGAAGTGACCATGTCACAAAACTTGTCAGTGTTAGAATAAATATCCTGCACTAGTCACGCCGGACCCTGATGCCTGCCTTAGACCCAGTAAAAGACCCTTACAGCGCCGGGAAAAAAAATTACACCACACATCAGATGTAGCAGAATTCTCTTTCTCAGTTCATTCATTTTGTACATTGGAATATAACAAACCAGAAAAGGGGCATTGCCAGACTTTGTGTCTACAGATGAGGTAAAACATCCATTGGAATGCAAGGATAGAGTCAGGTTGACACACAATGTGGGAGGCAAAAGACCTTGAGATCAAATGTTATCTAGACCATGGAATAAGAGAGAGAACATTTGAGAACAACAACATCTGCTAATAAGACAAAATAATATGAACACAAAATGGAGTTAGAGAACAAAATGACTGCTATTAGGCATAAGTGATTATAGAGAATATATATAAAAACCTAACAGTCAGGTGTGTCTCCAGCTTCCTTAAGCCTTAGTGCAAATGATAGTTTTTTCTACCCTGTACTGTATATTGTAAGTAGTGTGTTTGTTTGTTTTTTGACATTTGCTTTTATTCTGTCTCTTAGTGAGTTGACACACAACTCTGTCATACATTGTTTATTTGACGTTCTGAATTCTTTTTAACTATTTTCCACTTCCTGATTTGGATTTCTGTTTTCAAATGTTATAACTATATCTGTTGTATTCAATTAGATCAACTGGACTTAAAGTTTAGTTCTTGAAGACGTTTCGCTAGTCATCCGACTGGCTATCTCAATTCAGAATGACTTGTACAAGAATCTGTGGCAATTAAATTAACCTGACCACACAGGAAAGAAGAGCCTTAACATCCCTCAAGAAAGATTCCAGTATCACCATTCTACCAGCAGACAAGGGAAGATGCACAGTGGTACTCAACACCTCAGACTACCATGATAAGATGACAATGCTCCTGGCCGATAACAACACATATGAGGCTTTAACAAGGGATCCCACCAGCCATTACAAGAAAAGGGTCATAGACTAACTACAACAGCTTCAAAAGGATAAAGCCATTGATCGAGCAATGTATCATCGCCTCTACCCTGGTGAGGCACATCCATGCATATATGGACTCCCAAAGATACATAAGGAAGGGGCACTGCTAAAATCTATAGTCAGCAGCATCAACTCTGTAACATACAAGGTGGCAAAATACCTAGCCAACATCTTAGGACCATTGGTGGGAAGTTCTAAGCATCACATCCAGAACTCTCAGGATTTCACCAACAAGATTCAAGATATAGTACTCGGTGCAGAAGAAACTATGGTGTCCTATGATGTGACATCTCTTTTCCCCTGTATACCCACCAAGGAGGCTGTTGACATGGTGAGAAAACGGCTAGGCAAAGACAGCACTCTTACCAGCAGAACTGATCTCAACCCAGAACAGGTATGTTCCTTACTGGACCTGTGCCTGAATACCACCTATTTCAAATACAGGGATATGTTCTATAAGCAAAAACATGGATGTGTTATGGGATCTCCAGTTTCACCCATTGTGGCCAACCTTTACATGGAGGAGGTAGAAAAACAGGCGCTTAATACCTTTAAGGGCATAGCACCCAGCCACTGGTTCAGATATGTGGATGACACCTGGGTTAAAATCCACCAGAAGGAAGTACAAGCCTTCACAGAACACATCATGCCGTAGACCAGAACATCAAATTTACAAGGGAAGAGGTACAAAACAACACACTGGCTTTCTTGGACTGCTTGGTAGAAGTTAAGGAAAATGGTAAACTGGAAGTAGAGGTTTACAGAAAACCAACACACACAGATCAGTATTTGATGTTTGACTCCCACCACCCTTTAGATCACAAGCTGGGTGTCATCAGAACCCTGCAACACAGAGCTGAAAACATCCCCACTAGCACAGAGGCGAAGGCTAAAGAAATTAAACATCTCAGAGGAGCCCTTAAAACTTGTGGATATCTAGACTGGGCCTTTGTCAAAAGAAGTAAAAGGAAAGAAAAGAATAGTCAGAGGTTTGTTAAGTGTGACTACAATTTCAATAGTATCAATCCCTGCAGTGTGTCCGCTCACACACCAAACAATCCAACAGGAACAGCAAAATTGACAGGGAGACACTGGCAAAACTACAGTTTGCAATTCAAAGTGAAATTTAATGCTAGGAGGCTATTTTTGTGAAAATAAAGAAACCAAGCCTAAATAGAGGTGGGGGGTTCGACACCAAATGTCTGCCATGTACAATGCTGTTTTGACACCTTACTCTGGGCATTCCTATAACACCACCTCTTAGGCACTATCCAATCACGCCCTTAACACTTGGCTGTGATATGCTAATTGGGATTTTCCAGGGTACATAATTGCCACACATTCTTGTCATTCTGAATTGAGAAAGCCAGTCGGATGACTAGCGAAACGTCTTCAAGAACTAAACTTCAAGTCCAGTTGATCTAATTGAATACAACAGATATACCATGACCTGGATGAATGAGAACCTTCACAAGCAAATGTTATAACTATTTTTAGGTTTCTTGGAATATGGTTCTTATGTTATATTACTTCGATTTTATAAAATAAGAACTTTACTTTTTTTTTTATTTAGTTCGTTTTTCCTGAACAACAAATGGCACTTAAATTATTTTAGTTTTTAAAGGAATCTAAGCCATTTTTACTCTGGAGTTATAAACTAAATACAGTAGATTAGCTGGCGCTGTGCCACACATTTTCTTAGCTCAATTCAACAGCATACAGTAACTATCAAGCTCATTACTACTGCAAGAGAGCTGGTCTCCGGAGATGGGAAAGGCAGTTTTTCTTTTCTATTTTTTTGATGCAGAGCATTGTGATTTAAGTTGAAAACTGATATTAAAGGAGAAATAAAGTCTCCAGACAACATTATTCTGATAGACAGAGCTCATTCAAAAACATACAAGCTGTGTCTCCCATCTCCCTTTGCTGTGCCTGCTGGGTTATAATGAAATTAACCTGGGTAAATGTGTACTAGCTCTCATAACCCATCTTAGCTGGGTAAACCCAGCTAAGTGAACACTGTACTCTTCACATGCTCTGTAGTGCTCAACAAACCTTGCTTCCTAGAATCTGACAGCCAATCACATAACAGCACAGGGATCATCCCTCTCCTGACACAGAACAGTTTTTTTTCAATGCTCCTGTCCTAACAGTGATATAATTCTTTACTTTTCATACAAAAAATTTAAAGTATTCTCCGAAGTGTATATCTAAGCTAGCATTGATGTAACAAACAGAATATTAACATTCCAGTAAACATTAAAAGTATGTCTAGGGGAATTAAACCTTCAACCTTATGTACTTTGTCTTGCTAAAAGCAAAGCTTTTAACCCTATCCCAAACAGAGATATGAAATACTAGTACATATAGGAACATGATCTTTTGCTAGAAACACAATTGGAAAAAAAGGGGGGTTTAAAGGTGATTTAAAGGGGATTAAAGAGGATTTAAACCTGTCACCTGTGTTTTGCCAGTTGAACCTACACTGCAGTAGCAAATTACGTAAATGTAGAAGCTTTATCTTTTGGTAGGAAAAGAGTAATTAAAAAAAAAGTTAAAATGTAAAATTTTACATTTTGCATTGCTCCAGGAAGGCAATTCACACTGACTGGTAAATAAACTGCAGGGTAACAACCAGCTTTCAAAGTCTTATCAGGAACTTACATATTGATGTTGAGACATCTTTATAGAAGATTTTGATGACTACATGGGCTGTGAGTTGTACTTAAAAAACATGGAAGCCCTCTTAGATACAGATTATATTACTTACATGTACTAAATGCAACTTACTAGTTTAAGTTCTTCTTAAAGGCAAAATCTGTTAATAAACCAATTCAATATCTTGCCATTACTGAGTTAAAATAAGAATTACAGTTCATAGCAAAGGAAATTTAGCTTTGAATAAAGCACTTGCCTAAATATCACTTGTCACACTCAAATCACAACACTGTGTAAACAAAAAGAAAGAGTTTATTAAAATCCCGGTGACAAAAAGAGCAACAAGTCTTTGCTGTGCAAAAAGACATTTCTTTCTCAGGGGTGGATTTACCCCTCAGGAGCCTGTAGACTAGAAAAAAAACAAAACAGCGCCCTTAATCCCACCCCCAAACACAGACCACAAAACCACACCCATTTTCTATTTTTGGGAAAAGAAAAAAGACTATGAAGGGGGTGGATTGGTGGGTGAAGATTGACAGCTTCCCCTCCAACCCCAGGCACACCTTGGCACATGCCTACTGTGCTTAATGGTAAATCTGGGCCTGCTTTCAATTGATAATGTAAACTATAGAATTTGATAGGTTTCAAGCCCAGCATATATAGCAGACTTGGAGGTAAAGACAAACAAGAACAGACAAATTACTAGTCTTTCCTCAACATAATAGCAGAAAAGTGGTGTCATCTCATTTACAGATGAAACAATAAAGTGTGGTGAAGAACCATTGTATTGTTTAAAAGCACCATATTCACCCTATATATGATAAAACTGCAGAATTAGGATAGATTTCATACATTAGGTTTTGTTACTCCATTCAATTTTATAGTTAACTGCATTCTTTTTAAACAGCAGGAAAGCATTTTATTTTGGCTTACACTGAACCCAATCTGCAGTTTCTAAATTATTCTGCTCAGTTAATGACATTCTAATTTATGTTAGATCTTTAATACCTTGCATGGTCAATTTTGGTTAGACATTACGTATAATTGTTGGGTGCATTTTGAAACTTTAACTTGGTCTGTTAATTTGTTTTATTTTTTATTCTATAGGCAATTTGCTGGTAGGTCATGGATGTCTGATTATTTCTACAGATGAGAGTTTCATTTTTACAGTAATTGGCTAAAACATTCTACTTATAAGCAAAGAACTGGGAAATTAATGAGAATGATTAATAAATTCAGTTGATAAAAAGCTGGAATTATACACACACTCCACACATTCCAGTGCTGTAACTGATGGGTGTACTTACTTTTAAATTGTAATTAAATTGCAGTTATGTGAAATAACTGATCCTTGTGGCTTTTGTGTTAACACTGATCACTTACAGTTGCAGTCACGCAGACTGAAAACATTGTGGCTCCGTAGCGCTTTAAGGGTATGAAAAAAATTCCCT
This sequence comes from Hymenochirus boettgeri, assembly GCA_019447015.1. Lineage (NCBI taxonomy): Eukaryota > Metazoa > Chordata > Amphibia > Anura > Pipidae > Hymenochirus > Hymenochirus boettgeri. The sequence continues at coordinate 208,539,928 of CM033470.1, read as the reverse complement.
CTGCGCTAGAACATGCCATATATATTGATTGAGCCTTGTACCACTGCCTTTACCCTGAATAAATTATACCATTCATTTATGCACTCACAAAAATACACAAAGAGGGCACCCATCTAAAAAAAACTTTGGGAATAACATTTCTAAATATCTGGCTGTTATCTTAGCCCCTTGGTTGGCAACACAGTGACGATACATCACATACAAAACTCATTTAGCAGCCATTAGTGAAATAAACTGGGAAGACTGTCTCTCAAAGCACCGCCTCCTGACCAGACCTGTTACGATTTCCCCACAACACTGCTGATTGAATATGCTGTGCACCCATGTGCAGCTACTCAAAAGTTGCAGAGGACAAGAACATCCTTTGTGTTAGTATTGATTCCAGGAGCTCCACCTATTAAGTATAAAAGCCAATTGTGGGTTTCACATTTAGTGCAATGGGAGACGCTGGAATTGTGCAATGAGAGACTTTTGCTGCACACTTCTTATTTAGGGAACTAAAGGTGATCTTGGGGCAACACTTCTTGCCCTCCTTCTTGCCCTCCTTCGATCCCTTATCAGTTTTGTCTAAAACCAATGTGGGGAACGTGAGATTTAACCCCATTTTTGCTGGATCGTACAATAGAGCTGGTTCTGCGACTTTCCTTCATGTCCATGTGGTAAGGGAGACCCTGGTGATGTCAGAGGGCTTCCTTCTTCACCAGGGTCTTCCCTTAGTCTTCCCCCGTGCTGCCCAAGATGGTGTAGTGGAGGTACTGCATTGTGATCAGTACATATGTTTGAAGACTGTGATGTCAAAAGTTTGGACAAAGAACAAGATTGGTTTAAAAGAAGTGGCAATGAGGCAATTTGTGGCCTAAATAGACCAAGTCTGCAAAAAGTTTTGACACCCAACCCTTGACAGTTTTGATAACACCTACAACGCAATCAGCTCCTTGCATTCAGAAGGTCCCTGACACATTGCTGTTAAATACTGATTGGGACACATTTCAAGGTATATATTGACAACAGATTCCAACAGTTATTCTAAGAAAAACCAGTTGAATGACTAATGAAATTTCTTAAAGAAATAAATAAAGAAGTTCAGTTGATCTAACTGAATGCTACAGATAATACTTGATATTGTCACACAAGGCATTTTCACATCTAAGGAAGGAGGTTTTATAAAACAGGGAAAGGAAGGAGAAAACGAAACCAGGTTTAAACTTGGGGTAAGGAAGTTCTGACTGTCCCACTTGACACAAATTAGGAAAACTCTCTGTATCATTGCCCGACAGCATAAACATTTTTAAAATTTCAATAAGACTGCTACATGTTTTACAGATTTGGGGAACAAAACAAATATCTATATCTAGCTATAGTATATTGTAGTGTTTGAGGTTAAATAAAGACATATGTCCATCAAGTCCAACCTACTCAGCAATACTCACACTTCCTTCCTAACTGTTGAGCTAAAGAATGGCAATGACAGTGTTAACATGCAAAATTCTTTGTTTTTAGAAAAGCATCCAGCATTCTTTTAAATCCAACGAACCTGTCATCACCATGTTCAATGGAAGACAGTCACATGGTTTTACCATTCCCACAATGAAAAACCCTTTTCCTGAACTTGAAGACTAAACTTCTTTTCTTCCAGTCTTAAGGGATGTACGTGTGTCCTCTGACATGATCTGTTGGTGAACAATGCCCCAGATAGTTTAATGTATGGCCCATACAACTCTACTTTGTGCATTACCAGTAAGTTGCAACATTCCTTGTTTGCAGAAACTCATCCACCTTTTTTTTTAAACTGACCAATGAACCTGCTATAACAACGTCCACCGGAAGACAGTTCCATAGCTTTACTGTTCTCTCAGTGAAAAACCCTTTCCGAACTTGACGCCTAAACCTTTTTTCTTCAAGTCTTAAGGAATGGCCATGTGTCCTCTGACATGCTCTATTGGTGAACAATGCCCCAGATAGTTTATTGTATGGCCATTAATGTATTTATACACAGTAATCATAGCGCCTTTTCTCTTATGAGCATAATTGAATCCAATCTGTCTGCATAGCCAAGCTCCCAAATTTCCTATTAATTTAGTTGCCCTTCTTTGAACCCTTTCCATTTCCAAGATGTCATTTTGTACACAGGGTTCCAAAATTTTCTAATAAAGCCTTACAAGTGCTTTGTAAAGAGGGTAAATAATAACTAGAAAGGGAAAGTTTAATTATAAACTTTGAATTTGGCTTGAAGGGCTGCATTTTGGAAGGGAATATGTGTGTTTGCTGCAGATTTTAAAACTCAATAATGGGAATGATGAGTTTGTAGTGAACGCTTGTTTGGGACAAAAAAAACTTTTTTGTGCACCCAGCCCAAAGTGGTGCTATTTTTGATCCAATCAATCAGAAAGCTAACATCTGATTGGTTAGGGCAAAATTAGCACCATTTTCAATGATAAGAACTTTTATTGAATCTCTCTGTATCTTTTTGATGATTGGTCAAAATGTGTTTTTTTACTTTAGTTACCCTTTAAGTATGGCTGCCACAGTAATGGATAAGTAGATCAGTAGGTGTGTGTAGCTGTGTCAAGTTGGGGGTTAAAAAAACAAACTTTTTTGATGATTGGTCAAAAAATTTTTTGACTTTAGATACCCTTTAGGTATGGCTGCAACAGTAATGGAGGGGTAGGTCAGTAGGTGTATGTACCTGTGCCATGTGGGGGTTAAAAAAACAAACATTTTTGATGATTGGTCAAAATTTTTTTTTTTACTTTAGTTACCCTTTAGGTATGGCTGCAACAGTAATGAAGGGGTAGTTAAGTAGGTGTATGTACCCGTGCCATGTGGGGGTTAAAAAAACAAACTTTTTTGATGATTGGTCAAAACATTTTTTTTACTTTAGTTACCCTTTACGAATGGCTGCCACAGTAATGGATAAGTAGATCAGTAGGTGTGTGTACCTGGGTCGGGTTGGGGGTTAAAAAAACAAACTTTTTAGATAATTGGTCAAAATTTGTTTTTTTTTACTTTAGTTAACATTTAGGTATGGCTGCCACAGTAATGGATAAGTAGATCAGTAGGTGTGTGTACCTGTGTCCGGTTGGGGGTTAAAAAACAAACTTTTTTGATGATTGGTCAAAATTAGTTTTTTTGACTTTAGGTACCCTTTAGGTATGGCTGCAACAGTAATGGAGGGGAAGGTCAGTAGGTGTATGTAACTGTGCCACATGGGGGTTAAAAAAACAAACCTTTTTTATTATTAATCAAAATTAATTTTTTTGACTTTAGTTACCCTTTAAGTATGGCTGCCACAGTAATGGATAAGTAAATCAGTAGGTGTGTGTACCTGGGTCTGGTTGAGGGGGTATGTCTTTTTTGTGTTTACAACCATAAAACTATATTTTATTGAGGATAAATCTAAATTAGTTTTATTTTACTTTAGTTACCCTTTAAATATGACTGCCACCGTAATGGATAAGTAGATCAGTAGGTGTGTGTACCTGGGTCTGGTTGAGGGGGTATGTCTTTTTTGTGTTTACAACCATAAAACTATCTTTTATTGAGAATAAATCTAAATTAGTTTTTTTTTCTTTAGTTACCCTTTAAGTATGGCTGCCACAGTAATGAATAAGTAGAATAGTAGGTGTGTGTACCTGGGTCTGGATGAGGGGGTATGTCTTTTTTGTGTTTATAACCATAAAACTATCTTTTATTCAGGATAAATCTAAATTAGTTTTTTTGACTTTAGTTACCCTTTAAATATGGCTTCCATGGGAATGGAAAGGTAGGTCAGTTGGTGGGTGTACCTGGGTCTGTGTGGGGGGTTGGGGGTATCACCATTTGTATTTATGACCATGAAAATAACTGTTTTGAAATATCCACATTTGAGACAGTTACCATTATAGTCTATGGGAAAAAATGACCGGAAATTAGCCGATAACGCTTCCACTGATTCCACGCACACTTCTCCTATATGCCCCGCACGTCTGTACCGAATTTCATGTCTCTAGCTCAAAAACTGTGGGAGGAGATACGGTCCAAAAAAGCAGAAGAAGAAAATGGAAGAAGAAAAATAATAATAATAAGAAGAAATAGAAAGAACAGTAATTTGGCTTTTTCAAGCCAAATTAATAAACATGTTGTTACTGGGGGAGCATCTTCAGTAACTGAAACTAAGTTAAGTCTAGATAAACACACTGGTGCTTGTTATTGGCTCCTCCCCCCAACTGCCCCATTCATCCTTTTCAAGGCAGACAGGGACCTTTAACTGCTCCCCCTTACTATATTATTATGTCATTGCACCTTAAGGTGCCCATACACTATTTAGACATTAGACAGATGTAAAATCTCTCATAAGACAGATGTCCAATCTATCTAAGATCTGCCTAGCCTGTTCTTTCATGCAATCAATTTGAGATCACAAAATGAATGAGTCAGATAGGAACATCTCAAGATAAAAATCGCTGCTTGTATAATGTGGTCTTTAGACATTAGATAGATATCTCAAATCTATCTAATATCTGCCTGTGTATGGCCAGCTTTAGGCTTTGTGCTTCTATCAATACAAACTGCAGTGATGAGTCATAACTCCACCCCTTTATGCAAATAACTAGTGATGGTGTCATAACGCACTAGGTCTTCATTAAAAAAAAGGAATAATAGCTGGGCAGCACGGTGTCTTAGTGGTTAGCACTGATGCCTTTGCAGTATGGGGTCCTGGGTTCAATTCCCCCCATTGGACACATCTGCAAGGAGTTTGTATGTTCTCCCCGTGCATGCGTGGGTTTCCTCCGGGCACTCCGGTTTCCCCCACAATCACAAAAAACATACTGATAGGATGTTTGAAATCACAACACACACACACACAAGTGGACTATCAGGGAGATTCAATAAACATTTTTTTTCTTTAAAATGGTGCTAATTGTGCACCAGCCAATCAAATCTTGGTTAACATTTGAAAGCTAATATCTGATTGGTTGCGGCAAAATTAGCACCATTTTAAAATAAGAACTTTTACTGAATAACCCTGATGTATCCACAGGTACATATGGCTTTGTCTGTAACAGATGCTGCAAGTACCCCTGGCTAGAACATACCTGTGCGATTAAGCCTGTGTGACACGATAGTCAATGTGGTGTCTGCTGAAATGGCAGACTGTAATGTTACCCTGCAATGCTTGTGATCTAACCCTTTGACAATCCCAGTATGTATTATACCAGTATGAAATATATAGTATTCCTTATGATCTCCATAAAAGATCTGGTAAATCATCTGAGGGGAGTTTCCTGTATCTTCCATGTTAGAGCTAGAGGCGTGCACTGTGCCTTTCAAGCATGTAACTTAATAAAAGCTTCTGTGGCAGCCCAAATTTTATGTTGGAGACCAGCCCGGGGGGCATTTGCCCTTCAGCTTACTGGGCCAGTCCTCCCTTGAATAAACTACAGAAAGTTATTATTATATTTGCTTGAAAGGCAGAACACACACACACACACCCTTTGTAGTATCCCTCCTTCTATAGCAATAGCCAGGATGCAAAACAGTACAAATGAATTCTTAGCATTTATATTCTTCATATCTCGTATGGTATGTGTGTATATATAATATGCTTTTGTTTGTTGTTGTTGTTACTATAAATAACTTTGTCACTGTATCGTTTTCTCTTTTTTTCTTCTTTCTGCAGCATTAAGGGGGAGATGCAATATATTTCGCTATCGCAACCTACCTCCACTCGTTTCCGCAATGTATTAATCACTTTGCGACAATTAATACATTGTGAAAATGCTAGCGGTAAGTTGCAACCTTTTGCGCAATTTTAAAGACACCATTGAAGAGGCGTTAATTGTTGCGCAAAAAACTAGCGCCAAAAAACGGCGCAAAATTTATTGCATCACTTTGCGCTGCGCAAAGAAAAAGAAATTGCGACAATGGCACAGGCAGTGCGAAACCTTCACTAACACGTTAGTACATTGGTTAGCATGATTTAGCTCTTTTTTTCCGTTAGCGCGGAATATTGAATCTCCCTGTAAATCTCTAACTACTAGCTGCTTCCAGAGACCCGCTATATTATTGACTGTTTTTTTTACTAGTATTTGGCTCTTATAGTGTTCATTTTTAATTCATAGATGAAAATATATTTATATTAACCTCTTACATGTTGCAACTTGATGGTAAACACAGTTAAAAGGTTTAAACACTAAAAATAAATCTGTGCGAATGCTGTTGGGAAATGTTGCAAAGTACATTCAGTATCTTATAATAAACTAAAAACGTGGGAATGCTGGTGTTATAGTCAGAACTCACTTAGCCACCATTTTTGACAATAAGAACTTTTACTGAATAACCCTGTGTTTTTTGTTTAGTCATGGGTTAGTCATGCATTTTTAAAAAACACATAGGCCATGCACCCAAGGGTTTGCACACCGCTCCTGTTATTGGAGTTTAAGTCCGCTAACTGATGTTATATAGTTTAGCGCAAATGGATGAACTTCCAGATTCAACATCATGCATGGATTAACGGATGCACCTGTGCTGACACTTTTGTAAAGAGGCCACAGTATGAAACCTCAAGATCACCATTCTTATGGGCCATTTTCACAATCAAAAACAGTGTAAAAAGATGGGATTACAAATTCATTCAAAATGTAATTCACTGATGATGCACTAAATGGGACACGAGTTTTATGGCCAAATATAAACTATTACTCCTACCCCACCAGACTAAACCCACTCACCAGGAGACAGTCTTGTACTGTTTAATACATTTCAAAAGACACTTTCCATTTCAAAGGACATGTTCCACATTATTACAGTTATCGGCTTGTGCCCATTTCACACCTCCCACTACTGTTTTTTCCTTCCCACCCACCCCCACCCCAGTCTGTATCTGTACCTGGTCATCTGTTCAATTTGTTTGATGTTTACTGTCCTCCATGTGTATATAAGTTTGTGGCTTCTCAGTTTCTTTTGTAACATCCAGCCTGATAAAGGGGTTAGGACTCCTGAAAGTTTGCTTAATTTTTTTTTTAGTTAGCCAATAAAAGGTACACAAGCTCTACTTTTCTTCTCTTACTTATGGGCTAACACAGTACAAACCTCAACTATTGCTTTGAATAATAGGTTAGCAAGCGATGTTATATGCCAAATGCGGCATTCTAAGAAGTTTCTAAGCTTCTTTTCGAAGTTAGATTTTTCAAATTATCAATTTCAATCATGTTTGAATATTTCTAAATTCGATTTTTGATCTTTCCATCACAAGGTGAGAGTTTTGAAATTCCATGGGATCTACAGATTTTTGAAAGCCATCATTTCCAAATTAAACAAATTAAAATTAATTATGGGTTACTTCACCACAATTTTTAAATCTCTGCACATATTAATAGATTTTCTAACATTTATTTTGAAAAATGTAACAATCTTAAAGTAGATGTTGTTTTTTCTTTCCTGTCTGAGCAGTTTCTATAGCGATGCCCAGGTGATGACAAAACTGCCAACCTATATAGACATGTGATAATGAACAAGTTGCTTCTAGTATTCAGCATATTGTATTGTTTTTGTATTCTGATCGTAAATTACTGTGTTTTATTTCAATCCATTCATTTGATTTTCTAATTATGATCATTGTAAAATAATTAATATTTTCATAAAAAATTGAGTGCTTAATGGAATAAAGCTTTAGAAAAATTCAGTAGATATGGAAAATTAATACTTTAAATTTTTTGTACTTACCCTTTGTCAGTTGTGAGAACTAACATACAATTAGTGTCAATACAGAACAGAGATCATTCTATCCTGAAATGAGTGCTAATGGTCACATGGTTTATGGGTCTCACTGGAGCAATACCAACTGCTGTTTGACACTCACAAGCATGTATGACTGCCTGGACACTTCTATTGAGAGCTTTCCTGATATCTCCATAAAGCTATCATGAATGGATCCATCTGCATTAATTGAAACCCTCTTTGTTGCAAATTGGGATGTCTGAAAGGTAAAATCAAGGTATTTAAAACCAAACATAAGGTCAGGGCATCATAAATATATAAGCAGTATCAGCAAATGTAGCATACAATAAGAACGTATATCAACAGGTTTAGATCTATTAACATCAATATCTAAACATAATAGCATGCGTCATGGACAAAAGCACATTATAAAGTTTTCAAAACCTGAGATAAGTCATTGCAGGAGTGGAGAAAACTGGATGCAGTGTATTTCCGCAAGTGGCAGAGCTTTTTCAGATGCATCTATTATACTGCTATATGGTTTATGAAGCCCTTGCATTTATCTTTCAGACAGATCCACCATTTCAATAAAGGATTTTTAGCTTTTATTCTATGCACATCTGTTCTTTTTTTTTACTATATGTAGGCTTGGGGATTAGCTGCACATCTACCTACTTTTACATTTTATCTTGTGTTCTGCGATTTGGTTTTATGTTGCAGATTTAAAACTTGTGATAAACTAATGTTTGGAACACAGCATGCCACCTATATTTGTATATACAGTTTATCTGACCTGCAGATTGTCTACAGTGACTGTCTGCCTCTTACCATGTAATATATTACCAACATCATTTCACTTTACTTTTGAACCACTGAAGCTATACTGTACTACATATCCCCATCACCTACACAAATATGTAAAGTCATAAAGCATCTATACCAATCCACGTGAGACATTTCTATTGTTTATTAATTCATCTAGAATTTAATCTATTTATTTTATTGTGTACCCAATATGTTGGATAATTCTGATTAATTGTGTAGTTGTTAATTCATTCCAGATAACCTCATGACTGTATATTATATATGCATTCATTCATTTAATTATGAACTTTTAATTTACCTCTGTGCAATAGTATTACAGTATTACTTTCATCATTAGGAATTTATCAATTGATATGCAGTACCTCCAGCTTTTTTAGTCTGTGGCTCTCAATTTTGTTTCTTATGGTACATATAATACTGTATATAAGGCTCATGCTAGTAAAAAGAATGAAACGGATGAGTATGGTTTCACCAACACTTTAGACAAATGTATTCAAATTCTATTTTTGAATTTTCCACAGATTTTAGAAATCACTATTTCTATATCAAAACAAGGTCCTTTTTGAAACCAAGCACTCATTTTTGCTTGCTAGTTCAAATCCCATTTCTTCTTCATTTTTGTATGTATGTATATATATTTTTTAATAGCAGCACCACTGGGGTTGCATACTGTGCAATACAAAATCCAAGAAAGTCATACAAATGATCAGTTCAGTTTTAGAAAGATTTAATTTGAGGCAGCGTTGCGACATCCAGGAGGAGATGGCAGGAGGCAGTCGGAGACAATGATTGGATGTCAGGAGGTAGCGCAGGGTTGGACAAATAGATTTGTGCATCATCTGCATATAAGTGACATCTCCCAAGGAATAGTGTAGTGGGAGACAATAAGGTCCAAGAACAGACCATTGCAACAACCCCACAGTAAAGGAACCGGAGGAGGTGTTATAGCATAAGATAAAGAGTAAGTTCAGTTAGAGAGATATATAGAAACCAGATACCACTTCATTCCGAATGACCAAGGAGTGAAGTATCAGCATTAGAAGGGAATGATCGCTGTGTCAAAAGCAGAGGAGGGTCATAAGAAGAGAAAAGGATATGAATAAAACAGTGACCATTGGCCTTGGCAACCTAAGATCATTCACAACCTTACACAGAGCGGTCTCAGTGGAATGCAATCCATATTAAAGGGTTACAATTTTTTTTACCTTTAAAATCATTCTGAAAGTCTCCCCTCATATATAAAGCCCAGACTGCAATGGAAATAGGAAAAATGGGAGAAGTACGGTAACAAATTCAACAAACACTATTACTATTCGGCTGCAAAGAAGGTATGCCGGGCCATCTTGTGATGGAACTTTGTATGGAACTTTCCATCGGGCTATGTATGGGCTCTTATTATGGGGCTGTGTATGGGACTTTCTATGGGGCTGTGTATTGGACTTTCTATGGGACTATGTTGGACTTTTTATGGTCTGTGTAGGGATCTCTATGGGGCTGTGTATTGGACTTTCTATGGGGCTGTGTATGGGACTTTCTAAGGACTGTGTGTGTGACTTTCTTGGCAGTGTGTATTGGAATTTCTATGGGGCTGTGTATGGGACTTTCTATGGCGGTGTGTATTGGACCTTCTATGGGGCTGTGTTTGGACTTTCTATGGGGCTGTGTATTGGATTTCTTGGGGCTGTGTATGGGAATTTTTATGAGGCTGTGTATGACTTTCTATGAGGCTGTGTGTTGGACTATCTATGGGGCTGTTTATTAGGCTTCTATGGGAGAAAGTCAACCCTCGTTTTACTCGGTCAATCAGTTTTCTTTTTTTCAGGTAAAAAGAAGTACCTCAGCTTATACTCGATTGGCTTATACTCGATTATATATGGTAACATAGTATATTTAATTGAGGAAGTCCAACCTATTCACTTTTTTTTTTTTAAACCCTTCCTAACAGTTGATCCAGAGGAAGGCAAAAAAACCAGCTAAAAAGGGGGGGGGGGAATTCCTTCCTGACTCCAAACGGCAATCAGAAAGTACCCTGGATCAACCAGATCTACAGTATATGTATTATACCAGTATTCTCAATATTTTTTTATTTTAGAATCTTATCCAGGCCATTTTTAAAGCTATTCAATGAACTTGCCATTACCACATCTGCTGGAAGACAGTTCCGCAGTTTCACCATTCTCACTGTAAAGAAACCTTTCCTAACCTGAAGATATAAACTTCTTTCTTCCAACATTAAATGATGTCCACAAGTTCTCTGATATGACCTATTAAGTGTTTTAGTGAACAATGCCCAAAGAGTTTATGTGTGGGCCCATTAATATATTTTTTAGGTTATCATATCCCCAGGCAAACGTCGCTCCTCCTGTAAACAGCCCTAATTGTCTAATCTGCCGGCATATTTAAGCCCCTCCATTCTACTTATTTATTAGTTGCCCTTCTCTGAACTGCTTCCATTTCCAATGACTGTAGCTTTTGTATATGGATTCCAAAACTGCACCGCATATTCCAATGAGGCCTTACCAGTGCCTTGTAAAGAGGGAGAATACATTTTTTCTCTCTTGAATCTATTCCTCTCTTTATACAAGACAATATCTCGCTAGCTCTAGCCGTGGCTACCTGGCATTGTTGCTACAGCTAAGTCGTTATCTACCAGAACCCCCAAATCGTTTTCCATTACAGATTCTTAACACAGTTATTTATGGTGTAGGTGGCACAGGGATTATTAAATCCCAAATGCATCACCTTAATTTACCAACATTGAATCTCATCTGCCATTCGCTGCCCATTTTGATAATCTATCTAGGTGAGCTTGCAGCACTTGCACATCATTTGAAGTTTCCAAAGCTCTGCATTGTTTAGTGTCATCAGCAAAGACAGAGACCTTGCTCTCAAGACAAGACCTTGCCCTTCTAAGTCATTTACAAACAGATTAAAAAGAAGCGGCCCCAGTAGAGAACCCTGAGGCACTCCGCTTAGAACTTTAGCCCACATAGATGTAGCTCCATTTATCACCACTCTCTGTTGCGATCCAATAACCAATTCTCTATCCATGAACAAATGGTTTCTTCTAGGCCAACAGTCCTTAGTTTATACATTAGTCGCCCATGTGGCACTAATTCACAAAATCCAAGTATACCGCATCCACTGCTGTGCCTGATCCAATTCTTACTCATCTACTCATTCTTCATAAAAACAATTACATTTGTCTGGCATGATCCAGTAACAATGTTTCTAGCACCTTCCCTACCACTGATGTTGGCTTACAGGTCTATGTTACCAGGCTGTGAACGACTACCTTTTTGAATATTGGTATTACATTGGCTTTTTTCCAATCCAGCGGCACATCCCCAGACCTAAGTGAATCTGAAAAATAAGAAACGTGGCTAGATAGAACTGAACTAAGCTGTTTTAAATCCGGGGATGCATTCCATCTTGTTCTTGCAATTATTGTACTGTCACACCTCTATTCTTATAAAAAAAGATAGCTTGGATACTTGCAACGCTGCTTGGGTTTGTTTATAAGTAGAATCTGGCTGGTCTATCACAGTTTACAGATAAGACTTTAAACCTTTAGAATTTGGTCTAAATCCTCGTACATATGTCCGAAACATGGGCCGACGAGCAAACCCCGAGCACGTCCACACGTGCGACTAATGGCCGTTTTGGCCGATAATCACGTGCTGCAATCGGTTGGGCATCGTTCGTTGATCTGCCATGGCAAACACAACACACGACTATTGACCATGATGTCCTTTCTTCGCGACTGTGTTGTGCGCTAGGGGATGACCAGGGGTTGTGCAGCAGACGTGTGTACGAGGCTTTAGAGTCCCTTCAATCAAGATAAAGAAATTTCCCTAGAGGCCCCTACAACAGCCACCATGAAGTAATACAGATTGACACAATAGAAACAAAAGTATCAGAGACATAAACATTCCACCCCCCATATAGCAGGTGTGCATTTATCAGTTAATAATATCCAGCTCAACGTAATATCAGGTGCCAAGTCTAAATCTCCTCATTTAGCTAGACAGAACATTTATTTGCAATCCCAATGGATTATTGTCATGGTTTTTAAATGAATGTCTACTGAGAGAGTCTACTTAAGTTTCAATGTGCTACCACATTGTGTACTGTATGTAATACTGTGCATTGTTATTTGATTAATTCCTTGAGTGGTAAAAAAAAGTTTTTGTTTTTTTTTTTGATATTACTATGGCTTAATGACAACTAAAGCCACAGAACAACACTGAACTAGAAGGCAGAACACCTTGTTTATATACTAGTAATCTCATTTTGATACGGGTGCTGGCAAATTTACCTAAATAACATATGGTTTGTCTTTACTTCACCATTCTAGAATCACACAATTAGGTCAAACAACCATTATGTTCTGCACATGCCAGTGCTTGACTATGGCAGAAACTTGTTACATCTGGTCACACCCAATATTAATCTCGAGCCATCCTTTTACAGAACAGAGAAAGCAAGGAGCATGTGACTGAGGTCAGGAGTTGTGGTCTGACACTGCACATTTACACAGATACTTCATCCAGTTCTTAACAGCTTACATTTACTTTAATACAATTTACTGAAGTGGTTTTTATAGCTTATTGATGTTTTTAGGGGGGTTGTTTTCAGATTCTGGAGTATAAAAAATTGGGTTTAGTTCTCCTTTAACCCTTTCACTGCCACAGATCGTATATTCACAATCTGTGCAGTGAATGACCAAACTGCCACAGATCGTGAATACACGATCTGTGGCTTCCCCCCTCCCTAAACTTTTTGCCCCCTGCTAGGACGCGATCGGGGGGCAGCATTCAACTGCCCCCCTAGCCCCCTCGATCCCTGTAGCTGGGTCCCGCTTGGTGGAGCCAGTCCCACGTGGAAGGGGAAGGAAGTGGAAAGGGAGACCCGGTGACATCACAGAGCCTCTCCTTCACCGGGGTCTTCCCTTGAAACTGTAGTCTGCCCCTGGTGTCTAGTTGAGGTACTGCAGTGTGATCTCCATTCAGATCATGCTGCAGTACCTGTATAGTACAAGCTGTCATGCTGACAGCTTTTACTATACATTTGTGAATGGAACTCAAGTTCCATTCACAATAGATTTTTTCTAAGTCTTTGCTACTTAGCGAAGACTTAGAAAAAAAATGGGGACGAGATCAAAATTTGGTGATCACTTCTGATCACCAAATTATTGATCTTTGCCAATGAATGAAAAATCACTTCCTGGAAAATTATTCCGGAAGTGATTTTTCCGATCGGATTTCGATTGGAAAACGGGCATTTATGCCCGTATTCCAAGTTCGGTATCATTCCCTAAGATGATTTGATGATCATCTTTGGAATGTTCCAAAAAAAAAAGGGGGAAATGCACACAAAAAAAATCTTAAAGTGATACACACACCTTTTTTTTTTACCCTAAAACTATAAATTAGCAAAAAACTTCTCCAAGCTTCCCAATGTCCCTGGTGATATCGGTAAAGTAAAGCGGATCATTTATTTGTTGGATTTCAAGGGAAACTAAGCCTATTTTAGTAGGAAATTTTGCAGAGATACCAAAAAAAGACCGTATTGAATTTTAGGTCAGTAAAGTGTGCAAAAACTTGTGTGACTCTCCGTACTAACTGGTTTTCACTAAATACCACTAAAGGGGAGGGGATAGGGTGGGGGGGGTGGGTTGTGGCGTTTTTTAATTTTTTCTTGTAATTGCAATTGCCATGGATCCCATTTGAGCTAGTTTGTGGCCCCGTCTGTTTGCACCCACCCTTATGGCATACCGTTTGATTCAGGACATGTGGGAGATTGCCATTTAGTGGGTTTTTTTACTTGCCAAGTGGGTTTAGGTAGGATTTCAACCATGAGTCCTCTTATTTTATTTTTTCACAAAATCTCCTAAAAGCACGGAGTTCTATGAATAGCAGCGTCTGGAATTCTTCACGTATATATGAAAGCATGATACCATCACGTAGCTGAAGGTGTGTAGTTTCCAAAAATATATAGTTTGTGGGGGTATTTCCAAATTGATTAGGCTGTTCAAATTACGAAACACTTTGATTTTTTTCTTGTAATTACACTTGTGCATGTGTCCCTTGAGCTAGTTGTGGCCACGTCTCTGTGTCCACCCACACATATGGCATACCGTTTGATGCAGGATATGTGGGAGAATGATATTTAGTGGGGGTGTTATTTGTGGGGTGGGGGCGTTTCCAAGTTTTGGGGCTGTTTAATTACAGAGAACTTTGATTTTTTTCTTGTAATTACACTTGTGCTGCGACATTTAGTGGATTTTTTGCTTGTCAAAAGGGATTAGGTAGGATTTCAACCCTTGAATCATCTTTATTTTTCACAAAACCTCCTAAAAACACGAAGTTCTTTAGATCACTGGTCTGGAATTCTCATGTATGCATGAAAGCATGCCACCGTAACATAGCTGAAGGTGTGTAGATTCCAAAAATATATAGTTTTGTGGGGGAATTTCCATGTTTCGGGACTGTTTCCTTAGAAAAAGTGTAGGCTGTCAAATTAACAGAGCACTTTGATTTTTTCTTGTAATTGCATTTGTGCATGCGTCCTATTTGAGCTAGTTGGTGGCCACGTCTCTGTGTGCATCCACACATGGGCATAACGTTTGATTCAGAACATGTGGAAGATTGATATTTAGTGGGGGGTTTATTTGTGGGGGCATTTCCAAGTTTTGGGGCTGTTTGAAATTACAGAGCACTTTGATTTTTTCTTGTAATTACACTTGTGCATGCGTCCAATTTGAGCTAGTTGGTGGCCACGTCTCTGTGTACATCCACGCATATGGCATACCGTTTGATTCAGAACATGTGGGAGAATGATATTAGTGGGGGGTGTTATTTTCGGGGGCGTTTCCGAGTTTTGGGGCTGTTTGAAATTACGAGAACTTTGATTTTTTTCTTGTAATTACACTTGTGCATGCGTCCCATTTGAGCTAGTTGGTGGCCACGTCTCTCTGTGCACCCACCCATATGGCAATACCGTTTGATGTGGATACGGGAGATTGACATTTAGTGGGTTTTTTTGCTTGTCAAGTTGGTTTAGGTAGATTTCAATCCTTGAATCATCTTATTTTATTTTCACAAAACCTCCTAAAAACACAGAGTTCTTTGATCACTGGGTCTGGAATTCTTCATGTATGTATGAAAGCATGGCACCGTAACGTAGCTGAAGGTGTGTAGATTCCAAAAATATTTAGTTTGTGGGGGGAATTTCCATGTTTCGGGACTGTTTCCTTAGAAAAGGGTAGGCTGTTCAAATTACAGAGCACTTTGATTTTTTCTTGTAATTGCATTTTGCATGCATCCAATTTGAGCTAGTTGGTGGCCACGTCTCTGTGTACATCCACACATAGGGCATACCGTTTGATTCAGAACATGTGGGAGATTGATATTTAGTGGGGGGTTTTATTTGTGGGGGCATTTCCAAGTTTGGGGCTGTTTGAAATTACAGAGCACTTTGATTTTTTTCTTGTAATTACACTTGTCATGCATCCAATTTGAGCTAGTTGTGGCCACGTCCCTGTGTGCATCCACGCATATAGCATACCGTTTGATTCAGACATGTGGGAGATTGACATTAAGTGGGTTTTTTTGCTTGTCAAGTGGGTTTAGGTAGGATTTCAACCCTTGAATCGTCTTACTTTATTTTTCACAAAACCTCCTAAAAACGAGGTTCTTTGGATTACTGGGTCTGGAATTCTTCAGTATGTATGAAAGCATGGCACGTAACGTAGCTGAAGGTGTGTAAATTCCAATATATAGTTTTGGGGGGTATTTCTAATATAGAGGGGTGTTTAGTCTGACAAATCTGAAAAGTTGCTGTAATTGGGCCATTGTTCATTGGCTCACTTTGTGGCTAGTTGATTCCACGTTTGCGTGTGTAACCATACATATTCGTACCATTGATGGTACAATAACACAACTACAGATTCGTAGAAAGGTGTGTGGATTCGAGAAATATATGGTTTGTGGGGGTTGTTTTGTGGGGAAAAATTGCAGACTGTTCAAATTCAGATTTGACTGAATTTTTTGCTGTTTCTGAGCCATTTGTGCATTTTGTTTCTTTTGACTTCCATGTCCACGTGTGTAACCACACATATGGCATACCGTTTGATTCAGGACATTTGGGAGATTGATATTTAGTAACTTTTTTTTTACATTCCATGAGGTTTTTGGCATGATTTCTACCTTTTGAAGTTGTTTTTTGTTCATTTTTTCAGACAAATGCGAACTTCTATGAAGAACTGCGCCCACACCATTGATGGTATGAATGAATAATCTACTGCGTTACATAGCTGAGGTGTGTGATTTCAGGAATATATAGTTTGTGGGGGTTATTTCTAAGTTATGGGGTGTTTTGTGGAAAAAACTGCAGACTGTCCAAATTCAGAGTTGGCTAAATATTTTCGCAGTTTCTGAGCCATTGTGCATTGTCTCACTTTGTGGCTTTTCGCTTCCACGTCTCATGTGTAACCACACATATGGCATACCGTTTGATTCAGGACATTTGGGAGATTGATATTTGGTAACTTTTTTTTACATTCCATGGGTTTTGGCATGATTTCTACCTTTTTGAATGTTGTTTGATGTTCATTTTTTTGAAAATCTGGTAAAAGCAAACTTCTACGAAGAACTGCGCCCACACCATTGATGGTATGAATGAACAACTACAGCGTTACAAGCTAAGGTGTGCATTTTCAGGAATATATAGTTTGTTGGGGGTATTTTTGTTGGGGGGGTGTTTTGTGGAAAAACTGCACTGTTCAAATACAAAACTGGCTAATTTTTTTTGTTGCTAATGACATTTGGCACTGGTCACGCTCTGGGTTAGTTGGTAGCCATGTCTCTGAGTAACCCCTGAATGTGGCATACGTTTTATTCGGGAGGGGTTAGGCTTTCATATTTGAGATGCATTTGAACTTTCCTCCCCAGTTTTTTAGCTGAAATTTGCATTTGATTTAGTCTCTGATTTTACAGTTGAGGAAAAAAAGGAAAATGTAAGAAATAACTTACAATTTGACGAAGAGCTGCGTCCGGTTATCTGCATTTTGATCGAAACTAACCTCACTCGTAAAATCCTGCGGGTGTGTAGTTTCTAAAAATATCTCACTTGTGGGGATATTTAGTTAATTTGGTAGATATTCTATGTTAACTGTCAGTAAAGGTTAACATTTTAATTTGGTGTAATATTCTTGAAGGTACAGTTTTAGTTTGGGGGGGTCTCCTGTACAGGAAAAGTCGGGTACCTACATATATCTCGTATCGTTGTACTCGGGAGTATCAAGTTTTAGAAACAGAAGATTTTTGTGCATAACCTTAAGATAACTATAAGTAAAAATGGGAAAAATCCAAGAAAAATTGCCAATTTTTCATTTTTTACATATTTACCATAATTCCAGTAAAATTTCCAGAAAAGTTACAAAATTTTGTTACCATGTTAAAGTACACTTTGTGCTGAAAAAAACAATGTATAATATTGTTGATTTACTGTAAGGTGTCCTACTGTAAATTAGTCTAAAGCGATTAAGGGCAAAATCCTGAAAATTCTTCTGGCGTTAACGCAAAAAAAAATGAAATTCTCCTGGCAGTGAAAGGGTTAAAGGGTTTTGAGTTTGCATGGGAAAAGAAAATGGAATCAAATTGTGATTTAAGGCAAAACCTACGCATCAATGTTCACTCCTGTATAAGAAATATTCCCAGAAGATAAGTTACAACATCAATATTTATTAAACATTGACAGGACAAAATCAGGGAACAAAAAAAAATCTATTTTGAAACAACAGATTAGTTTAGTACATTGAATGAATTGCTTTCTAACTTTCACCTGCTTATATCCAGTACAAGATGCTCAATTAGAGAATTTTCTGTTCAGTAGATTGTACAGTATGTGTACACTGCAGGTTTAAATAAGTGCAAACTGTTCTAATTCCATAAAATTTTGGAATTGTGTCTGGCATTAAACCCCTATTTATTTACAATACAATAATGCAGAAATGTGTCAATGTATTACACAGATGGAAATAAAGGTATTATTTGTGTTCTGACTATACACCCAGCATTCCCACATGTTTTAAGTTTATTATAAGATACTGAATGTACTTTGCAACATTTCCCAACAGCATTCTGCACAGGGATTTATTTTTAGTGTTTAAACCTTTTAACTGTGTTTACCATCAAGTTGCAACATGTAAGAGGTTAATATATATTAATTTTCATCTATGAATTAAAATGAACACTATAAGAGCCAAATACTAGTAAAAAAAACAGTCAATAATATAGCGGGTCTCTGGAGCAGCTAGTAGTTAAGAATTTACAGGGAGATTCAATATTCCGCGCTAACGAGAAAAAAGAGCTAAAATCATGCTAACCAATGTACTAACGTGTTAGTGAAGGTTTCGCACTGCCTGTGCCATGTCGCAATTTCTTTTTCTTTGCGCAGCGCAAAGTGATGCAATAAATTTTGCGCCGTTTTTTGCGCTAGTTTTTTGCGCAACAATTAACGCCTCTCAATGGTGTCTTTAAATATGCGCAAAGGTTGCAACTTACCGCTACATTTTCACAATGTATTAATTGTCGCAAAGTGATTAATACATTGCGGAAACGAGTGGAGGTAGGTTGCGATAGCGAAATATATTGCATCTCCCCCTTAATGCTGCAGAGAAAAAAAAAGAGAAAACGATAACAGTGACAAAGTTATTTATAGTAAGCACAACAACAAAAACAAAGCATATTATATATACACACATACCATATGAGATATGAGAATATAGAACTGAGAAGTTCATTTGTACTGTTTTTGCATCCTGGCTATTGCTATAGAAGGAGGGATACTACAAAGGGTGTGTGTGTGTGTTGTTCTGCCTTTCAAGCAAATATAATTACTTTCTTGTTTTTTCAAGGGAGACTGGCCCAGTAAGCTGAAGGGCAAATGCCCCCCGGGCTGGTCTCCACATAAAATTTGGGCTGCCACAGAAGCTTTTATTAAGTTACATGCTTGAAAGGCACAGTGCACGCCTCTAGCTCTAACATGGGGAAGATACAGGAAACTCCTCCTTCAGATGATTTACCATCATTTTATGAGATCATTAAGGAATACTAATATTGTCATACTGGTATAATACATACTGGGATTGTCAAAGGGTTAGATCACAAGCATCTGCAGGGTAAGCATTACAGTCTGCCATTTCAGCAGACACCACATTGACTATCGTGTCACACACGGCTTAATCCACAGGTATGTTCTAGCCAGGGTACTTGCAGCATCTGTTACAGACAAAGCCATATGTACCTGTGGATACATCAGGGTTATTCAGTAAAAGTTCTTATGGTCAAAAATGGTGCTAATTTAGTTTCTGACTATAACACCCAGCATTCCCACATGTTTTAAGTTTATTATAAGATACTGAATGTACTTTGCAACTTTCCCACAGCATTCTGCACAGGGATTTATTTTTGTGTTTAAACCTTTAACTGTGTTTACCATCAAGTTGCAACATGTAAGAGGTTAAATATAAATATTAATTTTCATCTATGAATAAAAAATGAACACTATAAGAGCCAAATACTAGTAAAAAAACAGTCAATAATATAGCGGGTCTCTGAAGCAGCTAGTAGTTAGAGATTTACAGGAGATTCAATATTCCGCTAACGAGAAAAAAAGAGCTAAAATCATGCTAACCAATGTACTAACGTGTTAGTGAAGGTTTCGCACGGCCTGTGCCATGTCGCAATTTCTTTTTCTTTGCGCAGCGCAAAGTGATGCAATAAATTTTGCGCCGTTTTTTGCGCTAGTTTTTTGCGCAACAATTAACGCCTCTTCAATGGTGTCTTTAAAATATGCGCAAAAGGTTGCAACTTACCGCTAGCATTTTCACAATGTATTAATTGTCGCAATGATTAATACATTGCGGAAACGAGTGGGGTAGGTTGCGATAGCGAAATATATTGCATCTCCCCCTTAATGCTGCAGAAGAAGAAAAAAAGAGAAAACGTAACAGTGACAAAGTTATTTATAGTAAGCACAACAACAACAAAAAGCATATTATATATACACACATACCTACGAGATATGAAATATAGAATGCTAAGAAGTTCATTTGTACTGTTTTTGCATCCTGGCTATGCTATAGAAGGAGGGATACTACAAAGGGTGTGTGTGTGTTGTTGTTCTGCCTTTCAAGCAAATTAATAATAACTTTCTGTAGTTTATTCAAGGGAGGACTGGCCCAGTAAGCGAAGGGCAAATGCCCCCCGGGCTGGTCTCCAACATAAAATTTGGGCTGCCACGAAGCTTTTATTAAGTTACATGCTTGAAAGGCACAGTGCACGCCTCTAGCTCTAACATGGGGAAATACAGGAAACTCCTCCTTCATGATTTACCAGATCATTTTATGGAGATCATTAAGGAATACTAATATTGTCATACTGGTATAATACATACTGGGATTGTCAGGGTTAGATCACAAGCATCTGCAGGTAAGCATTACAGTCTGCCATTTCAGCAGACACCACATTGACTATCGTGTCACCCAGGCTTAATCGCACAGGTATGTTCTCCAGGGGTACTTGCAGATCTGTTACAGACAAAGCCATATGTACCTGTGGATAATGCAAGTTTATTATAAGATACTGAATGTACTTTGCAACATTTCCCAACAGCATTCTGCACAGGGATTTATTTTTAGTGTTTAAACCTTTTAACTGTGTTTACCATCAAGTTGCAACATGTAAGAGTTAAATATAAATATTAATTTTCATCTATGAATTAAAAATGAACACTATAAGAGCCAAATACTAGTAAAAAAAACAGTCAATAATATAGCGGGGCTCTGGAAGCAGCTAGTAGTTAGAGATTTACAGGGAGATTAATATTCGCCGCTAACGAGAAAAAAAGAGCTAAAATCATGCTAACCAATGTACTAACGTGTTAGTGAAGGTTTGCACTGTGTGCCATGTCGCAATTTCTTTTTCTTTGCGCAGCGCAAAGTGATGCAATAAATTTTGCGCCGTTTTTTGCGCTAGTTTTTTGCGCAACAATTAACGCCTCTTCAATGGTGTCTTTAAAATATGCGCAAAAGGTTGCAACTTACCGCTAGCTTTTCACAATGTATTAATTGTCGCAAAGTGATTAATACATTGCGGAAACGAGTGGAGGTAGGTTGCGATAGCGAAATATATTGCATCTCCCCCTAATGCTGCAGAAAGAAGAAAAAAAGAGAAACGATAACAGTGACAAAGTTATTTATAGTAAGCACAAACAACAAACAAAAGCATATTATATATACACAACATACCATAGAGTATGAAGAATATAGAATGCTAAGAAGTTCATTTGTACTGTTTTGCATCCTGGCTATTGCTATAGAAGGAGGGATACTACAAAGGGTGTGTGTGTGTGTTGTTCTGCTTTCAAGCAAATATAATAATAACTTTCTGTAGTTTATTCAAGGGAGGACTGGCCCAGTAAGTGAAGGGCAAATGCCCCCGGGCTGGTCTCCAACATAAAATTTGGGCGCCACAGAAGCTTTATTAAGTTACATGCTTGAAAGGCACAGTGCACGCCTCTAGCTCTAACATGGGGAAGATACAGGAAACTCCTCCTTCAGATGATTTACCAGATCATTTTATGGAGATCATTAAGGAATAATAATATTGTCATACTGGTATAATACATACTGGGATTGTCAAAGGGTTAGATCACAAGCATCTGCAGGGTAAGCATTACAGTCTGCCATTTCAGCAGACACCACATTGACTATCGTGTCACACAGGCTTAATCGCACAGGTATGTTCTAGCCAGGGGTACTTGCAGCATCTGTTACAGACAAAGCCATATGTACCTGTGGATACATGCAGGGTTATTCAGTAAAAGTTCTTATTGTCAAAAATGGTGCTAATTTTGCCGCAACCAATCAGATATTAGCTTTCAAATGTTAACCAAGATTTGATTGGCTGGTGCACAATTAGCACCATTTTAAAGAAAAAAAAATGTTTATTGAATTCCCTGATAGTCCACTTGGTGTGTGTGTGTTGTGATTTCAAACATCCTATCAGTATGTTTTTGTGATTGTGGGGGAAACCGGAGTGCCCGGAGGAAACCCACGCATGCACGGGGAGGAGAACATACAAACTCCTTGCAGATGTGTCCAATGGGGGGAATTGAACCCAGGACCCCTACATGCAAAGGCATCAGTGCTAACCACTAAGACACCGTGCTGCCCAGCTATTATTCCTTTTTTTAATGAAGACCTAGTGCGTTATGACACCATCACTAGTTATTTGCATAAAGGGGTGGAGTTATGACTCATCACTGCAGTTTGTATTGAGAAGCACAAAGCCTAAAGCTGGCCATACACAGGCAGATATTAGATAGATTTGAGATATCTATCTAATGTCTAAAGACCACATTATACAAGCAGCGATTTTATCTTGAGATGTTCCTATCGACTCATTCATTTTGTGATCTCAAATTGATTGCATGAAAGACAGGCTAGGCAGATCTTAGATAGATTGGACATCTGTCTTATGAGAGATTTACATCTGTCTAATGTCTAAATAGTGTATGGGCACCTTAAGGTGCAATGACATAATATAGTAAGGGGGAGCAGTTAAAGGTCCCTGTCTGCCTTGAAAAGGATGAATGGGGCAGTTGGGGGGAGGAGCCAATAACAAGCACCAGTGTGTTTATCTAGACTTAACTTAGTTTCAGTTACTGAAGATGCTCCCCCAGTAACAACATGTTTATAATTTGGCTTGAAAAAGCCAAATTACTGTTCTTTCTATTTCTCTTATTATATTATTTTTCTTCTTCCATTTTTTCTTCTTGCTTTTTTGGACCGTATCTCCTCCCACAGTTTTTGAGCTAGAGACATGAAATTCGGTACAGACGTGCGGGGCATATAGGAGAAGTGTGCGTGGATAATAAACTTAAAACATGTGGGAATGCTGGGTGTTATAGTCAGAACTAAATTAGCACCATTTTTGACAATAAGAACTTTTACTGAATAACCCTGCATGTATCCACAGGTACATATGGCTTTGTCTGTAACAGATGCTGCAAGTACCCCTGGCTAGAACATACCTGTGCGATTAAGCCTGTGTGACACGATAGTCAATGTGGTGTCTGCTGAAATGGCAGACTGTAATGCTTACCCTGCAGATGCTTGTGATCTAACCCTTTGACAATCCCAGTATGTATTATACCAGTATGACAATATTAGTATTCCTTAATGATCTCCATAAAATGATCTGGTAAATCATCTGAAGGAGGAGTTTCCTGTATCTTCCCCATGTTAGACTAGAGGCGTGGCACTGTGCCTTTCAAGCATGTAACTTAATAAAAGCTTCTGTGGCAGCCCAAATTTTATGTTGGAGACCACCCGGGGGGCATTTGCCCTTCAGCTTCTGGGCCAGTCCTCCCTTGAATAACTCAGAATTTATTATATGATTTGCTTGAAAGGCAGAACAACACACACACACACCCTTTGTAGTATCCCTCCTTCTATAGCAATAGCCAGGATGCAAAAACAGTACAAATGAACTTCTTAGCATTCTATATTCTTCATATCTCATATGGTATGTGTGTATATATAATATGCTTTTGTTTGTTGTTTGTGCTTACTATAAATAACTTTGTCACTGTTATCGTTTTCTCTTTTTTTCTTCTTTCTGCAGCATTAAGGGGGAGATGCAATATATTTCGCTATCGCAACCTACCTCCACTCGTTTCCGCAATGTATTAATCACTTTGCGACAATTAATACATTGTGAAAATGCTAGCGGTAAGTTGCAACCTTTTGCGCATATTTTAAAGACACCATTGAAGAGGCGTTAATTGTTGCGCAAAAAACTAGCGCAAAAAACGGCGCAAAATTTATTGCATCACTTTGCGCTGCGCAAAGAAAAAGAAATTGCGACATGGCACAGGCAGTGCGAAACCTTCACTAACACGTTAGTACATTGGTTAGCATGATTTTAGCTCTTTTTTTCTCGTTAGCGCGGAATATTGAATCTCCCTGTAAATCTCTAACTACTAGCTGCTTCCAGAGACCCGCTATATTATTGACTGTTTTTTTTACTAGTATTTGGCTCTTATAGTGTTCATTTTTAATTCATAGATGAAAATTAATATTTATATTTAACCTCTTACATGTTGCAACTTGATGGTAAACACAGTTAAAAGGTTTAAACACTAAAAATAAATCCCTGTGCAGAATGCTGTTGGGAAATGTTGCAAAGTACATTCAGTATCTTATAATAAACTTAAAACATGTGGGAATGCTGGGTGTTATAGTCAGAACTAAATTAGCACCATTTTTGACAATAAGAACTTTTACTGAATAACCCTGCATGTATCCACAGTACATATGGCTTTTGTCTGTAACAGATGCTGCAAGTACCCCTGGTAGAACATCCTGTGCGATTAAGCCTGTGTGACACGATAGTCAATGTGGTGTCTGCTGAAATGGCAGACTGTATGCTTACCCTGCGATGCTTGTGATCTAACCCTTTGACAATCCCAGTATGTATAATACCAGTATAACAATATTAGTATTCCTTAATATCTCCATAAAATGATCTGGTAACATCTGAAGGAGAGTTTCCTGTATCTTCCCCATGTTAGAGCTAGAGGCGTGCACTGTGCCTTCAAGCATGTAACTTAATAAAAGCTTCTGTGGCAGCCCAAATTTTATGTTGGAGACCAGCCCGGGGGGCATTTGCCCTTCAGCTTACTGGGCCAGTCCTCCCTTGAATAAACTACAGAAGTTATTATTATATTTGCTTGAAAGGCAGAACAACACACACACACACCCTTGTAGTATCCCTCCTCTATAGCAATACCAGGATGCAAAAACAGTACAAATGAACTTCTTAGCATTCTATATTCTTCATATCTCATATGGTATGTGTGTATATATAATATGCTTTTGTTTGTTGTTTGTCTTACTATATAACTTTGTCACTGTTATCGTTTTCTCTTTTTTCTCTTTCTGCAGCATTAAGGGGGAGATGCAATATATTTCGCTATCGCACCAACCTACCTCCACTCGTTTCCGCAATGTATTAATCACTTTGCGACAATTAATACATTGTGAAAATGCTAGCGGTAAGTTGCAACCTTTTGCGCATATTTTAAGACACCAGAAGAGGCGTTAATTGTTGCGCAAAAAACTAGCGCAAAAAACGCGCAAAATTTATTGCATCACTTTGCGCTCGCAAAGAAAAAGAAATTGCGACATGGCACAGGCAGTGCGAAACCTTCACTAACACGTTAGTACATTGGTTAGCATGATTTTAGCTCTTTTTTTCTCGTTAGCGCGGAATATTAATCTCCCTGTAAATCTCTAACTACTAGCTGCTTCCAGAGACCCGCTATATTATTGACTGTTTTTTTTACTAGTATTTGGCTCTTATAGTGTTCATTTTATTCATAGATGAAAATTAATATTTATATTTAACCTCTTACATGTTGCAACTTGATGGTAAACACAGTTAAAAGGTTTAAACACTAAAAATAAATCCCTGTGCAGAATGCTGTTGGGAAATGTTGCAAAGTACATTCAGTATCTTATAATAAACTTAAAACATGTGGGAATGCTGGGTGTTATAGTCAGAACACAAATAATACCTTTATTTCCATCTGTGTAATACATTGACACATTTTCTGCACTTATTTGTATTGTAAATAAATAGGGGTTTAATGCCAGACACAATTCCAAAATTTTATGGAATTAGAACAGTTTGCACTTATTTAAACCTGCAGTGTACACATACTGTACAATCTACTGAACAGAAAATTCTCTAATTGAGCATCTTGTACTGGATATTAAGCAGGTGAAAGTCTAGAAAGCAATTCATTCAATGTACTAAACTAATCTGTTGTTTTCAAAATAGATTTTTTTTTTGTTCCCTGATTTTAGTTCCTGTCAATGTTTAATAAATATTGATGTTGTAACTTATCTTCTGGAAATATTTCTTATACCAGGAGTGAACATTGATGCGTAGGTTTTTGCCTTAAATCACAATTTGATTCCATTTTCTTTTCCCATGCAAACTCAAAACCCTTTAACCCTTTCACTGCCAGGAGAATTTCATTTTTTTTTTGCGTTAACTGCCAGAAGAATTTTCAGGATTTTGCCCTTAATCGCTTTAGACTAATTTTACAGTAGGACACCTTACAGTAAATCAACAATATTATACATTGTTTTTTTCAGCACAAAGTGTACTTTAACATGGTAACAAAATTTTGTAACTTTTCTGGAAATTTTACTGGAATTATGGGTAAAATATGTAAAAAAAATGAAAAATTGGCAATTTTTCTTGGATTTTTCCCATTTTTACTTATAGTTATCTTAAGGTTATGCACAAAAATCTTACTGTTTCTAAAACTCTGATACTCCCGAGTACAACGATACGAGATATATGTAGGTACCCGACTTTTCCTGTACAGGAGACCCCCCCAAACTAAAACTGTACCTTCAAGAATATTACACCAAATTAAAATGTATAACCTTTACTGACAGTTAACATAGAATATCTACCAAATTAACTAAATATCCCCACAAGTGAGATATTTTTAGAAACTACACACCCGCAGGATTTTACGAGTGAGGTTAGTTTCGATCAAAATGCAGATACCCGGACGCAGCTCTTCGTCAAATTGTAAGTTATTTTCTTACATTTTCCTTTTTTTCCTCAACTGTAAAATCAGAGACTAAATCAAATGCAAATTTCAGCTAAAAACTGTGGAGGAAAGTTCAAATGCATCTCAAATATGAAAGCCTAACCCCTCCCGAATAAAACGGTATGCCACATTCATGGGTGTACTCAGAGACATGGCTACCAACTAACCCAGAGCGTGACCAGTGCCAAATGTCATTAGCAACAAAAAAAAATTAGCCAGTTTTGTATTTGAACAGTGCAGTTTTTCCACAAAACACCCCCCCAACTCAAAAATACCCCCAACAAACTATATATTCCTGAAATCTGCACACCTTTAGCTATGTAACGCTGTAGTTTGTTCATTCATACCATCAATGGTGTGGGCGCAGTTCTTCGTAGAAGTTTGCACTTTTACCAGATTTTCAAAAAAAATGAACATCAAACAACATTCAAAAAGGTAGAAATCATGCCAAAACCCCATGGAATGTAAAAAAAAGTTACCAAATATCAATCTCCCAAATGTCCTGAATCAAACGGTATGCCATATGTGTGGTTACACATGCAGACGTGGAAGCGAAAAGCCACAAAGTGAGACAATGCACAATGGCTCAGAAACTGCGAAAATATTTAGCCAACTCTGAATTTGGACAGTCTGCAGTTTTTTCCACAAAACACCCCCATAACTTAGAAATAACCCCCACAAACTATATATTCCTGAAATCTACACACCTTCAGCTATGTAACGCAGTAGATTATTCATTCATACCATCAATGGTGTGGGCGCAGTTCTTCATAGAAGTTCGCATTTGTCTGAAAAAATGAACAAAAAACAACTTCAAAAGGTAGAAATCATGCCAAAACCTCATGGAATGTAAAAAAAAAGTTACTAAATATCAATCTCCCAAATGTCCTGAATCAAACGGTATGCCATATGTGTGGTTACACACGTGGACATGGAAGTCAAAAGAAACAAAATGCACAAATGGCTCAGAAACAGCAAAAATATTCAGTCAAATCTGAATTTGAACAGTCTGCAATTTTTCCCCACAAAACAACCCCCACAAACCATATATTTCTCGAATCCACACACCTTTATCTACGAAATTCTGTAGTTTGTTTATTCGTACCATCAATGGTACGAATATGTATGGTTACACACGCAAACGTGGAATCAACTAGCCACAAAGTGAGCCAATGAACAATGGCCCAATTACAGCAACTTTTCAGATTTGTCAGACTAAACACCCCTCTATATTAGAAATACCCCCCAAAACTATATATTCTTGGAATTTACACACCTTCAGCTACGTTACGGTGCCATGCTTTCATACATACATGAAGAATTCCAGACCCAGTAATCCAAAGAACTCCGTGTTTTTAGGAGGTTTTGTGAAAAATAAAGTAAGACGATTCAAGGGTTGAAATCCTACCTAAACCCACTTGACAAGCAAAAAAACCCACTTAATGTCAATCTCCCACATGTTCTGAATCAAACGGTATGCTATATGCGTGGATGCACACAGGGACGTGGCCACCAACTAGCTCAAATTGGATGCATGCACAAGTGTAATTACAAGAAAAAAATCAAAGTGCTCTGTAATTTCAAACAGCCCCAAAACTTGGAAATGCCCCCCACAAATAAAACCCCCCACTAAATATCAATCTCCCACATGTTCTGAATCAAACGGTATGCCCTATGTGTGGATGTACACAGAGACGTGGCCACCAACTAGCTCAAATTGGATGCATGCACAAATGCAATTACAAGAAAAAATCAAAGTGCTCTGTAATTTGAACAGCCTACCCTTTTTCTAAGGAAACAGTCCCGAAACATGGAAATTCCCCCCACAAACTACATATTTTTGGAATCTACACACCTTCAGCTACGTTACGGTGCCATGCTTTCATACATACATGAAGAATTCCAGACCCAGTGATCCAAAGAACTCTGTGTTTTTAGGAGGTTTTGTGAAAAATAAAATAAGATGATTCAAGGATTGAAATCCTACCTAAACCAACTTGACAAGCAAAAAAACCCACTAAATGTCAATCTCCCACGTATCCTACATCAAACGGTATGCCATATGGGTGGGTGCACAGAGAGACGTGGCCACCAACTAGCTCAAATGGGACGCATGCACAAGTGTAATTACAAGAAAAAAATCAAAGTTCTCTGTAATTTCAAACAGCCCCAAAACTCGGAAACGCCCCCGACAAATAACACCCCCCACTAAATATCATTCTCCCACATGTTCTGAATCAAACGGTATGCCATATGCGTGGATGTACACAGAGACGTGGCCACCAACTAGCTCAATTGGACGCATGCACAAGTGTAATTACAAGAAAAAAATCAAAGTGCTCTGTAATTTCAAACAGCCCCAAAACTTGGAAATGCCCCCACAAATAAACCCCCCCACTAAATATCAATCTTCCACATGTTCTGAATCAAACGTTATGCCCTATGTGTGGATGCACACAGAGACGTGGCCACCAACTAGCTCAAATAGGACGCATGCACAAATGCAATTACAAGAAAAAATCAAAGTGCTCTGTAATTTGAACAGCCTACACTTTTTCTAAGGAAACAGTCCCGAAACATGGAAATTCCCCCCACAAACTATATATTTTTGGAATCTACACACCTTCAGCTATGTTACGGTGGCATGCTTTCATGCATACATGAAGAATTCCAGACCCAGTGATCTAAAGAACTTCGTGTTTTTAGGAGGTTTTGTGAAAAATAAAAAGATGATTCAAGGGTTGAAATCCTACCTAATCCCTTTTGACAAGCAAAAAATCCACTAAATGTCGCATGCACAAGTGTAATTACAAGAAAAAAATCAAAGTTCTCTGTAATTTCAAACAGCCCCAAAACTTGGAAACGCCCCCCACAAATAACACCCCCCACTAAATATCATTCTCCCACATATCCTGCATCAAACGGTATGCCATATGTGTGGGTGGACACAGAGACGTGGCCACCAACTAGCTCAAATGGGACACATGCACAAGTGTAATTACAAGAAAAAAATCAAAGTGTTCTGTAATTTGAACAGCCTAATCAATTTGGAAATACCCCCCACAAACTATATATTTTTGGAAACTACACACCTTCAGCTACGTGATGGTATCATGCTTTCATATATACGTGAAGAATTCCAGACGCTGCTATTCATAGAACTCCGTGCTTTTAGGAGATTTTGTGAAAAAATAAAATAAGAGGACTCAATGGTTGAAATCCTACCTAAACCCACTTGGCAAGTAAAAAAACCCACTAAATGGCAATCTCCCACATGTCCTGAATCAAACGGTATGCCATAAGGGTGGGTGCAAACAGAGACGGGGCCACCAACTAGCTCAAATGGGATCCATGCGCAATTGCAATTACAAGAAAAAATTAAAAAACGCCACAACCCACCCCCCAACCCTATCCCCCTCCCCCTTTTAGTGGTATTTTAGTGAAAACCAGTTAGTACGGAGAGTCACACAAGTTTTTGCACACTTTACTGATCCTAAAAATTCAATACGGTCTTTTTTTGGTATCTCTGCAAAATTTCCTACTAAAATAGGCTTAGTTTCCCTTGAAATCCAACAAATAAATGATCCGCTTTTACTTTACCGATATCACCAGGGACATTGGGAAGCTTGGAGAAGTTTTTTGCTAATTTATAGTTTTAGGGTAAAAAAAAAAAAGGTGTGTGTATCACTTTAAGATTTTTTTTGTGTGCATTTCCCCCTTTTTTTTTTGGAACATTCCCAAAGATGATCATCAAATCATCTTAGGGAATGATACCGAACTTGGAATACGGGCATAAATGCCCGTTTTCCAATTCGAAATCCGATCGGAAAAATCACTTCCCGGAAATAATTTTCCAGGAAGTGATTTTTCATTCATTGGCAAAGATCAATAATTTGGTGATCAGAAGTGATCACCAAATTTTGATCTCTGTCCCCATTTTTTTTCTAAGTCTTCGCTAAGTAGCAAAGACTTAGAAAAAATCCTATTTGTGAATGGAACTTTGAGTTCCATTCACAAATGTATAGTAAAAGCTGTCAGCATGACAGCTTGTACTATACAGGTACTGCAGCATGATCTGAATGGAGATCACACTGCAGTACCTCAACTAGACCACCAGGGGCAGACTACAGTTTCAAGGGAAGACCCCGGTGAAGGAGGAGGCTCTGTGATGTCACCGGGGTCTCCCTTTCCACTTCCTTCCTTCCTTCCACGTGGGACTGGCTCCACCAAGCGGGACCCAGCTACAGGGATCGAGGGGGCTAGGGGGGCAGTTGAATGCTGCCCCCCGATCGCTCCTAGCAGGGGGCAAAAAGTTTTAGGGAGGGGGGAAGCCACAGATCGTGTATTCACGATCTGTGGCAGTTTGGTCATTCACTGCACAGATTGTGAATATACGATCTGTGGCAGTGAAAGGGTTAAAGGAGAACTAAACCCAATTTTTTATACTCCAGAATCTGAAAACAACCCCCCTAAAAACATCAATAAGCTATAAAATACCACTTCAGTAAATTGTATTAAAGTAAATGTAAGTCTGTTAAGAACTGGATGAAGTATCTGTGTAAATGTGCAGTGTCAGACCACACCTCCTGACCTCAGTCACATGCTCCTTGCTTTCTCTGTTCTGTAAAAGGATTGGCTCGAGATTAATATTGGGTGTGACCAGATGTAACAAGTTTCTGCCATAGTCAAGCACTGAGCATGTGCAGAACATAATGGTTGTTGACCTAATTGTGTGATTCTAGAATGCTGTGAAGTAAAGCACAAACCATATGTTATTTAGGTAAATTTGCCAGCACCCGTATCAAAATGAGATTACTAGTTATATAACAAGGTGTTCTGCCTTCTAGTTCAGTGTTGTTCTGTGGCTTTAGTTGTCCATTAAGCCATAGTAATATCAAAAAAAAAAACAAAAACTTTTTTTTACCACTCAAGGAATTAATCAAATAACAATGCACAGTATTACATACAGTACACAATGTGGTAGACATTTGAAACTTAAGTAGACTCCTATCAGTAGACATTCATTTAAAAACCATGACAATAATCCATTGGGATTGCAAATAAACTGTTCTGTCTCAGCTAAATGAGGAGATTTAGACTTGGCACCTGATATTACGTTGAGCTGGATATTATTAACTGATTAAATGCACACCTGCTATATGGGGGGTGGAATGTTTATGTCTCTGATACTTTTTGTTCTATTTGTGTCAATCTGTATTACTTCATGGTGGCTGTTGTAGGGGCCTCTAGGGAAATTTCTTTATCTTGATTGAAGGGACTCTAAAGCCTCGTACACACGTCTGCTGCACAACCCCTGGTCATCCCCTAGCGCACAACACAGTCGCGAAGAAAGGACATCATGGTCAATAGTCGTGTGTGTGTTTGCCATGGCAGATCAACGAACGATGCCCAACCGATTGCATGCACGTGATTATCGGCCAAAACGGCCATTAGTCGCACGTGTGGACGTGCTCGGGGTTTGCTCGTCGGCCCATGTTTCGGACATATGTACGAGGATTTAGACCAAATTCTAAAGGTTTAAGTCTTATCTGTAAACTGTGATAGACCAGCCAGATTCTACTTATAAACAAACCCAAGCAGCGCTTGCAAGTATCCAAGCTATCTTTTTTTATAAGAATAGAGGTGTGACAGTACAATAATTGCAAGAACAAGATGGAATGCATCCCCGGATTTTAAAACAGCTTAGTTCAGTTCTATCTAGACCACTGTTTCTTATTTTTCAGATTCACTTAGGTCTGGGGATGTGCCGCTGGATTGGAAAAAAGCCAATGTAATACCAATATTCAAAAAAGGTAGTCGTTCACAGCCTGGTAACTATAGACCTGTAAGCCTAACATCAGTGGTAGGGAAGGTGCTAGAAACATTGTTACTGGATCATGCCAGACAAATGTAATTGTTTTTTATGAAGAAGTGAGTAAGAATTTGGATTCAGGCACAGCAGTGGATGCGGTATACTTGGATTTTGTGAATACTGTGCCACATGGGCGACTAATGTATAAACTAAGGACTGTTGGCCTAGAAGAAACCATTTGTTCATGGATAGAGAATTGGTTATTGGATCGCAAACAGAGAGTGGTGATAAATGGAGCTACATCTATGTGGGCTAAAGTTCTAAGCGGAGTGCCTCAGGGTTCTCTACTGGGGCCGCTTCTTTTTAATCTGTTTGTAAATGACTTAGAAGGGCAAGGTCTCTGTCTTTGAGAGCAAGGTCTCTGTCTTTGCTGATGACACTAAACAATGCAGAGCTTTGGAAACTTCAAATGATGTGCAAGTGCTGCAAGCTCACCTAGATAGATTATCAAAATGGGCAGCAGAATGGCAGATGAGATTCAATGTTGGTAAATTTAAGGTGATGCATTTGGGATTTAATAATCCCTGTGCCACCTACACCATAAATAACTGTGTTAAGTGAATCTGTAATGGAAAACGATTTGGGGGTTCTGGTAGATAACAGACTTAGCTGTAGCAAACAATGCCAGGTAGCCACGGCTAGAGCTAGCGAGATATTGTCTTGTATAAAGAGAGGAATAGATTCAAGAGAGAAAAAATGTATTCTCCCTCTTTACAAGGCACTGGTAAGGCCTCATTTGGAATATGCGGTGCAGTTTTGGAATCCCATATACAAAAGCTACAGTACATCTTGGAAATGGAAGCAGTTCAGAGAAGGGCAACTAAATAAATAAGTAGAATGGAGGGGCTTAAATATGCCGGCAGATTAGACAAGTTAGGGCTGTTTACACTGGAGGAGCGACGTTTGCCTGGGGATATGATAACCTAATACAAATATATTAATGGGCCACACAATAAACTCTCTGGTGCATTGTTCACTAATACACTTAATAGGTCATATCAGAGAACTTGTGGACATCATTTAATGTTGGAAGAAAAGAAGTTTTATCTTCAGGTTAGGAAAGGTTTCTTTACAGTGAGAATGGTGAAACTGCGGAACTGTCTTCCAGCAGATGTGGTAATGGCAAGTTCATTGAATAGCTTTAAAAATGGCCTGGATAAGATTCTAAAATAAAAAAATATTGAGAATTACTGGTATTAATACATATACTGTAGATCTGGTTGATCCAGGGATACTTTCTGATTGCCGTTTGGAGTCAGGAAGGAATTCCCCCCCCCCCTTTTTAGCTGGTTTTTTTGCCTTCCTCTGGATCAACTGTTAGGAAGGGTTTAAAAAAAAAAAAGTGAATAGGTTGGACTTCCTCAATTACTATATTACTATGTTACCATATATAATCCGAGTATAAGCCAATCCGAGTATAAGCTGAGGTACTTCTTTTTACCTGAAAAACAAGTAAAACTGATTGACTCGAGTATAAAACGAGGGTTGACTTTCTCCCATAGAAAGCCTAATAAACAGCCCCATAGATAGTCCAACACACAGCCTCATAGAAAGTCCCATACACAGCCTCATAAAAATTCCCATACACAGCCCCATAGAAATTCCAATACACAGCCCCATAGAAAGTCCAATACACAGCCCCATAGAAAGTCCAATACACACCGCCATAGAAAGTCCCATACACAGCCCCATAGAAATTCCAATACACACTGCCATAGAAAGTCACACACACAGTCCCTTAGAAAGTCCCATACACAGCCCCATAGAAAGTCCAATACACAGCCCCATAGAGAGTCCCTTACACAGACCCATAAAAAGTCCCATACATAGTCCCATAGAAAGTCCAATACACAGCCCCATAGAAAGTCCCATACACAGCCCCATATAAAGTCCCATACATAGCCCGATGGAAAGTTCCATACAAAGTTCCATACACAGATGTGCCCGGCATACCTTTCTTTGCAGCCTGAATAGTAATAGTAGTTTGTTGAATTCTGTTACCGTACTTCTCCCATTTTTTCCTATTTCCATTGCAGTCTGGGCTTATATATGAGGGGAGACTTTCAGAATGATTTTAAAGGTAAAAAAAATTGTAACCCTTTACAATATGGATTGCATTCCACTGAGACCGCTCTGTGTAAGGTTGTGAATGATCTTCAGGTTGCCAAGGCCAATGGTCACTGTTTTATTCATATCCTTTTCTCTTCTTATGACCTCTCCTCTGCTTTTGACACAGTCGATCATTCCCTTCTAATGCTGATACTTCACTCCTTGGTCATTCGGAATGAAGTGGTATCCTGGTTTCTATATTATCTCTCTAACTGAACTTACTCTGTATCTTATGCTAATAACACCTCTTCTCCGGTTCCTCTTACTGTGGGGTTGTTGCAATGGTCTGTTCTTGGACCCTTATTGTTCTCCCACTACACTATTTCCTTGGGAGATGTCACTTATATGCAGATGATGCACAAATCTATTTGTCCAACCCTGCGCTACCTCCTGACATCCAATCATGTGTCTCCGACTGCCTCCTTGCCATCTCCTCCTGGATGTCGCAACGCTGCCTCAAATTAAATCTTTCTAAAACTGAACTGATCATTTGTATGACTTTCTTGTATTTTGTTATTGCACAGTACTGCAACCCCAAGTGGTGCTATATAAAAAATATATATACATACATACAAAAATGAAGAAATGGGATTTGAACTAGCAAGCAAAAATGAGTGCTGGTTTCAAAAAGGACCTTGTTTTGATATAGAAATAGTGATTTCTAAAATCTGTGGAAAATTCAAAAATATGAATTTGAATACATTTTGCTAAAGTGTTGGTGAAACCATACTCATCCGTTTCATTCTTTTTACTAGCATGAGCCTTATATTACAGTATTATATGTACCATAAGAAAACAAATTGAGAGCCACAGACTAAAAAAGCTGGAGGTACTGCATTATCAATTGATAAATTCCTAATGATGAAAGTAATACTGTAATACTATTGCACAGAGGTAAATTTAAAAGTTCATAATTAAATGAATGAATGCATAATAATAATACAGTCAATGAGGTATTCTGGAATGAATTAACAACTACACAATTAATCATGAATTATCAAACATATTTGGGTACACAATAAATAATAGATTAAATTCATAGATGAATTAATAAACAATAGAAATGTTCTCACGTGGGATTTGTATAGATGCTTTATGACTTTACATATTTGTGTAGGTGATGGGGATATGTAGTACAGTATAGCTTCAGTGGTTCAAAAGTAAAAGTGAAATGATGTTGGTAATATATTTACATGGTAAGAGCAGACAGTCACTGTAGACAATCTGCAGGTCAGATAAACTGTATATACAAATATAGGTGGCCATGCTGTGTTCCAACCATTAGTTTATCACAAGTTTTAAATCTGCAACATAAAACCAAATCGCAGAACACAAGATAAAATGTAAAAGTAGGTAGATGTGCAGCTAATCCCCAAGCCTACATATAGTACAAACAAAAGAACAGATGTGCATAGAATAAAAGCTAAAAATCCTTTATTGAAAATGGTGGATCTGTCTGAAAGATAAATGCAAGGGCTTCATAAACCATATAGCAGTATAATAGAATGCATCTGAAAAAGCTCTGCCACTTGCAGGAATACAATGCTGCATCCAGTTTTCTCCACTCCCTGCAATTGACTTATCTCAGGTTTTGAAAATCTTTATGTAATGTGCTGTTTGTCCATGACGCATGCTATTATGTTTAGATATTGATGTTAATAGATCTAAACCTGTTGATATACGTTCTTATTGTATGCTACATTTTGCTGATACTGCTATATTATTTATGATGCCCTGACCTTACTGTTGGTTTTAAATACCTTGATTTTACCTTTCAGACATCCCAAATTTGCAACAAAGAGGGTTTCACTTAATGCAGATGGTACCATTCATGATAGCTTTATGGAAGATATCAGGAAAGCTCTCAATAGAAGTGTCCAGGCAGTCATACATGCTTGTGAGTGTCAAACAGCAGTGTAGTATTGCTCCCAGTGAGACCCATAAACCATGTGACCATTAGACCACTCATTTCAGGATAGAATGATCTCTGTTCTGTAATTGACACTAATTGTATGTTTAGTTCCTCACAACTGACAAAGGGTAAGTACAAAAAATTTAAAGTATTAATTTTCCATTATCTACTGAATTTTTCTAAAGCTTTATTCAATTAAGCACTCAATTTTTTATGAACATATTAATTATTTTACAATGATCATAATTAGAAAATCAAATGAATGGATTGAAATAAAACACAGTAATTACGATCAGACTACAAAAACAATACAATATGCTGAATACTAGAAGCAACCTTGTTATTCATTATCACATGTCTTATATAGGTTGGCAGTTTTGTCCTCATCCCTGGGCATCGCTATAGAAACTGCTCAGACAGGAAAGAAACAAACAAATCTACTTTAAGATTGTTACATTTTTCAAAAATTAAATGTTAGAAAATCTATTAATATGTGCAGAGATTTAAAAATTGTGTGTGAAGTAACCCATAATTAATTTTAATTTGTTTTAATTTGGAACTGATGGCTTTCAAAAATCTGTAGATCCCATGGAATTTTCAAAACTCTCACCTTGTGATGGAAAGATCAAAAATCGAATATTAGAAATATTCAAACATTGAAATTGATAATTTGAAAAATCTAACTTCGAAAAGAAGCTTAGAACTTCTTAGAATGCCGCATTTGGCATATAACATCGCTTGCTAACCTATATTCAAAGCAATAGTTGAGGTTTGTACTGTGTTAGCCATAAGTAAGAGAAGAAAAGTAGAGCTGTGATACCTTTTATTGGCTAACTAAATAAAAAAATTAAGCAAACTTTCAGGAGTCCTAAGCCCCCTTTATCAGGCTGGATGTTACAAAAGAAACTGAGAAGCCACAAACTTATATACACATGGAGACAGTAAACATCAAACAAATTGAACAGATGACCAGGTACAGATACAGACTGGGGTGGGGGTGGGTGGGAAGGAAAAACAGTAGTGGAGGTGTGAAATGGGCACAAGCAGATAACTGTAATAATGTGAGAACAATGTCCTTTGAAATGGAAAGTGTCTTTTGAAATGTATTAAACAGTACAAGACTGTCTCCTGGTGAGTGGGTTTAGTCTGGGTGGGGATGTAGAATAAGTTTATATTTGGCCATAAAACTCGTGTCCCTATTTAGTGCATCATTCAGTGAATTACATTTCTGAATGAATTTGTAATCCCATTCTTTACACTGTTTTTGATTGTGAAAATGGCCCATAAGAATGGTGATCTTGAGGTCTTTCATACTGTGGCCTCTTTTACAAAAGTGCTCAGCCACAGGTGCATCCGTTAATCCATGCATGATGTTGAATCTATGGAAGTTCATCCATTTGCGCTAACCTATATAACATCAGTTAGCGTGACTTAAACTCCAATACAGGAGCGGTGCAACCCTTGGGTGCATGGCCCTATGTGTTTTTCAAACTGCATGACTTCCCATGCCTTAACAAAAAAATACAAGATAGCAAACTCAGAGCCTGATAAAGTCTGATATAAATTAACATTTAAAACCTTACTGGTGAGAATAAAATAATGTATTTATTGTGTGTACAAATGTATGCATTAGCAAATTAACAATTAGTAAAACGTACTGCTATTATTTGCAGAATTATTTTATTCAGAAATTGTACTAAATGTAATAAAATAAAACTATTTTTTATTAAATCAAACATAAAGTTAAAAATTTTTATAAGATGGAATTTTTAATGCACCATAAGCCATTGCTTGACCCAAGATAAATTCATTCTGGCCTAGCAGTGAATATCAGCTTATGACATTTTTTTCTGAGATAAAAGCATTTTAGTACCAGAATAAAAGAAAAAGAAATATTGCCATTCACACATATTTGGCTCAATTTTGAAATAGTCCGTGCAAGTGAGTAACACTTTTTTTATTGTGTACAAGCAGAATATCCTGCGTTAACCGGTTTCTTCCAATCAAAATTTTGTTGGGCTTAGTCATTTTTCAAAAGGAAGCTCACTCGAATTACCAACAGATTGCAGCACAAAGGTCAGATTAGTGTTCTACAGGCAACCGCAAAAACAACACGCACTACTTGATCCAACCTTGACCTGCAACAACTTTGATAGGGTGGGATGTTTGTATAAAGCAGTTAAATAAATTGCAATCATGTGAGCAAATTTAGTTGTAGTTCTTGCGTTGTGTCTGTTCTAAAGTTCAGCACTCACTAAGCTTCTCTACTACCTCTGTGTTGGTTTGTCACTCACTCACTCTATCCTATTCAATTGGATAGCCAAATTGTGGCATCTGATTGACTGTTTGCGCTGCTCTTCAATGCATTCTGCTTTATGATTTGTTGGTTGCATAGTTGTGTTGTATTTCTCAGGTTTGGTTGTGTGTTGGGCAATTAATTAATTCACTACTAAAGGAAGTTTGCACCCCCCATTAAACTATACATGTACAGTATGTTCCAATAAAATGTAGTCACACTAGCTGTTTTATTTTTTATTGTATAACTAGGTATTAGAGATGGCTGAACTATATAAAGTTCGGTTCCGTTTTCGAACTTC
Source organism: Hymenochirus boettgeri (assembly GCA_019447015.1). Taxonomy (NCBI): domain Eukaryota; kingdom Metazoa; phylum Chordata; class Amphibia; order Anura; family Pipidae; genus Hymenochirus; species Hymenochirus boettgeri. The sequence goes on along the minus strand of CM033470.1, from coordinate 208,500,210 downwards.
AGAGAAAGTTCGAAAGTTCAAATTCGGACCCATTCAAGTCTATGGGAGAGTTCGAAAAGTCAGAGTGATTTACAGCTAAATGGCTGTGGCACCTGGGAAATGGTCTGGGGAACATGTCACTGTCAGCAAAACTTGTTAAAACACTTCCTGAAGTCATGCAGGCAATTGTCAGGTTTTGCGCAAGCTACATTCGCAGATGCATTCGAGGATTATCGAATGAACGAACGATCGTGAATGGTACATTCGAGAATTATCAAATGATCATCCTAGGGTTAGCGAACGGTACATTTAAGGATTATTGAACCAACGATCCTTCAAGGGATAGCGAACGGTACATTCGAGGATTATCGAACGAACAAACCATTCTTCCTGGGTTAGCAAACGGAACATCCGAGGGTTAGTTCGGTTCGAACTATATGGTTATTATATGGTTATTATATTAATGGGTTATTATATGGTTATTATATGACTAGGTTATTATATGGTCACTATATGGTTATTATTATATGGTTAGTATATGACTAGGTTATTTTATGGTTATTATATGACTAGGTTATTATATGGTTATTATATGGTTATTATATTACTATGTTATTATATGGTTATTATATGACTAGTTTATTATATGGTTATTATATTACTATGTTATTATGGTTATTATATGACTAGGTTATTATATGGTTATTATATGGCTATTATATGACTAGGTTATTATATGGTGATATATGGTTATTATATTACTAGGTTATTATATGGTTATTATATGACTAGGTTATTCTATGACTAGGTTATTATATGGTTATTATATGGTTATTATTATATGGTTATTATATGACTAGGTTATAATATGGTTATTATATGACTAGGTTATTATATGGTTATTATATGACTAGGTTATTATATAATTATTATATTACTAGGTTATTTTATGGTTATTATATTACTAGGTTGTTATGTGGTTATTATATGACTAGGTTATTAGGACTGACATTATAAGTAGTAACCAGCATGGATTTAGGAGGAATAGATCTTGTCAAACTAACTTGCTTGGCTTTTATGAGGAAGTAAGTAGAAATTTAGACTCTGGCATAGCAGTAGATGTAGTTTACTTGGATTTTGCAAAGGCTTTTGATACAGTCCCCCATAGACGACTAATGTATAAGCTAAGGTCTGTTGGTCTGGGGAGTCACATTTGTACATGGATAGAAAATTGGTTAATAAATAGGATGCAGAGAGTAGTTGTTAATGGGGCTTCATCTTTATGGACACAGAGGGACTACTGCTGAGTAGCTTGTTCTTAATCCAAAAAAAAATTAGAAATCCAGCTACCAAGATCACTGAACAATGTTGGGGGGAAAGTTATATTGTCTGCTGAATCAGCCTTTTGTTGAAAAATATCTAATGTGTGTAGAAGGTGTAAGGGTGTAGATAAAAAAGATTCTGGAAAAAAAATCTGTTTCATTTAGACTAAAACATTAAAATATTTCTTACTTGCCATAACAAGAATGAAGGATTAATATACAGCCATGGAAGTGCTAGCATATATAGCCCCTGAAGAAATTGTATTACCAGAGACAATAGATAGTAGGAAGAAAGGACTAAAGCCTTGCAAATCCAAGAGAACAATGCCACTTCTATAAATGTTGTGATTTTTTTGTGTTTATCCATTTTCTGTGATCTTTGACATTTTGGAGCAAGGAACATTTTTATCTATGTATTTGTTTGTTTGCTTTTTAAATAGAAGCTTCATAATAAAATAGAAAACTTGCTTCATTTTTCAAACTCTGTCTGCATGTTCGTAGTTTGTTATATATGATGTATAATAATGTAGCGTCTGCTTAGATTTTATGGGATATTATATGGCACAATTAGGAGACAAAAGTAAAAAATTAAGCCTATTAAATGCATAAGCATTACTTACCTAACCTTAGCCTTATTAAGTATTTTTCTCTGTAGGTCACCATCAATCAAACACATAGGTTAATTAATTTGGCTTGAAAAAGCCAAATTACTGTTCTTTCTATTTCTTCTTCTTTTTCTTCTTTTTTTTCTTCTTCCATTTTATTCTTCCGCTTTTTTGGACTGTATCTCCTCCCACAGTTTTTGAGCTAGAGACATGAAATTCGGTACAGACGTGCGGGGCATATAGGAGAAGTGTGCTATCTTCTAGCTAAGGAATCCACGGAAGCGTTATCGACAAAAATCGACATTTTTTCCCATAGACTATAATGGTAACAATCCTCAAATGTAGATATTGCAAAAAAAAATGTTCATGGTCATAAATACAAATGGTGATACCCCCAACCCCCCACACAGACCCAGGTACACCCACCTACTGACCTAACTTTCCATTCCCATGGAAACCATATTTAAAGGGTAACTAAAGTCAAAAAAACTAATTTAGATTTATCCTCAATAAAAGTTAGTTTTATGGTTATAAACACAAAAAAGACATACCCCCTCAACCAGACCCAGGTACACACACCTACTGATCTACTTATCCATTACGGTGGCAGCCATATTTAAAGGGTAACTAAAGTAAAAAAAACAAATTTAGATTTATCCTCTATAAAAGATAGTTTTATGGTTGTAAACACAAAAAAGACATACCCCCTCAACCAGACCCAGGTACACACACCTACTAATCTACTAATTCATTATGGTGGTAGCCATACTTAAAGGGTAAATAAAGTAAAAAAAACTAATTTAGATTTATCCTCAATAAAATATAGTTTTTTGGTTGTAAACACAAAAAAGACATATCCCCTCAACCAGACCCAGGTACACACACCTACTAATCTACTTATCCATTACTGTGGCAGCCATACTTAAAGGGTAACTAAAGTAAAAAAAAAACTAATTTAGATTTATTCTCAATAAAAGATAGTTTTATGGTTGTAAACACAAAAAAGACATACCCCTCAACCAGTCCCAGGTACACACACCTACTGATTTACTTATCCATTACTGTGGCAGCCATACTTAAAGGGTAACTAAAGTCAAAAAAATTAATTTTGATTAATAATAAAAAAGGTTTGTTTTTTTAACCCCCATGTGGCACAGTTACATACACCTACTGAGCTACCCCTCCATTACTGTTGCAGTCATACCTAAAAGATAACTAAAGTCCAAAAATTTTTTTTTGACCAATCATCAAAAAATTTTGTTTTTTTAATCCCCAACCGGACACAGGTACACACACCTACTGATCTACTTATCCATTAATGTGGCAGCCATACCTAAATGGTAACTAAACTCAAAACATTTTTTTTTGCCCTAATTCAATGTTGATAAATGTAAGGTGATGCATTTTAGACTTAAAAATACTTGTGCTACTTATACTATAAATGGCTCTGTGTTAAGTGAATCCCTGTTGGAAAAGGATCTTGGAGTTTTGGTGGATAACAAACTTAAAGGTAGCAAGCAGTGCCAGGCGGCAACAGCCAGAGCCAGCATGGTATTGTCTTGTATAAAGTGAGGTATGGATTCAAGGGAGGAAAATGTAATTCTCCCTCTTTACAAAGCATTGGTAAGGCCTCATTTGGAATATGCAGTGCAATTTTGGAATCCTGTGTACAAAAAGGACATCTTTGAAATGGAAAGGGTTCAGAGAAGGGCAACTAAATTAATAAGGGGATTGGGGGAGCTTGAATATGAAGAGAGACTGGAAAAGTTACAATTATGTACGCTGGAGAAAAGGCGCTTGCGTGGGGATATGATTACTGTGTATAAATACATTAACGGGCCATACAATAAACTATCTGGGGCATTGTTCACCAATAGAACATGTCAAAGGACACGAGGACATCCCTTAAGACTTGAAGAAAAAAGGTTTAGGCTTCAAGCTCGGAAAGGGTTTTTCACTGTGAGAACGGTAAAGCTATGGAACTGTCTTCCAGTGGACGTTGTTATGGCAGGTTCATTGGTCATTTTCAAAAAAAAGCTGGAGGAGTTTCTGCAAACAAGGAATGTTACAAGTTACTGGTATTGATACATAAAGTAGAGTTGATCCAGGGAAATTTCCAATTGCCACTTGGAGTCAGGAAGGAATTTTTTCCCCCTTCATAAATTTGGTGGGGTTTTTTTGCCTTCCTCTGGATCAACAGTTAGGCAGGAAATGAGGATATTGCTAGATGGGTTGGACTGGATGGACGTATGTCTTTATTCAACCTCAAATACTGTACTACTATACTATACTAATCATCAAAAAAGTTTATTTTTTTAACCTCCAACCCGACACAGGTACACACACCTACTGATCTACTTATCCATTACTGTGGCAGCCATACTTAAAGGGTAACTAAAGTCAAAAAAACTAATTTTGACCAATCATCAAAAAGATACAGAGAGATTCAATAAAAGTTCTTATCATTGAAAATGGTGCTAATTTTGCCCTAACCAATCAGATGTTAGCTTTCTGATTGATTGGATCAAAATTAGCACCACTTTGGACTGGGTACACACAAAAGTTTTTTTTTGTCCCAAACAAGCGTTCACTACAAACTCATCATTCCCATTATTGAGTTTTAAAATCTGCAGCAAACACACATATTCCCTTCCAAAATGCAGCCCTTCAAGCCAAATTCAAAGTTTATACTTAAACTTTCCCTTTCTAGATGTGGGTTGCATCTTAAAGGGTATGTCCACCCTTAAAAATAATTTTTGTTATATCAATCCCCCTGTCCCCCCAGCCCAAACCGCTCTATTTATATCATTAGAAAATTCCCCAAACTTTACTTACCTCCCCTCTTTCCTCCGCCGCGCTGCCGGCCCTCTGCTTGCGAGAAAATGCAAGCAGAGAGGCGGGACCGGCAGTCGTGTCTGTGATTGGCTGAGCGGCAGCCAATCACGGACACGGCTGCCGGTCATTCAGTTCGGCGGAGGAAAGAGGGGAGGTAAGTAAAGTTTGGGGAACTTTCTAATGATATAAATAGAGCGGTTGGGGCTGGGGGGACAGGGGGAATAATTTACCTAATGGGTTTTATGGTAGGGGGAGGTAATCCAAATCGGAAGGGAGAGGGAGGGAGAGGGAGGGGGAGAAGGGCTGCAGTACGCATGCCAAACTTCTCCCGGAGGCCAGGTAGGAGGCAGGTGGGCAGTTTTTGGGACTTTGGGGGGGGACTAAAGGAGAACCTTATGGAGCTGGGATGTGAGGTAAGGATTAAACTACACTACACAATGGGGCCAGTAGTGGGGGGGATTATAGTTTTGGGGGTGGACATGCCCTTTAATTATGGTTATATGGAAACTTTCATGCTAAAATATTAAAAATATGTTTAACTTTCATGTACTTAATGTAACAAATACCGTAGTTCTCTTGAATTATAATCTAGCTGTCTGTCTGTCTATCTATCTCCATTTTTATTGCATTGATATTATTATTAATTTGGCTTGAAAAAGCCAAATTACTGTTCTTTCTATTTCTTCTTCTTTTTCTTCTTCCATTTTCTTCTTCCGCTTTTTTGGACCGTATCTCCTCACACAGTTTTTGAACTAGAGACATGAAATTCGGTACAGACGTGCGGGGTATATAGGAGAAGTGTGCTATCTTCTAGCTAAGGAATCCGCAGAAGCGTTACGGCGTTATCGGCGAATTTCCAAACATTTTTTTCCCATAGACTATAATGGTAACAATCCTCAAATGTGGATATTTCAAAACAGTTTTTTTCATGGTCATAAATACAAATGGTGATACCCCCAACCCCCCACACAGACCCAGGTACACCCACCTACTGACCTACCTTTCCATTCCCATGGAAGCCATATTTAAAGGGTAACTAAAGTCCAAAAAACTAATTTAGATTTATCCTGAATAAAAGATAGTTATATGGTTATAAACACAAAAAAAGACATACCCCCTCATCCAGACCCAGGTACACACACTAATCTACTTATCCATTACTGTGGCAGACATACTTAAAGGGTAACTAAAGTAAAAAAAACAAATTTAGATTTATTCTCAATAAAAGAGTTTTATGGTTGTAAACACAAAAAAGACATACCCCCTCAACCAGACCCAGATACACACACCTATTGATCTACTTATCCATTACGGTGGCAGCCATATTTGAAGGGTAACTAAAGTAAAAAAAAATTTTTAGATTTATCCTCAATAAAAGATAGTTTTATGGTTGTAAACACAAAAAAGACATACCCCCTCAACCAGACCCAGGTACACACACCTACTAATCTACTAATTCATTATGGTGGTAGCCGTACTTAAAGGGTAACTAAAGTCAAAAAAACTAATTTAGATTTATCCTCAATAAAATATAGTTTTATGGTTGTAAACATAAAAAAGACATACCCCCTCAACCAGTCCCAGGTACACACACCTACTGATTTACTTATCCATTACTGTGGCAGCCATACTTAAAGGGTAACTAAAGTAAAAAAAAATAATTTTGATTAATAATAAAAAAGGTTTGTTTTTTTAACCCCCATGTGGCACAGTTACATACACCTACTGACCTACCCATCCATTACTGTTGCAGCCATACCTGCAGGGTAACTAAAGTCAAATTTTTTTTTTAACCAATCATCAAAAAAGTTTGTTTTTTTAACCCCCAACCGGACACAGGTACACACACCTACTGATCTACTCATCCATTACTGTGGCAGCCATACCTAAAGGGTAACTAAAGTCCAAAATTTTTTTTTTTTGACCAATCATCAAAAAAGTTTGTTTTTTTAACCTCCAACCCGACACAGGTACACACACCTACTGATCTACTTATCCATTACTGTGGCAGCCATACTTAAAGGGTAACTAAATTCAAAAAAACTAATTTTGACCAATCATCAAAAAGATACAGAGAGATTCAATAAAAGTTCTTATCATTGAAAATGATGCTAATTTTGCCCTAACCAATCAGATGTTAGCTTTCTGGTTGATTGGATCAAAATCAGCACCACTTTGGGCAGGGTACACACAAAAGTTTTTTTTGTCCCAAACAAGCATTCACTACAAACTCATCATTCCCATTGAGTTTTAAAATCTGCAGCAAACACATATATTCTCTTCCAAAATGCAGCCCTTCAAGCCAAATTCAAAGTATATACTTAAACTTTCCCTTTCTAGTTATACTTACAGTTAATAAACACGTGGGTAGACAATTAGGGGGGTTGGAGGGACAATGGCAGAGCTGGACAGCTCCTAGATAGTGTTCGTTTGTGTACAAGAGAAAGAGCTGCGCATTTCTTTCCATCATACATCACAGTCGGCCGACAGACGATAATTAGCAGAACTAATACGCCAAGTTGATCTTTGAAAAAATCCGAGAACAGTAGTGGATCATTGCTCTTACTTTTATATGAATGTTGCACAATGGATCGTTCACGATCACATCGCCGATCACAACGGTCAACTAATATGTAACGTGTGTACGAAGCTTAAAAGACCACACAATAGCAATTTATCAAATTCAGGCATATTGTCTCATATAACGTATCATTTAACCACTTTAGTACAGCTGCTGCCCTCATAACTAACCACTGAGCCAAGGGAGGACTGGCCCAGTAGGCTGAGCGGCAAATGCCCCCAGGCTGTTCTCCAATATAAAATTTGGGCTGCCATAGAAGCTTTTATTAAGTTACATGCTAGAAAGGCACAGTGCACGCCTCTAGCTCTTACATGGGGAAGATACAGGAAACTCCTCCTTCAGATCATTTACCAGCCACCCCTCTATTTCTTTAACAGTTTAATCAGTTCTCCAGTTTATTAGCCAGTGTCATCAGCCCTCCAGTTCATTACCCGTGTTGTCAGACCTCGAGTTCATTACCACTGTTGTCAGCCCTTTAGTTCATTAGCCAGTGTTGTCTGCCCTCCAGTTCATTAGCCGGTGTTAGTCAGCCCCCCAGTATATTATTCAGTGTTTGCCTGCCCCCCAGTTCAGTAGCTGGTGTTAGTCAGCACTTCTGTCCCTTAGCCAGCATTAGTCAGGCCTTCAGATCGTTAGCCAGTGTCATCAACCCTGCAGACCATTATCCAATATTGTCAGCCCTCCATTTCATTAGCCAGTGTTGTCAGCCCTCCAGATCATTACCAGTGTCATCAGCCCTTCACTTCATTACCAGTGTTGTCAGCCCTCTAGTTCATTAGCCAGTGTTGTCTGCCCTCCAGATCATTATGCAGTATTGTCAGCCCTACATTTCATTAGCCAGTGTTGTCAGCCCCTCAGATTGTTAGCCAATGTAAGTCAGCCCTCCATTTCATAAGCCAGTGTTGTCAGCCCTCCAGATCATTATGCAGTATTGTCAGCCCTCCATTTCATTAGCCAGTGTTGTCAGACCCTCCGATTGTTAGCCAATGTAAGTCAGCCCTCCAGTTCATTAGCAGTGTTGTCAGTCCTCCAGTTTATTAGTCAGCCCTCCAGTTCATTAGGAACAAAGGAAAATTTGGTAAGTATGACATGACTTAGTAAGTGTACCCAGGGGTGAAGACTTAGTGATTCAGGTCCTTACCCCGGTACTTGTAAGTATCGAACCAACGTTCGAAAATTATCAAAAGTCCGGAAAATATCGAAAATCTGGGTCCGGGATAGTTTGAGAAGTCTGAGTCCATTCGAACTCCAATAGTTTGGCTTGAACTCGGGTTCAAGTTCTAGTCCATCTCTAGTGACAAGTGCTTGGATGTCATGTCTTCAAGAATGGTCTACTGCCTTAGAGTCCCCATATGTGACTGTACCATTGTCCTGCTGCACCAATACTTTATTAAGTTGCATTTAGTTTATCTGAGAAATACCAGTAGATTCTGTAAATGAGAAGGCTTTAATTTTGTTATTGGCCACATCCCTTGATGCCAGTATTTTATATACTGATTTATCCATGCCAATATGTAAGTCCCTGATAAGAGTTTGCAAGCTGCTTGTTACCCTGCAGTTTATTTTTCAACCAGTATGAATTGGATGTCAATTGCTGCAAAACCCGCATGTTTTTTTTACGACATATGGCAAACAATGGGATGAGTTAAAACAGATATTAACAAGAATCTGGCCCATAATTGCACATAAACCTATTGTTACATAAACATATGTGACAATAAGTGAATACATTAGATCCTACCCATTAATAGCCACTACAAGGGTAACAAACGCAGCATGGGCAGAAGAGTCAAATTGAAGGGCTTTTTTCCATGTGGCAGCTGTAGTTTCTGTCACAAAGTAACAAAGATGTTTAAATACATAAAGGAGAGAAAAACTGTATTATTAAATATTCTTTAAATATATTCTTTAATATATGTATTCTTTAAATATTCTTTAAAAGAATATCTCAATTGTGATTCAAATAATGTTTTGCAGCTGCCTGAAGTTCTTTTTGGGCCAAAGTACAAGAAAATTTAAGGAACGCTTCTTTAACATCAAATTGGCACAAGTACATGAGATCAAAGGCAAATGGCCGGACGACAGGACTAGAGTGCTTTGCAATAGAAAGATGCGCCTAAATATTTGAGGAGGGGATATTAAAAGACGTATATGTCACAGGGGGAATCATTTTCGATGGTTAATTAAACACTCTCAGCCCTAATGGTTTGAATAATGAATTGGATTTTGGAGCCTTCATCTAAAAATACTTACCTTAAAAAAAATTCCAACAAGGAAAATGCATGGTCCACTCTAAAAACAATGCTTAACTAATCCCCATCATCAACCAAGGGATACAAATGAGCTTCATTATTGTACTTCACCAAACTTTCTCCCTGTGATGCCTGGTGTTATTATCGGACTATTTGACAACTAATTTTATACATAAAATATGTAGATATATTTTATTCCTTCTGCTATAACTAATGTATGGTGTTAAAAGATATTACTATATATCTGGCATGGTACCAGGGGGAAAGATACTCTGGGCTAGATTAGCTATCCAAACCTCTTTGAATTTTCCTCCCTTCTATTAAGAGCTCTATTCATGCATGGTGTTTTCATTTATACGTTACCAAGACTATGAAATAGGTAACATAATACCTATTGGCAGATTTTCCACAATGCAGACAAAGCTAGTGCTAGGGGCCAGGGTTGCCACGGGGGGCTGTCCATGGGCCCTGCACAATCCAGGTAGTTCACAGTTCACTAAATCCTGCTTAGGGTCAGACTAGCCTACTGGGGAACCGGGGAAAGCCCCTCTACCCCACACTAGAGGGCTGCGGTCCACCAGCAAAAAAAAAACTGTACCAGAACAGACCCGCAGCTGTCAGTCCTGTCTGCTCCCGTAGCCTTTAAATATCTGCACTGCGCTTCTTCCGTTGGTGTGTCAGCCTCTACTGACACACTAAAGAGAAAGAGGATTCGACTCAGAGAAGGACTCTACAGTCTGGTCAGCAGAAGCGTAGCTAGGTTGGCAGCAGGCACGCATACACGATTACGTGCTCACGTAGAGGGAGATAGACAGTCTCAGACAGTGTCACAGCATCTTGGTGGTGGTGTGAAGGAGGCAGCAGTGCTGTGAGACTGTGATGGTATCTATGCTGGCCTGATCAGAGCAGAGGTACCATACTACTGTCTGTAACATTTAACAGGCTCAGGCAGTGGTAGTCAGTCTTTTAAATGGTCAGTCTTTTAAATGAACTGTCTATAAATATTAAAATCATTTTGATTGTGGCTTGGGGGGTGGTGGTTTGTGCTCTAGTGGTATGCCAAGGGGCGTGGGTGATTTGTGTGCTGGTGGTGTGCCAAGGGGGTGGGTGATTTGTGTGCTGGTATGCCAAGGGGGTGGGGGATTTCTTTGCTGGTGGTGTGCTCATAGTGGAGGGGTTGTTGCTGGTGGTGTTCCAAGGGGGGTAGTTGCTGATGGTGTGCCAAGGGGGTTGTTGCTGATCATGTGCCAAGGAGGGTTGTTGCTGATGGTGTGCCAAGGGGAGGGGGTTGCTGCTGGTGATGTGCCAAGTGTGTGAGAGGATTTGTGTTCTTGTGGTGTGCCAATTGGGGTGAGGAAATTTGTGTTAACTTTGATTGTGTCAAATATGTTGAGTACCAACAGGTGTGGGGTATTTTACTTTTTTATTCATAAATAAAAGAATAAATATGTGTAATGGAAAGTGTGGGCCCCCGAATCTGACTTGTGTCTAGGGCCACATTTGGTTTTAATCCGGCTCTATTATGGCTTAAATAAGAATATCTACCTAGCCTGATTTATGGAATTAACAACTGTTGTTTTCTGTATTTTATTTGAGGCACGGCCTCTAATTTTACTTCTGGGAATGAAGTAACATTAGGGGCTGAACTGGCAGCCACGACTGTGATTGTCTGAGAGGCAGCAAATCACAGACGCAGCTGCCGGCTATTGAAACAGGTAAGTATGTTATCTGGCACTTTTTTTACATTTAAACCATGGAGTTAGGGTTGGGAGGGGGTGGCTACACTACAGAAAACAATTAATTTCTGTAGTATAGCCACCCCCCTCCCAACCCTAACTGCATGGTCTGTGATTGGCTGAGAGGCAGCCAATCTCAGCAACAACCACCGGCTGAAGGAACGCGGTCTGGTAAGTCATATGCCACTTTTTTTACATTTAAACCATGCGGTTAGGGTTGAGAAGGGGTGGCTACACTACAGAAAACAATTTGTTTTTCGATCACTCCCTGCAGCATGGAAGGATCCACAGTGGCGCAAGATTTTTTAATATAAGCATAGTTTTGTTAAGCCCTTGTCAATGCTTTGGAAGTGTACCGTAAATGGCAGGTGTGCTGTTTTGAAGAAGACATGCTGCCAGACCACCAAGCAGCTTTAGGACTAGAAAAAGCACAGGACTGGACTGGAGCACAGACCAATGTATCTTATTGTTTTTGGAAGGCACCTGCTGATCACATTTCCACAGGTCCAGTTATACTGGCTTCATGCGGAATGTACAAGATTATGAGTCATTTCTAGTAGATTCTGTAGACTTTTCTGTCATTTTTTGCCAGGATCAATTAACATCCCATCACTTTAAATAATATGTCCTGTGTAAAGGCACCTTGCTCATCTGCTTTGTCATTGTTAAAACACAAAGCTTGCTCTGTCCAAAACTTTTTTAAAGATAATTTTGGTTTTTGAATTGCTGATAATTATCATATTATAACCTTCAATATCCCCAATTCATTCAAAACATGATTGCTGAAATACTTTGTTTGCAGATCTGACACCAAATGAAAAAGTGATGTAGTTTGTACCTACCCCAAGTTGTGTTAAAGGTACACAAATCAGCTGATTCTTCAGCAATCTTTATCTGCAAATAGTCATCTTTCTCATCAAGAATAGTAAAAAAAATTGCTTTTTTTCAGCTCAGTTCTTATGATATCCTCAGGCATTAGAGATGGGCGAAACTCACCAGTTTTGTTCTGTTTTCGGATTCCCGGATCTCGGAAAAATCCCAAAGATCCGAAAACGTAACGAATTTTCAATTATTATCGTATGTTCAAGGCTATTTTTGTGGATTTTCAAAAATAGCCTTGAATGTTTCCGATCGTATTTTCAAATAGTATCGAACGCTCAAGGCTATTTTTAGGCTACCCTCATAGTCCCACCTACAACCATGTGACAAGAGTGACAACAGGCCTGGGTCCAAAATGAGGCTACCCAGGTCCATCAAAAATTAAAGTGCTAATACAATCAATGTATACAACAATATTCATAAGTGCATAATGAGAAATTGTGGTATAAAATACATTAAAATACATACATTTTTTAAAAAAGCAACTAGTAATAGTTATACACCATGCCTTAAAGCGCATCTTAACAATACATATTAATGTCTTAGTGTGTTATAAAAGTGTCAAAATACATAAAAAATAATAAATACCCTAAAAGGAAGCAGTTATGTGACATGGATAAAATGTGACTATATTATAGAAATAAAAGAAGATTTTTACAGGGAGATTCAATAAAAGTTCTTATCGTTTAAAATGGTGCTAATTTTGCCCCAACCAATCAGATCTTATTTAACATTTGAAAGCTATCATCTGATTGGTTGGGGCAAAATTAGCACCATTTTAAACGATAAGAACTTTTATTGAATAACACCCTTAATGTATTACATTAAAACCATTCAAATCAAAAAGATCCATTTATATAAACATTCTCTTAAATGACCATCTTAAAGTGATCTACATATTCCTTTTCTTGGTTCTGTAGATGGTACTTTCTTGGTTTATGACTTGACTAGAAATGTATAGATAATATAATGTTGTTATAATATTAGTAACCTTTTTATTCTATTTAATTTAACATCAAAATATATATTTTTTTAACATATATATTTTCTATATTTGAAGTAAAAGAATAATGTCTGGTTATAACGACGGAGAGAGAGACAAACTTTAGATTAAACAAACCTATTAAGACCTGTCTCTTCATTCATGCTTTTAGGATTTACTGTCTGTAATTTATCTATCCATATGGCTTTCTTTAATAAAGCCTTTCTGTAATTCCCACCTCTCATTCTATGTCTCACTACCTACAATACCTGCCATTTAAGTTGGGAGGCTTGGACTGCCTATTTTTAAAAAAGGGCTTACTCACTGGGTTCTCATGTCTAGATATTGTTGATCATATCTCTTTTGTGTTCACCAAGTCTAGTTCTGGCTTCCCTCTCAGTCTTTCCAAAATAAGCCTACAAGTATGTGATACTCTTTTATTTGCACTAAAAATAGTTTTCTTAATAGATTAGCTTTTGGGAGCTTCATCCCTTCTTCAGATCTTTACATCTGGCTCAACATAAGCCAGAACTAGAATTTCTGAAGTCCTGAGTTCAAATCCATCCACCCTTGGGGTTTCTTCTGGGCACACCGGTTTCCCCCACAATCATAAAGACATACTAAGCTCTTCTGGGCCTGATGTGAATGTATACATGTAATTGTAAAGTGCTACGGAAAATGTTGGTGCTATATAAATGCACAATAATAATAATAATGATGGGTTTTGAACCTCCATATAAGTCAGTTCATTTGAGCGATTTAGCTCAAGCGATTTTCTTTCAAAGGGAATTTCTGTTTTAAAGGGATTTGTCTGTATTTAAGGGGTGTGCATTAAGAAACAAAAGTGTTTAGAACAAGAAAGGGTTTAAGAACAACACTTCTTTTTCTCTGCTGTGTTTTTGCTGTTTCTCTGGTGTGTATTGCTGTTGCTGTGTATTGCTGTTTAGTACAGACAGTTTTGTTGGGACCACGCAATGTGCATCTTGACGCATGTGTGGGATCTTGGAGCAGCCGCCCCAGGGAACCTATGTATGTGTCAGATGTGAGTGGGTTGCCCATTTGGAATCTGAGGTCCAAAATCTAAAGAAGAAACTTGCAGCATTGCAGGGCTTGGCAAACCTGGGGGGAATGCAGGTACTGGCAGAGGCCAGCAAACTGGAGGGTGGAGATGGGGCAGATAAGGTGGTAAAGGAAGATAGATTTGTAAGGGTCACCAGGGGAAGTAGGGGACGGAAGGATAGGGGCGCTTCCTCCCAGTTGGTCGATCCCAACAGATTTTCCATTTTAGGCAAAGATATGGAGGAAGATGGCTGGGAAGCAGCATGTATGGAGCGGGCCTTTCTCTTGGGCACCCAGGGGACGGCTATCTCCAATACAAGGGAGGGAGAACTGGGGGCTAGGAAGGATAAGCGGGTGGTAGTGGTAGGGGACTCCATTATTAGAAGGGTAGATAGGGTAATCTGTCGCCAAGACCCTGCATGCCGTACAGTGTGTTGTCTGCCTGGTGCTAGGGTTCGACATGTGGTGGATCGTGTAGACAGATTATTGGGTGGGGCTGGGAGTGAGCCGGAGGTCTTGGTTCGCATTGGTGCCAATGACAAAGTTAGAGGTGGAGGTGAGGTCCTTAAAAAGGATTTCTGAGAATAAGGGGCCAAGTTAAAAGCAAGGACCTCAAGGGTAGTGATTTCAGAAATACTACCGCAGCCATGTGCTACACTAGGGAGGCAACAGGAGCTCAGGTGTATAAATGCGTGGCTAAGAGAGTGGTGTAAGGAGATGGAGTTTGGGTTTTTAGAGAACTGGGCTGACTTTTCTGTTGGCTACAGGCTCTTTAGTAAAGACGGATTGCACCTCAATGGTGATGGTGCAGCTGTTTTGGGGGAGAAGATGGCTAGGGGGTTGGGGGAGAAGATGGCTAGGTATGGGGGGGAGGGTATGTTGAATTACACAGGGGTAGATAGAGAAGTTAGGGATCAGGGGGCTATTAACACAGCGGAGGATGGAGAAGGGAGGGGGGGGAGCATGGAGGATAAGGAGGCATGTACGACCATGTATGGAAGTAAATCAATTGATAATCCAAAATGTATGTTTACAAATGCAAGAAGTCTGGCTGGAAAAACTGGGGAACTTGAAATATTAGCTTTAAAGGAAAGGTATGATGTGATTGGTATAGCAGAATCATGGCTTAATGATTCACACGACTGGATAGTAAATATTGAAGGATACTCCTTATTTAGACATGACAGAGTTAATAAGAAAGGAGTAGGAGTATGTATGTATGTTAAACAGGAATTGAAGCCAAATTTAAAAGATGGAATGAATGGGGGCATGGGGGCGTAAACGATATGGCAGAAACAATATGGGTGGAACTGTGTACAGGAAGCAAGAAGGTAGGTAAATTAATTGTTGGAGTGTGTTATAAGCCACCAAATGCCGGGGAGGAGGTGGAAATGAATCTCCATATGCAGTTGGCAAAGGCTGCTGGTATGGGGCATGTTTTGGTTATGGGGGATTTTAACTACCCTGACATAGATTGGAGTAAGGGAACTGCCAGCACCTCAAATGGTATAAAGTTCTTAAATTTCCTATATGAGCATTTTCTTTCACAGATAGTAGAAGTTCCTACTAGACAGAATGTGTTGTTGGATCTGGTGATATCTAATAACCCAGAGCTCATTTTGGAGATGAAGGTAATGGGAAGCTTAGGAAATAGTGACCATGATATAGTGTCATTTAATATAGGTTGCAAAAAACTAAAGTGCACTGGGTTAACAAAAACTTTTAACTGTAGGAAAGCTAATTTTATGCTGTTAAAGGAATCACTCCTGCTCATAGACTGGGGGGAATTGTTTCTAGGTAAAGATACAGAGCAGATGTGGACCACTTTTAAAGGGATATTAAACTATTACATTTCTTAATCTGTACCTTTAGGTAACAAGTGTAAAAAAATTAGGTTCACTCCTGCATGGCTTAATGCTCAGGTAAAAAGGGAAATGGAAAAAAAGAAAAAGGCTTTTAAAATTTTGAAAACAGAGGGAACAGAACAGGCTTTCATGGAGTGCAAAAGCTGTAATAAAGAGTGCAAGAAAGCAATTACACTAGCTAAAATAGAAAATGAAATACGGATTGTTGAACAAAGCAAGTCCAACCCCAAAATGTTTTTTAAGTATATAAATGGTAAAAAGATGAGGATTGAGAATGTGGGACCACTAAATAATGGGGCTGGGGTGGTTGTAGAGGATGCCGAAAAGGCTAATCAGCTAAACCGTTTTTTTACATCGGTTTTTACTGTTGAGAATCCTTGTCATTACAGCAGGGATTGTAATAATATGCAGGGAGAAAATGAAGAGTATTCACATTGGCTAACAGAGGATATGGTATGGAAAGAATTAGACAAAGTTAATATCAATAAAGCCCCAGGACCAGATGGATTGCATCCTCGGATTTTAAAAGAGCTTAGTTCAGTTCTATCTAGACCACTGTTTCTCATCTTTTCAGATTCCCTTTGGTCTGGGGATGTGCCAATGGATTGGAAAAAAGCCAATGTAATACCAATATTCAAAAAAGGTAGTCATTCACAGCCTGATAACTATAGACCGGTAAGCCTAACATCAGTGGTAGGGAAGATGCTGGAAACTTTGTTACGGGATCATATCCTTGACTTTGTCTCCAGAGATCATCTTATTAGTAGTAGTCAGCATGGATTTATGAGAAATAGATCATGCCAGACAAATTTAATTGGTTTTTTTGAAGAAGTGAGCAAGAAGTTAGATTCGGGCACAGCAGTGGATGTGGTATATTTGGATTTTGCGAAAGCTTTTGATACTGTGCCACATAGGCGACTAATGCATGAACTGAGGACTGTTGGCCTTGAAGAAAACATTTGTTCATGGATAGAGAACTGGTTATTGGATCGCAAACAGATAGTGGTGGTTAATGGAGCTACATCTATGTGGGCTAAAGTTCTAAGCGGAGTGCCTCAGGGTTCTGTACTGGGGCCGCTTCTGTTTAATCTGTTTATAAATGACTTAGAAGGGGGCATTGAGACCAAGGTCTCAGTGTTTGCTGATGACACTAAACTATGCAGAGCTTTGGAAACTTCAAATGATGTGCAAGCGCTGCAAGCAGACCTAGATAGATTATTAAAATGGGCAGCAGAATGGCAGATGAGATTCAATGTTGATAAATGTATGCATTTGGGATTTAATAATCCCTGTGCCACCTACACCATAAATAACTCTGTGTTAAGTACATCTGTAATAGAAAAAGACTTGGGGGTTCTGGTAGATAACAGACTTAGCTATAGCAAACAATGCCAGGTAGCAACGGCTAGAGCTAGCAAGACATTGTCTTGTATAAAGAGGGGAATAGATTCAAGAGAGAAAACTATTATTCTCCCTCTTTACAAGGCACTGGTAAGGCCTCATTTGGAATATGCGGTGCAGTTTTGGAATCCCATATACAAAAGGGACATCTTGGAAATTGAGGCAGTTCAGAGAAGGGCAACTAAATTAATAAGGGGAATGGAGGGGCTTGAATATGCAGGCAGATTAGACAAGTTAGGGCTGTTTACATTGGAGAAGCGACGTTTGCGTGGGGACATGATAACCTTATACAAATATATTAATGGGCCATACAATGAACTCTCTGGTGCCTTGTTTACTAATAGGTCATATCAGAGGACTCGTGGACATCCTTTAAGGTTGAATTTCCAAATTCATGTGGTAGCCCCGATAGGTAATGCCAAATGTATTTGGCATTTGTTGTTTTCAGCACCTTAATAAATGAGTATTGTTTGAATACCATATCGAGTGTGCCTACCTACAAACTTTATATGACTGATTATCCTTTAAGGTTGGAATAAAAGAAGTTTTATCTTCAGGTTAGGAAAGGTTTCTTTACAGTGAGAACGGTGAAATTGTAGAACTGTCTTCCAGCAGATGTGGTAATGGCAAGTTCATTTAATAGCTTTAAAAAAGGCCTGGCTAAGTTTCTAAAACTAAAAAATATTGAGAATTACTGGTATTAATTAATATAGATCTGGTTGATCCAGGGATACTTTCCGATTGGCGTTTGGAGTCGGGAAGGAATTCTCCCCCCTTTTTTAGCTGGGTTTTTTTGCCTTCCTCTGGATCAACTGTTAGGTAGGGTTAAAAAAAAAAAAAAAGAGGGTGAATAGGTTGGACTTGATGGACGTATGTCTTTATTCAACCTTAATTACTATGTATGTTACTATGTTACTATGATGCGAGCCCGGATTATGGCTGAATTACTATGGTTAAGGTTCTGACACACCTTCTGTTCTTTCCTATGTAAACGTTTGTACTGTGGTACAATATGCAACATTACACATGGAATCAATGTGAATGTTTTGTGATGTTGCTGGTAAAGGCTAGATCCCCTACGCAATCAAGGTAAGAAAGTTCTGCATTCTTACACATACATACACACACTTGTACTTCCACTATTTGACTAAGCTTTATTTTTTTCTAGGGTATCCAAATTTCCAAGACTTGAATGGTCCAAAGTGCTCCACCTGATTTGTCTTCCCATCAACAGGAAAAGCTGAACCCTCCAATCACCTGAGGAGCTGATATGGCTAATAAAGGCTGGATCCCCTACACAAGCTCGGAAAGAAAGTTCTGCACTCCCACACACATACACACTTGTATTTCCACTATTTGACTAAGTTTTGTTCCTTTCTACCCGCTGCTTTACAGAATTTAATTTCTTTTCCAGGGTATCCACATTACAAAGAGCTGAGCAGCGCACAATTTCTACTTGCTGTAGTCTTTATATCCACCAAAAACATTTTTTTTAAACTCAAAAGTTGACTCAGATGGCAAACAGTAGATCCCCTTCGCTGTTCACAATCATTGTAAGAATTCTACATTCTCAAAAAATACATACACTTATACACCCACTACAGGACATGACTTATGTTGGCCAACATCTTTTATTCTACAGAAAGTATGGAAGGGATTTCTAATGTAATGTACCAGTTGCACCAATATAAGTTTTTATGCATTATAACAATAGAGAACTGTATACTTTATTCTGGTTGTAAATACAAAATTATCGAGTTTTGCCCCATTTAGCAAATAAACCACACCCACTAAAACCATGCCTACACCAAGCCACGCCGACATTGACGGGCGGCATGGGGCTCCATTCAAAAGTTGTTTCAGGTGCCAAAAACCCTAGTGATACCCCTGTGCATTGCATGCTACTTTTAACACGTGCACTTGCCATTGTAGTGGTTTGAGCTAACATGATTTATTTTACTTTGCAAATCTCTGTCCCCCTTTCCAGATTTAACTCCCTGCATTCCAGCAATTTATTTGTAATACTGAACAAAATTCTATCTCTCAGACATTTGTCTCAATCTTTGATTTTCCAGTTGGTTGCTTTAAGTTTTAATTTAGTAACAAACTTGTTCCTTTCCTTGCCCTGACTTTCTCTAAAGGTGTGAGTTCAAAACTGGTGCCTTTGATAAAAAATTTTTGGGGTGGCTTAAAAATGATACTTAAATACTTTTAATGCCACGCACGTAGACTTTAGGCGACATCTACACCTTTAATAAAAATCCTGTGGGACAGGGAGCGATCGGAGAGCACCATTTAAGTATCCCCGTCCCCTTTACCCCCCATCAAGGGATTTAATCCCTTTCCACAAAATGGAGCTGGGCTTTTTGCAGAACATCTGGCAGAACAAAACTCAACAGTTTTGTTTATCTTTACTTACATACCATGATTATGGTTTATTATTTGGAATATATTTTAGAAAACAGCTTTAGATATGTAAGGGCCAGAAGCACAGAAAAAAAATCCCAGCTGTCTCATATTTTTTTCTCCTTTGGTGCCCGCTGTGCTCATGAGCTAAAAAGTGACCTGACTATTTCCACAAAGTGTGCACAGTTATAATGAGACATGCTAAACTGATGATTGCAGCTTTCATTCAAACAGATTCACAACAGATGCTTCTTTAGTCACCCAAAAATAATCTTTGTAACCCTTATTATATTTATTAGCTCCTGATGTAATTTGTAATTCAAGTGCCATGGCAATTTTTTAATTACTATCTAACTAACCTAGAAAACAACATGACAGGCGTGGACTGTTAAATTAATGAATGACCAACTTTGTAATATGCTGATCTTTCATTTTGAGAAGTCCGTAATTCCATTCCCAGCAAATCTCCTGTGTCCTCTTTAATTCATTGGGATATGTATCATAAAGTCTTGATTTTAAAACACATTCAAGCAGCACAAACATTTTTAAACTACTCTGAATAAATTCTATCCAGATGCATGACACCTATGGAAGATTCAGTTCCATCCATATTGAAAGTAATAAAATCTGCATAAAACAATCCAAGCAAATCAGCTTGTGAAAATTTCTCCAAGCATTGCATTCCCTGGATACCGACTTTGTAAACCTTCCATACAACAGAAGTTGCCAAAAGTAAAAAAAAATGTTATCCTTCCCAGTTCTCCTCGAAATATCATATGAACTTAAAGGTGCCCATACATCTATAAGATTTTACTTACCCGACCGAGCGCTCACCCGATGTTTCTTCGATCCTGCCGGAACCGCTTCTCCCGATCTTACATTCGACCGACATGCGATCGCAAAATGAATGGGATTTTGCGATCGCATGTCGGCCGAATGTAAGATCGGGAGAAGCGGTTCCGGCAGCATCGATGAACATCGCGTGAGCGCTCGGTCGGGTCAGTAAAATCTTATAGATGTATGGGCACCTTTAGAGTTAGCGTGGGTTTAACACTTATTTTATGGGGCCTATGACATTTCCCATCTTTTTTGAAAATAGCACAGTGCATCTGATGCAATAAGTAAAAAGTTACATTTAGTGATATTATTTAGAGTGAAACTAACACTTATTCAAGTGGGCATAAAAACCCACGCAACCTGGCTTAATTTCCTTTGCTGCCATGATCCAATCATCTTTTGCGCCTATTAATACAGTGAGTGACCGAAGTAAAGTAATCAGCCCTTAAAAAAATAATTGCATCTCCTTGCATGACTTTAAACAGAGCACTTAAACATTAAGCAGATGATGCAATAAAAGGTGCAAAGGTTTGCCTGTGCTATTAAATAACAGCGACCAATCAGATTTTAGCTTTTAAAGGATAAGTACACTGTAAAAACAAGTAAAGTTTAATTGTAAGCTTCAGCTTTAAAAAATCTTTTCCCCCCTTTTTCCTTAAGCCATTATTGTGTGGTCTGTGACGTCACGAGCCCACGCACGGACCACACAACCGTGGCTTTTGGAGGCTTAAGGAAGAAGGATAAGACAGCACAGGGGAGGAGCTCACCAGCCTTACCTTCCCCTCCAAGATGTCAGCAACTTTACAGCAGCACAGGTAGGCTCAGGTGGGACCTAGGAAAAAAAGGGGGGGGGAAAGATTTTTTAAATCTTACAATTAAATGTAACTTGTTTTTACAGTGTACTTATCGTTTAACTGAGTTACACAGTTAGATCTTAGTGGTTGGTGCAGACTAATCGCAATGACAAAGTTATGCACCCTTAATGCATCAGCCAGTTTCATTTGTAAAAGGTGCCTTGAAAAGTCATCAATTCCAGTTGAGCATTTACTAAGGATTTACTAAGGATAGGGAATACTGTCTATATGTCAGGAGATTGGTATCTTAAATAATATACAATTTTTCGGTCAAAACATTGTATTGACAATGTATGGGCAATAAAGATATATTTTAAATTGAAGTGTTTCACAGCTGAACAAGAAAAAGCAGCAGCTGGTTCCACTGAAATAACTTTTAGTAAAGTTTTTGTAAAGTTTCTTCTGTCTTCTTCCCTAAATCTCTATTCTCCACCATCAGATTTTAAGTCAACAACTGGTTGGACAACTTCTGCTGCTGTGGCTCCAGGCCACAAATACTAAATACTACGATGGTCTATCTACTCGTATCTACTCGTACCCTAACCAACACTTATTAGACATACTGTAAGATACGGTAGATTGAGACAGTTGAGAACAGAATTTCACAAGTAGTACTTGATACCCGAAAAATGTTGTGGTGCAGATACTACAAATAAAGCCTCTACAGTACAGACTATTTTCAACTATCACAATCTACCATATCTTATGTCTAATCAGATGTAACTTTCTACTGGGTTACTGCAGTTAGATAATACATGTCCTGGTATTAAATAGTAGGGCAATTGCTTCTAGACATGCCCATACAATCGTTCTAACTGATATGTTGTTCAATTTGCAATGTTCCTTTTAAAGGGGAAGTTCAGTGCAAATACATGTACTTTTCAGAAAAAAGAGCAGTATTTTTTCATCCCAATGACCTTAATCTGCCAATTCAGCATTTTGTCTGTGTAGAAATAAATGCAACCGAAAAACTGACTTCCTGTTTGCAGGACCCCTAATAGAGACCGTTATGGTCTTGCCCTTGACCCAGCACCTGGGTTGATTCAGTTGCTCAGTAGAGATCTGAGCATCTTTGACCCATCCAACAGCCAATCAGAAGAAATTACTGTTAGGAACATTCCAAGGAAGTGGTGCATCCTGGGAAGAAGAAGGACCGTTAGAACCTGAAATGTCAGCTCACTAATGTCTACAGCAGGAAACAGCAAAGGGTATGAAATCAACTGATTTTTCAAAATTGAAGAGAATATGTTGAATAACTAGGTATGCATTACACAAACTAACAATTTAACAAATATTGATAATTTCCACTGAACTACCCCTTTAAACCATATACAAATAAAACAGGCATTATCGAGAAGCACTAAATTCTGTAAAAAGGTTTAACGAGCAATTATAACATTATACGAAAAACATTTCTTGGCTTCCATTAAACTGTACATTCATTTTAGCCTACATATATGTTGCCTATATATTTGTTGCCTATATATATATATATATATATATATATATATATATATATATATATATATATAAAAGACAATGTTGAGTACAGCAGCATCGATGAATTATTTCAAAAATCCAGCATATAATAATGCATAGTAATTTATTGGCTTAAAAACATCAATCTTAATGGCGGCAAAGTTTCGGGACACCTCCCTTTTTCAAGCCTAATTCACAAGCCTTGAATCTCACATGACTCTCAAATCCCTTTAATAGAGGGTAACAGGAAACTATTATCATAGAATTCACTTTTAGATAAGCAACATATTAGCAGGAACCAATGGAAACAGTGACCCCCAGTGGCATGTCAAGGAGAACATCACGTTCATTTACAAAAATACATATAGGTCATAATCTTTATTTAACCCCTTAGGGGATAACGTGCCCAACCTATTTATCCACCAAACTTCCCTTTTCTTTAACTCCAACTGTCGATCACCTCCTTTGAGGTGATCGATATGAACCTGTTCTAAGTTCATAAACTTCATTTGATCTGGTTTATGTCCCAATTCCCAATAATATTTGGGTATAGGAAGAGTTATCTGTCATGTTTGGATAGACGACTTATGTTGTGCAAGTCTCAACTTCATTTTTTGTGTTGTTTCACCAACATATAATAGCCCACATAGGCATATTAAGACATACACAATAAATCGTGTATCACAAGTATAACATCCTTTCAGTTTGAAAGACTCGCCTGTAGAAGGATGAATGAACTCTTTTAATCTGCCTTTAATCACCTTATTGCAACAGATCCCACTCATACATGGAAACATGCCCTTATTATGTCTTTTCAACCAAGTGCCCTTCCCAGACCCCTCAGTTTTTGTCATGTTACCAGACACCATAGATGTAATACTCCTACCCTTTTTATAGGAGAATTTTAAACTCCTGAATATTGGGTAAAGCCCGCTGTAAAAGATACCAATGTTTGCGGATAACACCAGCCACCCGTTTACCATATGGATCATATGATGTAACGAACGGTACCCTATTCATTTTCCGAATATATATACAGTATGTTGTATGTACCTAGCACTTAACTTATGATTATTATTTGCTGAATACATTCTTTCCTTTAGAAATATTTTATAGATTAAAACTTCATTTTTAATGAAACAAAACTACTAAATGTGTCATCAGATGTGACTTCTCCATATAAAACAGTCATTTTAAAATTATAATTTCAGACAAACAAAACCCTGCAGATTAATTAATGTCCAACTGTCAGCCTTTAAATAGGGTCACAACAATACGTTTGTCACTCATAGGATTGGCAGCATGCGAATTAGGCATGTACAATTATACAGAGGGAAATTTCACTAGCAGTTTCACACAATGAAAAGGCTGACAGGCTTTGGTCACATTTTCTAATCTTCTAAATCTAACAAGAAAAATAGATGAAATCACAAGGATATTAGCGAGAAATAGTGCACAATTGTAAAGTCACAATAAGATGTGCACGGAAGAAAATCTTTTGGGATTTTAAAATATATAGTAATCTAGTAATTTAGTCATCTTTTTTAATAAACAGATATATTTATGTTTCAACCGAGTATGAATCAAAAATTCTATAATATTGAGTAGATAGCAATAAATTGGAATGTATTTCTCTAAAGCTCAAATAGTAGATAGAACATGGATGTCTTGTACCTTTTAAATCATTTTTTAATAAAAGAGTAAAAACCTACTCATATAGTGATCTGGTAGCTTCCTGTCTATGCTTATAAAATCACTGAAGGGAAAATCATTAATATGATCTAAATATAGTCCGAAAGATTTTTTTATCAGCTAAAAAGGAGTTAAACCCACACTACCAAATGTAATATTGAGTTAGCGTTGGTAAGTTTCCGTGGCCTACACCGTTTGCTATCAATGGCACAGGCACTTGATTCAATTCCCCATTGCGTTTTAGCACTACTATGAATACTTTGAATTACTACCATAAGAGCGATGCAGCTTACCTTCCGGGATGCAATAAATATCGCATTTGTCTGCTGGGATGGACAGAATATCCAAAATAGCAGCTGGTGTTGTATTATGTCTAGGTATGAGTGATTTGTGTGTCCTTGTTTAGTTTGGTGTACTAGGGAGCCTGAAACGATTGGATGGAGTAAACAGTAATTTTAATTGGATTGGAGAAGCTGAGTTTATGGATTGGACCATATTTATAAAGGATCATTATCTGCAATTACTGATAGTAATCTATTGTAATGGTCAAATGGTCAAAAAGAAATATAAAGGTGAAAATTATTGCTGTGGTCGAAAAAGCTGTTAAAATAATGGGCATTTTCCACTATGTTGATCATTTTCAACGCAGTTAAAAAGCAACAACACAGCTAAATAAAATACAGGCTTTTACTTAACCAAAACTTGTTTGGAGACCTCAGCTACCCTTAGGAAAATCTAGTGTCGCTACACTAAAAGCTTTTGTGAATGTGGGGGATTCTCATCTACAAACTGGATGAGAGCTTTCCCTTGTTAGGGAAATTTTTAACACAATCAGTTATAGATTTGGACTCTGTAGAGATTGTTGGATGCGGATCTGAATGTGCTAATTCTTGCCTTTTCCTTCAAATCGCCAATATTAATCTTTATACTGCTGTCAGAGAAAGTAATGCCAATTCTATTTCTCTGCAGGATCCTACAACTCATTCCAGTAATTATCGAGAATCAATTTCTTATCCCAATGATACTTCAAAGTCTATTTCCCTTTCACATTGTGTAGAAGGGGCCCTCACTGTTGCCTTAGAATGAGCATCTTGATAACCCTTAATTTTTCCTGTAGGCTCTTCTTTGGATGAAATAACCCCACACTAACTTTATCACATATATTATATCACATATATGGGTTTTATACTCATTTGGGTTATAGAACCCTATATTTTATATTGCCTTGCCCTGTTAGTAGTTAGATAGAGGGGATGTCTTTATTTAATGACTTGAATAAAAAATTTATTAAATTGTAAACTGCAGAATTCCATTATCAATGATAAATTAATCTAAAAAAAAGTGTTTAAGGATTTACAATACTATGGATAATGATTTAGAATATGCTATACATCTCTTACTGTAAGCATTTACTAAGTAAATGCTGAATTTAAAAGGCCATGTCCACCCCTTTTAAAAACTTTTGGGGTATAGTAGGTTTCCCTCTCCCAGCCCCAACCGCTATAATAGTTTTTACAGAAACTCCCCCGATCATTACTTACCTGACCTCTTTCCTCTGGCATACTGTTCCAGCCCTCTGCTTGCATGAAACTGCAAGCAGGGGGCCGGACCAGCAGCCAATCACGGACGCGGCTGCCGGCAGTGGAGAACACCAGGGAGAGAGGTAAGGTAAGTACAGTTCGGGGAGGGACTATTATAGAGGTTGGGGCTGGGGGAGGGAGCGCTACAATACCCCAAAAGAAAAATACACTAGGGGTAGGAGAGCAAAATGGGTGGGAGAGGGAGGGAGGAGGGAGAGGGAGGACTGCAGTGCGCATGGCAAAATTCTCCTATATGGACTCCACCAGGCTGCTGGTGGCCAGTTTTTCGGACTTTGGAGGGGCATAGCAGGGCAGCCATTTGGAGCTGGGATGTAAGGTAAGGATTTTTATGCACTACACAGTGGGGCCAGTAGTGGGTTAAAATTATAGTTTTGGGGGTGGACATGCCCTTTAATTCAAATAAATAACGTATCCCTTAGGATTTTTTCATTTTTTAAGGGATGCTATATCTTTACCACTGCATCTGCTCTCTATTCCCTCACCAGATACTGTACACTACCTTAATACCTGCAAGAACAATGGGAAGGTAATCCAGAAATCAGGCGCACAGTAAAACAGCAGGAAGAGCTGAGAAAGTAATCCAGAAAGTGCCTACTAGCTTGAGCAGGAAATCCAGCTTAGAATAAACTCTAGATGTTGCAAGGTGATATCCAGCGGAGGATATTTGAATACCAACAATGGAAGCTACTAAATCTGAAATACAAGAGCTTGAGACAAGACACAGTGGTAGCCCAAGATTGTCAGTGGCATCACAATTGTTTTCAGGTCATCCTGAGCAGCAAAAGAGTTTTCAAGCGGAATTTCATCCTCCTCTAATACCTCCTGTTTCCAGTTCCTCAAACGGGGTGTTAAAGTAGGTTTATGTTTCCCACGGGCTCTTCTTCTTGCCATGTTCTGCTTTGCAGCTAGGTCAGCACCATCTTGTCAAGAATTAAAGGGCATGTCCACCCCCACCCCACTAAAATTTGACCAACTGCTGGTCCCAGTGTGAAAAAAAATCCTTACTTTTCTCCTTGCTCCCTATGGTTGTCCTCCTGTGCCTTCTTAATGTCCAGGAAACTGAAAAGTAGGAGCCACTCTGAGTGTCATCTCGTTGAGGGGGGCTACACTACAGATCAATTTATATTTGGAGCTGGAGAATTTCCTTATTATTTTTTTTTTGCCTATTATTTTCTTTGTTTTGCCATCATGGTCTTTGGTATGTAGGAAAGTTGGAGAGAAAGTTTGGTATGATTGTTGCAAGCTATAATTATAAGCTTTTAATGTAGACCTTTCAAAATGCTGCCATTTGTGTCCTTGCTTGAAGAGTGAGAGCAGCTCAGTAAACTGTTAATTTGTATCCTTATCCTTCCTAAGGAAAGAGTGGAGTGAAAAAGTATTTGGACTGCTTACTTTAGTTTCTTATTTTTCTTGTCTATATAATGATGAAATTGTGTACAATGTTATACAATCACTATTGTCATTTAACTACATTTATTTCCCAAGGGTATAAATTTAGATGTGAACTGGCTTAAAATCCCCTTGAACACAGTCCACTTCTGTTCAGTACCTTTACCTGATAATACATTATCCCAGTTGACATTCTGAAGAGCTGCTTTTAACCTGGGAAAATTTGCTTTCCTGAAATTAAATGTCTTTGTTAACCCAGCGCACTTTTCCTTTCGATAACAAAGTCCAAATGCCACTATTTCATGGTTACTATTCCCTAAGCCTCCAGTTACCTTTATATCTATAATGCGCTCCACAATGTTAGATATTACCAGATCCAACAGAGCTCCTTTTCTAGTAGGAACCTCAACCACCTGTGAGAGAAAATTGATACATAAAGTAGAGTTGATCCAGGGAAATTTCCGATTGCCACTTGGAGTCAGGAAGGAATTTTTTCCCCCTTCATAAATTTGGTGGGTTTTTTTTGCCTTCCTCTGGATCAACAGTTAGGCAGGAAATGAGGATATTGCTAGATGGGTTGAACTGGATGGACGTATGTCTTTATTCAACCTCAAATACTATACTATACTATACTAACTATTTAATTTTTTTAAGAATTCAGATGAAGATGTTTGTTTTCTAAAAGGACTATGGAAGGGGAACACTATTATTAGTTAGTTGTTGGATTGACAAAACAAAAGGAAAATTATGTTCTTCACAAAGGGAAGCTACTATGCATTCTGGACGCTAAATAAGTGGTTGTACTGTTTGCTATAGTCACATACCGTGCAAGCCTGAAACAGCCATTCCCTTGCACTTTTTATTATCCGAAAAATATATCTTTGACTTTTCTTAGTCAGTGATCAAGAAAAGAATATTTCAAGACATCTTACTGTTCTTTAAAATAAATATTAATGCAAAGGAAAAAATTCACAGTTTAACTGAAACAGGAAATCCCCAAGATTAATAAAGCTGCATCATCTTCTCTGTTTCAAAAGTAGAACTGGGAGTTCCCAATTACCTATAAGAAGGTTTAATATAAGAAGGTTTCTTGTACATCACAAATGATTTATCGGCATGTGTACCTGGGTTCTCCTCTGGGTAGATTTGGGGAACGCTTTAATATTAATCATTCGCATCTGCTTTATTGTGGTTTTCATCTATAACTCTTTAGAGACACAACAAAGAAACAAATTATTAGACACTTTCAGGATATGGATGATTCAACAAGAGAAGAACATTAGGAGACAGATACCAATGGAAAAGCCTTGTGATTTAAATCACTGTGTACATAATATGTTACTGTTGTTTACTACATATTTTATCTTAAATATTAAAATGTTTGATTTTATTTATTTTAATAGTCTTTTTTATCTAGTGGAAGGTAAAATCTTTTCTATTTTATTTTATTTTTTGTAGGCTCGTTTTCTAGGTTAAATGTCTTACAACACATGATTAGAGAAACTGATCTGCCTTTATAGCAGGACAGAAAGCATTTACAGCTACATGTAAGATAAGATAGCCCAACACACAGGGGAAATCTATGACACACATTTGAAGAATATTCTCTGCCTGCAATGTAAGCTTTCAGCTGGTCCCTTTAAAGGAGAACTATAGTAGAGTTTAGTTAAGTGGGCAGATATGTCCTTTAGAAGCAATTAAAATGAAAAGTTCCTGTGGTTGGCTTTAGATTTAATTATTCCAACCTTGCATAATGTTTAATTTAGGATAAGGATTGCCAGCATGAAGAAAACAGCTTACTGTACTTCTGGCTTTACACCTGCCAGGTTTCCTCCTGCCCTCAGCACTATCTTTAATATTGGAAGCTCAGGACACTAAACTGGCAGGACAATAATAGAAGTGCACAAAGCAGTTTTTTTCATTCTGGTTAGAGATGGCCAAACTTCTGAAAATACGTTCTGCAAAAATGCGTCAGCGGATCTATTAAAGTCAATAGAAAAAATTGGAAATCTCCTCCTAAAATAATTGCTTAAATAGCAATGGTAAGTGTAAATGGGGTCTAAAACAATAATAACTCACACAGCTTCTAGTTATCCCCGGTTCTGCTCTGTTCAAACCCCATTCCAAAGGGCCAATCATCACTGCAGAGCAAAAAGATGAACCAGAACAGGTGACAAAAGGGAAGAACCCCTTCAGTTTATGTGTCAATCACATTGCAGACTGGATACATTTTTGAAACAAAAAAATGCTGCTTCTCACTTACAGCTCAATTATGGTAACAATGTAACAATCTATGTAACAGTCTATGGACACCAAGTGAAGTAGAACAGCAGACTGCACTGAGCAGGCAGAAAGATTTCCTTTTTTTTTTTTTTTTAATTTATTTTCGGAATATTGCTTTTGTTTGAATAAACAGTAGGGGTTCTCTTATCACCTGTTCACCCGAGTGGCGTTCTGGTTCCTCTCTTTGTTCTGCAACGTACTGTAAATGGCTTAGGGACCTGGGAAATGGTCTGGGGAATGCCTATCAATGTTCACAATCTTTAAAAAACACACTCTGGTACCGGAAATTTCACACGCTTCCGTGTTTTCGGCATTTGTCGTGAATACATGATTTTTTAAGAATACGGTTTTCTGAAAATACACAATTAAAAAAAAAAAATGGAAATCTTTCTGCCAGGTCAGTGCCGTCTGCAGTTCTATTTCTCCTGGTGCCCATAGATTGATACATATATTGTTACATTGTTAAATGAGCTGTGAGTGAGAAGCAGCAGTCTTTTGTTTCAAAAATGTATCCAGTCTGCCCTGTGATTGACAGCAGCATAGAGAACTATATCAATATTAACCCTGCAGCTGCCTGAGGTGATTGTTGAGACTGGGTTTATATACAGTAATTACTGTACCTACTCCACTGTGAGGGAATCCTGGATGTGGTTGTATAGCTGAATGTAAACATTGTATTATATATATTATATACACACAGGAATGATTGTTCCATATATTCTTTAAAGGACAATTATACTTACCATTTCCCCCGATCCATTTCTGCAAAGTACCTAGGGTGAGGACCTAAAACGCTAAGTCCTCACATCTGGGTACTTTACAAAAGTCCTGCACTACTTACTT
Organism: Hymenochirus boettgeri; assembly: GCA_019447015.1. Lineage (NCBI taxonomy): Eukaryota > Metazoa > Chordata > Amphibia > Anura > Pipidae > Hymenochirus > Hymenochirus boettgeri. Next base: position 208,469,330 of record CM033470.1, on the reverse strand, counting down.
GTAATCTCCCTCATCACTCCGGTCCGATCCTCCCCATCGGCACTGTCAGTGACTGCCCGGGAGGGACACTTGCAGAGCGCGTCTTCCCATTGGCTGCCTCGCGACCTGTCACCCAAAGTGGCAGTGGGGAGGATCAGACCAGAGCTATGAGGGAGATTACAAGTAAGTAGTGCAGGACTTTTGTAAAGTACCCAGATGTGAGGACTTAGCATTTTAGGTCCTCACCCTAGGTACTTTGCAGGAGTGGGGGGAAAGGAACGAGGGGGAGGTGAGTATAATTGTCCTTTAAAAAGAATGATCATGCAATGTGCCCAATACATGGTCTGATGTTATCGGCTCCTTCTACTGTAGTAAATGGAACTGGTAATGGAAATTTTCTATCTTGCCTGATAGGTACCGATACTGACAATATTCAGCCAATTCTGTCAGATTGTCAGATTCACCATCAGTGTCACAGCTCTGACCATAAAAGAAACTAATTATAATGTAGTGTAAATGTGGATTTCTCAGTAAAAAATTACTTTTGTCCCGGCCGCTTGCCAATATCGTGCTGTCAGCCATAGCAGACCACTGTAGGTTGCACGATCTGCAGTTATTTACTGTCATGTTCGATCGCCCATTCATCTGATCCAGCAGTCACCACCAGCCACTGAAAGAAGATATTTGCCCCCAAAAATCTGCTCATGTGTATACCCAGCTAATTAATGTACTTTGGAACAAAAGTAAAGGATATATCTGTATTGGCTAACTGTCATGATAATTATGGCAGGTAGAAGATATATATAATATTATTATATGATACATATAGAATAGAATATATGGATACTGTATATGTTAGATAAAGAAACTATGTTAGATATATATCTGTTGTAGATCAACTGGACTTGAAGACGTTTTGCTAGTCATCCAACAGGCTTTCTCAATTCAGAATAATTTGTACAAGAATCTGTTGGTAATTATGTACCCTGGAAAGTCCCAATTAGCATATGACAGCTAGGTGTTAGGGACCTTCTGAATGCAAGGTCTTGATTGCATTTAGGTAAGAGGTGTTATGGAAACTGCCAGGCTAAGATGTCAACAACCTTCATTGTACATAGCAGATACTTGGTATTGAAACCCCCCACCCCCCACCTCTAATCAGGTTTGATTTCTTTATTTTCACATAAATAGCCTCATTGACACCTCTCTTGAACCAGTTTGGTCTCCCCCACATACAAGTCAGAGCACTCTTCATTGCACTGCATATATGATGTCGCTTTTCTTGTGTTTCGGTATTGGGTCTTTTGGATGTACAAATTGCTGCCTCAGTTTGTTGTTTGGTTTATAGCAGACAGGGATACAGTGTTTTTTGAAAATTCTTCTTAATTTCTCGCTACATGGATTACCGTGTTCTTTCTCATGTTTTGGTTATCCCCTTCACTAGTATTTGTGTTCTTTTATTTTATTTCTACCCATTTTTGATAAAGGAACAGTCCGGATATATACATATATATATATTAAATTATAAAGTATTTTAGTTGCCCTGCCCTGGAGGAGGTGTATTGCTTTCCCTCTAAATAAAAACAAATGTGATGTGGGGGGTCTGATTTAATACCCTGCTTCTGGCCATGCAAGGGGGAAGGGGATTTACTTAATATGGCTGTATATAAATATAAATCAACTGATTTGAATTTATCTAGCTGCCTTAGTTATGTACTTTAAAAATAGATAATTATAGTATGTATATGTAGTAATTAGGACAGGGATGCCCAAGCCTATGTTGGCAAACAACTCCCATTATTCCCCTGCAAGTACTGTGTAATGGCAATGGGCTGCCAGGGAATTATGGGAGTTGTAGTTTTCAAACGTCTGGAGTGTCCCACATCAAGAAGTAAAAAATAAACAGAGCAACCAGGTCCTGATATTTTCCATAAATTTACACACTGCAAATTCACAGCAGCTTAACAAGACAAACCCTAAACTATAGGTGTTCTGGGTTAACATGACACATGCACCCCTGTCAAAAAAGCATCTTTGTTTCTAAAGGGTTACCATGTGACAGTGCATTATTGTTTATTGTTCTCACTTAGTGGGACCTTTACAGACTGTTCTCATTTCATGACCTTAAGCCACTGCTCTTAAAAGCATCAAACGCACATGTGTACTGTGAGGTCTGGGGTCGGTGAACCACTGAACTGGTGGTTCAATGTACGACCCCGACCACACCAGTACATTCCATATTTGGAATAGATGTGTGTGTGTTTGTGTGAGGGGGTTGTTCTATCAGTCCATTATCTATCTTATTTATTGAAGCTATCTATAAAATTTCCTGGTAGTTTGAGGTGTAGTCTAAAGCATTTTCATTAACGTTAATAATGTTTTACATGAACTGTAAGTGCAAGTGAGACAGGTGGGCCCCTAGTTTTATATTTCTCAACATAACAGCCGAACAGTCATAAATGTATGGCCACAGCCATACTTTTAGAATATTTTTGAAAGATTTTTAAATAGGGCCCAGGGTTTCCCTTTCCACTGCTGCTCTGCAATAATGGGGTTACAGGTGCATCCAATATAGTCACAGCAAAGAAACGGTTAATTTCTCCCACTCCCCACATCAGTTTTAAAGGGAAACTAATGGGGAATGAGGGGAGTGAGAGGGAATTTGCAATGTAAATGTTTGAAACTAACCCAAAACTTATCCCTATTAATGACCATTATTACTGTTTCTAAAGGTTCTTTCTCCGCAATTTTTATAATGTTACACAGTCTCTGTAGCCAATAACATTTTCTCTGGTAATGGCACCATTTGGTCAATCTTGGTCATTTTAAAAATCCATTTTAACTTCTTAATATGAAAATTTGCTTTTCGCTGAAAATATGCTATCACTATAATCTAACTCAAACCAATTGTATCCTCATATACTAAATCATTATCATAAAAAAAACTTTTGGAAAAAGCGAATTACACAATTTCTAGGAATTGATACATTTTCTTTTCTTTTTTTTGACTAAAATAAAGTTATTGATCTGTCCCCTACTTCTTCAGGCTGTGTACACACCATAAAATTCTTGGTTCTGGCCAATGTTTGCCACTAGCGAGCGATTGACCGGGATGAAGAATTGTCGGCCATGGGAAAAGTAGGCTAGGCCAACAATTATCCGCAATCACACCATTTCTGGCATTTTTAATCACTTGTTTGTACAATCGGACAATCTTGCATTTCGATTAATGTAAGGTGATGCAAAAAAATATATTTCATTTAATCATACATAAAGTCAATAAAAAGCACAACACAAGTATATTTTTTATAATTCTAAATTATTTTGATAGGCAAAATTTGACCAGAAAATTTTGATACAAAACCATGTTCAGCTCGAAAACCCTTGAAGTATGGCAGTGAGATTGTTATATTGTTCACTAAAAATAACTGTGCTGGTTCTCTGAGATGTAGGATGCAAGCGTTAATGTAAATGTACTGATAGATGTTTCTTGGCATAAACAGATTGGAATCAAATTTCACTGGTGGGGAACTAGAGAACAGAAAGGTTTAAGGTGGAAAAAAGCAGTATGAGTATTGGGTTGGTAGAGAAGATGCTCTATGCACCCTATATACTGTATATACAGTGTGTAACCAATTTTATCTTTATATGGGGAGACGAGTAAGAGTCAGAAGGGGCAGAAGTAATTTGTTTTTTAGTGCAAGCTTTTTCATTTTGTGATGGAATTGTTTGTATAAGAGAAAGAGCACCATACAATAATGTACTTATTTTCATTCATTTCTAAAAACATAAAGGACAGTTCCTTCCCAGTGTGTTCCTTCCAATTTTATTGCAATACTTTTATTTCATAAACCTGTTAACAATTTTGTGACAAAACTTCTTCGTGATATATATATATATATATATATATATATATAGTTTGGAAAAATACAATAGTTACTTTGATTCTTTACTTTCTCAAACAATTCCCCCGTTAGGTTCTGAACAAGCACACATCTATTTTTTATTGATCCTTCGCTATATTGCTGGCATTCTGCTAAAATGACACTACCTAAACAAGTCCCAAAGATTTGAGAGGATTACAAATGACTTCTACCAAAAGGTTCATTTGAGCCACAGCGATAAATTAGCACTAAATATGGTGTAAATTGAGAGAACATAGAACTCCATAGAACTCGTCTCTGGGTAGAATGGTTGTTTATTGCTATTCCCTATACCCTTAAGGTGTGCAATATACAGCACTACTGTTTGTACCGTTATTTCAAACTCTATAGAAGAACCAGAAAGAAGAAACTGTTTCATGTTACAACTACTTTGTTTACATATTTAATTGGTTTCAAGCTATTAAAAAAGTACTTGCATTTCTACAGCTATGTCACTGTAAATGTACATCATGTGTTTACACTGTTAAATAAAACAAACAAAAAAGAAAATGCCATTCTATTATTAGGAATGTACTGTAGTTTCATCCATAACCTGATTTTGGGGCAAAAAAAATGGTTTTTCAGATAAAATTTATCAGTTATATCTACCAATAACATTTTGCCATTATACTGTATTTATCGATGGTCAAAACATTTTTCGACATTGAAATTTCTCAGTGTTTCCGTTGGAGCAATGAAACCTCCCTATCTATTATTCTGGTAGCTGTTGGGGTTTACATATTGCAGAAATACAAGTTAGGTGACAATTCTTGCAATGGCAGTGACCTCTATAATACCACTCATAAAACCAAGAGAATCTGACAATGTTTCAAGGCAATGCGATATTGGCCACTATCTTCCAAATGAGTGTAAAACCCACACTATCTAATGTAATGTGACTAGTGACGTTTACAAAAAATAATCTACATTTCAAATTAAGTAAAAGAAAATATACTTCACATTATGTTCTAGTTAAAGTGTTATATGTGAAAGTGTATTGAGTATTCTTTTAAACTTTTTCTGTCATAAAATTTCACCAAGAGCTTGCAGTTGACAGACAGTCAACACTGATTGGTATTTATACTCACTCAAAAATAGTATGTAAAAGCTGTGTTGTTATAGCTCAATTAACACCTATTATAAAAGATATTTTGCCTGTAATATCAGACTTTTATGTTAAAGATGAAAGGTGAAACATTGCCAAAAACAATATTACATTGATTTTTAAATCTAACCTTACAGGCTTTATTTGATTTACTGTTCTCTGTAGTACAGCCTGCCATTGGCCACCATTAACAAAGCAGTTAGAGATAAAATTGCCTACAACTAGGCTGTAATTTTGTAATGACATACAATACAGTATAATAACCTGTAATAATGTAACCACAATCCTCCACCCCCCCACCCCCATTTATTGGCTTTAAAGGGACATTAACAGAGTTATTCAATAAAAGTTCTTATCATTAAAAATTGTGCTAATTTTGCCCCAACCAATCAGACATTTTTTAATATTTGAAAGCTAACATCTGATTGGTTGGAGCAAATTTAGCACCATTTTTAACAATAAGAACTTTTATTGAATCTCCCTGTAAATAATTATAGGCATATAATTATTATTTATTATTCACAGGTAGGTGAGATTGCTTATTGAACGCCCTGGTTAAGTTAAACTTACCAGCCAGCGCTCTATTCACAGCTTCTCTCCAGCTGATCAGTGCATGCTACTATTTTTATTATAGGCGCAAAAGATAGGAGTGAAGTCGAGATAGTGAACCATCTTCTGGTCAGAAGCTGCAAGTGGAGTGCCGACAGATAAGTTTAACTGCGTAACCCAGGCATAATAATGAATAATAAATATACATGCCTTCACTGGTTTAGTGCCCCTTTTTTTGTTTTTTGTTTTTGTTTTATATCAATAAGTGACAAATTTCTAGAGTTAAGCTGCTGATTTCATTTAGCACTGTACGATCTTTGAATACAATTCAAAAAATTCATCAATTATCAGATTTTCAATAAGTTCTGCACCCTGCTGTCAGAAAGAAACTTTCCGGTTTCATTGCTCTCTAGTTAGGATCACCTCTTGTTGGCTGTCCCAACTCTATTTATGTGAATTGCATGTGGTGCACATGTGTTAGAACAGGGATCTTCAAACTATGGCTCTCCAGATGTTTGAAAACTGCAACTCCCAACATACCTCAACTACAGAGGGAAGCCTAGGAATCTGGGACTTGTAGTTTTCAAACATCTGGAGAGCTGTAGTAAAGTAGCGTTAGAAAAATAGAAAAGCATGATCAGTGGATAATTATTGGATGATCTCACAACAGTGCAATAGTACACTTGGACTGGAGGGTGAGAAGTTTCTACCTTCCCAATATATTATAGAATCTAAGACCAAGATGTAATTCTCCAGGATAGATTGGTGTTGCACTAACATCAGTACCCCAGCATGTGCCCAGCATGTGCTCAAGGAGGGTAGATCACCCGTAAGGTGTGGATACTCCGTTGCTGATAATTGTGTAGTGAAGTGGATGTTCTTTTAAAGGGCTTTGGCCCTATCTGTTGTGCATATATAGATACCCTTTAAAAAGCATACTGTAATTTGTCTAATCAAATATGGTGAACTTTTTATCTAGATTTGCAAGGAATTAGAGTACAGGCTGTGCATCTCAGCAAGTGAACTGAAAATGGAAACACAGTCAAAGGCATGCGCCATAAAATAGGGGCATGTTTAAGGGGGATAACTATCTTACTTTGTTCCTTAGTGCAGTGGTGGGAACCTATGGCACATGTGCTAGAGGTGGCACTCAAAGCCCGCTCTGTGGGCACTCATGCACAGCAGAGTTTACCAGAGTTTGTTACTAGAAAGCCAGAAAGACATTGCCCAATCTGCTCGCGTTTCTGCAATCCAGAGCATAAGAAATTGTAGTTGCTGCCTGTAACAGAGAAAGGTCATATGAACATCAACCTCTCTTCCCCTCCTCTCTCTTGGCTTCTGCTCTTTTCAGAACACAAGGAAGGGGAGGAGGGAGTGCATTAAGTGAGGAACATGAGCTTTCTCTCCTTCTCCGTCCTGTGGCTGCCACAGCATGCTAAGAGGGTGAGGAATGTCAAATCACTCAGTTTAATGTACTTCTATCTCTATCTGTTCTGCATAATTTTAAGGGGACTGGGGTTGTTATTACTGCCTGAATAAACTACTGCTGCAATCCACTACATTTAATTTGGAGGGGCACCAGACAAGTGGATTTTTTATCCCCAAAGAAAGTGAATTGATTTTATGTTCGTGCTTTAAAGTTCAGTTCCGCTTGAGTCACTGTTTTGGATCTCAAAACCCTGTGAGGTACTGTAGGGGTTAATGGTTACTGTTTTGGATCTCAAACTCCTGTGTGGTAATATAGGTGATTGTTCTACTTTTTAGCCTTCTCACTTATGTGTTCCAGCTCCTAGTTCTAAATTCTTAGCATTCTGTCTTCAGCTTTCTCTTTTAATTTGTTTTGATCCTTGATTTTGATGACGCTACTACCCTGTCCCTTGTATTTTTGGATTTATCTGGTAAATATTTTTGCCAGTTTGAATACCCTTGTTGCATTCTCATCCTTTTACCTTTATGTTCTGTATATATTTGTATTTGTTCTTTGTCATTTGTTAGGATTTGTTTGTTGTTTTTGAGGTTTCTCTTTTCTCTTATTGGTATTTTTTCTCACCACAAAAAAACTCTTTTTTAAAAAAAATCTGGGGTTAAGAAAAGGGTTGCCTATTAGAGGGACCATGTTTAATGGCATTATGTTGTAGAAGGCAAATTTACTGTAATTAAAAAGATATATGGTATACTATATAAAAAAATCTCTGGAATTTGTAAGAATTAGACTGGATGCTGTCTGCACATTACATAATCTAGAACAGAGATAAACAGAAAGAGCTTCCTTTTATTTAAAAGGTGTGACTGTAATAATGCTCTATGGGCCCTGTACAATTATAAGAATTAAAATGATTACTCTGGGAAAAGTGGTATAATAATTGCCTTTCCACTAACTTTGGATCTCCAAAGGCTTCAGAAATCCACTATAATTTTACATTTGATTTGCAAGACCTGCTTTTAAGATCTTCAATTTAGAACTGCGTCCTCATCCAGCTGTGAATTCATATTCATCATTTTGTTAACATTACATAAAGTTACCCAAGTAATCTACAAATGCAGTCTGCTGTTCCTTTTCTTGGTTTGATGCCTAGGAAACAGATGATTTTAGGTGCAGTGCTCATTTATATGCTCTTAGCTGACATTATTCAGTGATTTAGAGTGTTGGAAAGCATCAAGCAGGGGCGTAACTACAGGGAAGCAGGGGGAGCAACCGCAGGGTGGCCCTGGAGCCAAAGGGGTCCCATCTTCTTATTTTTCCTATAACAGATGTAACCGCTTCCCAGAAAACCACTGTGAATGAAGCATGGATAGGGGCCCTATCATTGCTTTGCTGGGGGGCCCAGTGATTGCTAGTTACTCCACTGGCATCAAGTAAGGTTAATCCCTGTGTCACATGTTGGTTTTAGCCTGGGTGGCATAGATCTTTCCTGTTAATCGGTAATCTTGCCTGCCCATAAACCCCCCTGCAATACTATTTTAAAAGGATTTAACAAACAAACAAACCAGATTTAGCTAGAAGTAGATTTTTATTTTAAAAAATTAAGTTTACTTTAAATCTCTACAACAAAATATACAATACAATGACCTGTATTAATGGTAAATATAAATATTATTTAGTCATGTGAAAAGGGCAGAATTTCAAGTGACACCTTTTTTTAAATTTGCAATTATTTCTGCTTTGATCTACCATTTTAAAGAATTTATTTCAATCTCTAAATGAATTATTAACGTTGTTTTTTAAAATTTTAATAAGAACACTAAACTGTATTTGCCCTGCCACAAAAATATATGCATCTACGTTTAAATCTGCGATCATATTAATACATTACTTATTTTAAAGAGATTACCTGGAAAAAAACAACACTTTTAAATTCTATGCCACATAATTTATAAATAAGACTCGTGCTGTAAATTAATTTTTGGCTCCTCCCACAGTTCAGTGCCCTTGACATTCCTCTTATCTGTCAAAAGCTAGAACATGTTAGTAAAGGGAGGGGAAGACTGTTGGATAAGTGCAGTCAGTTACTGCATGAGTATAGATTACCTTTGATCATAAATTTATTTGTCAGAACATTTTATTCTACCCCCCCAAATTGTGTTCATGGATTAATGGTACACACACACAATCCACCCCCCCCCAAAAAAAACCAAACAAACCCACCTTTATTATTATATATGAAACGCACCACTATTGGGGCTCAAAAATTAGCTTTTACTGTCTGGGTTTAAAAAAAAAAAGATGAAATTAAATGAAGCATTAATTATGAGATAAATTACCAAACATATGTAGTTGTTTGTTTTTCATTTATTTATTAAAGGTTTTAAATGCTTGCTTAATTTGCTTGCTAAATCGAAACATAGTTGAATTATTAGACTTATTTTCAAAATTAACACAGGAAGAAGAAATGTTTAATGATCAGTTTCACAGTTTTAATAGCTGCTAATATTGCTCAATTTAATTTACTGCCATCTAAATACCACTAATCAATCTTTCATTTGCATATATTGAGTGCCAATGCATTTAAAGCAAGCACTTGCTGGATATTAACCAATGAGCATAGACATTACAGATTTGCATTTATTCAAAAATGGTTGAGAGGACATGGCTAGTCTTGAATGCTTAAAATAAAATACATTTAACTAATCGTTAAATGTGTGCGTGTTTGATGGGGGGGTGTTGTCTTTAGAGTGAAACTAACAATTTGGTCTGGTTTTACATTAATACAGATTCAGAAGCTTTATGAAATTAATTTGACCCTTCCTACCAAATATCATGTCACTTTGAGATTATTAAGCATACACATTCTGCCTTAACCATAATAGCCCTGTTAAGGGAATGTGAAAGTTGATTCTGTAGTCAAAATTATTAATAAGGACAATTATATAAACAATCCCAGTGAAGGTTTGTTTTCCCATCTTTGGCATTTGTGAGATGATATTCTTCATATTTCACAGCATTGGAGGTTGAGTAAAAACTTATTTCCATCTATTCCAACCTTTTTAGCATACCCATAAATCCAACATAACATTTGATCAATTGATTTTTTTTGAGGAAGGCAAAAAAAAGGGTGGGGTGATTCCCTTCTCTTCTGACTTGCAATTGAAAAAGATTCCTGGAACACCAAGAACGATATGGTCTCTATACAAGTTTCCATCATGCATCTAGCTGCAATGTATACTTACAACAGTATAGGGAGTAAAGCTTCTTGCCTACACTGGAAGTTGTGACATCATCAGCACTAGAGATGGCGAAACACGTAAGTTTGCTTTCTTAATAAGAAATGGTCCAATGAAGCGAGGTCCTAACTTGGCTGAGGGAACTGTAAGCTTTATATTGTGCGTGGACAACCAGACAAAACCCCCTACCTTGAAGATCAAAGAATCTTTTCTTAATACATTAAGTGATTTACGAGCTTGTTCTTGAGCCTGAGAAATGAGGGACTTTAGTTCAAAAGTCTTTTGTTTCAAAGATGTATTCGAGTTTGAAGATTAGGAATAGTAACCAAGGGAGGAACACCAGTAAGAAAAGTTGGATTAAACCCATTATAACCATAAAAAGGAGAACACTTGATGGAGGAATGAACAGCATTGTTGTAAGCAAACTCGGCTAGTGGTAACAGAGAAACCCAATCTTCTTGTGAAGCGGTTTGTCCTCTCTGTCTGCCTGCGGTTTGAGAATGGCAAAATTGAAATACTGAAGATCTTGCAGATTCTGGAACAAATATTTTATTGTTTTGATAGATAAATCCATCCTAAGAAAGAGAGGAAGACTGGGCAGAGGCTTTTTTGATGGTCTTAGCAATATTGGTGTGCAAAAGTAGAAAATTTGATTTAGATTTGTCAAACTTATTGTTTTCAGAAAATTGTCTAGAAAGGGTATCGGACTTGCCAGAACGAAAAGTATATGAACCTTGTAAAAAAAAAAAGGACCCATCTAGCTTGACGAGGCCTCAATCTCTTGGCAGTTTGTAAGTACTCCAGGTTCTTATGATCTGTAAAGATGATGATTGGATGATTGGCACCATCAAGCAAAAACTGGCTTTACTCAAGAGACGATTTTATAGCCAACAATTCACTACATCCTACATCATAATTTCTCTCAGACACTGAAAGTTTTCTTGAAAATAAAGCAACTGGGTGTAGTAAGGCTTTGGGACCAGTTCGTTGAGAGAGTATAGCCCCCAGTGCAACTTCAGATGCGTCAACCTCTAAAATGAAAGGGAAAGATGGATCCAGATGAATTAGGACTGGGGCCGATATAAAGGCTGATTTCAAATGTTCAAAAGCTTGTTGAGCGGAATCAATCCAGCAGAATGGTATATGAATTCTGGTCAGAAGGGTTAAAGGAAGAATAATGGTAGAAAAGTTCTTGATGAATCTAAGGTAGAAGTTTGCAAATCCAATAAACTTTTGGACCTGCTTACAGGTAGGCGGGATAGGCCAATCCTAAATGGCGTAAACTTTCTGAGGATCCATAGTTACCCTTGCAAAGAGATGATGAATCCCAGGAAGGGGGGATAAAATTTTTTTCAAACTCACATTTTTCCAATTTAGCATACAAGCCATGGGTTCTAAGATGAGACAAGACTTTCCTGACTTGGATACGATGGTCCTTTAAGTTAGAGTAAAAAATCAATATATCATCCAAGTAAATGGCTAAAAAGTCATCCACCAAGTCACAGAAAATATTGTTGAAAAAAATGTTGGAAAGTGGCAGGGGCGTTGCACAAGCCAAAAGCATGACCAAGTATTACAAAAATGACCATATCTGGAGCGGAAGGCTGTTTTCCATTCATCCCCTTCTGTTATTCTGATCAAATTATAGGCCCCTCGAAGGTCCAACTTGGTAAAGATTTTAGCTGTCCCCAGTCGTTGGAATAACTCAGGGAATAATGGAAAAGGATACCTATTCTTAACGGTGACATTATTGAGGGCTTAGTTATCAATACATGGTCGAAGAGAGCCGTCTTTCTTCTCAACAAAAATATACCTGCTCCCGCTGGGGATTTTGAATGATGTATGAAGCCTTTCTGTAGGTTCTCCTCTAATGTATTCTTTAAGAACTTTCTGTTCTGGTTCTGACAAAGGATAAACACGGCCAAAAGGTATTTCCGCTCCAGGTAGCAATTCAACAGGGCAATCATAAATGCGGTGTGGAGGTAAGGGCCTTTTTGTCAAAGACATCTGTAAAGTCATGGTAAACACAGGGCAGGAGGGTCTCAGATTGAGACTGTTTAATGCCCAGTAAAGAAGAAGAAGAACAAGATAGTTGGCAATACGATGAAGAAAAAGAGATACACCCATAGACCCAATTTATTAGAGGATTATGTGTCTTTAACCATGGCATGCCTAAAAAAAGAGGAAATAAAGAAAAAGGCAGCACATCAAAACCAATAAGTTCAGTATGATGATTATTTCGGATCAGTACAGGAACAGTCTCTCGTAAACAGGACCAGAGGAGACCTTCAAACCATCTGCCAAATGAATAAATAGAGGAGGCTTGAGACGAGTTCAAATTTCCCAATCCTTGGTAAGGGACTCCAGAATAAAGCAGCTGCAGGCCCCAGAATCAATAACAGCTTGGGTGGTGAACATCGGGCCGGTTCCCTGTAATGAAACATTAATAGAGAGATAAGGTGAGGCAGCAGGACAAGGTGGACCAGAAGGTGGAGAAAGAACCTTACTCATAGGCCGGATCGGACAGTTGTGAAGCAGATGCCCGGACTGTCCGCAGTAAAGACAAAGGTTTAAACGGCGTCTTCGGGTGCGTTTCTCAGGAGAGAGAGAAGGACGAGTTAAGCCCAATTGCATAGGGGCAGGTTCTGGAAGAGCTGAAGAAGAAAAAGTGGAAAATGCGTCAAAGGAGGGTTGAGTAGTGCCCATTCTTTCTAGCCTTCTTTCTCTTAGCCATCGATCAATTTGAATGGACAAATCAATAAGACCCTTTCATTTATCAGGGACACCAGTACGTGCTAACTCGTCCTTTAATGTTTCGGACAGGCCAATCCTGAATTGATATATGAGAGCCGCCTCATTCCATTGGGTCTCGACACTAAGCCTGCGAAGTCAGCCACATAGTCCTCTACTGGTCTTCTCCCCTGGGATAAGTTACGAAGCATAGCCTTGGTCGAGACGACTCTACGTGGGTCGTCATAGATTTCACCCAAGGCTAAGCAAAAGGTGTCTACAGAGGCTACTGCAGGACTACTCTGATCCAGCAAATGTAGAGCCCATGCTTGAGGCTCATCCTGGAAAAAGGGAAATAATAAAGCCCACTTTCACCCTTTCTTCCGTAAAACTTTTGGGGCGAAGGGAAAAATATAAACTGCAAGAACTTTTAAACGGACCGAACTTGGAACGGTCACCGGAAAACCTGTCAGGAAGCGGTATCTTGGCTCAGCCAAAGGTTGAGAATGGAGAGCTCCAGGGGACATGGCTTTTATCCTAGCATCCAATTGACAGTATCCCTGTCTGGCCCCCTGGAGGGCTCCCCGAAGTTTGGTGATAGAAGTCCTCGTGGGATTCATATGGCTGCCAGTTACTGTTATGATTCTTCAGGAGAAGGCCCCTATGAGACCCCTCTGGTTACGGAGTCTAAGTCCCTGCCGGTTTCCACCAGAGCCTCTGATGGTGAGGATGTTTTGCAGCAAGCAGGCACCAGGTCGCAGCTCCAGAGGAAAGACCCACAAAGATCAATCCCACAATATGGAGAACAGAAGAACAGGAGAAGAACAAAACAATGAGAGGTAGCTGATAGGGAGAACCAATGGTAGAACTGGAGGTAGGAGTGGCTGGTGGATATGGAGACCGAAGGTAAACTCAAGGCAGGAGTAGTTGATGGGTATGAAAACTGAAGGCAAACTGGAGGCAGGAGCAAGGGAGGTATGAGGAACACAGCAGACTAGGAACTGGAATCAAGAAGCAGCAAACAATCACAGAATCACTAAAAGGAGCTAGAGTTCAGAGCACACAACTCTGAACTGGCAGCAAGAACTAGGCAGTGAGGAGGAGCTTAAGAAGGAAGAGGAGCGTCATCTTGCTGCGACGTGCATGTGCACACCGGGGCGCGCCCCTGGCTATGGAGCCAGGACCGGGAACCCCAGCGCCCTGCATCACCAGGGACGCTCGGCCTGCTCACGGTGCACTAGTATTTTGTTTCTGAAGACTGCATTACATCACACACACATTTTTATTTTATGTATTATATTGCCTTAAATCTTTTCTATTTTTACCTAATAGCACTACACAATATTAACAAGTTTTATTCCGACGTATTAGTCAATGCCCTGCTGTTTTTAGAGCAAGTTTTTTCTATTCAAGCTATCTAAATGGTAAAAAAAGTGTGATAAATTTTAATTTTAAATCTACTAAATTTTTAAACAATGATAATAGAAAAGGTTACCCTAAAATCAATAAATCAATGAAGATCAGAATTTAGTGGCCACAAATATGCATGTTACATGTTATAAATACATAGATTTTATTGATTATTTTTACCATACATTTTAAATAAATTATTTTAATATTTTATTACAAGAAAATATTTACAATCCAAATAAGTCAATAAGATAAATCTGTGAAAATGATTTATTAACCCAGTGACTGTACATTCATTGTTTTCACTGTAAATTACCAAAAATAATATACAAAAGAGAATATTCTTTAGTTTAAGTCTAGACAAGGTTCTTCTCCATACAAATAATCATAAACAAGATTAATCAAGTAAAGGATATGGATTTGTTGTCTTCAATTTCCATTTGTACTCTATCACAAAGAGTTCACAGCTTCTTGTGTATTATTGTAGAACCTGAAAGAACCTGCATTTTTCTAACTAGGCTAGTATCATCCTGATATTTATTTCAAAGGGTGTTATTTTGGAATACTGTAGGCCTAATCAAACTCATCTAACAGCTTTGTTTATAAACAATCAGGGAGATTCAATAAAAGTTCTTATCGTTTAAAATGGTGTTAATTTTGCACCAACCAATCAGATCTTATTTACATAGTTACATAGTTACATAGTAATTAAGGTTGAATAAAGACAGACGTCCATCAAGTCCAACCTATTCACTTTTTTTTTTTTTTTTTAACCCTACCTAACAGTTGATCCAGAGGAAGGCAAAAAAACCAGCTAAAAAGGGGGAAAAAATTCCTTCCTGACTCCAAACGGCAATCGGAAAGTATCCCTGGATCAACCAGATCTATATGCATTAATACCAGTAATTCTCAATATTTTTTAGTTTTAGAAACTTATCCAGGCCTTTTTTAAAGTTATTCAATGAACTTGCCATTACCACATCTGCTGGAAGACAGTTCCACAGTTTCACCGTTCTCACTGTAAAGAAACCTTTCCTAACCTGAAGATGAAACTTCTTTTCTTCCAACCTTAAAGGATGTCCACGTGTCCTCTGATATGACCTATTAGTGAACAATGCACCAGAGAGTTCATTGTATGGGCCATTAATATATTTGTATAAGGTTATCATGTCCCCACGCAACCGCCGCTTCTCCAATGTAAACAGCCCTAACTTGTCTAATCTGCCTGCATATTCAAGCCCCTCCATTCCCCTTATTAATTTAGTTGCCCTTCTCTGAACTGCCTCAATTTCCAAGATGTCCCTTTTGTATATGGGATTCCAAAACTGCACCAAAAAGCTAACATCATATTGGTTGGGGCAAAATTAGCACCATTTTAAACGATAAGAACTTTTATTGAATAACCCTGTAAGTTTCCTTTGTCTAATTTAGTGATGATCTTTCCTTGTCACCTGAACTAAACTCGTCTTGACTTTTACTAGTTCAATCGAGATCGATGGCTGTTGTTTAACTAATGTGGGGATATATGAAACTTCCTGTGGGTAGACAATTTAAATGCCTACATTTTGGGAATACAAAATGTACGAAGGTATACATCTCTAAACATTTGTGGGCAAGTCCAGCCCTAAAATGAAAACTTACATACAGGTAAATCACCCCCCAAAACCCTAAACGGTAATAGTTTGAAATGTGAAATATATAAGTCTAACCTGAAATCCTGCACAATTTCCTGTTTCCCGCTTCTGCTTCCAGATTCTTCCGGTTAGCAACTGTCAGTTATGGATTTGACAGTTGACATCACAGCCAATGACTGAATGTTACAAAGGAAACTGCATTAGGGCACTGAATAAGTAAAACCTGTGTAGGGAGGTGCTAGATTCAGAAGATGAACATTATAGAGAGATAGAAAAAGAGATCTGATCTGCAACACTCAATAATACAAAAGATATTTGTAATAGTGAAAGGCTAAAAATCCTTTATTCTATTTGACAGGGATATACATTAAAAAACAATTAAAAAACCACTAAACTCCTCAAAATCTATAGTGAATGTGAATAATGTTATGTGAATATATCCACACACAGAGTCTATAAGTCACCAATAGTTAGTCATATAGTCACATAGTCATAATTGGTTCAAACCATAAGCATGATGGGGGTTACCCTACTTACGACCTGGAGTACAGTGCAAAGGAGAGAAGAGGGATAAAAACAAATCCATCACATGGATCTTTTGTATTATTGAGTGTTGCAGATCAGATCTCTTTTTCTATCTCTCTATAATGTTCATCTTCTGAATCTAGCACCTCCCTACACAGGTTTTACTTATTCAGTGCCCTAATGCAGTTTCCTTTGTGATATTTATACTTGGAGCTTTATTCCTTTGTTTTGAGGGAGTACTCTCCAGTTTCTTTATTAGTGAGCACGAACCATGAGTTGTAACTTGAATTATCTTGACCGTGAAAGGCAAAAACAATTAGACCTGTTATTTACAGATACTGGTAATCCAGAAAATACATCTTCTACAATTCAAAATTCTTTTAAGAATTTAAAGCACCTACATTCAAGGTATGCTAAATGTTGGTGGAATATCAACAGTCTTGAAAAATATTTCACCAAGGGGATTATCCCAAGAGGTCTACGGATTGATATTTTACCCTCTTGGGAACCTACCCCTGATTTTAAAAATGACTGGGAGAAATCATTGACCGAATGTTCTCTTATTCTTATTAAAAAACTTATTGAACATGACAAAAGCTTGCTTGTGACTTTAAGTGAGGAAATAGATAAATTAACAAAGACCTGTGAACAGGAGGCAAGTAGAACTGAATTTGCCACTTTTGACAAAAATTTGAAAATTGACTTAAAAGAACTGAATTTGCCACTTTTGACAAAAATTTGAAAATTGACTTAAATAAATTAGAAGACGAGATAGTTCAGGTAAAAAAGAAAAAATTAGAATGAGACATTAGAGACTTTGAACAGGACTCAGCGTACAGGTGGAGACACAAAATTAAAACATAAAAATTAAATAACTATAGACTGCTTTGTTTTCCAATTAACCTGGAATGTGTGCTGCCCCAGTCGCCCAAGCATGTATCTCACCACCACCTAATTTCTTTATATTTGCACCTTAAGATTTATTGGTACAAGGATCTATTGTCAGTATACCAGTATTCCCATTTTTTATAGAATTTATGAAAATTTAGCTGAGTTATAGCATATTGTTTCTCGTATTGCATATTTATGTTTAAGTTCCTCAGAATATATGTGATATTAGGAATTTTAGTGGTGAGCCAGTTTCTTGTGATATGCTGAAGAATGATTATTATGGTGTGAAAGATAATGGTTTGATGGTTATTAAGGAAGTTTTGCAGGTCTATGCACAGAAGAACCAGTTCTGGGGTAAGTATGATTTACTTTTGTAATATTGATGAGAGTATCTGTTGAGATTTATACCATGTTTTCATTTTAGTTGCCATTATTCTATCCATAAGTGATAGCATCATAGTCCATTTTTTTGTCAGACTTTCTAATTTTTCTATGAGTGGGATGAGGTTGGATTGGAATAGGTTATCGAGGTTGGTTGGTATTTTGATACCTAAATAGGTTATTTCATTGGAGTCCCATTTAAAGTTGTATTTACTTGATAAGAATATTTTTAGGGTCCCAGAGATATTGGTTTCCATGACTTGAGATTTTTTCTCGTTAATTTTGTAATATGAGAGTAAGCCAAATTGATGTATATGTTTCTGGATATGTATTAATGATGTAATTGCTTTTGTAACGATTAGAATAACATCGTCTGCGAAGAGTGCTATCTTATGGGATGTATTCTTAATTTGGATTCCTGTAATATTGGGGTCTTCTCTTATTTTTTGTGCCAGGGGTTCCATGGCCAGGGCGAAGATTAATGGAGATAAAGGGCATCCTTGTCTAGTTCCGTTAGAGATGTTCAGTGAGTTGGATAGCATGTTAGATATGAATACGTTTGCTGAGGGGTTGGTATATAGAGCCATTATTGCTTTTTTGAATTGGTTTTGTATTCCGAATTTTTCTAATACCAAATCTAGGTACTCCCAGTTAAGGTGATCAAATGCCTTTTCGGCGTCTAAAGATATAAATAGGGATGTAATGTTGTTGTGGTTGGCCCAGTCAATAAGATCTACAACTCTTCTTGTATTATCCGTTGATTGTCTATTTTTTATGAATCCAACTTGGTCTAGATGTGAACCCATCTTCTCCTGGGGACTTGTTGAGTTTAGCTGTTCTGATAGCTTTGATTATTTCTTCTTGGGAAATTGGTTTATCTAGATATTCTTTTTGATCTGTTGTAGTTGACAACAATGTTTCCATTGTTTCTTTGTTAGGTTTTTTTACTTCTCCATTTTCTGCGAGGTTGTATAGTTTAGAGTAGAATATGCTAAATTGATTGGCTATTTCTTGGGGATTAATTATTTTTTTGTTGTTTGCCATAACAAATGCAATTTTAGTATTGGCTATCTTGTTTTTAATTCTATTGGCTAGGTTTCTGTTTGCTTTGCCTCCTTGGGCGTAAAATGTAGCTTTCATTCTTCTAAGCATTCTTTCATAGTCATATAGGTTTAGGGCGTGAAGTTTATCTCTTGTTTCTTTCAGTTGTAATTTTATTTGTTGTGTTGGTTTTTGTTCGTTTTCTTTATCCAATGTGGCTATTTTTTGTAGGAGTATCAGTTTGTTTTGTTTTCTGTTTTTGTTTATTTGAGTTGCTTGTTGGATACATATGCCTCGGATTACAGCTTTATGAGCGTTCCATAATGTGAAAGTCAATTTCAGGGGACTTATTTATTTCAAAGTTGGTGGAGTCTAGTTCTGGATCTAATAATTGATTGAAGTCTCCACAAATTATGGTATTTTTTTGATGGTATTCCTTGACTTTATGTATAATTTTCTTTATGAATTTAATTTGTTTTTGGTTAGGTGCATATAGATTAGCTAGTACTAGATTTTGGTTGTTTATAGAACAGTGAAGAATTACATATCTGCCCTGGGTATCGATTTTGGCTTCGTAAAGTTTGAAGGCTACTGTGTTTTTTATTGCAATGGTGACTCCTCTTTTTTTCTTGTCCGCTGAAGAGTGAAAGATATTACTGTATGTTTTATGTTTAAGGAGGTAATTTGATGTTTTTTTGAGGTGCGTTTCTTGTATACATGCTATGTCTATTTTGTTGCTTGTAAGTTCTTTCCACAGGAGAAATCTTTTTTGGGGTGAATTAAGACCCCTAACATTGTATGATTGTATTTTAATCACCATTGGAATATAGTAATTCTTTGTTGTAAGGTTGCTTAGGTAACATAATTGTGTTTAAATAAGGTGTAGATTAGTGTTTCTCAACCAGGGGTCCGGGGGTCCCTGAGAGGTTGCATGGGGGTCCTCAAGAGATTGCCATAAATTTATGGATCCAGCATTTTGATGAAAACAGACATATTTTTCTATATATTTATCATTCTGTGTTTTATGTTCTGTATGAATTATGTGTTTGGTGTTGATGTCTGATGGTGCCACATTCTCAGTCCTCATCTTCTTACTATAAATATACTTTTTTTTTAATCATAACATTTTTTATTGTTTTCGTTTCAGGTTAAAACGAAATGTTTTTAACATACATATTAAATAAACAAGTATAAGTATTTGTATAACAAGTTTTTATACACGTAGACATATATTATTCATATTTTTCTTTTGTACAAGGCTTTTATGTATCATTATATAGGTTCTTTATGAAGATCTTTGGTCAATATACCACATTTCCCATTTCCTGTAAAATACCTCAAATTTGTTTTGTGATATGTAGAATATTTTCTCATATTGCATATTTTGATTTAACATGGTTGTTATATCTTGTATTTTAGGTATTTTTTCGGTTTTCCATCTTCTGGCTATTTGGATTCTGGTGATGGTAAGTATATGGAATATAATAGTTTGTACATTATATGGTAGGTCTAGGAGACCAATATTTAGTAGGGCTAGTTTCGGGGTTAAGTAGTTTCGGGGTTAGGTTTATGTGGATATGTGTTGTGTTTTGTATTAGATTATTTATTTTATTCCATATTTTCCTTATTTTATGACATGTCCATCATATATGTAGGAGGTTTGCTTTTCGGTTACATTCTCTCCAGCATAATGGTGATGTTTCTTTGTGCCATTTTTCTTCTAGTTATGGGGTAATTTACATTCTGTATAAAAGTTTGCGGTTATTTTCCCAGTGGGAGGTGCATTTGGAGAGTTTAAATGGGATATTAAAGCTTTGTTTTCATATGTTATCTTCGATTAGTTAGGTTAAGTCCTTATTCCATGATTTTATAAATTTGTAGTTATTATTTTTTGAGTTAGTATTCTAGAGAGGAGGAAAATTCCATGTGGGGTATTTGTATTATTTGCGTATTGTTGCAAATTTGTTGTGTGTGGATGGGGATATATTTGTTTGTTTTTTAGAAAGCTGTGAATTTGTAGGTATTTGTAAAAATTGTTTTTGGGGATTCGGTGTGTGTTTTGTAGTTGTGCGAATTGGATTGGTATTCCATTATGGTATAAGTAATATAAGTTTAAGATTCCTGAGTTTTTCCAGTTTTCTAGTTTAATGTCCGGGATTATAAGTTCTAGGGCAGTGATATCGATGTATTTATATAGAGGTTGTATCCAGGGTTTGTGTGAGATGATGTACCGCCATTGTAGTATTGCTGATTCTATGATAGGAAAGGTTGATTTGGGGGGTTTGTATTCCAACATGATCACTCCTATTAATTGAGGAAGTGATTTAATTTTGTTGTGTTCTGTTTTGTATAGGTGTGTTTCTAGTATAATGGATTTATTTTCTACTTGGTGGGTCCACCATGCTTTAAGTTGTTTGAGTATTGTGGTGTTATAGTATTCTTTAATATCTGGTAAGGACATGCCTCCTTCGTTTCTAGATTGTGTTAGTGTGTTTGTTGCTACTCTAGGTTTTTTGGAATTCCAAATGAAATGATTGATTATTTGTTGTAACTCTTTGAAGTATTGATGTGGGATGGGTATAGGTATTGTTCTGAAGGCATATTAGTAGTTGGGGTAATACAATCATTTTAATGATTGCTAGAGATCTCTGAACTTCGCAAAATCCGGTCCGCTCGAGGAAAATTCGAAAATCCGCGAGTGGACCCATTAAAACCCATTAAAATGGAAAAAATCCTCGAAAATACGAGAAATCCTCGTAATTTCAAAAATACGTATTTTCCTGCATTTTCGAAAATATGTAAAATCCTCGTAATTTTGAAAATTTTCGAAAATACGGTTTTTCATGCATTTTCGAAAATACGAGAAATCCTCGTAATTTTGAAAATTTTCGAAAGCTCGGTTCGGAAAAGTTTGGAAGGCGGAAAACCGGAAAATCCATGATATCCATCGTTCGCGAACGAGGTAAATCCGCCGCGGATTCGGGTTCAGATCTGCGAACTGGGCCATCACTAATGATTGCTATTCTTGCTGACCATGTGAGAAATTGGGAGGTCCATCTTTTAAGTTTTTTTTTTAATTGAATCTTTTAGGGGGGGAAAGTTGGTTGAGAATAGATTGGGGCTTTTATTGGATAGTTGTATTCCTAAATATGTTATTGTTGATTCTGTCCAGTTGTAGGGATGTCTGGCTTTTAATAGGAGTTTGAGGGTAATGGATATATTGAAAATCCAGGATTGTAGATTTAGTTTCGTTAATTTTGTAAGAAATTTGGCTAAATTGTTTAATGGCTATTCTGAGGGTTATTAGTGATGTAATTGGATTAGTAAGCATCATGATGATATTGTCGGCAAATAAATTAATTTTGATTTGTTGGGTTTTTATGTTAATTCCTGTTATATCTGGGTTCATTCTTATGTGTTGTGCTAATGGTTCTATAGCTATTGCAAAAGTTAGGGGTGACATGGGACATCCTTGTCTGGTTCCGTTATTAATTTTGGATGGAATGGATATCATATTAGATGAATATACCGAGGCTGTGGGATCTGTGTATAAGGAAAAAATTGCTTTATAAAAGTTTCCTTTTGTATCTAATTTTTGAATTACCTCTGACATATAGGCCCAATTTATTTGGTCAAAGGCCTTTTCTGCATCTAAGGCTATTATTATGGCTGGTATTTTGCGTTGTTCTATCCAATTTATCAGATTGATTGTTCTTCTGGTAGCTTCATTGGGTTGTCTTGATGGGATGAATCCTACTTGATCTGTGTTAATTATTGTTGGTAGGAGTGATGATAATCTGTTAGCTAATATTTTGGAGAAAATTTTTATGTCTGCATTTATGAGGGATATGGGTCTGAAGTTTGGGAGTTCAGAGTGGTCTTTTCCCTGTTTAAGGATTGGTATGATTAGTGATTGCATAATTTCTTTAGGAAATTGGCCTTTTTCTATTGCTGTGTTATATAATTTTAGGAGGTATGGAGCAATGATTTCATTGTAGGTTTTATAATATTTGTTTCCGAATCCATCTTGTCCTGGGGATTTGTTGTTTTGGAGTTTTTGGATGGTTTTGGTTATTTCTGTTAATGTGATTTGGTTGTTTAGGGTCTATAGGTCTTCGTTGTTTATTTGTGGGAGTTGTAATTTATCTAGGTATTCTATTATTTATTCTTTATTGGGTAGGTGGGTTCTGGGTTATTTATGTATGTTATATAGTTTTTCATAGTATTTACTGAAGGCATTGGTGATGTCTTGGGGATTTATTTTTTTTTTGTCTTGAGTTGTCGTATAGGTATGGGATTCTAGATTTGAACGTTTTTTGTTTGAGTCTTTGAGCTAGGTATTTGCCTGCTTTGTTGTTTTGTGAATATTGGTGAGAAATTGGTTAGTTTGTCTTTAGTTTCTATTTGAAGTGTTGTTTTCTGGATTGTTTCTAGTTTTCTTATTTGTTCTATTAAGTCTTGTCTATGTTTTAGTCTGATTTTCTTTTGTGTGGATGCTGTTTGTAATAGTACTCCTCTCATGTATGCTTTATGTGCATTCCAAATAGCGTATATATCTGTTTCTTCTATATCGTTGGTTTGGAAGTATTCTTCTAATTTGTTTTTTATATCTTGTTTGGTGTCTCTTTGTGCTATTAGATAGGGGTTTAGTCTCCATCTGGATTGTATTGTGGGGGAGTTGTCTTCTTGTAGTTGGGCTACTATGGGTGCATGGTCTGAAAAGGTTCTTATTAGGATTCCTACTGATTTTATTTTTTGTAGTAGCCATTTGTCGCATATGAACATATCTAATCTGGAAAGTGTGTTGTGTGTTTTGGAGTAACAAGTGTAGTTTATTTCCAAAGGGTTTAGGCATCTCCATGTGTCATATAAGTCTTCTTGTAGTAATAGGTTTGCTAAATTGTTTTTTAGTCTGGTTTTCTTGGTATTGGTTGCATCTCTGTCTATGTCTATTACTATATTAAAGTCCCCGCATATTAATGTATTGTAATTTGTTTGTTGTTTGGATTTATCTATGACTTTTCTAATAAATTTGATTTGTTTTTTATTGGGAGTATATATATTTGTTATAGTTATTGGTTTGTTGTTTACACTGCATTTTAAGATTATGTATCTCCCTATGTTGTCTATCGTTATCTTTTCTAGTTGGAATGCAATTGTGTCTTTTATTGCGATTATCACTCCTGCTTTTTTCTTTTCGTTTGATGAGAAGTATATGTGGGGGAATCTTTTGTGGGAGAAGGGGGGTGGTTTGTTCTTTTTAAAGTGTGATTCTTGGATGCAGAGAATGTCAGCTTTGTTTTTTAATGCCTCTTTCCAGATACAATTTCTTCTGAATGGGGAATTCAGGCCCCTTGCATTAAATGACATTATTTTAATAGTCATGGTAAGGTTTAGATTGCACTTTGATTTCCTTTGTGATGTGTGGTTTTATGTTTGTTGAAGATTGATGTATAATTTCTTCATAATGATTGTTTGTTTGTTTTCTTTGTTGTCTGGGTGTATTGATGTGAGTACGTGTATGTCAGGTGTATGGTCAAATACATTAATAAACATATTAACAATAATAATAAATACATTAATAAACTTATCAACAGTATTAGTAAAGTAAACTTTAATATGAACAATAATAATCAAAGATAAAGCAACACGGAGGTTTGTACCTCGAGATGTGGTGATAATTGTGGTGAATCAATCTAGATTCCCAGCAGTCTATCACTAAGTTTCTTGTGCGTTTGTAGTGGTCTTGGTGGTAGTTATATATTTTAAGCAGGGTAACTCTTTAAGGTTATAGGTTTGATTTGTTTTCTTTGTTTCCCTAAGGTACCATCTCAGCAATGAGGTTGTGCAACTGGGAGAGTTATGAGCTTATGGAAAATTGTCCTAAGGTAAGGGAGGCGACACAAAAAAAGGGGGGGGGAAGGGGGGGGACACACAGGGTGATCAAACCTTTTCTAGACATTGCAAAACATTTATGTAATAACATTTAAGTATAATTTTATGATACTCATTTATTCACATTTTTGATATTTCTGTATTTCTACTATAGTCTAAACTTCAGTACATTCAATAGGTTTAGTTAGGTGTTTCCCCTTTCCCATATTATTTATATATTGCTTGTATAATGACCTTTTGTTTATATTTCTATGATGTACATTTACACAGATTTATGATATTTCCATTATATTCTAGGCCTCAATGTATTTAGTAAATTTAGCCGAGTATTTCCTCTTTCCTATATTGCTTGTAAATTATTTATTTGATTCTATTATACACATATCATTACTTTCAGTGCAATAGGTAGGGTATTGCCCCTTCCTTATATTTCTTACAAATTACCTGTATGGTGTCATTTTAGTTATTTTTCCCTTTTTTTTTATTTTTCTCTTTCCCCTTCCCTCTCCCCCCCCCCCCCCCCTTTCCTCCCCCACCCCTCCATCCACAAACATTTTAAGACTTATATCATATTTTCACTGTAGTCTAGACATGGCACACCTTTATGCATATTTAAGATATTTTTGCTATATTCTAAACGTCATTGCATTCAATGTATTTAGTACATTTTTTCTCCTCTCCTCCCCTCTCTCCCCTCCCCCTCTCTCCCCTCCCCCTCCCCCCTCCCCCCCTCCCAGAACACCACATCATGTATTGTTAGGTTTCTTAATATGTCAGGTGAGTTCGAGAGGGTGTCCCCAGGACATTCTGTGAACTGGAGTTCCCCTCCTTTGTCCTCCCCACACCCTCCAAACATCCCAGTCTATCCCTTATGGATTTTTCTTCTTTCCCTTTCTTCTTTCTCCCCTCCTGCCCCTTTTTTATTATTTTTATTTTCACCTTGATCCTGCATAGCTTTATCAGTATGGTTTAGGATTTGATTGGATATAAATTGTTTCTCCTTATGAGGGTCCTCCACTCTCTCAGCTTTCTTATCTTATCTCCTTCCCCTTCCCTTGTCTTCCTCCCCCCCTCCCCTGAAAATTATTTATTTTTGTATGGGTTTATTGAAAGTGGAGGATCCTCTGGGAGATTAATATTTGAAACTGTTTATATGATAATAAGTGGCAATAGCATAATTAAACAAATTTTGCAAATAACAAATGGTTTATTTTAGCTTTGTACTCTACACCTTTTATTTAGATATGTTACCACTCTTAGGTTTGTTTAGGTTGTCCAATTCTTTTCTGATCATAGTTATATATAGGAAGGTTTGTCCACTTTGAGTTCCTAGGTTGGGGTTTTTCTTGTTGGTTTTTGTTTGTATTGTTTTCCGTATTCTTGTCCTCAGGGTATTAATTCCGGTAATTTTAGTTGGATGGTAGTTTGTGGTTTCTTCTCTTCTTTCCTTTCTCCTTCCTTTCTCCCCTCCCTTGAGTGGGTAGTTGCTTTAGAGTTGTAGTTATGGTAAGTCTTTGGTCTTGTTAAGTTCGTGGGTTCTGAATATTTTGGGTCTGGGTGGTGATGGGGTTTATATCCATGTTTGTTTTGTATTGCCAAGATTGTTTGTTGTGTATTTTAGGTCCAATATTCTTCTTTTCTTTGTATTTTATATTTTTATGCCAATCTTTAAGGTTTTGTATCCATTTATTTGGTTTTTCTTCTTTATTTGTTTTGTTGGGTGGGGGATGAGTGGGTTTTTTTCTTGTAATATTCTTTTTCCTTCTTCTCCTCCTTTCTCCCTTCTCCCCTATTATCATCTGGCTCTTATCGCTGTGTGGTATGGTCTGGGGTTTTAATATGGTTTGTTATTTCTGTTGGAGATGGTTTTCCATTCTTGTTGCAGTCTAGGAGATGATCTTTGTCTGGGGGATCTCTGGTTAGGAGGTAGCTGTGGTGGAGATAGATTCCAGGATTTAAGCAATTGCTGCTTTGGTAGTTAGGACTGTATGGGGTATTCCATTTTTAACCATATGCAGTTTGGTAGGATATCCCCATTTGTATATTATATTATTATCTCTCAATGTTCTGGTAATTTCTGAGAATTCCCTCCTAGCTTGTAGTGTTGCTGGGGAGAGATGAATAATTGTACGTTTTTATATTTGTCTGGTAGGTTGTCTTTCTGTCTCATGGCAAATTGTATTTTTTCTTTGATGGTTTAAAAATGTATTCTCATTAGAACATCTCTAGGTGCATCTCCTGGAATTGTTTTAGGTTTAAAGAGTCTATGGATTCTGTCTATTATAAAATTGTTTTCGTCTGGTAAGAGGATTTCAAATAGGTCTGTCATGTATTTTTCTAATTCTGGCTGTTAGCCTCTGGCTTTGACGTTATTCCTCCTACTCCTATCCTCCAGATCTGTCATTTTTTGTTTTTTAGTTTCTTCCAATTCGTTGTGGGCATCTACAAGGGTGTTATATGACTCAGAGAATTC
Organism: Hymenochirus boettgeri; assembly: GCA_019447015.1. NCBI lineage: Eukaryota > Metazoa > Chordata > Amphibia > Anura > Pipidae > Hymenochirus > Hymenochirus boettgeri. Next base: position 208,442,132 of record CM033470.1, on the reverse strand, counting down.
TCCCATTTTTTGTTCAACATGTGAGGTTCTCTCCCCTAGGTCGCTTATGTCTTTTAGTATAACAGATATCATACCGCTCATGTCCTTCATTAGTGCCCTTGCTTGGGAAATTAGCACAGTTTTGAGTATAGAGTCTGTAACTGGTTGATCAGACACTGGGATAGAATACATGTTGTCTGAGATATATGCATTGACTGATGTTTTTTGTCTTAGTTCATCTGTAATAATAATGGATTCAGAGTAGGAGCTCTGGGGGGAGGCCTGTGGAGAGATAGGAGAGGTGGGCCTGTCATGTATTTCTGTCTCCGTGTCTGCCATATTGGATTCGATATTGCTAATCATTATTTATGATTGTTTTATGCTTAAAGGTACCTTCTTTTATGTTAGGCACCTTGGGAGATCCATGTTCGGAGGTCTCTGCTGGGATTCCGGTGCGTCCTCCATCTTTGGATGCCTCTTGGGAGTCCGCTTGGCTGGGAAAGAAATCTGTAAGTTTGGCCACTTTTGGCTTTTCTTTTTTGTTGTTTCTTTCCATCTTTGTATTAGCTCAATCGGGATCGGCTGCAGGGACCTTCTTTGATAGTTAGATGTGCCTATTAATGCTTATTTAGTAAACCTTATACCCGGAGCTCTGGAACTACATGTCCAGCAGCACTGGGTCCTAGGCCCCGCCCAAATAGTAACTTAATGTAAATGGCTGTGTGACCTGGGAAATGGTCTGGGGAACATGTTCCAATATCCAGGACATTTGAAAAATTTTTTTACTCTCACTCGCCCTATTTTCGAGCTCTCGCGTTCAAACATTTTACTCGGGAATTGGATGCTCACGTATAGGCTTTAATGGACACTTTACTCACGGAATTCGATGTTCGCGCCTAGGTATCATATACATTTTACATGCGGATTTGATGCTCGCGTATAGGCTTTAATGGCCACTTTACTCGCGGATTCGATGTTTGCGCCTAGGTATCATGTACATTTTACTCGCGGATCTGATGCTCGCGTATAGGCTTTAATGCACACTTTACTCGCGGATTCGATGTTCGCGCCTAGGTATCATGTACATTTTACTTGCGGATTCGATGCTCGCATATAGGCTTTAATGGACACTTTACTTGCGGATTCGATGTTCGCGCCTAGGTATCATGTACATTTTACTCGGGAATTGGATGCTCGCGTATAGGCTTTAATGGACACTCTACTCGCGGATTGGATGTTCGCGCCTAGGTATCATATACATTTTACTCACAGATTCGATGCTCGCGTATAGGTTTTAATGGACACTACTCACGGATTCGATGCTCGCGTATAGGTATAATAGGCATTTTACTAGCATATTCGAATGGTCGAACATTCAATATTTATCGAAAGTCTGACAAAATCGAAAATCTGGGTCCAGGATAGTTCGAGAAGTCCGAATTCGGCCGAATTCGAATAGTTTGGCTCGAACTCGGGTTCGAGTTCGAGTTCTAGTCCATCTCTACTTCTCGAGATCCTGCTGCGAGATTTACTGGAACACGGTTAGGCACCTTCTTTACCATTACATGGTAGTGCAAAACTTATGTTACATAGGCTTTGCTATTTTCAAAGTATTGTTTAGTGTAAAACTTATGCTAACCTGATAAACATTAATTGCCCGATATAGCATTGCCCCCTATATACCTACACACCTTGCATAATTTTCCATGCAGTTCTTTATAGGAATTCGCCCTTTTAGCTGACTTTCTGGGGGGAAAAAGCAGCAAAAAAGGTTTAAATTTAACAATCTTGCTCAAATTTAAAATAAAAAATTCACAGTGCACACTTGCATTTTGTCAGACTAAACATTTTCTTACAAAAAAAATATCCACGGGTAAGTAAAACACTGTAAATTTCAATCTCACATGTCCTGAATGGTGATGATGCCCTGTTTTGACACAAACCTGGTATTGATTTAGAACTGGAAGTTTCAAAAATCCAAAGGAAACTCTAAGCTTTTCATTGAAAAATTATCTTAGAAAATCCAAAAATTCTAAAATTAGAGGGAAAATATAAAGATTGAATTTGAAAATAGAAAATTCCTGTCAATATTCCAATAGAATATTCCAAAAATAACTTAATAACAATTTTCTTCATGTCCTGAATAGAGATGGACTAGATCCAAACTCAAACCCAAGTTCATGCCGAACTTTAACAGTTCGAATTAACCCGAACTTTTCTAACTATTCTGGATAACAAACTTCTGAACTTTGCAAACTTTCAATGCTTATCGAATTTTTGATAATAATTGAATGTTCGAATCAATATCTTTTTTTATGTTTGGTGTACTTCCTGCACCAGTGATCTTGAAAGGAAGAAAAAAGCAGCACTCCAAAAGGTTTCACTTAGGTTAAAAAAATTTGTACTGCACTCATCATGTATAAAAAGAAAAAAAAAGAAAACACAATTGTTTTAAAAGTTCTTATCTAATATCAAATTAAACATATTAAAACATATTAAAATCTATTTTTTTTAATATGAAGAGTGAAGAATACTCCTTTTGGTTTAGTGCAAACAACTTTATTGAGCTTCAGTAGGTCTTATAGCCACAATTCCAAAGTGCAAAGTGGCAAAAATATAAAAGAATTATGAAATTGAGATTAGGAAATAGGGGTTAGCTCCAATAATCCTCCTCTTTATTTTGGTGAATGTCTAAGTGGGCAAAGAACACTTTACATGCTCCATAGTACACAGCAGATCAAAACAAGGAAGCTGCAGCCTTGCCCACTTGAAACTGATAGCCTATGATAGCAGCAGTGAGACCCCCACCTCTTTTAGGCATAGATCATCTAACAGCAGATCCTGCCTCTCAATATTGAGATTTAACAGTGTTGAAAACAATCTCTGTTCCCCCACCTGTTCTTTTGCATTTTATAAGTAAATTTGCAGATTTTAGCCGTTAACCTTGTAGGCCGCATGTTATTAAAAGTATTTGTCTACTAGTCCACTAAAAGTATTTTGTCCACTGTGAGTTGTTCTGGAAACAACTTGGAAGCCTTCTTAGTCTACTTCTTACATGTACATGCAGTAGTTGCCAATTACTAGAGAAGTACAGTATCTTACAACACATAAGTTTTCTGGGAAGAAAAGCTTAAACATTAGGATTAAAATTAATTAATCGCTACACGTTATGATCTTTATGTACTGAATACTGAGTGATTCGAACATTTCTGTAATCATGAGTACTTTGTATTTGCATGGTGAACTTAATCTTTTATTTACTGTACAGCAGTGGTTCTAATTTGTGTTATGACAGATACATAGAAACCAGGTCATTTTAAACTTGACACAGCAGAGATGTTACTCTTAAAAGGTGGTTGACATGACACTTAACATAATTTTCTTTTAATAACATAAAGCCTATAATATAGAAATCCTAGTCAATTTTGACAGCTTATATACCCTATCACTTTGGCAGTTTTAATACCTTATCAAAGTCCCTATGCATTATGAACAATTGAGTGTATCATACAAAATATCTACATTTTCATTAAACTAGTGGTAAGAAAAAATGCAATAGTTAAAGAGGAGCTTAAGTCTCCAGACAACATTATTCCAATAGGCAAAGCATATTTACAAACATGCAACAAGCTGTGTTTCCTCTCCCTTGGCTGTGGCTGCTGGGTGATTTATGCAATTAACTTGTGGATACTAGGGGTCAGCTTTATAATCTTCCTTAGCTGGGTGACACCCAGTTAACTGTATGCTGTACAGGAAGCTGCAGCTTTGCTCCCTCGAAAATGACAGCCAGTCATATAACAGCCCAGATATCCTCCCTCTCCCTGACACAGGATATAGGGTTTATTTGTAAACATATTTAAATGCTGCTTTTCATAAGAATTATAAATTAATTTGCTTTTCATGCAAAAAATAATAGATATAAGAAACAGAACAAGTTGCGTTCCAGCTGTTGCTTTTCTTTTTCACTTCAGGTTTGCCAGGATTGCGGTTTAAATTTACTGGCATTCCGACAAACCACTGGCGTAATGAAGCCAAGCAAATTCAACTATTTCTCTTAATAAACCCCCTTCATATATGCTAAAAATATGTAATCTATCAGTTTTACAATATTGGATTAAACCCCCACCCCAGACCAAATTCCTTGCATGTCTAGCACTATTTGCAATTGAACCATGATCAGGTACATGAGCTGGTCCAATAGGATGCTTCAAGGCTGATCTCAGAGGTAACCTACTGTACATTCTGCCATAACCCACAATAAGAACAAAGGCAAAAAGTTGAAACACAAGCTGCTCATTCTAGATGGGGCAGTTCTAGAATGGTCTTACATCCTATTACAGCTCTCTATAACAAGCCAAATTCACCCACACACGATCCCAGGAGGGTTAATATGTCTTTATGACTGAAATCCATGCTTCCACCGACTGCCATTTGAGAATGGTAAAAAGGTTGGACTAGAACAACTAAACCAACCTTCAATACAATACTATGTATTACAAGTAAGCTTTTCATGAAAATGTGCCTAAAATGTCAGGCTAATGTTTAGTGAATTGCTTTTGTCAAGCCAATAAGTTACCAGTCTCCAGTGCTAATTATACGCGTGATTAAAAAGTGTTTAGGTTTGGGAATTTCCAAACATGTTCTAGAACTGTTATGCTTAATCCTTATTTGTAGGCATGAAACTAATGGTTGCAGCATGCTTTAAGAGTATTTTCTTAAGAAAGACATCATATAAGATAAACAGGGAGTTTCAATAAAAGTTCTTATCGTTAAAAATGGTGCTAATTTTGCCCCAACCAATCAGATCGTATTTAACATTTGAAAGCTAGCATATGATTGGTTGGGACAAAATTAGCACCATTTTTAACGATAAGAACTTTTATTGAATTTCCCTGAAAGCAGCATATAAAAAAAGGATGAGATTCAATGTTGACAATGTAAGGTGATGCATTTGGGATTTAACAATTCTTGTGCCACCTTCACCATAAATAACTCTGTGCTAAGTGAATCTCTAATGGAAAAAGATTTGGAGGTTCTGGTAGATAACAGACTTAGCTGTAGCAAACAATGTCAGACAGCCATGGCTAAAGCTAGCAAGATAATGTATTGTATAAAGAGGGGGATAGATTCAAAAGAAAAAAAATGTATTCTCCCTCTTTACAAGGCACTGGTAAGGCCTCATTTGGAATATGCAGTGTGGTTTTGAAATCCTATATACAATAGGGACTACTTGGAAATGGAAGCAGTTCAGAGAAGGGACACTCAAATAAAAAAGGGAATTGAGGGGCTTGACTATGCAAGCAGATTAGACAAGTTAGGACTTTTTACATTAGAGACATCCTTTAAGATTGGAAGAAAAGAAGTTTCATCTTTAGGTTAGAAAAGGTTTATTTACAGTAAGAACGGTGAAACTGTGGAACTGTCTTTCATCAGATGTGGTTATGGGAAGTTCATTGAATAGTGACCTACATACATTTCTGAAACTAAAAAACATTAAGAATTACTGGTATTTATACATATACTGTAGTTCTGGTTGATCCAGGTAAAAATAATTTCCCCCTCCCCCCTTTTTAGCTGGGGTGCCTTCCTCTGGATTAACTGCTAGGTAGGGTTAAAAAGGAGGGTGATATGGGTGGACTTGATGGATACATGTCTTTATTCAACCTCAATTACTATGTTACTATGTTACAAAGTGTAGATAGCAATGGATAAAATATTCAGCTCTTTACACTTCCAATGCTGTTTTGGCGCCTTACCCTAGGAATTTTTGATAACACCTCTCACCTACAATTCACTTCAAAAGCTCCCTAGCACCTTAGTCTTATATGCTGATTGTGACACATTTCAGGATATTAAGAGATTCTTGTTCAAGTCATTCTGGATTGAGAAAGCCAGTCGCATGACTAGCGAAACATCTTCAAGGACTAATTTTTAAGTGAAAAACCCTTTCTGAACTTGAAGCCTAAACTTCAAATGTTCATGTGTCCTCTGACATGCTCTCTTGGTGAACAATGTCCCAGATAGTTTATTGTATGCCCCGTTAATGTATTTATACACAGTAATCATATCCCCATGCAAGCTCCTTTTCTCTAGTGTACATAATTGTAACTTATCCAATCCCCTTATTAATTTAGTTGCCATTCTCTGAACTATTTCCATTTCAAAGATGCCCTTTTTATACACAGGATTTCAAAATTGCACTGCATATTCCAAATGAGGCATTACCAATTGCCCAATATTACATTGCTTGTTTGCTTAAACTATGACCCAGCGTTTCAGTATTATAAACACTCACTAAACCATAAGCCGAGCCCCACCCCATATTTATTGAAATAAGGTTTTAAAAAGCAAAACCAGAAAAACGGAAACCTCTGTACCAGAGTCCATCCTCGTACAAAAACCCAGGGATTAGAGAACTCTGACTTCTGACTTTTTTTAAATTTTGTGAACAGCAGAACTATTTTCTATAATTAACAAATGATCAAGAAATTTGCTAAATCTCAAAAATACTACACAGAATTCCAAAATAGGAAGTGCATTTCCGGTACAGGACAGTGTTTTGGGTTTTTTTTTTACATTTTTGGGAATTGAAACATGTTCCCCAGACCATTTCTCAGGTCCCTGAGCCATTTACTGTAAGTTATTACTGCTTTTCATACCTTAATTTTAGGCAGAACTTATATTATTTAACTTCCATTTACTTCAATGAGTCAGTTTGGCCATCTCTAACAGGGATATATTGAAAAGCTAACCTGATTTCAATAGTTACAATACTTCTCCTTTCTTCATATTTTTGTGTTTTCTCAAATAAATTACCATATAATATTTATATGAGCAACTTTTGCACTAGTAAAAACTTTTGTTGCTTTTTTTTATACTTCATTTGAAGAAGTAAAACTAAGAATAGTTGCTAGTTATAATAATTTAAATATAATTTCCAGGTGGAAAGCACAGTGTAGATAGGCCAGTGGTGGGCGGAAAGTGGGGTGGGACTAGCATAGGGGATAGGGAGGTATGTGTATTAAAGTGTACAAATAAATTACAGGATCATAATCTAAAATGTATGTTTGCAAATGCCTGGCTGACAAAATGGGTGAATTGGAAATTATGGCGTTGAATGAAAAGTATGATGTAACAGGTATAGCAGAAACATGGTTGAACAGTTCTCACGACTGGGCTGTAAATTTAGAAGGATATGCGTTGTTTAGGCAGGACAGAGAAAAAAGGAAAGGGGGAGGAGTATGTGTTTATGTTAAAAAAGAATTGAAGCCAAATTTAAAAGAAGAGATACCTGGCGATATGGATGTTAAAGTGGAGGCAATATGGGTGGAATTAGGCAACAGGAAAGGGGGTAATGTCATTGTTGGTGTCTGTTATAAGCCGCCAAATGCTAGCTGAGAGGAGGTGAGTCAACTTCATATGCAGTTGGCAAGGGCTGCAAGTTTGGGGAATGTGCTCATTATGGGGGACTTTAATTACCCTGACATTGATTGCTGTAATGGAACTGCCATCAAATAAAAAGGCGATGAGTTCCTGAATTTGCTGCAGGATAATTTTCTCTCACAGGTGGTTGAGGTTCCTACTAGAAAAGGAGCTCTGTTGGATCTAGTAATATCTAACATCATGGAGCGCATTATAGATATAAAGGTAACTGGAGGCTTAGGGAATAGTGACCATGAAATAGTGGCGTTGGACTTTGTTATTGAAAGTAAAAAGTGCGCTGGGTTAACAAAGACTTTTAATTTCGGGAAGGCAAATTTTCCCAGGTTAACAGCAGCTCTTCAGAATGTCAACTGGGATAATGTATTATCAGGTAAAGGTACTGAACAGATGTGGACTGTGTTCAAGGGGATTTTAAGCCAGTTCACATCTAAATTTATACCCTTGGGACTTTGTTATCGAAAGTAAAAAGTGCGCTGGGTTAACAAAGACTTTTAATTTCGGGAAGGCAAATTTTCCCAGGTTAAAAGCAGCTCTTCAGAATGTCAACTGGCATAATGTATTATCAGGTAAAGGTACGAAACAGATGTGGACTATGTTCAAGGGGATTTTAAGCCAGTTCACATCTAACTTTATACCCTTGGGAAATAAATGTAAAAAAAAAATAAATCCGCGCCCATGTGGCTGAATTCTGATGTAAAGAGGCAAATGGAAAGGAAGAAAAAGGCATTTAAAACCTATAAGGCCGAGGGAACTGAAAGGGCCTTTAGGGATTATAAAAACTGTAACAAGGAGTGTAAGAAAGCAATCAAACTAGCTAAAATTAATAATGAAGTTAGGATAGCTGAACACTAAGCCTAAATTTTTTTTTTTAAGTTTATTAATAGTAAGAAGATGAGGACTGAGAATGTTGCACCATTAATTAATGGGGATAAGTTAGTTACGGATGATGGCGATAAAGCAAATGTCTTGAATAATTTGTTTTCCTCTGTATACACTATAGAAGATCCAATTACAGATATCATAGAGTATAGTAGCAATAATGGTATAAAAGATTTAAGTGCACTTCGGTTAACCAAGGATATGGTACAGAAAGAACTAAATAAGGTTAATATTAATAAATCTCCTGGATAAAATACATCCTCGGGTACTTAGGGAGCTAAGTTCAGTTTTATCTAGGCCATTGTTTCTTATTTTTGCAGATTCCCTCATATCTGGAGGTGTGCCTCTGGATTGGAAAAAGGCTGATGTTATTCCAATATTCAAAAAGGGTAGTCGTTCACAGCCGGGTAATTACAGGCCTGTAAGTTTAACTTCAGTGGTGGGGAAGATCCTGGAAAGTTTAATAAGGGAACATGTTCTAGAGTATGTTTCAAGGACTGACATTATAAGTAGTAACCAGCATGGATTTAGGAGGAATAGATCTTGTCAAACTAACTTGCTTGAAGTAAGTAGAAATTTAGACTCTGGCATGGCAGTAGATGTAATATACTTGGATTTTGCAAAGGCTCTTGATACAGTCCCCCATAGGCGACTAATGTATAAGCTAAGGTCTGTTGGTCTGGGGAGTCATATTTGTACATGGATAGAAAATTGGTTAATGACTAGGATACAGAGAGTAGTTGTAAATGGGTATTCATCATTATGGACTAAAGTGCTAGGTGGGGTGCCACAGGGTTCTGTGTTGGGGCCGCATCTATTTGATTTATTTATTAATGATTTGGAATTGGGTATTGTCAGCAAGGTTTCTGTGTTTGCTGACGACACAAAACTTTGTCGACCATTAAAAACTTCAGAGGATGTGCAATCATTGCAGGGGGATCTAGATAGATTGTCATATTGGGCTGCTAAGTGGCAGATGAAATTCAATGTTGATAAATGCAAGGTGATGCATTTTGGACTTAAAAATCCTTGTGCTACTTATACTATAAATGGCTCTGTGGTAAGTGAATCCCTGTTGGAAAGGGATCTTGGAGTTTTGGTGGATAACAAACTTAAAGGAAGCAAGCAGTGCCAGGCAGCAACAGCCAGAGCCAGCATGGTATTGTCTTGTATAAAGAGAGGTATGGATTCAAGGGAGGAAAATGTAATTCTCCCTCTTTACAAAGCATTGGTAAGGCCTCATTTGGAATATGCAGTGCAATTTTGGGATCCTGTGTACAAAAAGGACATATTTGAAATGGAAAGGGTTCAGAGAAGGGCAACTAAATTAATAAGGGGATTGGGGGAGCTTGAATATGAAGAGGGACTGGAAAAGTTACAATTATGTACGCTGGAGAAAAGGCACTTACGTGGGGATATGATTACTGTGTATAAATACATTAACGGGCCATACAATAAACTATCTGGGGCATTGTTCACCAATAGAACATTTCAGAGGACGCGAGGACATCCATTAAGACTTGAAGAAAAAACGTTTAGGCTAAGTTCGGAAAGGGTTTTTCATTGTGAGAACGGTAAAGCTATGGAACTGTCTTCCAGTGGACTTGTTATGGCTTGTTCATTGGTCAGTTTAAAAAAAAAGCTGGATGAGTTTCTGCAAACAAGGAATGTTGTAAGTTACTGGTATTGATACATTAAGTAGAGTTGATCCAGGGAAATTTCCGATTGCCAGTTGGAGTCAGGAAGCAATTTTTTCCCCCTTCATAAATTTGGTGGGGGGGTTTTGCCTTCCTCTGGATAAACAGTTAGGCAGGAAATGAGGATATTGCTAGATGGGTTGGACTGGATGGACGTATGTCTTTATTCAACCTCAAATACTATAAAACTATATACTAGTATATATAAATACTTTTATTAATAATGACTATTTCTAAGGAAAATTAAAAACATAAATTAAATAACTGAAAAATGCAGTAATGGAAGAGTAAATGTTATTGAAATACACTTTTTTATAATTTATTTGTACAAAAAAAAAAAGAACCTGGGGGAGCTGCTAACATACATCCTATAATACTAAATGCCAAATGCTGTGTGTGTTAAAGTTCTATTAATCTTCAGATGCTCTCTTTAAAAATGGTGTAGGGGTTTACATTTTCTTTTTGCAGGTTTTCTAATCTTCTGATACTGTTATCAAATACAGAAAAATCCAGACCCACAATGGTGGATATAAAAGTATTCTTGTTATAAAAATGTAAAGAGAATTTAATAAATAAATAAACTTTACATACAGACAAACCTGCAGGCCCTAATGCCTGGTTTGCACCTAGATCCCCTACATCACTGTGCTTGTGTACAGGGGCACACTGCAAGCAAATGTTTCACTTTGCTTTATGGCAGGTGCCCCCCTTGTGGTTCACTAGAAAGATGACAGGAAAAGCGATTTCCCCTACTTCCCAAATGTACCAATCATGGTGGGCAAACCTATGTACCAATCACTGCGGGCAAACTTATGTATCAGTCACTGTGGGCAAACTTATGTACCAATCACAGTGGGAAAATTATGTACCAATCACTGTGAGCAAACGTATGTAAAAATCACTGAGGGAAACCTATGTACCAATCACTGGGGGAAAACTTATGTACCAATCACTGTGGGAAACTAACTGTATGTACCAATCACTGTGGGCAAACATATATACCAATCACTGTGGACAATCTTATGTACCAATCACTGTGGGCAAATTTATGTACCAATCACTGTGGGTAAAAGTATGTACCAATCACTGTGGGAAACTTATGGACCAATCACTGTGGGAAAACAGTCACTGTGTCCGCCAGCCAGTGTTAAGTCAGCCCTCAAGTTGTCAGCCTTACACTAAAGTCCTTTAGTTCAAAATAATAAGTTGAGTTTTTAAAGTCATTGCGACAGTGTTGCCTTTAATGTTGTTTTCTTTATGTGTCTGTAGGGATAAATCCTTTCTCTTTTACTATCTTTCCTACTTCTGCTGGCCAGCAAAATCACCTTTATCTTTTCTTGATTCTTCCTTTCACCTATCCTACACAGGGATGCAAAACAACTTTGTTTTCTACATGGCAATGCTGGGGTTATCTGAATCTGTTCAGATAACAGGCAATTATCACGCGAAAATCGCGTGCGCAATAGCGAGCGCGAAACGCATGCGCAAACGCGCGAAAAACGCGCTAGTGTGGCCTAGCCATTTTTTCATTTTACTGTTTGCAATGCATTAAATATGACCATTACATTTTGTATGCACACTTTTGCAGTTTGTTTAAGCACATAGGTGTCTTAATGACTGTCAGATGTACACATGGATCTGCTAATGTTGATTATTTGGTTTGTAAGTTGTTTTCCTTTTAACTGCACAGAACGTTATGTTAAATCTGTATGTGACAATATATATTATGGAATAGTAATAGGTATTTTGTATTATTTTTTATATTGTTTTATTTACTAAGCATGCTGTGGGAGACCTTGGGTATAAAAAGCTGCTCCCAGGCAGACCAAGTCAGTCTTATTTTGGACTGTAACAAGGAAAGACCTGTGCTACCTCTGTTATACCTGAGCAGTAAAACACTGCCAGAAGCCAATAAAGTTCTTTTTGATTTGATTCAGCAACTCATGCTTATTTTTGCAAAGAACCCTACCACAGTCATCCTTGGCCTTCTGAATTTACAATGCCCGTAGTAATTTAACAACATTATTAAATATGGGTTAAAGGGCAAATAGCAAAAAAAACAATTTAGGTTAAAAACAAAGTACATAGTGTGCGTGTGAAAGTTGTCATTCATCCATGGTAAATCTGTTGTATTCAGTTAGATCAACTGGACTTGAAGTTTAGTTCTTGAAGATGTTTCACTAGTCATCCGACTGGCTTTCTCAATTCAGAATGACTTCAGAATGAATCGGTTGGCAATTAAGTACCCTGGAAAGTCCCAATTAGCATATGACAGCCAGGTGTTAGGGAACTTCTGAATACAAGGTTGGATTGCATTGAGGCTAAGGCTGAGATGCAGCCTATTACAGACACGGCTGGCGTCAATGGAGAGCACCGCGGGAACGAAGGGCTGTAAATTCAGTTCACCACTATTCCTATTCCTATGCAGGCTGCACGGGAACGGATAAGGCACGGACGCGAGGTGACATATGAGAGCTTGGATTTACACTGAGATTTTTCTGGTCTGCAAAAAGAGGATAGTAAAAACGTATGTATCTTAAAAGTGGCTGAATTTTTTTAATGCAGTTTTAAATGCAGTTGGGCTTCTTATAAAGCTAGAATAATGGCCAATAACAAATTAAATTATGGTTTTGGGGATGGTCATTCCCTTTAAAAGGTTCATTTAAAGGGCATGTCCACCCTTATAAACAAAATTTCCCATATAATAGAATATCTTCCCCCAGCCCCAACCGCTAAAAAATAGTTTTAAGAAAGTGCCCAGATCTTTACTTACCTTCCCTCTCTCTTCCGACGCCCGGCCTTCTGCTTGCAAGACACTGCAAGCAGGGGGCGGGACCGGCAGCCGTGTCCGTGATTGGCTGAGAGGCAGCCAATCACGGACGCGGCTGCTGGCTTCTCAAAATGCCGGAGGAGAGAGGGAAGGTAAGTAGAGTTTTGTGGACCTTATTAAAATTATTTTTTTGCGGTTGGGGCTGGGGGAAGATATTCTATTATATGGACAAGGGTTTTTATGGTAGGGGGAGGGATCGCAAAACGGGAGGGAGAGGGAGGGGGAGGGAGGGGGAGAAGGGCTGCAGTACGCATGCCAAACTTTTCCCAGAGGCCAGATAGGAGGCAGAGTCCTATATGGACTCTGCTATCCTCCTGGTGGGCAGTTTTTGGGACTTTGGGGGGGGACTACAGGAGAACCTTATGTAGCTGGGATGTGAGGTAAGGATTTTATTACACTACATGGTGGGGCCATTAGTGGGGGGATTATAGTTTTGGGGGTGGACATGCCCTTTAAAGAAACAACATAGTAAAGAGCTGCAGGAGGAGGGTAATTAAGTGAACCTGAATTTAGCACACCACTGCAATGCATTTCTCATCGGTAAACCTAATTAAAAGAGATGACCGAACTTTCGAAAGTTCGGTCTGTTTTTGAACTTTCGAAAGTTCGGTCTGTTTTTGAACTTTCGAACTTCTAAAAAAGTTCCAAAACTTCTAAAAAAGTTTGAAAGTTCGAAAACGGACCCATTAAAGTCAATGGGGGGTAAAAAGTTCGAATGAACTTTCCGAAATATAGCAGTGTAAACTTATCTTACAGGCCTCAGTGGGGCCGATGTTGCTAGCTGCTTCTTTCTTCTGCCTTCTACTGCGATGACTTCTGAGCTTCGCGGAGGTGTGCACCCCTTTATATAGGTTTGCAGAAAACCCTAATCCATTTCTGATTGGTCAATTTTTCAATGCTTGGTTTACATTAACCAATCAGCTTTTCCAAAAAGGCCGAGACCTGAAAAAGTTTCGAGCTGCAGGTCCCACCACAAAGGCACTTGTCAGTGCCGCAAAGGCACTTATAAGTGCCGGGGAAGGGGGGTCCCGGATTCGAGCTGCGGGACCCCTTAAGCCCCAAAGGGCCCTTGTCAGGGCCACAATGGTCCTTGTAAGAACCCGGGAGGGGATCCTAGTTTCGAGCTGTGGGACCCTCGAATGTCCGACCATGGGATTGTCGGCCATTCGGCAATCCTCAAGGGTCTGATTTTGGAAATCCCCGTTACCGAACATTCGATTGAATGTTCAAGGATTACTGAAATTGTAAGTAGCGTGCGTGTGCGCTACGTCTGTTTTTTTTTACTGTTACCCCAGACATTCTCCCAGGTCCCAGAGGCCTGTACGGTAAGTTTACATTGTTATATACATTGATATATTTCGGAAAGTTCATTAGAACTTTCTGAACTATTTATCCCCCATTAACTTTAATGGGTCTGTTTTTAAAAGTTCGAAAGTTCGAAAATGGACCGAACTTTATGAAGTTCAGCCGTCTCTACCCATTAATGGCAAATAGGGGCAAGATAATGGGCTATATGTATCTATTGCATCTATATGTATCTATTGCAGTCTGTGCAGCCTTCTTATAGATGTATTATATTATACATCCTATTATATCCAATAAAAACTAAAATCTTGCAATGAAACCAAAACCTAAGCAAGTCTATAGCTGAAAAATGGCCCTAACTGTTAAACTTCAAAAATTTCAGATGAATCTATTGTCACTACAAAACTACTGATGAATCCATTGGTCAGTAAATTAAGTGTAATTGCAGCATTACTAGCCTTCAAACCTAAAGGTGATTCTTCCACTGTTCCACTTTTATATTCATTCTTTGTTATTAAAGGAGAACTAAACTTATTTTATAATCCTAATGTGAACGCTTTTCTCCCCAGAACACTTATACATTATAAGATTCTTCTCTAGTAGCTTGCTTTTACGTACATGTGAGAAATAGATTCTAAAACTAAGAAGGTTTCCATGTTGTTGCCAGTACAACTCACAGCCCATGCAGTCTTCAAAGAGCCTTGTGAGCATGTGCACCTATTGCCACAACCCAGACCCCATTATTAACTGTCTCTATGCACAGTGTTTTCTAAACAGAGATCTACACACCAATATGGAAGTCCCTGATAAGATTTTGAAAGACGCTTGTTAACCTACAGTTTATTTACCAGTCAGCATGAATTGTATACAGCTTTCCTGGGGCAATAGAAAATATTCAGCTGATTTTCACTTTTTTAAAAAACAAAAAACACAGACCACAAAGTCACAGGTTTAAATCCCCATTGTTTCCATTATGTTTCTAGAAAAAGCTTCTAAATTTTGAAGCCTTCCACATAATATCTCTGTTGGGTTAGGGGTAAGTGATTTACTTTTAGCAAGACAGAATACATGCATGAAGTTGCAGGTTCAGTTCCCCAGACATCATTTTATTTTTTACTAAAATGTTAATATTCTGGTTCTTACATCCATGCTAGCTAAGAAATACTCTGCACAGATTACTTTTCTTTTTTGTATGAAAAACAAAGGGTTATATCATTGTAAGGACATAATCATTGAATGTGTTTTCAGAAAAACACAAATGAAATCCCTGTTCTGTGTCAGGGAGAGGAAGGATTTCTGTGCTGTTAAATAATTAGCTGTCAGCTTCTAGGAAGCAAGGCTGCAACTTCCTTGTTTTGATCTATTGAGCACTACAGAGCATACAATTTGTACTGTGTGACCCCTTGAACACAGGTGAATTTCATAAATCACCCAGAAGCCACAACTATGGGAGAGGTGAGACACAGCTTGTTGTATATTTGTAAATGTGCTCTGTTTATCAGAACAATGTTGTCTGGAGACTTTGGTTCCACTTTAAGTACTTTTTGTTGAAACAAAATGCCACTATGGGATCCTAACTAAATTATTAAGCAAATCAGAATGAAAATCATGGATTATGTCACTACGAATATTTGAATTATTAAATTAATATTATTGGCTATATGCATCTGTCTATATTATTGACTGTCTGAATTTACAGGTAGTCAGGTTAAAATACATTATATATTGCTCTTAATAAGAACTGCAATTTCTGATTTAGAAGATATTTGGAAGTACCATAGTTTAAACGCCTTACATTTTTCATATGTACTTCATGTTCTTTGGTGGGGTTTTGTGGCCTCTTTGCCCAATTTCCCAAGTTTATTAAAACAGAAGATGTTGATCACGAAAGCTGCATCAGTTTCACTGAAAAGAATATTTTTATTAAAATATATCATAAAAAAAGATTACATTAACTGAAAAGCTGAAATGCTTTTGTTTGAAAACTTGAAGAAGGATTTATCTGAAAAAGACCACATGCATTAAAACCTGTGTTTACATTACATCATCTCATTTATCATTAAATATTATGAGTCAACTTGAAAATGGCCTTTTAATGAGTCAATTAGCCTCTGCAGTATTATGTTTTGTCAACTTCCAGAGGAGAGCTCTATCTTTAGTTTCTGTAGTGTGTTCAAAGTTTTCACTTTTCTATGACCTGGTTTTAACCTCTATCATTTATTTATCACCTTAACAGATTTTTATGCATCAGCAAGGTTATAAGGTTTATAATGTGAGAGTGCTAACTTTTATGACTGTAAAAAGGTTTCATCTCAAAATTCACTCCACATTTCATAGACTCATATTACCACTTTTTTTATTTTTCCCCCCTTACATAATCTACAGGGTCTATTTGTGTGACTGAATCTTTATGTTTATGTAAATGTATGTAATCTGAATTAATTTTCAACTTAAACAAGTTCAGTTGGTATAGAGCTTTCCTGTTTGTAAGGGAATAAGTGAAGTGGACATAGAACTGACAAAACGTATTATTTATTAAATCATGTAAAAAGCGTAATAGCCAGATTGGTACACAGCAATCTACATCTACACAATGGGACACATTTCTAAAAACACGGTAGCACTTCATTGCTATAGTATGCTTTTACCAACATTGTAAGATAATGATCAGCAGCATTATTTAACAATGTCATTCTTATTTTGCCCAGCAGTCATAAAATAACAACCGTGTAATATTTATATCACACAAGCCATGTGATATTTTGCTACCTCGTGTATCGCCCATTGTTTTCTTAGTCATTGGGTCCACAAAACATTGACATGCCATAAACTACCAATATCAGCCGGTAATTGGTAACAAAATGTGGTATTGGTATTAGCTTATACCACAGGTTTATAAATATGTCCAAAAGTGTACAGTAGAATGCCATGTGCCAGTGGCTATTAATACAATTTTAGGCCTTCTTAATTTTTTGCCTATATTTGCAAAGCTTGGACTAGTTGGTGGTGTCTTGTTAAAAGTGAACTATACTCAGAGCAAAGCATCCCAAAATAACCCTCTCCCCTAATGGTACCCAGATTAAGGTCCTTATATCTAGGTTTGCTTTAGTTTCCCAAATGAACCCTTAAAAATTGAGATGTCATTATGGTCGAGTTCTGCCCCCTTTCCATCTCCTGAACTTAATCAAACTCTTTGCAGACAGTGGACAATCTGGAAGGGCTCCTGAACTCTGACAAGGGGGGAATTATAAGCCATAATTTCACAGTTTTGTTTTGGGAAACTAGTAAACCCAGGGGTGAGGACCTAGCAATTTTGGTTCTTACCCAGGGTACTACTAGGGGAGGGAGGGTGGTTTAAGAGGGTATTGTTGCCCTTTAGAACCTGTACATACGTTAATATAATGTGTATTATATATATATATATTTATAATATAATGCAATACAATAATTGTCATTTATATATAATATAAACTATAGAATATATCAACACACATGTAAAACTAAATACAGTATAGTAGTTGCAAATGGGATCTCAAATCTCTATTTATATACATAAGTAAATAGGGTCTCTAAAACCATTCATATGTAGTATAGATAATGTATAATGTATACTTATCTATCCTATACTCATATAGCCAGGGAAGACCGAGAGAAAAGAGATACAAACACATGAGAGAGACCAAGGATGAGCCATTAGACGCGTTTCACTCACATCCATGAGCTATGTTATCATCCTGCAGTTCTGCCCTACATAAATCATATATTCTTTAGATTAAGTTTTCATTTAAGGTATTTTACTTCCAGCACCAATGGTTTGGGGTGTAGGGGAATGTGCTGCATGCCAAGTTAACTGAAATATATTTAATTTGAGTTAAAGATCTCAAAGAGAAGGGAAAACAAAGCAGTGGAGGGACGTTAGAGGAGAAAAAAATTATATAGCTTTTTTAAAAAAATATTAAATAAATTAATAAATTACCAAATATAGTATATATATATATATAAATAAAAAAAAAATAAAAAAGTTCCGAGCACTCCTTCTTCACACGAAAAGTTTATTAACGTTTCGGTGCGTCACACGAGCACCTTCATCAGAAGGTGCTCTGTGAAGCACCGAAACGTTAATAAACTTTTCGTTGGAAGAAGGATGCTCGGAACTTTTTTATTTTTTTTTATTTATTGTATGGACAGATTTGAGGCATCTGTGTTCCTTGAACCACCCGTTACGTGTAATTAATATAAAAAGAAGGAAGACTGAGTGAAGACATCATTTTACTATTTTATATAATATATATTTATATATATATATTATATATATATATATATATATATGTACGGCAGTTAATATTAGTTTAAAAATCTATTTTAATCATAAGATATGTTAAACACTTATATCAATTTGCAAATCCTTGATCGCTTTAAAGGATTGTTTCATTAAAGGGCATTAAGTAACTCTAGCATTACTGACAACGCTACATTATACCTTTCATATGTACTTTATAAGTGCCATTTTATATTACATAGAGGACATGACATATAACCAAGGAATTGAAAGGGGAAAAAAGGTGAAGGGCATCCATTTACAAGGAAATAGATATTTAAATATAATGTTCATTTCCAAACCAGCAATATGCAATCGATTGAATGCTCACAGTGTGTAAAATATAAATTTTACCAGCTTTTTAAATGCAATATGTTGGTTTTTTTTGGAATGCTGGAAAAGAATGAAACCTAAGTGACCTTGGACAATATCCAAAATTTTAAAGCTTTTATTTTAAAAGGTGTTAAATAAAGAACATGTAAAAGACATATACGTGAAAAGTCTAATCTCTAACCCTGAGTTGGATCATTTTTATATGGTGATGTCTCTTTTATTCTTATGTCTGCAGGAGAAATCAAAGCTTTATTAGGCATTTGCAGCTTCTCATAATACAGACTATGTTAAAGCTATTAATAAACAGTTCAATGGTGCTGCTAGGAAAAGTATTTCTCAAACCTGGAGGCAATTTATTGTCAAATCAGTGTATTTTTTGGAATGCTAATATTCAGCACTAAACATTGACATACTAGATATTGTGGCATATTTATAAAGGTGTAATATGTGGAATTAACTTTTCACCATACTTTACAGCATGTTTAATTGGCAAAATTGCAATAACCACAATTTATAAAACGGCCAAGGTAAGTGGCGAAAAGTCTTTCTGCCGCATATTGTGAAAATTGAAATTGCCACTAGAGATGGACATAAAACCAAATCCGAGTTTGAGCTGAACTTTATGAGTTCGAGTTCAAACTAGTTTGTTTTTCGGGACTCACGGCTGTATTTTTGATAATTATCGTAAATTCGATAATAATCGGCCGTTCGCTAACCCTAGAATGTTTTGTTCGCTAACCCTCTAAAGTATCATTCATTTTCAGTAACCCTCGAATGTACGGGTCATTTTCACTAACCCTAGAATGTATCGTTCACTAACCCTCGAATGTATCCTTCGATTTTCGGTAACCCTCTAAAGTATCGTTTGTTTTCGGTAACCCTCGAATGTATGGAACCTTTTTGTAGCGTTCGCTAAACCTCGAATGTATCATTCGTTTTCGATAATCCTTGAAAGTATCGTTCGTGTTCGGTAACCCTTGAATTTATGGTTCTATTTTCGGTAACCCTCATAAGTATTGTTCGGTAGCCCTCAAATTTTCTGTAACACTCGAATGTAGCTTGCGGTTGCAAAACCCAACAATTGCCCGCTCGTGTTTAAGAAGTGTTTTAACAAGTTTTGGTGATAGTGACATGTTCCCCAGACCATTTCCCAGGTGTCACAGCCATTTACAGTAAGTTACCATTGTTAGTTTAGCTGTAAATCACCCAGAGTTTTCGAACTATCACTCTCCCTTTGACTTTAATGGGTCTGAAAACGAACCTTCAAACTTTTACTGAAGTTCGAAAGTTCGAAAATGGACCAAATTTTAGAAAGTTTGGCCAACACATTGCTGTGTTAAATTTGTCGGAAAAGTTTGACGGTATTTAGAAAAGTTGGAAAAGTAATTAAAGTAGCCACAAAATATCGCCATGGCCAAGGTGGAAAAATGTCATGTCCTTAGTTGAAATTTTTTAGTTTTTTTTTCTTTTTAAGTATTTAATATCACAATATTCATATTAATTAATAGTAACGTGAAAAATAATTCTAATTTCGAAAATTACTTAAATTTTATATTTCATACTGGTAGTTCCCAAATAATTGTAATAATGAATAAAATAAAGTACATAGCTAATTTCTTAATCTCTACTCATAATATTTAAATAATGTATCTTCCAATGGTATGTGTCTGTCACCTTTCTTCCTAGGGTCCATACATGTGCTCGATGGACACCATGACCCCTGCATATACCATACTAATTAGACCAAAAAAAGTCTGAGAAAAAGACCCTCCAAATAGCACAAACCACCTCAGGGTTCTACAAAAAGCTTTATTACGTGAACACAATACAAACCCCACAATACACATTACAAAAGTCACCATAAAAAGATCATATAAATATCTAAAAATTTTCCCACACTCTGAGCATCCCCAGAGATAAGTATACTGCCCCCCTGAGTAAAGAGATATCACAAGCTAAGTCCTGCCTCTAGCTCAAATTGGCCACACTTACAACCAGTCCCCACGATCAAATATCAGGACTCCGTGCCGTGTATGTAAATAGGCATGCCACACAGTCAGCATCATCCCACTCAGCAAGTGTACTGTGGACTTACCAGGACCAGCCCCTCCGCACGCCCGCACTTCCACCTGCTTTACCATAGGTCGGGGTAAGCTGTCCTCTTCACCCCATATTCAACTCTGGAACTGGTGCTGACACTGCCACAATTGGTAATTGTCAGCCGCCTCTTTACTCCTAAGGGTCCAGCGAACTCCTCGCCAATATATTTCACCCGTATTACCCGATTATGCGCGGGCTTCGTCAGGGACACTATGACCCCTGACACATGAGAATCAAACAAAGGGACGATAAACCACCCTTTGGTTTGATATACCCATGTGTGTGACCGAATGGCCACATGTGTGATTATTGCCCAAAACAGACAGTAATCGCATCCTTGGCAGTGATGTATATGCCATGACGTGTTGTTCCTGGGACCCGCGGGAACCTTGAAGTGCCTGGGCTTGCTTGCCCCCCACTCAGTATCTACAGTATTTACAGTAGGTGAAAGCTTCGGGGGACTGAATACTTATTCCCCCTTTGGTGGGATACTCACCACCCTTTATAAGATCCCAAGAGTGTGCCTTGCCATGGACCCAAAAACCTCTTCATGTCCGGGGGACCTAAGGGACTGTGAAGCCTACTGCTCCGTTACGACCAAGATAGCGGCGAAGTATTACTGCACTTTCATTTTTTGATTCTCGCTGTCCCATTTTGTAGGTGTGAGAACACATTTCGACCTTTGGAGACTTAATTAATTTAGAGGATTTTTAGCTGCTTGTTCCTAGCTGCCTATATCGTTACAGTGTGCTACATTTGTATAAGGTTTGTGTCCAAGTAAGCTCTTTTTGTAGCTTTTTATATTATTGTATCTTTTTATGTAGCTGGCCAGCGTGGTATTTGGATGTTTTATGTGATACTTATATAAATATATACATATTTTTACTCAGATTATTTTATTCTGTGTGGGGTACTAATTTAATTTATCTATATGTACTGTATAGTAAGCACTAGGTAAACATTGCATTTTATTTGTGAATGTTAGCAAAAAAATAGTAATTCAGTAAAATGTGTTCAGGGCATTATAACTTGTGTTTTGGTGTCCCTGGCAAAGATTTTTTCTTTTAAGAAAATAAAATGTAAACAACCAGGATATACATTTACATACATTTATTTCCTGAAACCTCACGTTTGCTCAGAACCTCTGATAATGGTTGTTTGCTCATTGTAGAAGAACCAATATTGTGTTTTAACTGGCTTAGCATTGTGTATGTTTTTGTCTATTTAAAGTTAATTTTAAAGGAATTGTACACTAAAAAAATTACTTTGCCTCATTTTAATCTATAAATTAATACATATTGGCAACACTTACTCAACTTACAAACTTACAACTGTTTGTGTTGCTGCATGCATTTAATCCAGTATTTGTTTTGCTTAAGTTCACTTCCTCAGTACCCCAGCCCCCTACCAGACTATCAGACTTTCTGTGAGGGCAAGCATGCTCAGTAATCCCTATGCAGTTCACATACCAACTGTCACCATTCTAGCTACAGCAAAACTATACAAACAGAAGAGTTTATGATACTAAGGCACTTGATTGACAGTTGAAATGTAAAATGTTTCATACTAGATATCTAAAGAAATAGGGGATAGGTGATAGTTAGATTCTAGAAATATTTGAGTCCATTAATGGGCAATTAAAAAAAACTAATTTCCCAGTATACATATCTTTTAAGAATACTCCTAAAACAGGTTATACAGAAAGCTTAAAGAGCAAATGAAAAATTATATATACAGTAGGTAAATCACAACCCAAACTCCAAAACCACAATAGTTAGAAATCTCAGAGTTGTAAGACTAACCTATTATACACCCAAAGTTTTGTACCCCTCTCTCTTGTTGTTGACATCATAGCCAATGACTGGCTGTTGTTCACCAAGCATCCTCCTCTGTGCATGTGCAAGCCCCAAAAATTAGCTCTGTCAGTTTGAAGAGGAGGTGGCTGCCTTTTGAGAAGGCAGAGGGGGAGGGAACATAGTATTGAGCTGCATTAGGTTAGTCTTACTATTGTTGTTTTGGAGGATGATTAACCAGTACAAGGTTTTTAAGTTAACTTACTCTTTAACAACTATTATTTGACAACTATTACCTATAAAATAGGGTACATAAATGCATTGGATTACATACAGTAGTACAGAGCTCCAGAATATTTTTCTTATGAAGGAAGTATTAAAACAAGCATTAAAAAGTAAAGCTAAATGAAATAAATGTATGTTCTGTGCATATTTTTCCTTTCCTTGCAGGAGTCATTATATTGTCAAAATAATCCTTTACAAAAGTAAGAATAGGAGAATATTTATGATTCCTGTTCTTGCTATCTGTTTTGCATGATGAATGCACATTGTCTTCCAAAACAAGCTTGCCCAGAGTAGCTTATCAATGGAATTTAAACCTATAAATAAATCATTTGCTTCAGTTGTATGGTTGTGTGGCTCCCAGACAGAAAGACCTTAAGTATGGGGGGGGAGGGAAAGTTTAACTACACAGGGGTAGATAGAGAAGTTAGGGATCTGGGGGCTAGTAACACAACGGAGGGAGGAGAAGGAGGAGGGGGGAGCATAGAGGATAAGGAGGCATGTACGACCATGTATGGAAGTAAATCAATTGATAATCTAAAATGTATGTTTACAAATGCAAGGAGTCTGGCTGGAAAAACCGGCGAACTTGAAATAATAGCGTTAAAGGAAAGGTATGATGTAATTGGTATAGCAGAATCATGGCTTAATGATTCACACGACTGGACAGTAAATATTGAAGGGTACTCCTTATTTAGGCATGACCGAGTTAATAAGAAAGGAGGAGGAGTATGTATGTATGTTAAACAGGAATTGAAGCCAAATTTAAAAGATGGAATAGATGGGGGAGCAAACGATGCGGCAGAAACATTATGGGTGGAACTGTGTACAGGAAGCAAGAAGGTGGGTAAATTAATTGTTGGAGTGTGTTATAAGCCGCCAAATGCCGGGGAAGAGGTGGAAATGAATCTCCATATGCAGTTGGCGAAGGCTGCTGGTATGGGGCATGTTCTGGTTATGGGGGATTTTAACTACCCTGAAATAGATTGGAGTAAGGGAACTGCCAGCACCTCAAAAGGTATAAAGTTCTTAAATTTCCTATATGAGCATTTTCTTTCACAGATGGTAGAAGTTCCTACTAGAAAGAATGCGTTGTTGGATCTGGTGATATCTAATAACCCAGAGCTCATTTTGGAGATGAAGGTAATGGGAAGCTTAGGGAATAGTGATATAGTGTCATTTAATATAGGTTGCAGAAAACTAAAGTGCACTGGCTTAACAAAAACTTTTAACTTTAGGAAAGCTAATTTTATGCTTTTAAAGGAATCGCTCCTGCTCATAGACTGGGGGGAACTGTTTCTAGGTAAAGATACTGAGCAGATGTGGACCACTTTTAAAGGGATATTAAACTATAACATCTCCAAATCGGTACCTTTAGGAAACAAGTGTAAAAAAATTAGGTCCACTCCTGCATGGCTTAATGCTCAGGTAAAAAGGGAAATGGAAAAAAAGAAAAGGGCTTTTAAAATTTTGAAAGCAGAAGGCACAGAACAGGCTTACAGGGACTTCAAAAGTTGTAATAAAGAGTGCAAGAAAGCAATTAAACTAGCTAAAATAGAAAATGAAATACGGATTGCCGAACAAAGCAAGTCCAACCCCAAGATGTTTTTTAAGTATATAAATGGTAAAAAAATGAGGACTGAGAATGTGGGACCATTAAATAATGGAGCTGAGGTGGTTGTAGAGGATGCCGAAAAGGCTAATCTGCTAAACCGTTTTTTTACATCGGTTTTTACTGTTGAGAATCCTTACAGTAGGGATTGTAACAATGTGCAGGGAGGAAATGAAGAGTTTTCACATTGGATAACAGAGGATATGGTACGGAATCAATTAGACAAAGTTAATATCAATAAAGCGCCAGGACCAGATGGATTGCATCCTAGGATTTTAAAAGAGCTTAGTTCAGTTCTAGCAAGACCACTGTGTCTCATCTTTTCAGATTCGCTTTTGTCTGGGGATGTGCCGCTGGATTGGAAAAAAGCCAATGTAATACCAATATTCAAAAAAGGTAGTCGTTCACAGCCTGGTAACTATAGACCTGTAAGCCTAACATCAGTGGTAGGGAAGGTGATGGAAACTTTTTTAAGGGATCATATCCTTGACTTTGTCTCCAGAGATCATCTTATTAGTAGTAGTCAGCATGGATTTATGAGAAATAGATCATGCCAGACAAATTTAATTGGTTTTTATGAAGAAGTGAGTAAGAAGTTAGATTCAGGCACAGCTGTGGATGTGGTATATTTGGATTTTGCAAAAGCCTTTGATACTGTGCCACATAGGCGACTAATGTATAAACTGAGGACTGTTGGCCTTGAAGAAAACATTTGTTCATGGATAGAGAACTGGTTATTGGACCGCAAACAGAGAGTGGTGGTTAATGGAGCTACATCTATGTGGGCTAAAGTTCTAAGCGGAGTGCCTCAGGGTTCTGTACTGGGGCCGCTTCTGTTTAATCTGTTTATAAATGACTTAGAAGGGGGCATTGAGAGCAAGGTCTCTGTGTTTGCTGATGACACTAAATTATGCAGAGCTTTGGAAACTTCCAATGATGTGCAAGTGCTGCAAGCAGACCTAGATAGATTATCAAAATGGGCAGCAGAATGGCAGATGAGATTCAATGTTGATAAATGTAAGGTGATGCATTTGGGATTTAATAATCCCTGTGCCACCTACACCATAAATAACTCTGTGTTAAGTGCATCTGAAATGGAAAAAGATTTGGGGGTTCTGGTAGATAACAGACTTAGCTGTAGCAAACAATGCCAGGTAGCAACAGCTAGAGCTAGCAAGATATTGTCTTGTATAAAGAGGGGAATGGAATCAAGAGAGAAAAATATTATTCTCCCTCTTTACAAGGCACTGGTAAGGCCACATTTGGAATATGCGGTGCAGTTTTGGAATCCCATATACAAAAGGGACATCTTGGAAATTGAGGCAGTTCAGAGAAGGGCAACTAAATTAATAAGGGGAATGGAGGGGCTTGAATATGCAGGCAGATTAGACAAGTTAGGGCTGTTTACATTGGAGAAGCGGCGGTTGCGTGGGGACATGATAACCTTATACAAATATATTAATGGCCCATACAGTGAACTCTCTGGTGCATTGTTCACTAATAGGTCATATCAGAGGACTCGTGGACATCCTTTAAGGTTGGAAGAAAAGAAGTTTCATCTTCAGGTTAGGAGAGGTTTCTTTACAGTGAGAACGGTGAAACTGTGGAACTGTCTTCCAGCAGAGGTGGTAATGGCAAGTTCATTGAATAACTTTAAAAAAGGCCTGGATAAGTTTCTAAAACTAAAAAATATTGAGAATTACTGGTATTAATGCATATAGATCTGGTTGATCCAGGGATACTTTCCGATTGCCGTTTGGAGTCAGGAAGGAATTTTTTCCCCCCTTTTTTAGCTGGGGTTTTTTGCCTTCCTCTGGATCAACTGTTAGGTAGGGTTAAAAAAAAAAAAAAAAAGGGAATAGGTTGGACTTGATGGACGAATGTCTTTATTCAACCTTAATTACTATGTTACTATGTTACTATGTAAGCTAGGTACACACCTAGCGATTTTTCCTCCTGACCGACCGTTCGATACTTTCAACCGGTCGGCCAGGAGGAAGGACTGTTGGTCGCGGCAAAAGCAGCCACGTCCGACAGTTACCGCGACCGATCCGTGTGGTCCATGGAGGACCGCATGATTGGACGAGGTCTTCCCCCATGATCGAACCGAAATATCTCATCGTGTGTACCCAGCTTTACACAAACAGAATTGTTGTATATATACGCCTCAAAGCACCCATTGACCTAAGAGTACGGACTGAGTGCAAGTGTGACTTTATTACTTTGTATATACAGTATATATATATATATATATATATATATATATATATATATATATATACTTTCTTTTTTTTTTTTTTTTATAAACCGGCACACTGCTCTCCAGTAAGTTATAGTGCCCAGGTGCTACTGCTACGGTGCACACAAAGGACTTTTCCAAAGTATTTAGGAATTTATTCAAACATGGTGCAACAAAGGCAATGTTTCGTTCCTATAAAATGTTTTTTTTTTTTTATTTGCTCACACGGCCAGTTATCAATGTTTCCTGTTACATTTTGAACTCTGTGTGATAGATCTGAGAAAAATTAAAATGCCAGCTTATGAAAGAAAACTCTTGAGAAAAAACACAGACATGAGCTTGGTATCTATATAAAAGTGTAATAACAGTGCTGATAAAGAATTCATAAAATAAAATCAATTTGCCTCCAGTGATTGTTCTTATTTAGAAGTTATTAAACATCAAAGTGGCAGCAGTTGCCTATTAAAGCTTTTTTTTTAATCCTTATGGCTGAAAAAAGTAAAGCTTATTCTGTGTGAAATAATTCATCATGTCATGAAGATTCCTCATTTACCGAGTTATTAATTATTTTATTTCCAATTTAATTGTATTGTCCTTTAGTTAAAATTCTAAAAACTGGTATTTTTCTGCAACTAAGATATAACACAGACGCAACTATAATTACATTTAAAACTAAAAATACATTATAAAAAACAAATACGTTAGTTGTTTATATTGACTATCTGGGTACATCATGTTCAATATAAACCATAAAGGATAATAAAAGAGATGTCAGTATCATATAATCTTTATACACTAGATGTTGATTTTAGGTGCAGGAATTTAGGGAATAAAAAGAATTAAGTAAAAAGAAATGGGGTAATAAAGACTGAACGAACACATAGAGGCATTTATAGTGTTCATATATGCATTTGACCTGGGTATCGGTCAGTTATTTTGATTTGATTAAAACCAGAGGCATAACTACCAGGGGAACAGATCCAGCAACTGCAGGGGGAGCGGGAGCCAGGAGCGGGGGTCCCATCTCCTTATTTATCCTATGACATATCCTATCCTCCAAGAAAACCACTGTAGATGAAGCTCAGATAGGAGCCCCATCATAGTTTTGCTGGGGGCACATTAATTCCTAGTTACGCCACCCATTCTGGGTACCTACATTAGGTTCACAGTTGTTTTTGACCCAAATAAGGTGTCTCTATGAGGGGTATTCCGGTATGGAGACCAGCAACTCAAGTAAACAAGCTGGCAGAAATATATAGAGAAGCCACATATTTGAGCTAAGCTTGGTCGAATAATTAGATTAGCAGTGTATAACTTTGTCTTTCTGTCTTGCTAAAAGACATTCATTTTCCACAGTTGGAAATCAAACATATATTTTTTTTTAAACAGAAGGGGTGAATTAGTCCCCTGTGAAAACCTATTAGTGAACAGGCACATGGAGCTATTTGTATAGGCCTTTTTATATGTATGTATTGATCATATCTTTTTTTAGTTGTCTGTTTTCTAATGTAGAGAAACTATACTTGGACAGGTCCACATTGTCAGTTTTGTGAAGCATGAAATTACTATATATTCAAGATGTGGTTTTGTAAATGAAATAATTTTCTGGTCCTGAATATTACAGAATAAACTGACATTGCTTAAAAAAGACATGTCAATGTCTCAATCCATGTACAGTTAGGTACAGTTTGTATCACCTGCTAACAAGGAAAGTAGCTGTATAGAGTCGCTTAGGTAGGAAAGATAATGGATAATGGTTTCTACTCGAGATGAGTCCCAGTTTCAAAACAAACATGGATTTGTGTCGGAACTGCCGGTTTCAAAAATCCCCAATTGGGGCTTGAATCAGATCTTCAGAATTTCAATAAGTTCTGCAGAACCCCTGGCAAAACAAAACTTGCCAGCTTCATTCATCTCTAGTCTATAGTAGAAATGAACCCAATCCCGTTTCTGAATCAGATTTCATGGGTCCAAATGAACTTGGACTTTTTTGAACTTTTTTGGATAATTATGAAACAGATTTTTTTTTTCGAATTCGGGAATTGATTTCCAGACTTTATTGAATTTGTGGAAACAATTGAGGATTTTCAAATTCGAGATTCAATTTTTCGAAATTCAGAGAAAGATTAGAAAAATATCAAAAATGGGGAGCCACTTTTGGGAATTATCGATCGTATGATTGAGACATATGGAACATACAGGTATGTTTTCGAGAAATATCAAATGTATAAACTCTCGGCTCCAAATTTGTGAACCCTTAATTCTGTATATGGGAAAAATATAGAATTCGTTCACTCTCAATTCCGTATATGGGAGGTTTAACAAATTTGTGAACCCTCGATTCTGAATAAGGGATAATTATCGAATGTGGAATGCAGAAGCTTGAAAAGTAGTGTGAAGAAGTTATTTTCCCCAGACCATTCCCCAGGTCCCAGAGCCATGTACACTTACAATTGTTATTTTTTCTTTGTTTTATTCAAACTTTTTGGATTTTTCGCTCCCCATTTTCGGATTTTTATGGATGTTCGAAAATCTGAAATCGGAATGGATTTTCAGAAGTTCAGCCATTTTTAGTCTATATGTGTTAAGCACAGAACACACAGTAGCTACAGTACAGAGATGATAGTAGAGTAGGGTTAAGTGAGCCAAAAAGCCATCCACTGAACATACAATACAGTAAAACATTTTTAAAACAGGGAGTACTTTACACACTTTTACCATCTAGCCTAAATATTGTTGTAGGTAACAAGTTATTGGGATTATGATCAGAGATGGCCAAAACTCACCAGTTTCATTCCGTTTTCGGATTCTCGGATCTCAGGGAAAATCCCAAAGATCCGAAATTGGAACAAATTCTTGACTATTATCTAATGTTCAAGTCTATTTTTGATAATTTTCTAAACTAGCCTTGAATGTTCGACAACCCTCGAAAATATGATCAGAGACTAATTTTGTGTTTCTAATCATATTTTCGAGGATTATCGAATGTTCAGGGCTATTATTGAAAATTATTGAAAATAACCTCGAACATTCGATAATTATTGAAAATGCGATACGAAGTCCTGAAATCTGGACAGTCCATCCTGATTTGGACGATTCATTCGGATTTCGGAATTGAAGGGTTCCATGTTAGACCCGGATCCCATCTCTAATTGTGATACAATGTCTCCTTTTTTTAGGGTTATGTTTTCTATCCACTAAGTAATTTTACTAAATAAACCATAATAAAAATTCCTCAAGTTTCATATTTTAATATTAAATCCAACCTCTAGGAAATGCAGGTGAGGCTGTGGAGATTATTCCCTCTGGCCCTATCACATTTTTTGGGAATGATCTACCATTGGAGCTAGTGAATTGGCAACTTGCCAAGTGAAATTGGATTTAGACATTTTACAAGACAATTTAATATACTGCATTTTATATTACCAGAGAAGTGAAATAAAAAAGTAAAATAAAACCCCATGGATTCAGTAAATAATAATTAGGGGGAAAATAGGAAGAACGCCTTATTTGCAAGGGATCTAGCAGCTTTAGCCTAGTTCCTCTAAATATGATGCAGTTATACACTGATTACTTGATTATTTTCTTTTTCACCTTTTCTGACATGGTGAGTAAATTATTTGTCAGCACTAACATTAAATATATATAATGAACATATTAACTGTGACACAATTAACGTTGTTTACCTCTTAACATTGTTCTACGTGGGCAAAACAACGCAAAAACGTGGGCAAAAAAACGCAAAAAAAATTCTGGGTCAACATTTATCCAATATTCGTTTGGTACAAGGAAAAAGGAAAATACATTTCCTCAGTAGCAGAACATTTTATTACACATCCCAACGCATCAATGAAAAATGTGTCCTGTATGGGAATTGAAAGGATTAAACAAAACATTAGGGGAGGTAACCTAGATCGCAAATCACTAACGTGAGACCTTCTGAATTTATCATTTGTAAACCTGTGCACTTAAATGAATCATCAAAGAAATTGATTTTATTCTCTATATTTCTGTAAATTTTAACAAATAAGGGGCCCCCTTCTCTAAAAAATACAAGCATAACTAGAAAGGGAAAGTTTAAGTATAAACTTTGAATTTGGAAGGGAATGTGTGTGTTTGTGCTGCAGATTATAAAACTCAATAATGGCAGTGATGAGGACATTGTTGTTTTTTACTTACCCTTTAAATATGGCTGTCACATGAATGAATCAGTAGTTCAGTTGGTGTGTGTACTTGGTAAGGTTGGGGAATAAAATACTTTTTTTGATGATTGGTCAAAATGTGTTTTTTTTTTACCATACTTACCTTTTAAATATGGCTGCCACATGAATGAATGGGAAGCTCACGCTTCTATTTTGTATGTATATTATATTAAATTGGTCACTAGTTGCACTTTATAATGGATGTATACTATCCTGTCTTTATATATACTGAATGAGCAGCTCAAACTTTTTTGATGATTGGTCAAAATTAGTTTTTTTGACTTTAGTTACCCTTTAAGTATGGCTTCAGCAGTAATGGAGGGGTAGGTCAGTACGTGTGTACCTGTGTCATGTTGGGGGTTAAAAAAACAAACTTTTTTAATGATTAGTCAAAATTAGTTTTTTGACTATAGTTACCCTTTAAGTATAGCTGAAGCGGAAATGGAAGTGTAGGTCAGTAGGTGTGTGTACCTGGGTCTGGTTGAGGGGGTATGTCTTTATTATGTTTACAACCATAAAACTAACTTTTATTGAGGATATATTAGACATAGCCAATCACAGACGCGGCTGCCATCAATGGAAAGCACCGTGGGAATGAAGGTCTGTAAGTACAGTTCTGTTTTTTGTTTTTTAAGAAATAACTCGGCAGAAGGGGGTATTTACCATATAGTAAAAGGATTTTACGCTAGGTGGAACGTGTACAGTAGCGTAGGAATTTGGTTTCTGAATTTAGCCAAGTACAGGGGTTAGTGGGGTGACAATTGTGAGTTTATCCAATAGGAGTCAATAGGAGTTAATAGTAGTTGATACGATAGAGATATACAGTAGGAATGCATTAGTGAATCAGGGTTAGAATCAGACATGAGGACAGAGAGGCTATAATTGAGAGAAGAGGATAGAGATAGAAGATCTATTGCTGATGCTGATGGAGGAAAAAGAGAAAGTAAGGAGGAGAAAGCAAGAGGGCCAGGATTGCTAAGTGTCGTCAATGTGACAATTAAAGTCACCTAGAATTATACCCAGACAGTCAGAAGAAAGAAAGAGTGAGAGCCAGGTTTCAAACTCTGTAAGTAAGGTGGCTGGGGCTGAGGCAGAAGGGGGTCTGTATATTACTGCTACTCGTAGACATAAGGGGTGGAAAATTTGGACAGCATGGACTTCAAATAAGAAAAAAACAACAGAGGGTGGAAGAGAAACAATGTTAAAGCGGCAGATAGGGAAAATAGAAGAATAACCTCTTTACCCCTTCCAGAGGAACGAGGCAAATGAGAGAAAGATAGGCCACCATGCGTAATCAAGGCTTCTACTGCAGTATTATGTTGGGAGATCCAAGTATCCTTAAGAGCCAGGAGATGAAAGGAGTTAGAACAAAACAGGTCATAAATAAAGGTGTGTTTATTAGCAAGAGAGCGTGTATTAAGGAGGCCACAGGAAAAAGAAAGAAGTGAAAGTAATAGAGTAGGAATGGTTATGATATTAGAAAGATTAGAGCCTTGAAAAGAATACGTAGGGGAGGTAGAAAGGCAGATGGAAATGTTGCAGGGTCCAGGGTTGAGAGCAATATCCCCAGCAGCAAGAAGGAGTATAATAAACAGGGAGTGGAGGAGGGCTAAGGATTTGTACTGAAGTTTCCTAAGATGTTTGGACTGATAGAGTGTGAACGAATATTGATAATTGGATGGAAGAGAGACAGAGAAAACTATAAAATAGGAATAGGAAGGTAATAAATGGGAAGATTTTGGATCAAAATTTTGGAGTACAATTGTAAACATTGTTGAACATCCCAAATAAGTCAGGTAGTGGTAGTGTTTTCCTTGTAGTTCCCCTTATTGAACTCCCTAGTTAAACTCCAATCTTCACTTTGGATGAGCATTCCAGCAGATGTGGTAATGTTTTAATTACTATGTAAGTTAGCCCCACAAGTAAGTAAGGCGAATGTAGCTTGTGCAAAACCAGACAATTGCCCATCTGATTTCAGGAAGTGTTTTAACAAGTTTTGGTGACAGTGACATGTTCCCCAGACCATTTCCCAGGTGCCACAGCCATTTACAGTAAGTTACCACTGTTAGTTTAGCTGTAAATAACTCAGACTTTTTGAACTATCACTCTCCCATAGACTTGAATGGGTCCAAATTCGACCTTTCAAACTTTCCGAAAATTCGAAAACGGAATGAAACTCAACAGTTTCAAACATCTCTAGTGACTATGATGCACAAAAATAACCCCTACATTTAAAAGTACCACAATTGCCAAAATGAATTAACCACATATATAGTCACACATTGATAGATGCCTGCTGCTCAATGCCCTAAACATTAATTTCCCACATTGTTAGCCCTTTAAATATCATTACATTATGCATAGAAGCGGAACTCTACTAATCCAGTTTGCATTAAAGCATCCTGGTCAACAGGGCAGTTCTGACTAGCTGACCAAATAAGATTCACCTCCAGCAAGTCTCACAAGAGTAGTGGATTGAACAAGATTACCGGTGAGTAGGAAGAACCAGCAAGTAAACTGGGAAAGGTAAGCTTTACCATTGGCTTAGAAAAATAAGAGCAACATAGTGTGTGATTTAAAGGTACAGGTTTTTGCAATGGACTGGACTTTGATTTACCCTGTACATTCCCTTTAAATATCAGTAAACTGTGCAGTCCTGTTATAGAAATAACTGTCATTCCTTGCACTGTTCAGTCAAGATGAATTTACATTTACAGAGAAAAATAGATACTTACAGGGAGATTCAATAAAAGTTCTTATCGTTTAAAATGGCGCTAATTTTGCCCCAACCAATCAGACGTTAGCTTTCAAATGTTAAACAAGATCTGATTGGTTGGGGCAAAATTAGCACCATTTTAAACGATAAGAACTTTTATTGAATAACCCTGTTAAAGTCTTATGTTCTGTGCAGAAATAACTCCTTCTTATTAACCTGTATATAAACGTGTATATAGACTTTAAAGGGTAATGTGCTTGTCCCTGAATTGCATTTTGTGGCATTTGAAAGTAGAAACATAAGTTCTCACTCATTTCTAAAAAAGACAGGAACTATGATATTTACCTTTTGTTGTCAGGGCCAGATTTTTCACTAGGCCACCTAGACCATGGTCAAGGGCAGCACAACTGCTAGAGGGGCGGCATTAAAAAACATGACAATAAATGTAGAGCCACGGCAGCATGATTTTGTTTGTTAGGGGGACAGCCACAATCTTGCCGGTCTAGGGGAAATAAAAGTATAAATCCGGCCCTGTTTGTTGTACTTCAGTAAAGAATGAATTACCCTCATATGTTTCACCCTTCCAGCCCAGCAAGAGAATGTAAGCAAAACAATGGAGATGGTCCTCAGTCAGTGGTACAGGATGCGACACTCGTAAAGGAGCAGTATCCTTGTAAAGTGAGACCAGTCTTATAATGTTGTCTTATGTAAAGCCTGGAGCATTTGTTTGCATTAATGCTTCGTTTTTGTTGTTTTATTGGCCCAGGCACATTCTTCTGTACTTTCTTTTTTTTAAGCAAGGCTAGATCTAGACCACGTGGGCGTCTGCATGCATTGCACTGGCTTTTACTTTTTTTTATAAAAGGAATTTTAAATTTCCATTACATTCATAGCGTTCATACTTTATATGTATGATTTGCTTTATGTTTTGTATCTGAACACTTAAACTTGCATTTACGGTTTGATAAGGTTTTGCACTATAGCTACAATCATACATTTTCAAAAACACGGTTGTGCATTGTTTGCTGAAGTGAACAGCAAAAGGTAAAGTGGAGGTTATTCTTTAGGAAATAAATGTCAGTTATAAATGGAATTCAAAGTTTAGGTTTTAGGCAAATAAAAAAATCTCTGAGAAATATTTTTGCTTAGAGACAATACAGCCATGAACCACTGCATAGTATACTATGTACGGTTTTAATTGAAAAGTTATATAAAGCATATAAAAGTGAAAAACGAAAAAAGTACATTTGTTGTTTTGGGTTAAATATCAGGCAAGTGAGTATTATCCTGGGGGATCTTCTTTAACCAAGAAGTGTGTGTAGATTAAAAAAAATACTTAACTATACTATAATAATAATAAATAATACTAATTATAAGTTTGCAAAAAAAATAATGCTAAATTAAAATGTGATGTAATAAGAAAGCACTTGAGAAGGAGGTGCCGGCTTAACCATGGTTGAGAGAGGTAAATAGTAAATAGAGCATGCGTTTGTGGCGCATGGATTACAAATATATTCCTTTACAGCATAGTCTGTTTCATCGGTCTCTGTCTACCATTCCCCCCTTTTTTTGTTGTTGAATTGCTATTGAGCCAGAAGTGGAAGGCCCAAGGTAGACTGGGGAGACCAGCCAAAAGCTGAAAAATAGTGGTGAACCCAACTTACTAACTGAAATAGTAAATAGAGCTTCAGGGCCCTCCGGGAGGTAAGTAACCATAATGATCCCAGGGTTTGGGGTGGGTAAGATAAGTATAGATTTTACTGCTGTGGATGTGCTCTTTTACGATGTTTAGGAAAGTTACAGTGTGTTTAAAATGTTAAATTGTTCTAATTTTGCATTTGTGTATATACCAGTTTTAATGCATTGCATACAATGTTAACATTTTGAAAGCAAATTATTCTTGTTTAGCTAATTAACAGCTACATGAAGCACCTTATGCTTTACGAGTATTCCCTAATCAATTAATATATCATGTAGATGTTTAAGATGTAATGCAGACATTTCATTTTCCAACTGTCACTCTACCTGTCATACTGTTCTGCTGAATAACAATTTTGCAGAAATACCTATTGCCTTTTGCAGTTGATAGGTAATGTAATAGTGCTGATCAATGTACTGTAGATACTTTCAGGTTAATTGTACCCATCCTTTCGAGACCTAAATCCACAATAAAGAATAAATATCTTGCTTCAAGTGACAAGATCTATAAACTGTGGTCTCCCAACTATAATTATCTATGCCCTGTTCAATATCCTTGGGATTGTTTGAAAGTACCTTATGAGGTATGTTTTGTAAATGATGGTTTTTACTGTCTCTAATGGTTCCATCGATCTTATTAGCTCTGGTAGATTTCCAGGTCCCTCTACTATAATTAGGTTCTTATGTTATCTTCAGTGGCAGCTTATTTATAAAATGAGGCATACCAACGAAAATCATTGTTTTATTAATCCAAGAAAACATTATCTAATTCCAGTAGCGCCTGTTCATTCTCTCCCTTTGGTGTTTTTTTAATTAAAAAATAGATATGTGGGTTATCATTATCGTTTATTGTCATAATAAAAAGAATTTCTAATAAGTAATAAATATGTGTTGACAATGTTTCATACTTACGTGAAAGAGCACCAACTCTTTTATTGGAATCTGTAGCAAGTTTATTTTTCAGTTTTTCATAAGGTCATTTAGTGAACATTTATTTAGAAATAAATATTCATATTAGGATTGCATTGGAGTTTTTTAAGAAAGGTTAAAGTATGTTCTATTTTGACTGAGTTCAACAGATTTTTTTCATCCAGAATTGGTCAGTTTGTAAATATTAAAACTAAGACTAACAGGAACAAAAACTCAAGGATACGAAACTAAAGTATTATGTTTTGGGGTAGATACTGACATTTGTTCTTGGTTCCCTGGTTTACGGTTTAGGGCAGCAAACTCCCTAATTCACAGTGAATTAAAAACTCTTACCTTAATCACTTACCTTGAATTCATCCTGATGTTTGTGCTGTGGCTTTGCAGCCTCCTCTTAAAGGGCATGTCCACCCCCACCACTAAAATCTGTACTTACCTTCCCCATCCACCAAAACCTTAAGATCATTATACTTACTGTACTTACCTTTCTGCTGTCCATTAAGCACCTTTTACTTAACTCTCTTATCCTGGCACTTGTCTTCCCAGTCCTCATCTATTCTGCAAGCTAAATGAGCTCTTAAAGAGTTAATGCAGCTGAAGAGGAGACATGTTACAGTTTGCAGCAGTAAGTCTAAGTGACTGATGGCAGCAACCTGGAAGAAACCAGGCATCAGAAGTAGATGCCAGCTTTATCACAGAGGATAGAGAAAAACTAAAATTATACCCACTACTGGCCCCACTGTGCCATTAAAAAAAAATCCTTACCTTACATCCCTGCTCCTTATGGTTCTTCTGCAGTGCCTGTTCAAATTCGTCCAGGAAACTGAAGGGTAGGAGCTGCCTTCCTGTCCAAACGGTCTCTGCCTCTGATCTGTCCTCTCAGTTGCTTCTGGCATGTGCCTTTTTCGCTCCTCCCTCTCTCCCTTCCAATCATGACCTGGCTGTTCTTCATGTAGAGTGAAATCTTTCATATATATTGCAGGGCATCCCTTCCCATCCCAACCGCTATACTGGAAGTGTAAAAATAGAATCCAAACTCTACTTACAAATCCTCAGCATTCTCTATTGCTGGCAGCCGCAGCTGTGGCTGGATGCCTCTCAGCCAACCACTTTATTTATTTATTTACTCTCTTTAGATGGTATTTTAGGATTGTTAGATTTAATTTTAGGGAATGTTGATGAGTATGTTACAGGATAAATTATATAAGATTAATATCACATATGCTGTAATGTACCCTCCAACCTTGATGACGTATGGCCCAGCATAGAAGAGCCAATTCCTCGGGTCAGGACTCAGCCGTGTACCTGCATCTTAAGGATAACGGACATACCTTTGAAGATTGTAAAGTTAACATATTGGCAAAGGAACGTGACTGGTTCACGAGAGGTGTTAAGGAGGTTATCTATGTAAAAATAAAGAAACCAAGCCTAAATAGAGGTGGGGGGTTTGACACCATCTGTCTGCCATGTACAATGCTGAACAACGCCTTACTCTGGGCATTCCTATAACACCTCTTAGCCACTATCGAATCATGCCCTTAACACTTGGCTGTGATATGCTAATTGGGATTTTCCAGGGTACATAATTTACACAGATTCTTGTACAAGTCATTCTGAATTGAGAAAGCCAGTCGGATGACTAGCAAAACGTCTTCAAGAACTGAACTTCAAGCCCAGTTGATCTAATTGAATAAAACAGATATACCATGACCTGGATGAATGAGAACCTGCACAAGCAATATCTACAGATATTTCAGCACATTTTATAGGTAATTGTTGTAGTTATGTTTTAACCTGGGACACAGATAAACACAGGGCTATGTATCAATGGCCGCAATGTATCATTCACATCTTAAAGTTTTGTAAAATTATTTGTAGGGATGTATGATAGTTTGTATGAGATTTAGAGGTTAGTTGTGGCAGTTGCGTAGTTTTCCATTTTTTTGCCCGACAAAGAGCTATAAGTAATATATTAAAGTTTTACACAACAT
The DNA here is from genome assembly GCA_019447015.1 of Hymenochirus boettgeri. Taxonomy (NCBI): domain Eukaryota; kingdom Metazoa; phylum Chordata; class Amphibia; order Anura; family Pipidae; genus Hymenochirus; species Hymenochirus boettgeri. The sequence goes on along the minus strand of CM033470.1, from coordinate 208,403,788 downwards.
TTGCATAATTTTTTAAGACGGTTTTCTATGCCATAAAATTTGTGGTCTAATATCTGCGCATTGAATGTTATGACATTTATATAGCAGGTATAACATTGCTATATTTCTAGAAATGCACTGTGTCATTATGTATTATTTATCACTTATCCAATAACTAGCAAAAAGCAAGGTATTTTATGCTGCAGAACATCCTTTTAAGTGACTTAACATTAAAATAAAGCTAAAAACACTAATACTTTGTTATATATGAAACTTACATGAATGTTGCCCATACTTTCGGCAATAGCGGACGTTGAGACAATTTTAAAAACATGTTTATTCACTCTCTTTGGGCTGATGACCGCTCCCTCTTTCAGTTTATATATAAACATTTAACTTAAAAAAAATTTAGCTTAAGGAAAGCAAGTTGTAGGCAATTATAAAATCCCTTCAGCTTATAGACTGGGGTGATATATTCTTGATTCAAAAATACTGAACAGAAGTGGACTGTTTTTAAAGAGGTATTAAACTCTAACATATTATAACTTCTAAATGTATACCTGTTAGGGAACAATTGTAATTAAAAAAAAATTTAACAATTGTAATTAAAAAAATTTAAAAATTAGGTCTGCACCTGCATGGCTTAATGCTCTGGTTATAAGGGAAATGGGAATAAAGAAAATGGCATTTAGAATCTTTAAATCAGAGGGAAAAGAACAATCCTTCTTGAATTATAAAAGCTATAATAAAGGATAAGAAGAAAGCAATTAAGCTACAGTAAAATATTAATAGAGGTTTGTATGGAAAGCCTTTATTGACTGTTTTTGTCTTAAATCACATTTAATGATGTACCAAGGATTAATGCGGCTTTAAAGGGCATGTCCACCCTTCTTAAAAAATGTTCATATAATAGTCTCCCTGCTCTCCCTGCTCCCCCAGCCCCAAACCGCTATAGTTTTAATATCAGAAATTGCCCCAAACATTACTTACCTTCCCTCTTTCTTCCCGCCGCACTGCCAGGCCCTCTGCTTGTGCGAAAATGCAAACAGAGGGGCGGGACCGGCATTCGCATCTGAGATTGGCTGAGCGGCAGCCAATCACGGACGCGGCTGCCGGGAGTTCAGTGCGGCGGAGGAAAGAGGGAAGGTAAGTAATGTTTGGGGCACTTTCTGATATTAAAACTATAGTGGTTGGGGCTGGGGGAACAGGGAGACTATTATATAAAAAGGGTTTTACGCTAGGGGGAGGGAATATAAATCGGGAGGGAGAGGAAGAGAGAGGGAGAAGGGCTAAAGTGCGCATGCCAAACTTCTCCCGGAGGGGAGACAGGACTCCTGTGGGCTTTTTTTGGACTTTGGGGGGGATAGCAGAAGAACCAGATGGAGCTGGGATGTAAGGTAAGGATTAAACTACATTACACAATGGGGCCAGTAGTGGGGGGGAAATTAGCACCATTTTAAACAATAAAAACTTTTATTGAATAACTCTGTTTGTTTTTCATTATATATTATATACTTTACTGCTATCAGCATTCAGATATTTTAGAGGGAAGGGCTAAGATTCAAAAAATTGCCATTGGTTTTTCCAGGTTTAACGAGTGAAATTCTTTGACATTGTCTAATTAATTTGGAATTCACCAATCAACTCTTTGGACCTATTGGTATCTTTTAATGATTGCTTTCTCAAATCTAAATTATTGTTTAGCATTAATATATCATCATGGTTGGTAGTATAAAATGATCAATAATCTAATAATAAAGGCAAATATATTTGTAATATTTTAAATATCATTTGAATGTTTTTTTTCAAAATCTATATTCTCTAGGACAAATTTATTTTGTATTAACTTACTTAGCTTCTTTTTTATTTTACTATGTATACGTAGAATGTGGCCTTTACATTGCAGTGATAAACAGTTTCGTAATCTCATTCATAAAAATCCATATATGCCTAGGAGCAGTGTATAAATGATGCATTTTCTTCCTGGAAACAGGATACATTCACACAGCCTATGGTAAGGCATCGTCTTGCTCCTAGCCAAAGATAGGTAAATCTTATTTATATCTATACCAGGGGCATAAGCAGCTCTCCAGAAAAAAAGCATTTGTATAAAGAAATATATAAATTAGTATATTTTTATAGGCAAAGCTGTGTTTATTATCTATGTTTAAAGACTGTTCTCAGACAAATTGCTGCAATACATTAGATTCCTATTTTTGAAGATATATATATATATATATAAGGATTTTTATGGCAATATTGTGCATGTAGCTCATTTTATAAGGAAGGCTATTTTTCCGTTGGCCATGTTAAAAACAAACTTGCCCTAACCTAAATGGACAGACTACATAAGACACTTCATATTCTAATGCAAACATTTCATTCACAAAATTTAACTAAAATTTAATCTGTTTCTGCACTGTTTTCACAGAAAATCGTGTTGTTTAATCCACTTAATACAAAAGCTTTCTGCAGTACTATCCAAGACACAGCTGCATGGTTTAGTAGAAATTGAAGTGTATTTTTGCTTCAAATAACTGAATCTGCTGACTTACCTGCAGATCAACTGCCCTGATTATATGGAAATGTCATTTTTCTTTCTTTTTTTCTTTTTAAAGTGAGGGGGAGTTTAAGTGGCAATTTTAAATAAACATATTTTGTGAACATAAAGTGAACATACTAGATTATATGCTTTATATAATAATAGAAATTATAGGGTCATCAATAGGTCAGTAATATGGAACAACTTATAATAAGTGACCTTTTACCGATAGAAAATCAAGCCTACTCTGCATATTAAACTCTGGTACTTTGGTGTACAAAGTTCCTTAGAAAGCTTTAAAACAAGAAAACACATTTTTAAAAACTATTACTAAGCTATTATTATTAAAGGACATGTACACCATTTTTTCACTCACCTAATATCTTTCTCCTAACTTCCAAGTTTTCCTTTGCCTTGTTCATTTAATTACTGTCAATTGTGAATAGAGATGGTTGAACTATTGAAAGTTCGGTCCGTTTTCGAACTTTCAAACTATTGGAAAAGTTCGAAAGTTCGAAAACGGACCCATTAAAGTCCATGGGAGGCAAATAGTTCGAATGGAATACAACTAAAATATCAATGGTAACTTAATGTAAATGGCTGTGGGACCTGGGAAATGGTCTGGGGAACACGTTCAAATATCCAGGACTTTCGAAAACTCAATTTTACTCTCACACGCGCTACTTTTGCGTTCGATGCTCGCGCCTAGATACCATGGATATTTTACTCGTGGATTTGATGCTCGCGTATAGGTTTTAATGGACATTTTACTCGTGGATTCGATGCTCGCGTATAGGTTTTAATGAACATTTTACTCACATATTCAATATTTCTGCATTCGATTATAATCCCCTCTTCCTATTGACTTTCTATATGCAATCCAGGCTCTAAAATCGAGTGTGGGTTTATTGCACTATTAGCTTGCCTGCAGACATGGCCAACGTGGATTGGCAGCAGTTGGTGGTACAATATCTGACCTAGCGGAGGTACGACCGGTTTCCAGTTGGGACCCCAAACTTAAAAGAGTGCAAACGGCGCATTATGCGCCACCTGCAGAAGAAACTGCGGATGCAGTTTCAGAACGATCTGACCACCTCTCAACTCCAAAAGAGGTGGTCAGACCTCAAGCGGCAGCAGCGTGCCTTCGTCCAGGGCATATAGCAGAATTTCCAAGGCAAGTATCACATTTATATATTAAATTTTATCTGTGATTGAGTTGTATAAAACACCACCTTTTGCACCACTCTAATCAGGCGGTTCTGCGGCAGATCTTTCTGACAAGCTCTGTCTATGTATAACCACTATATAAAGTTACTGCACTTTTGTTACTTTTATAGCACTTGTGATTGGCAATAGCACTTCGCAAACCGCCACAAACGATTGCGGGACCTTTAGTGCTTTTCTCCTAAAGGACTCAAAGTGCATAGTGTTAGTAAATTGTAATGTAACTGTTAGTTAATGTTAGTAGATGTTAGTTAAAGGACTAGTACACACAAAAAATATTTACAATATTTACATATAATACAAATTTTGAAAGCTCTTTTGTTAGTTAATTTGTTAAAATCTGAGTCCGGGATAGTTCGAGAAGTCCGGGTCCGTTCCAGCTCAAACGAGTTCAAGTTCTATGCCATCTCTACTTGTGCATAGTAGATTGTATCACTTTCCGTTCTTGCTTCTCAATATAGTAAAGAGTCTCACACACTAGATTTCAGTGAGATCTCATTCTAAATGTGGCCATACACTATTTAGATCTTAATTATGATCTTAAACAGACCAATACTTGGATAGACAGAAGTACAATGTTAATTGTATTAAGATGTCCCATGCATGTTGTTGGACATTCAATTTGTTTTGTGATTAATGTTGAATGTCATCTGTGAGGTTACATTACATTCACATTTAATCGGAACTTCAGAAAACACTACAACCATTTTACCAATCGACTTTAAAAAAACGACTTTCCCGATCGTAATTACGATCAATTTTACGATCTAATGTTGCATAATAAGATCGGGAAAATGTAAACATTTTCGGCCAATCAATGGAAATGTCGGATTCTATGTCGGATTGTACATAAAATGGGCCTAATGTATGGTCACCTAAACTCTCATTGTTAATGTTGACCTTTTGTAGTTTGTAGTGCACTGTAATAAAACATTTGAAGTTGCCTGTAATCCACTTTATTTAAGATTACATAGTCTAAATAGATACAAAAATGCTTGGTTCATATAAAACCTATATTGTATGGAATGAGATTGAACATGAATGTAACCAAACGGTGAACTTGAATAGTTTAAAGGACATGTCCACCACACACACACCCCCAAACTAAAATATGCCCCACTGTGTAGTGTTCAAAAATCCTGACCTTTGATTGTCATTATGGTTGTCCTGCAGTTCCTGATGAAAGTCCAGAAAAGTGAAGAGTAGGAGCCTCTCTGTTTATAATCTGGAATCTGCCTCTTCCTTGTCCTCCCTGAGTACTCTGGTATGTGCAGACTCTTCCTCCTTCCCCTCTCTTGATCTCTACACACAGCTGTCAATTAAAAAAAATCTTTCACATAGTGTAGGAACCCCAACCCTAAACACTAGGGCTTTAACTTTAAATAGTGCCCAGAAATAGACTTACAGACCTCGGCTCTCTTTACTAAATGGCAGCTGCATCTGGTATTGGTTGACTATCTGTTATCTACTAGAACCATCAAATCTTTTTCCAATAAAAATTCACTTAGCACAGAGTTATTTATGGGGTAGGTGGAACAAGAATTGTTCAACCCCAAATACCTTAAATTTGTCAATATTGAAATCCAGGGCCATTTCTAGCCATCTTAGTGCCCTAGTCGCCCTTCTCCCTAACTTGGAGCCAAACTGCAGACTTAATTACTTCCGACACTGTCACTGATGCTGTGGATATTTCTTTATAGTGGGACCACTTTAGTAGGTGTTCAGAGGGGCACGCTGTACCAGGTGGGGCAGGCGGGCAGGTGCCGAAATGGTCGGCACCCACGATCGCACGTTTGTATAAACCTTAACAAATCCTGGTCATAAGATTGAGCGGTCATATGACAAATTATTTACAATGAATGTGTGAAAATCCATACACAAACTGACGGTTGTACGATACCAGAATATCCCGAAATTGTATGATTGGTATTGGTGCATGTGTGGGCCCCATAAGTCATTTATAAACAGATTTTAAAAAAGTGGCCCCAGTACCCTGAGGCACTTCACTTAGAACTCTACCCAAATTCTGCGAGCATGTAGCTTTAGTTCTCCTTAAATAGTATACTGATGAAATGAATGCCAAAAAAATATAGGCACAAAAGTGTAACCAGTAACTTTAAATAATTTTTTAGAAAGCATAGCAATGTTCATATGATTGAATGCATTAACGTGTGTAAATGTAAAGCAGACAATGTATTCCACCCTTTAGCAAACAACTATCAAGTACAAGACTGTCAATCATGTGCCATAACTTGTAAATATTTACAAGTTTGGCAAACTTCTTAACTGTTTGAACAGTTTAACGCGCATGTCCACCCCCAAAACTACAATCTCCACCACTGCTGGCCCCAATGTGTAGAGTTTAAAAATCCTTACCTTATATCTCTGCTCTAAATTGTTCTCTTGTAATGTTAGCCCAAAGTTATAGAAAGTGAACACCAGGAGGCTGCAAGGGAGGAAAACTTTTCCACCTCTGAGGCATCTTCTCAGAGGTTTTTGGCTTGCTCAGTGCAGCCCCCACCCCCTTCCCTCCCTCCCTCCCTCCCACCCTCCCGAACCTTGTAAGTTTTCCGCTGCCCCTAGTTTTAAATCTCCTTTTCTGTAGTGTAGGGCTCCCTCTCTCACCCCCAAACGCTCTATTCGTTTGTCAAAAAACTCTCCCGATCTGTTCTTACACTGCCTTGTTCCACGAGCATTCTGTACTGCCGGAAGCCGCATCTGTGATTAACTGCCTCTCACCCAATCACGGGTGCGGCTGCTGGTCCGGCCCCCTGCTTGCAGTTTCATGCAAGCAGAGGGCCGTGTCAGATCGCCGGTGGAACAAGGCAGTGTAAGTAATGAACGGGAGAGTTTTTTTGACAAACTAATAGAGCGGTTGGTGGTGGGAGAGGGAGCCCTACACTACAGAAACATTTTTTAAAAAGAGGTGGACATGCCCTTTAATTACTTGTAATTTATTTGTTTCCCTGGTTGTGGAAACTACATGTTAACATTGTTCTGCTTTTAAAGATGATGTTTTAACTCGCCATAAAGATTTCTGGCATCCTGGTCTGCCTGTCAACCCTGTTTCTGTCAACTGGATAAGAAGATAAGAAGACTAGAACAAATGATAAATGGGTTGTAATTTTCATTTAATGGACTGAAATTGAAAGATAAATAAGGGTTGTGCCTAGGCAGAGCTGGCAGTAACTAATGCAGTACTGATGTTCATAATGTACGTTATGTGTGTGCAATAATAATATCACAGCAATAGCTAAGGATTTCTGGTCACTGCCTCTCTGCAAAAAATGTGCAACTTGCTCACACTGTAGATATATACAGTACAGAAGCCAAGTGTATATATACAGTACATAAGTATAAAGAGAGGTCTGCAGCTCTTACAAACATACTCTGTTCATTTTAGTAGGGTTTGGACCTTTTATCAGACTTATAATAGACAATCGGGGAGATTCAATAATAATAATCGTGTTACTTACCTTATCCCGTCCCAACGATACAATACCAGATGTAAACGAGATTATGTCTGGTATTGCATTGCGGGATCAAGCTACGGTAAGAAGCGTGACTTTATAGCCGCACACACAATCCCATAAAGTTTCACGCTATGAAGTAGCGCAAAACTAACCGAACCGGCTTTTGAATCGCTGGCACAGTGCTATTTTCAAAAACATTTGGAAATGACGCTGTGCTCTAAAATCCATCTAATACCCATGTTAACCCGAAATTACTTCGGGTTAACGTAGGTTTTAGATGGATTTGGGCCATATTGAATCTCCCCCAATATTCATTAAGAAAGTTTTACTTTTGTAAACACTTACTGTATTAGTTTAAAGGGAAAATTAAAAAACAACCCTTCCCATCTAATATACCCAAGGTGAGAACCTTATATGCTAAGTAGTCATCCCTGGAAAAACAGGTGTTTGAAAATTGCATTTTCCTGTGGAAAGGCATGTACCACAGGGTGCATGTTATCCCACAGACTGCACCTCTCTGGGCTCGTTGGTTGGGGGGTGGGGGGGGGAGGGTAGACAAGGGTAGCAAGACATTGCTGAGTATAACTTGTAAACAGCTACTTTCCCAGGGGTGAGCATGTGAAGTTGTATGTCCTCACCTGATGGGTATATTTAATGGAATATATTTTTTTAGATTTAGTTGCCCTTTAACAAACTTTCTTGACCTAACCAGTCACTTCCTCCATACATTTCTTCTTGTACATTTTGAAAACTTGTTTGGTTTAAAATACCATAATTATTGAAAAGGGGGGGGAGATTAAGATTTGCTTTTATTTGCCTAAAGTTAAAACCATGTAAATCCCCCTTCTTTTTTAAACTAACTCTCTCTAAAGCTTAACCTTGTAATTTATCATGACATTGCAGAATGAAGAAGAAAGATTAATCTGTGAAATTCAAAAAAGAGATGGAAGTATAGGGAAAAAGATAAGAAGACAGATTAAGAAAGGTGAGACCTTCTCAGACGTGATGTTTTAGTACATTAGAAATTCTGTCTACAAACATTACTCTTTGGTGAATTTTCCTCTCACATTACCATACATTATACATTTTTCTCAATGATAAGTAGACTTGTATTTTGTGAGCCTATCAACAGATCAACAGGTTATATTGTTGATGTGATCGGATTCATAAGATGTGGATAAGAACATCTCAAAATGTTTTTGGTTTCTAAGTAAAAATACATCATCTAAATTCACACCTTTATTACATTTTGACAATGCGTGTCAATTCTCTAATTATTATGTATGAAGCAAAACAAATAAGCCCAGTGTGCTCCTTATTCTGATGCACCAAAGATAAAGTGCTCTTGGTGCATTCCAACTTAATCCTTTGAATAAATATCTAGCATTAAGAAGTCATGCAAAGCCGGCAATATAACCTGGAGTTAAAGTCATGCTAACCCTTGTACATTTGTTAGCGTCACTCTTACATGGGAATCTCTAATGCCTCTTGGTGCATTTCCCTGTCAATTACTGTTTTATTTTGCATACTTTAAAGAACACTGAGCCGCAAAGCTTGCCCTGCCTGTAAAAACATAGTAGCTGTAGTTAACCATAATAAGATCCATGTCACTGGTCATGATCCAACCTAGTAAATTGCAAATAAACTTAAAGGACAACAATATCAAAAAAACAACATCACCCCCATTATATGTCCACACTTCCAGCAGCTGAAATCACTTACTCACGTTTACCGCCATGCTGCCCTCTCTTAGTTATCACACAGCAAAGATGAGTGCTAAAAGCCTGCCTCCTAGAGGGCCCAGGGCCATGATTAACATAATATTTGTCATTGGCTGGTGGCAATGTCTGTTACCTTTCTACTCCTCCTCTGCCAGTTAAACAAACTTGAAATGTCCTGTTGCTAGGATACAGCCTACATAATCAAGCTGATCAAGGGTGGCTGGAGAAGTGTTTTCTCGCATGCTAGCTTTGAGTGACAGTTAGAGGCAGACGGAATTGTTACGCCCCTTGACAGCATTGTTAATTGAAGGCAGAGAGAGGCTTGAAATCAGGGAAAAAATGTATGGGGAAGGCTGCATACCTTTACTCTTTTTAAAGCAGTTTTAAAAAAAATGCAATACAGTTATCCTTTAATGATAATGTGAACAACTTACCTTACTGAAATAGTGATTATGAGAAAACTACAGATGGAACAAGCCACATAAGAACAGATCACTGGGAAAGTGAGAGAGAAATGTTTCCTTTTAATAACTAATTTTTTAAACTCCGAAACCACTAGGTCCTCATCCCTTTTGTAATACTTACTAAAATTAAAGCTTACAAAGACTTGGTGCTACTGCTAGTCTTGGCCCAGCCTTCTCTTCAGTCTGGAAACACTTTAAAGGGCATGTCCACCCCTAAAACTATAATTAAACCCACTATTGGCACCATTCTGTAGTTTAAAATAAACCTTACCTTACATCTCTGCTCCTTATGGTTCCCAAGATACGCCTTTTCAAAGTCCAAGAAACTGAAGAGTCCAAGCTGTCTGTGAGGCTTCTGATCCATGCTGAATCCTTGTCCTCATCAAGGTCTGGGGCACACGCAGAAACACCCCCCCCTCCCACCATCTGGATCCATCCTCAGCCATCATTGCACCTAGCGTGAAATGCTAGGAAAGTAAGGAAAGTAACCCCTGCCCACCCCCAACTGACGTAATGTTTCCTAAAAAAAAAAAAAAATAACCATACTTACAGAGCCTTCTCTCCCACAGTGTTTCACATGACGTCAGCCGCGTCTGTGTTTGGCTGCCTCTCAGCCAATCACAGACGCAGCTGAGGTCCGGCCCCTGCTTGCAAGCAGTAGGTCTGGTCGGATCGCCATGGGAGAGAAGGCAGTGTAAGTAGAAATGTGGGGATTTTTTTTATTAAATATTGTGGCAGTTGTGGGTGGGTAGGGGTTTACCTACCTTACCCCCAAAGTTAGATTTGGGGGTGGACATGTCCTTTAATGGAAATACACACTCCATGAAAAGAGTGTAATCCCATTGGCCAGTCTGGGAATAGTCCTGGACTAAAAGAAAGGGCTAATCGACACTGTCAGTAGTACTGGGACTTAGCTTAAATTTTTTGTAAATATTACAAATCCAGGTGTGGATTACAGTTATCCTGTAATGCAATTCTCTGCATATCACTGAAAAATATTGCATATATATATATGCATAAAACAATCTCCATGTGGTAAGGGTTGGGGTGCATAGTTTACTAAAATGCATACAGTTTGCTAAACCAGTTTGAGTTTATCATGATTATCATTAAAGGGACACTAAACTGAAAAAATGACTTTGCCTCATCTTAATCTATAATTGAATACATGTAGCACTTACTCTGATTTGCATGTGTTGCTGCATGCCTTCAATCCAGCATGCATTTTGTTTAGGAGCAGTATCCCCCTCCCTCTTTTAACCACTCCCACTTCCATCCGACCTGACTTTTTCCCACAAACCAACTGTCAAGCCTGCACACAGCATACAGCATTCCAACTGTCAAAACTTTGTCACCATCCCAGCTACAGTAAAACTACTCACAGAAGAATAATTTTTGAGAGCAAGGAACTTGATTGACAGCTTAAATATAAGAAGTTTTAGATTGGATATCTAAAGAAATAGGGGAACCATCAATAAAAAAGTGGTTGGTTGGGAAGAATTATAGTTTCCAGTTATGGTCAATTAAAAAAAACCTTATTTTTTGGTATAGATGCCCTTTAAATCTTTAGTTGAAGATTTAAGTTCTGGTCACTGGTCTGTCTATAGCTCTGCTTCCCTTTCAGCCTGGGGCGTAATCAATAGAAAGATGGTTCTAATTGGACAGATCTTGGATAAGATGGGGCAGAGCTACAGATGTGCCAGTGATTGGAAGTTACAGGAAATAAATATAAAACCCAAAGATAAGAACCTTGAAAGAAATATTCAAACCCCAATAAAAATCTTGCACATGCAAACCCATTTAATGTTAAATCACCAGTTTTTAACTGTATTAGTAATATACAGCACTGAATATGGTTGCTTTTCTGTCTTATCTTATTGAGCTTACTGAAGAAAAAGGAAAAGTTAAAGGGGAACTGTGGCCTCCATACAAGTGCCCTTTATTAAAAAGAGCACATTTTTACCTTTAAAACCACCCCAGGATCAGTGGCATAACTAGGAATCACTGGGCCCCCATGCAAAACTATGTTGGGGCCCCTATCCGTGCTTCATTTACAGTGGTTTTCTGGGAGGAGGCTATATCTGTCCCAGACCCCCCAGCGGTTGCTCCCCTGTAGTTATGCCCCTGTCCAAGATCATGCTTATAGTTGTAATCTATGAAAGCTCATTGCTGTTTAAAGGGTGGTGTTTCCAGCTAGCACTGTGAGCTGTGATATCAACAGCAGCCTCACCACCCCTATGTCTTAGGCAGGAGTATGTCCACTTGTATCCTACTGCTGTAACAGAGTATCATCTGCTGCATCATAAGCCACACTCCTAAACGTCCTATTCATTTTTAAAGCTAGCCACAAGCCTGAAAAGAAAACTATTTCTTTCCCTAAGGCGTCCATACACTAGGTAGAGAAAATGACAGAAAATGGTTGCAGGTCTTTAAATAGCTTCAGCGTTATTTTACAAGCCTATAACTTAAGATTGAGGGCACTTGTATGGAGAGCACAGTTACCATTTAACTTTTCCCTTTTCTAGCTAATGAAAAAAGTTTATGACATTTACAGACATAAGGAAAAAGATGTATGCACACTTACATATACATATCTCAAGGGGATGGTATAGATTTTGTAGCCTTTAGGTGCCCATACATTAGTACTTACCCGCCAACCAATCAGCGACATTTAATCAATATTTCTTGAACCGCTGAAAAAAGGATTGCAAAATTACTGGGCCACAATCGTATGTTTGTCGTGAAGTAGAAGAGGAAAGGCGTTTCCAGAAATATTCACTGAAAGCTGTGGATAGGTGGGTAAGTACTAATGAATGGGCACTCTAACTTTGGTGTATTTCATCAGACTGTTAAGAATGTGGGCTAATTTATCTTTTTCTTGTCTCAGGCCTCATCAACCTTTAAATCAAATTAAATGACACTGGAAACTAAGCCCAGTTCAGTAGGAATGTTAAATCTAATGAAATAGCAAATTTTGGTTCTTATGGAACTTTTGGTCTTTTGTACCTTTAGAAGCTTTTCATTAAGGTCAAAAAAATTGCAAACAAGTGACTGATGAGAATTTCTCAGCAGCCTACAGTAAATAACATTACACCTTTGCAAAATGTCATGATGCTTTTCAGAAAAATGTGTGATGCAGAGGGAACAGCTTCAAATATACACTGCAAGAATAATTCACCTTCAAGTGTTTTAAGGAAATATCAAATGAAATACAAAACTGTACAATATATGTTGTTTATTTTAACGTGTAACTAGACAAAATCTGTATCTTTACATTTAAGATTGAATGGGTTTTACTAACACTTACACCCTATGTATATCAGAAGGCATTATAGGCAGGGCAGAATTTACATATTAGGAGCCAATAAGTGGCAAAAAATGGCACCCTTAACCCCACCTCTCAACACCCCAGAAACCAGGCCTATTTATGTTAATAGACTAAATTATGCAATCATCTGTAAATTTAAAAAGCATAAACTGTTTAAACTGTAATGCAAGGATATGTCACCTGCTTTTAAAAAAACCCTGATATGATTAAAATGAAAGTGCATTTTGGGCCTAATGGTGAATCCTGATTGAAGAATAGTTTATAGTCGAGTCCTGCATCAGGTCGGGTTACTGGATTTGTGGGTCATGTACGGGTAACCCGCATTGAGTTTGAATTGGTTGTGGGTTGGGTTCGAGTAAAGAGAGCCTCGGGTCAGGTAGAAGAATTACAGTCTTTAAAAAAAAAAAACTTTTTCCTGTCTATAAAGAGAGATCTGTCTGTAATAACTGAAACTGAGAATACATTGTTTTCAATCCAAGACAATGTGTGCATAGCACGTAAGGCTGGGTACACACACACAAGGGGAATATTTGCCCCGACCGAGCGTTCGCTATAAGCCGGGACAAATGTCTGCTGGTAACGGCAATAGTGGCCGTGGCCGACAGGTTGTGCGACCGATCAACCGGTCCTATACGGAACCAGATCATCCGCTGTGATTTACCAAAATGTCTGATCGCTCGTTTATCCGATCCGACATCAGTTGCAGCTGCGGACGAAAGCAGCACAGATTTTTTGGCCCAACCAACTGATACATGGAAGTATTGGTCGATTGGGCAAAAAATCTGCCCATGTGTACCCAGCCTTAATCACACTATGGCAGATAAAGGGCAAATTTCTAGATGCAAAAGCTCCCAGCCTCTGTACTTAGAATCTTATACAGGATGCCATTGTGGATAGGAATACAGACAGCTATGTTGACAATTAACTCTAGTAGTTAGAGTTAGAGATCACTGGGTAAAACTTCTGACCTTGGTTTTACTAGCAGAGGTCAGAGCCAGCAAAGTAACTATCTCCCATAGAACAATGTAAAGTTCTATCTGCACTTGCACCTATACATGAGACCAGAGTAAGTGTCTGCATGGGAACAGATGACATGTGATTTCAATGATCTATGTAAATTCTTCTGGCCATAGTGATTTATGGGATGTGGATGATTCTAGTGATGCTAATAACAATCTACCACTTGATGAGGTTCAGCTATAACTGCAGCAGGTATGTGGACCTCCAAATGATTGAGATTTAAACTTCCAAGCATTCTAAAACATCAGAGTGCAGACAGGGAATGATGGGAGTATTCAAAACACAAGTTGTAGATATTTCACTGTAGCTCCACCTGCTCCCTACCCATAATCCTCTGTTATGGTACCTGCTTATTCTAACTTTTGCTGTCTCCCAAAATTAAGTTTACACAGTGGGTGGAGATTGAAGATTGAGACCAGTAGATCTCCAGATGTTTGAAAACTATAACTCCCAGCATTTCTTGGCTATAGAGAGAATGCTAGGAGTTGTAGTTTTTAAACCATCTGGATAACTACTGGTTACCTATCCCTGTCAAAGATCAACAAGAGAATAGTTGCAGATAAAGATTTAAAATGAGCTGAGGCCCATGGGTAGGTAGAAGTTGGAGACAGTAGAGGCCCACGGGTAGGTAGTAGGAAACAGTAGAGGCCCATAGGTAGGTAGTTGGGGACAGTAGGGATATATTATATGAAGTGTATATTGTACTCTTTACCAGGAATCTCCTATCTGTGGGCCTACATTTGTTTAAAAAAATATAACTCCCAGCATTCCACTACAGCACTCACAATATTAAAAAGCTTCCTTGGAATTCTGGGAGTTGTGGTTTACAAACATTTGGATGTCTGCAAGTTGAAGACCCCTGCTATATATTTTAGTGGTATGGTAGGTTTGTTTCTATGAACATTTTTGGATATGAATAAATCATTTATTTTGACTTTTTTTAACTTCCCTGTAAAAATTTTAGGAAGAAAGACTATAAGGTCGGATCGGGTTGCGGGTTGGGTGCGAGTATGGGTTTTGCGGGTCGGGTTGGGTGCGGGTCTACAAAATTGGACCGACACAGGACTCTAGTTTAAAAAGATTCACTTTTATTTCACTTTAAACGGTAATATATTGTAGCAATCATCATTAATTTTGTACTATTGGTACTATGCATATTGGAAATTTGCTTAAAAACATATAATTGTAAATACTGTATTGACTATAATGGGCTCGACATTTATATCTTCAACCACCTTTTCTCATTAACATACTTTTGCCATGTAGGAGTGGGTTTTTAACGATTCAGGAATGTAAACAGTAACCGAGATATCAGAGAGTCGAAGATAGCAAGAGACTGGAACTAAATTTAGAATACTGTGGAAGTGTGAGAGGATTAGCTTATATTAACATTCTGATATGTTTAGCTTTGTGCTAAGTTAGCCTTATCTGTGATATGTGTCTGTTTTTTATGTTTTTTTTTCCAAGATAAAGAAAGTAAATTGACCAGTATATATCTCAGACATGGAATGTCTCCTATGTGCCTACAGGAAACTACGTAGCTACTATCTTACATTACAACAAAACATTCAGATGTTCCAGAGAGTAAACAGTAACAGAATGATTTATTGCTGTAAATTTATTATAGACCTATTGAAATGCATTTTTTTTTGTTTTTCTACTCTTTTTAATTGTTTAACTTTCCTTTTTTTCTTTTACTTACAGGAAAGTAGAAATGACATTCAATTTCCAAGCAACAATGATAGCGAAATGAGAAAGTTGTGTACCACATTTAACAAAAAACTATTTCAATTGATTTTTGCAAGTTATATCTCTGTCCCTTCACAAAATATTGATTTTAATAATGGGTTTATTTGAATAAACTGGCACCAGAATAATTTTATAAGCCTGTTTCTTATCCATTTAGAAGAACAATTAAGCAACAAGAACAAAAAAGGGCAACTAGCTTTTTAATCTATTTGAATCAAAAAATCTGAAAATTGTCTGTGCTTCAACTAGAGGTTCGTACACACGTACGAACCAAGTTATGACCCCTGACCACGACGCATTAGTGCTGCGAACGGCTATTGCGACTGATAATCACACGTGTGTATGCGTTCGGTTGGGGGTCTAACGTTTAGGGTTGGGGGTGGGTTGCCTTACCTTGTATGATGTTTCTTTTCCCCAAGGACAGATGCTGCTGACGAGGGATCCAGAGGGGTGGAGGGAGAGAGACGAAGAGCTCCACAGTGCATGGCAGAGTCCTCTAAATATGGCCATACACTACAAAAGGTACGATGGTACTTGCGACCTTAAACCAACCGATACTTTGATAGACAGATGTATAATGTTAATTGTACGTGGTTATACCATACAATTCGTAACATCAGAGAACATTACAATCACTTCATCAGTCAACCTAAACAACTTTCCTCAATCGTAATTACGATAGATATATCAATCTAATGACGCATAATAAAATCGGAAAATTTTACAATTTTTTGCCCAATCAATAGACATTTTGGATTGTATGTCAGATTGTACATAAAATTGCCCTAATATATGGTCACCTTAAGAGGAGCAGGAAGTGGCTGGTACGTACTACACACAGAGGCTCCTACTCTTTTTTCGGCATTTCATCAGGCCATGCAGGACAACCATAAGCAGAAAAGAAAAGTAAGGATCTTCTAACACTACACAGTGGGGCAAATTTTAGTTTAAACATAAAACATGTTCCAAAAACAGCCCTTAAACATTAGTCAATAGATACAATGGATAGATAAAAGATGCAATATTATAAACAATGCTTCATAAGAGCTTACATGTAAAGTTGGGTGGGTAGGGTGGACCAAGCCCCTGGCCCCTTTGCATTGGCGTATTGCTGCATGTTGTATCAAAAGTATAGAACTCGCTGCAACATGCATCTCAATGGAATTTTCAAATTTGTTCGTACGCTGGCCCAGGTGCGCTAATGCCCCAAGCCCTTCACTTGACTCAGTCCTTCCGAGACAGATAGTGGATTCAGTAGTGTGGGACAAAAAAGTTTCCGCAGTGTGGATTAAAACATCAACTTTATTTCTGGGTTCACAACATCACAATCCAAATGGCCACTTGCCTGACGATTTTTATGCTGAATTAGCACTTCATCTGAAACGTCTCTGATGAAGTGTTAATTCTGCACAAAACGCATCAGGTGTGTGGCCATTTGGATTGTGATGTTGTAAACCCAGAAATAAAGTTGATGTTTCAAGGACATGTAAACTGGGCCAATTCATTTTTTAACTAATTACACAGTAGTTAGGATTAATTACCACCAATCTTAAAGGGCATGTTCACCCCCAAAACTATAATATAACCTACTAGTGTAGTGTAATAAAATCCTTACCTTACACCCCAGCTCCAAATGGCTGCCCTGCTTTGCCCCTCCAAAGTCCAGAAAACTGGCCACCAGGAGCCTGGCAGAGTCCATATAGGACTCTGCCTCCTGTCTCTCCTCGGGGAGAGTTTTGTCATGTGCACTGTACCCCCCCCCCCCTCCCTCCCTCTCCCACCTGTTTTGCTCTCCCCTAGTGTAAATCCCCTTTGTTATATAGTAGGTCTCCCTCCCCCAGCCCCAATCGCTATAAAAGTTTTTACAGAGACTCCCCCAAACTCTACTTACCTGACCTCTCTTCCACGGCATTCTCCACTTCTGCCAGCCGCATCCGTGATTGGCTGCCTCTCAACCAATCACGGACGTGGCTGCCGGTGTGTCCCCCTGCTTGCAGTTTCATGCAAGCAGAGGGCCGGGACAATACGCTGGAGGAAAGATGAAAGGTAAGTAATAATCAGGGAAGTTTCTGCTAAAACTATTATAGTGGTTGGGGCTGGGGGAGGGAGACCTATTATATAACAAAAATCCTAAAAAGGGGTGGACATGCCCTTTAAATCTGCATTTTTTTTCCTTCTCTGACCTTCCTATCCCTATCCCTTCCTATTCCTATGTTTTTTTTTAGCTCTGGGAGTTTTATTTTTTAAAGGGGGTGGGGCACAGCTAGTCAGTAAAGAACTATCAATCACCCAGCCCCTCACCCTGGCACACTACATGTAAAACTATCCATTCTATAAAAGTAAAGCTTATTTCCCTGTCAATGCATGGCTTATTGGTTCAGCATTAAGATCAGGAAAAAGAATAAGCATTATCTGTTGCTCTGTGCTCTTTCTGTGCAGATAAACCCAATCCTGCAGTTAGCTGCTGGGCGTGTAACTGAGGTCCCAATGTAGCACTGTACCTAA
The DNA here is from genome assembly GCA_019447015.1 of Hymenochirus boettgeri. Classification (NCBI taxonomy): domain Eukaryota; kingdom Metazoa; phylum Chordata; class Amphibia; order Anura; family Pipidae; genus Hymenochirus; species Hymenochirus boettgeri. The sequence continues at coordinate 208,385,783 of CM033470.1, read as the reverse complement.
AAAAATCAATTATAAAGCCTTGAACACACACACACCTTCAAACTCCAACAGCTAAAATAAAATCCTACTTGATTCAAGCAGTTATTACAGCTCCCAGTGCTGCTTATCTTCCCATAGCAAAGCAGGTTTACTTTCACTATAACACAAAATCACTAGATGAATATTGGCTGTAGTGAGGCACAGATCATCTCCACTGCACATGCTCCACCCTCTATCTGTGCCTCAGTTTTGTTGGGAAGTTCATATATAGAGAGGAGACATGCAAACTACCATATATACTCGAGTATAAACCGAGTTTTTTAGGTTTTAAAAATACCTTAAAAACCTACCCTTGGTTTATACTCGGGTCATACGCATAGGAAGAACAGCCTACCGATCGCAGACCTTTCGGAAATGCAGGATCCGAGCAGTCAAGAGCAGGCAGTATGTGTGGGACGTTGGGCACATACGTTACGCACGTCACGCAGGACGCACGTACTGCTTACGTCACCATCAACTCCTGACTGCACCGGACATGCAGTACAATCCAGCAGAGCCTGTCAGCCTTTGGCTCAGCCTTCAGCCTACCAGCAGAGCCTGTCAGCCTTTGGCTCAGCCTTCAGCCTACAGTAAGGAAACTCTTATTTATGGTGGGTTTAAGGGTGGGCTACCGGTAATACCATAAGTCTGTACAGTGGAGGGGTGGAAGTCTGTACAGTGGAGGGGTGGGTGGGGGGTTGGGGTAAGTTAGGACACTGAGTAAAGGCATTCCCTCGGTTTATACTTGAGTCAATCATTTTTATACCTTTTTTGGGTAAAAATAGGTACCTCGGTTTATACTCGGGACGGTTTATACTCAAGTATATACAGTAATTAGGTGTGAGCTGAACGGGATATGAGGAGATCTAGTGATAGTGAGCACTGAGAGCAAAAAGAGATCAAGTTCCTGACAGCATTAAAAATATAGAAATGGATAAAGGTAAGTCATTTTTTTCAGTTCAGTGTCCCTTAAAATCCACACTGCGGATGCTTTTTTGTTCCCAGTTGATGCGCATCCCACACTACTGAATTGGCAAATTTTAGTTTGGAGGGGTGATAGTGGACATGCCCTTTAACAAGGCAGTCTCCATATTAAATGTTTATCCCTCCCAACTTTTCGTGATGAACCTTGACGGAGCGGATCCCACCAATGACGTAAATAGCTCTGCCTCCAGATCACCAAATCATGCCCCTATCCACCTATCCATGCCCCCAAACATCACAGCCACATAAACCCAAGCCCGCCCATAGATTGTATGTCCCGGAGAAACTGTGATGATCGGGGGGGTTGAGTTTGTCTGACTAATACTCAGGAACAATCTCATAGTAACACAGTAAGTACAAATTTGGCTTTAATACAAACTTTATGGATCTTATCCAAAATATGGGGACTGCCTGAATATAATTATGCTCCTATGCTTCTTTGTTCATTAAAATTCTCTTAGAGTTAAAATATTTATAGTCCTGTTAGATATTGTGTTAAAAAGCAAATCAATTGTCTTTTATTTGTGTTTGTTAATCATTATTCTTTTTATTCAAATAATGGGCATTACACATTAATTAAAACCAACTTCTATTGTGTCATTTACCATTAATGATTAAACAGCAAGACATTTGCATTTTCAATTTGTTCCAAACTTTCTGTATATTATTATCTGAATATTGTTTTTAAGACAATAAAGGGTAACAAAGGCTTTGATTGTGAGTTGAAGTGTCAGTGCTGAACTATCTATAAATTGTTTTAACAATGATAGCAATGAAATAAAATTGGGGTTTGTGAGGAAAAACCAAATGCCTTTCAAGAAAATTATAGCCCCAAGAAAGAATTTAAAGAAGGATAGATTTTAATTTAAATTGTCATCAATTAGCACAAGAGGCCATAAGAGAAATGCACCAGAGCATGAAATTTGATTAAATACAACCGATGACCTTCAAAGTGAGGAATCTTTGTACCAGATTACATTGAGGGTAGATTAAGAAAAAATGCTAAACTCTTGCTTTCCAAATGTCCTAGCTCTGAAAACAGATATGCTATTAGTCATAAAACCCAGTTTTCCACTAAAATGTTTTTTATTCTTCTAACTTGAAAAGTAATTAAAAAAAAAAACTTTTGAGGAAAGATGTCTGTTGACATTATATACATTTTAAATTGACTAGTTGTAATTAATCATAAATTCCCTTGATTTTATGCCCTGTTATCTATACTCACAGTTCTCACTCCTCACTTACCGTTCAAATTCTAACAAAAAAATCTGTACTTGTCTATTCTCTTTTTTATCAAATTTATTTTTTATTTCTTTTAAAGATTTATTTCCTCTTCTAATTAGCGTAGATTCTCTCTTTTGAAACAACAATTTACTTCAAAGGCTCATCCATAAACACTTAATACATATTTTCTCTTTCAACAATATCCTTGACCCTATGATTTCAGAACACTCAATTGAAACTGCTCATAACACAGTGGATGGTTACAGAGGCCCTCCTCTTTTCTTCAGATCTAAACCTTTTAACTTAAACATTGCTAGCAGGATTTTTAAATTTGTGTCAGAAAAAAGGTCAGTACTCGTTTGGTTTAGTGAAAATTTACAGTAGGAAAAGTAGGTATAATACCAAGCATAAATTAATAACTTTTCTGTACAAAAGATACCTTAAAAAACAAAACCTTTACTAGAATGTTACACCAAAAGTAAATGTATTATCACAATTTACAGTACATGTAGAATACCTAACTAAAATACCCCCCAAAATAAAATATTGTTAAAAAACCCTAAAGAAATTTTGCTCTTTTGCCTTTATGATTACCACATATTTACCTGAGCAGTTTGATAAGCCATATTTATAGTTTTTACTAAATAAGTGGCATAAAAGGACCATCCAAAATAAAACTATACTAGAAATGTTCATAAAAACACACTCAGGGAGATTCAATAAAATTTCTCATCATTAAAAAAATTTTGCCCCAACCAATCAGATATTATTTAACATTTGATAGCTAACATCTGATTGGTTAGGGCAAAATAAGCAATACATTTAATGATAAGTACTTGTATTGAATAACCCTGACTGTATTCTAATGATTACTTGGTAAAGCCCATATCATCAAGGTAATATCAGAGCAAATACATATATTTTAAAAAAAAAGTTATATGGTGTTGTTCTGTACAAACCACCACCACCCTCCACAATCCTTTGCTAAAAATATTGGTGCCAGCTTTCCTCTGGTCTTTCTTGGACTTCGGTGTCCAAATGGGCACACGCATTCCTAGACAAACGTGAGCATCATTTGACTACCCTTCTGGCTCTGAACCCTCGACATTGTGAGACTACCCTTCAGACTCTCCGCCCCTGTGCTTGCGGAAACTGGAGAGGTTCCTGCAAAAGAATCAGGTAATCTTGTCAATTGGTATTAGTTTAGGGTGGGCTTCAGAGGGATAATACTGACATCAGAGAAATCCTTTTTGTTGGATTCCCTTATGTCGCTAACCACCAGTGAAGGTAAAATACTGGCACTGCAGTGTAGCAGCAAGGAAAGGGTTTAATACTGAAAGATCTATAGCACATAAAGGTGTTAATATTTCTTTACTAATACTCTCTCCTCATCATCCCCTGTCTAGCTGCTGAAAGCCTTTCTCTTATCCTCTGTTAAATTAATTAGATACATTCTTATTTTTTAATATATAGGAAGGGTCATACTGTAGGTCTAAAATGAAACAGGGACACAACCAATGACACATGCCCACATATGATACAGTCACCAGCTGTAACCCTGGATGTTCTGCCTGTCCAAGAAGCTATTTAAGCTTTTTTGAATGCTGTCATCTTTTGAAGATCTGTAATGTGTGTACAAAGCTAAAGATAGCATACAAGGGCAGAATTATGCCTTCCACCCTCAACTCTATGCAGCTTATTTTATACAGAACTGTATTTTATTTTCTTAAACAGACAGGTCAACTCCTAGCACTATTCTATTTAGGAAATTTTTTAGTTTATTTAATCTTCCAAGAATACACTCAATTTTGAGGCCAATTACACAAAAACATTGACATTACACAAAAATCTCTGGCTGGGCCTGGCCTAAATTTTACATTATCAAGAAGTTCCTGGGACTGAAGAATCTTACTCTTGGACACACATCTCTTTCCTTGTCCCTTTTGTTGGGTAAAACCCAGAGTCCCCATGTGACATCACCAGCTATTACCTGAGATTAGTGACAGCTTCACATGGAACTCTCTAATCTAGTAACACAGGATCCAGGGAGGCAGTGGTTAATTTAGCAATATATTAAAAATAGATTATTTATAATTCTGTTCTTTATTAACATTACAATTTGAATGTAAATATCAGTTAAGGGCAGAGAGATATCAATGGTTCTGCCCACAAATCAATTAAACCTTTATTGGATTAGACAATAAAGGCTATATTAAGTAAATTTGTGGGAATTTCATTCAGTCTAAGTAATAAAATGCAGTAAAGTATCAAGAGAATAAATTAAGTCATCAACAATTCTCCTGGGTAATCAAATGGTTGCGGAAAAGCAGCGAAACAACATTCACGCTTAAAATTCTATCAAACATGTAAATTAAATACACGTAAACTCTATTTTTAAAATATTATATCCTGGATAGCAACATGTTAAACTACCATCATCTGGTTTATATGCCCAGAAATATTTTTCTTCCCTTTATTACCCTAGTGAAGCTTTGCAAACATCTGTCCTTTCATTTCTCAAATTCAGGTTTTAAATGTAGCTCTTCAGATTTCTCCACGCATATTTTCCACCACTTTAGTTGTATATGATATTCTACTATTTCATTAAATTGACACAGACATTAAAGGTACCGTACTTTTTAAGAAGCTGCAGTAGTCCGACAGGCTCATTTACCCAGAGCCGCTATCACTATGGGCAAATGCTCCTTTCTCAATTCAATATCGCGTTTGCGAATGTGGGTAAATCCCTCACTCACTGCTGTCAGCTGGCGTTAAAATCCAGCGCTAAAACTGGCGCAAATGCGATATTGAATCATGAGTGGCGGATGCGGGGGTGATTTTTGTGTAAACCTGCGTATCTGATACTAATATGGAGTTAAAGTCGCGCTAACTGGTTCGCTACTTTAACTCCATATATTTGCCCAGTGAGTCTGGGTAATTTGTCCCCCATGGCTTTTCTAATAGCCATGTTGATTTTTTTACAACTTTGGAATTGTCAGGACCATTAAATGCCTCTGTAATCTGCTTACGGGATCCAGATGAAACTATTGCAAAGGTTAACTTTTAATGGGTATCTCTTCCCCCAAAATGCAATTTTGCTGTAGTGTAGGTGGGACCCCCCTCAACCATAAACACTAGGGTTTTAACAACAGAAATCGACTTACTCTCCTTCATTTCCCCAGCCTTTGCCTTTACTGCTCTTCCATTCCCAGAAGTAGCAGTAGCAGCCAGACCATCAGCCGTGTCTGTGACGTGGCTGCCGGTTAGTAGAGAGAGCTGAGGGAACAAGGTCAGGTAATTCTATTTCTGTCCTTATTTTTAAGTTAAAACCCTAGGGGCCAGACTCTCTGGGCAAATATATGGAGTTAAAGTTGCGCTAACCAGTTCAATACCGGTTAGCGTGACTTTTAATCTATATACAGTATTAGTGTTGGATGCACTGGTTACGCAAAAATCACCCGCACATCCGACACTCGCAAATCAATATTGCATTTACCCTAGTTTAAGCGTTGGATTAAAATCCCACAGTGGGTAAATCCCTTGCCGGAATTTACCTAGATTTGCAAACGTGATATTGAATAGTGAAAGGAGCAATTACGAAGTGATAGCGGCTCTGGGTAAATGAGCCTGCAAGTCTTTCGGGTTTTACACTACAGAAAAGCTTGTTTTTTTCCTGAAGAACCATGCAACGTGGAGGGATTCAGAGGGTGGAAGAGAGTGGAGAGAGCTCCCCTGTGCATGCCACAGCCCTCAGGGAGGACAAGGAAGTAGCAGGCACTGGATGACACATAGACAGCTCCTACATTTCACTTTTTTTGGACCTTCAGCTGGCACTGCAGGACAACAACCATAAGGAGCTGAGTAGTTAGGAATTTATATGATGACTAAAATCCCATTTTCATAGAAACAGATAAGAAATGTGCATGCTGTTACATCCAAAAATCCAATGACAGTACCAGCTCCACAAAACACATTTGCTGGCACAATCTGCATATGACTGTAGAATGCATTACCCTAGTTATATTACATAGAGGATATTAGCATTCTGTTTTTAACATAAAACTTCTTTAAAACTTCTCAGTCAAAGGTTAATATGCAATTAAACAGACTGGAATTATGTTCTGTTCTAGGTCTGTATTAGGGTATTAACACTATTGCTGTAATATTGAGGGGGGGAAAGGGATTTAAAAAGATTTGACAAGCCATAGAACCTCTCCAGCAAATAAAGACAGAGAGAAATCAGGAGTAAAGAGCACACACAAAAGTTATTAAAATAGCAATTCAGAGTGCTGAACCCTACAGATTTATTTCTTCTTTAAGTAAAAGCCAAGTGATTTATTCTTTTATGGGCTCTGAACCTCTACATTTGAAAGTCTAAAGGCCACTACTTACTTACTTACTTTTCTCTTTCCCATTTTTTTTATTATCAACTGGTTTTGCGTCAGAACTCCCTGTATTGCATTTGAAATCCCCCCTGTTGAAACCACTGATGAAATTTCAAAGGCAGAACAACAGTACCAGGATTTTTGTAAAAATGTCATAGTTTATAGTACGAAACTTCAGTCAAAATTCCAAATGAAAACTATTTCTGATTCTGCCGACCTGCCGGCAGAACAAACCATGGAGGGCGCATTTATCTCTAATTGCTTAGTGCTACTTATTGTACTGTATGTATAACCCCCTTCAGCCTTATAGTCACTGCTAAATACAGCTTTTCTCTTCTAATGGTAAGTAAAGTATTTTTCCTGGCTTTGTATTCATTTTTAGCATAAAACGCAACGTTTTATTCCAGGTTTCAAGGTCTACCTAAATAATTTTATTGTACCTCACATTTTCAGTCAAAAAATGCAGTTTGACAAGATACTAAGCAAATAATGAAGATAATATTTATAATGACAAAAATGATATATGAACTTAGATTTACTCATAGGAACAGTTCACCCATTTCATTGCTGTCAATATTACTGTTGTCAGTTGACTCTGTTAACCTTTGAATTGTGAATGTTCCAGGGATCTGATTGGCTACAGGTTGGGTTCTAGCCCTGCTCATTTCAAAGTTGGTTACACATGAATGGATAGAGCAAGAAAGCAATTACAATAGGTAATCACATCCCGGTGATACATGTCTAAAAAGAAAGGAAGAAAAAAAGAAAGAACTTGCTGATTGCACTTGTGCTTACTGTGATATAGAGAACAGCTTTCTTGTCTCATGGAACTAATGTTGCTACCCCTTCTGTTACCTGGGATAAGATAATTATTTATATTATTATCAATATATTTTTCTACCTCGCCATTTTCCTTCTTCTAATAATATTACAATGTTTAGATTTTTTCATTTATTTATGTTACTACAATGTTTTTACATACACCCTACTGTGCTGTTTAATCTTCTTTAGTAGTTTTTGAAACAAGAATAAATACATTTAAAGGAAAACAATAGATAAAAACAACTCGGGCTTAGGATGAAGTGCATGGCATATGATGAAAAATGTACTAGCTAAGGTACAGCCCAGTCATACACAGCTTTAAAGTTGTCCCATGGGGGATGCAAACTTTACATCCTTCTATATCCACACACGCCCAATAGCCACAGCTTTCTGTAGATGGCGACTGACTTGTGTTAGCCATACGCTCAATGTTGCATCAATTTGACATTCAATCTGAAACAAACGTCGAATTGGTAGTAACATCAGGTCCAGTCACTGGATCTTACTTTGCCACGTTCCCCTGACTTTTCTGGCCAGATAATGCTTTGTGACCAACGTAACATATGTAATACCAGTTGCAAAGTTATTGCTTTGGGTGGTTTTCCAAAACATAGTGGGAACAACAGAGGTAAAACTATTAATTGTATGGGCATTTTAGGAACTGAAGCAAAAGAGCAAATTCTCCTAAACTGTTTGCACAGCTATTTACTCTAATTAATGCTACACCTATATAAAATATGTAACAACAAACTTTACCTGTAAACTAAAATTTACATAATAGAGACTCTTTGAGAAACAAACTCCCCAATAGAAAGCCAGTCAGGAGATCTATGTCATTCTGTTTGTAGGGTTAGTTAAACCCAGGGGTGAAGACCTATCTAAATTCACCCTATTAATAGAAGGGGGTGGTTTGGGTGGGTATAATTCCCCTTTAGTGGGATTTACCCACAGCTGCATATCTACCTTTTGGTATGGAATACCGGATTTGGGCGTGTGGGTAAATCATTCATGAAATGTTTTTAACCCTAGTGGGATTTTAATGCCAGATATCTGCTAAAAGTAGCAGAAATCCACAGGTGTTTTTGCAATCTCTGCACAGCTGACGCAAACAAGGGGGTAAATCATGCTAAGCAACACTACACCAGTTAGCACCACCTAAAGGTCTAGGTAATAAAACTTATGCTATATAAAAGTTGCATTATAAAGAGCAGCAATGAATATTTTGTTACAAAAATTTTAAAAACAATTGTCCTGGTTGTTGGTTAAACCACACCCTTCAACATTTCCCTTTAAATGGTTATGTTTATTTTAAAGGACATGTCCACCTCCAAAACTATATTTTAACCCACTACTGGCCCCACTGTGTAGTGTTGAAAAATCCTTACCTTACATCCCTGCTCCAAATGGCTGCCCTGCAATGTCTGTGTAAACTCCCAAAAAACGAAGAGCAGGAGCCTGTCTGTGTCCATAATGGTCTCTGCTTCCTGTCTTTCCTGACATGCCCAGTGAAGCCCTCCCCCCCTCCCTCCTGTTTTTCTCTCCCTCCCCCTATCTCCAAACCCCTTTTCTGTAGTGTAGGGCTCCCTCTCCCACCCCCAACCGCTGTAGTAGTTTGTAAAAAAAGCAAACTCTACTTACACAGCCTTGTTCCACAGGCGTTCTGTACTGCCGGAAGCCGGAGAGGCAGCCAATCACGGACGTGGCTGCCGGTCCGGCCCCATGCTTGCAGTTTAATGCAAGCAGAGAACCAGGTCTGAACTTTTTTTACAAACTACTATGGCGGTTGGGGGTGGGAGAGGGAGCTCTACACTACAGAAAATTTCTTAAACAGAGGTGGACATGCCCTTTAAACACATTGTACAGAGTTGTGATAAGATCAGGTTGATATTATTATTCCCCTTCGTACAGTACCATGTTGTTCCTGTAAATGCACCTAGTAAAATGTGAATGTTACAAAGTAAAGGTGGCCATACACATGCTATTGGTATCAATCACATTGGTATCTGTTGGCACAATTGCTCTGGGAACAGCACACACGGACCCGACAGATCCCCATACACGGTATGGGGATCGGTTGGCCCAGCAGCCATACACCGTACAATCAGATCGGCTCCTTCTACTTCAAGTAAAGGGAGCCAATACTGACGGCCGGAAATTTTCTGTCATTCCCAATCAATCGGAGTGCCGACTACGGTCATTCGTCGGCACTCAGATTGGTCAGGAACAGTCCCTACACACGAACGATAATAGGTAAATCCCGTCATTCCCCAGTGGGATTATTTACCCATTATCCTTCATATGTATGGTCACCTTAAGGTTTTATTCTTGTCATTCCTTAGAAGCAAAGTCACTTAAGTATTATTATTATTAAGTCTAATAAAAATTGCATCTTTCAGAGCAAATATATCACAAGATTTATTACATGGTTATTTATTGATGAATCCTGAGCTCCCAGCATCCACATGGCTAAAGGGTTTATTTAGTCATTTGGTTGTAAAAATGAGGTTGATATTTATTATATATACTGTACATACATTATACATGCAAATCTAGACACCATTAAAGATGACCAATTGATTCAGTCATTTGTTAAAGCTTTCCTGGAATCTCTTCAGCTTTATTTCAGGTGTAATTAATTATTCAGTTTCAACAAAGTAGTTTAGTGCAGCATGGGATATGTATGACAGCATTAATGATTAGGAATTTTTAAACCTTTGTAGTTTACTTATAAAGGCACAGTTTTGCTGTGTCGGACATTTGTCAGGGTTTAAAAACACCCAATGAAAAAACTGGGCCATAGACAAGCCATAGTGGTAATTTACAAATATATGTTAAAGGGCATGTAAACTCAACTCAACTGCAAATCCTTTTCCTACTAATTACATATTGATGTTGCGGGGTAGATCTGCAGGTAAGTGCTAATGTATGGGCAACCTGCCTGTCTTGTTTTTTTAGCTCTTGAAGGGGGATGGGGCACAGCTTGTCTGTTAAGAACTGTCAATCACCTACTCCCAGACCCTCCCCCTGGCATACTACATGTAGAAGCTATCCATTCTATAAAAGCAAAGCTTATTTCTGTGTCTTTGCATGGATAATTGATTTCATATTAAAGGGCATGTCCACCACCACCCAACTAAAATTTGTCCCACTGTTGAGACCAATGTGCAGTGTTATAAGATCCCTACTTTCCTTTTCTGCTGCATATGGTTGCCTAATGAAAGTCCAGGAAACTGAAGTGTAGGAAACCCTTTGGCAGCTGCTTCCCATCACAGACAAAAACAAAACTTCTGATAAGGTAAGGAAATCCCCCATCCCTAATTGTTGTTTAAATCCTTAATATCGGCTCCTAAATGTGCTTACCATTCCCTTGGCTTTTTCTGCTTGGCTGAGTCTTAGCCAAACATAGACACGATTCACGATTCACGATTCACAGAAGCAGCAAAAGAGAGCCAGGAACAAGGGAACAATACTGTACCGGTAAGTACCTTTTATGGGCTAATTTGGTGGTTTTAAACTTAGAGAGGTCTAGGTTAGTGGGGTATCCTATCTTGTCTGAAGTTTTGGTTTTTGGGGTGGAGATCATGAAAATCCTTAAGCATTATCCGTTATCTTTCTTTCCTGCAGCACCCAAACCTGTTAGCTGAAGTGTGCTGTGTGTGTTACTAGAGTCCCAATTTTAGCACTGTACCTAAAGAAATTCCAAAGCCCCCCACCCCACACCCACACACTCTCCCCCTAAAACTAAAAACAGCCACCAGTGCTGCTTACCTTCCCACAGCAAAGAAGTTTCTTGAGCGACTGTTCGCCACTAACGAGCAGGTTGGCCCGGGACGCAATGAACTTCTGGGGGCCATCTTCCACCGCTGAACTTCAAATGAAAACTCTTCTGAGCATGCTCAGGCTCGGTACAGGTCACTAAATTGCTCAGTTTCCATGAGGTATCTAGAAGCATAGCAGGTATACAGTAATAAATTCAGAGGGCAAAGGAGGCTATATCAACACATTTTAAAGAGGCCATTGATTGTTGTGACCTGGACAGATCACAAGCAGGAACCAGGAGGACCAGAATGTTAAAGGGATGCTTGCTATTTCATTTTGCAGTAAACTAGCTTCATTATACTAATGATTACCAAAATATATATATATTTATATATATAGAGTAAGAGAATTTAAATAGTGAGTTATTTTTTTTTTATTTTTATTTTTAATCTATGGTACTGAAATATATGCAATCCTCCTCCAATCACTCAGTGTAACATTCTTGCTGTGCTGTTTCTCTACAGGTTTGCTATCTTAGGACAGAACTTTTTACACTACTTGTTATCCCCAGGCAGGTGTGATTGCTCAAATGTGCTTATTGTTCAGCTTATTCTAATGGGTGATTAGTCAACTTTAAATTCCAAGCTTGTGTGAGGTGCCTTGCCTGATTATAGGCCTAGGTAGCTGTGTATTAGTTTGATCTGTTCTACGAGTTCTATCCAAATCTCTTATTTCTTATTCCAACCTTTGTTACAGTATCTGGACTTTGACTTCCATTTCTTGCACATTTGCCAGTTTGGACTCTTATTTATTTAACTCCCCTGCTCGCCTTGAGGCTGTGCCTGTTTCATTATTCTCCATCTCCTGCTCTTCTGCACCTACTGTGCATCACTGCCTTTGGTGAGTGCATCACTCAATCACTATCAAAGATTTGGGTTACCAAATAGGAACACATGTTTACTTTAACAATAGTTAACATGCCCAGGACTTCAAAAGTCAAGATATCATTACATAGTTACCTTTGGGTTGCTTTTTCAGCTATTGCCAAAGAAGTCTGGAAGTTCCAAGATCCAACCCCCAAGTTTGGGTTTAGCTCTCCTTTACAAAATATTAAAGGGCACGTTCACGTTCAAAACAAAAAACTGGTCAACTCTCCCTTACCTGCTTCCAAACCCAACTGATATATATTTTGCACTTTGTTAAATGCATTATAAACCAGATATTTAAAGGGCTTGTCTGCCCTCTGGGGGTATGGGTGGTTCTCTCTTACAGGTAAAATTTTTGTATAAAAGGTGGGCATGCCCTTTATGGATAATTATTGCCCCCATTCTGGCAGAGGAAGCTGTAACTGCATCTCAACTAACTGACTGCTGTTTCCACTGCTGCTTCATCTGCACATGCTGATGCATATAAAAAGCTCTTAGAGCTTATCTTTTCCAGAAAGGAATGTAACTTATCATTGAATATCTGGTTACAAATGCATGTAATAAAATTATTTAAAATGATATAAAAATAGCTGTTGGGGTTGCGGGGAGATAAACATCAAGCCACCAGTTTTTTTGTTTTAAGGGTGGACATGCCCTTTAATTATCCCCTCAAAGCAGTTTTGAACTGATATGCCATCAATATTGGAAAACTGCTCATATTCATGGCAAACCACCAAACCCAATGCAATTCCCTTCCTAAAGTCGTGCTTTAGCATGTTACAGGTTAGTGTGACTTTAAGAACAGATTTTTGTACAGCACCTATTGATAAATGGGGCTTTTAGTGAATTGCAAACAGGACAAAATATTGAAATAATGTTCAGCCGGCATAATGGGGATGGGGTTGCCAATGCCTGAGACAAGAGATATGAGAGATGAGCCCCTGACTACACCCATAATCCATTTTACAGGCACTGATTGTTTCTATATTACATCTGCAACAGGCAGATAAATAGCCTGACAGAGAGATGCCAGAATAAAATACATTTGATAACAACCATAGTGACCCTAGCCCAGGCTGTAAAAATATTATTGCTTGCAAAAAATATGTATACTAAATTGCCTGTTGTATGTAAATACTGTTGTTTATAATTCACAGATTAGATTTATCTGCTTATTTAAAATGTATAGACTATTTAAAGTGGAAGGTGTCCTTCATTTCTTAGCTTTGTGGTGTTAATCATATTTGAGTTATTGTTCTATAACTATGATAAAGTCATGAGTTTTAATGCGGAAGCCTACAGGGGGATTTTTTTTTATTTATGGGGGGGGGGGGGAGAGTTTCTTCCCTTGGCTCAGCCTAAGATTGTATTTGTACCTTTTCAAAACAAGTTTATTAGCAAGCATCCAAACAAAATATGACCTTCCTTATTGACAAAAAAATATAGAGGCAATAAATTCTTCTTTGCCACAAATAACGCTATCAAACAGATACTTGGCAGAATGCCATTATGCAGCGTATTCACATTTCTGAAGCTGAAAATGAAGATTATGCAGGAGTCACTGATTAAAGGCAAAAGTTTTAGATGAAGCAAATAAAGTTTAGTAGTGGAAGGATTACTAACCCATTTAACCATAGAGTATATCCCAGCTGCACACAGCAGTGCACCTCCAGATGTCTCTCTACATTTTCTTAACATTTCTTTACACCTCTTATCTCTTATCTGCTAAACTGAAATTTAGCAGTTTCTCTGCTATTTCTCAGACACTGCAGTTCACATATTTACCTAAACTTAATACTTATATATTCATATTTATTTATTTGTAAGACCAGGGCACTGTTAATTTCAACCAGCTGTTTTACTGCACACACTACCAAGCTTTGTAAAATGTAAATCTTACATATTTATAAAAATAATCTTACTTGTTTTCATATGTTCAGAACTGTGCTTAAAGGAGAATGAAACAAAAACATGTTTGGGTAAGAAACATTTTCTATATGTGTGATCTCAACCCCCACCTCTTAACCCATGTGATACATGAATCTATTGGGGAAAAAAATTCACAAATTCTCAAACCATAGAACACGCTGGGGGGTGCAGAGAGCTTCACTGATTTGCACATTCCTGGTAGCAATTTTGCAGTGTGAAGGTCACTAAAGCACAGGCTCCTCATTTGGAGCAATTTCGACCATTTGGAGCAATTTCGACATTTTGATCGGATTGCTTAAAATGCCGAAATCTGTTTTACATTTTTCCGCTAGACAATGTTGAGCAGTTTTTCGGAAAAACAAAGATCTGGCCAGGCGGAAAATTTTCCACTGACCCCCAAATCTGCAGAAAGATCGAGGCCTCAAGTTTTTTTCGATAGAATTTCTAATTGTTGCCCTTGATCATTAATACGATCAGAAGAAAGACTGCCCGTGTATAGCTAGCTTAACTCTCTCTGTCAGCTGCAGCAATATTAGATTCTTAAAGGAGAAGTTTGCCTTCTTAAAGTGTCAGCCCTCCTGCTGCATCAATTTTACAGAATTACAGAATATATGCAGCGTTCCCCTTTAATAATGTCCACCCATTGCAGATGCATTGCACAGAGCAGTACTAAGATTAGGTTCATATCCAGTACCCCACCCCCTGCAGCTCTGACCATGTAGTTTTGTAAAGGTTCATACACATGTGCGATCGTGGGTCCCGACCCGCGCCGCACGATGTGTATGAACGTTCGTTTCGGACAATAATCGGCCTGTGTATGGGCACTTTATCGGCTGAAACAGCAAATCGGTCGGGGACCGTTGCCCGACCGACCAGGCGGATCTCCGAACGATCGTCCGTTTCGGCCGATAAAGGGCCCAGGTACGATTACATTAGCCCTGGATCAACATTGCTAACACTATACACTAGCTGATTCTTAGCTACACAAAAGGTAGTGGTATGTAAATGAATGGTGCCTACTACTTAAAGTCATTTATCTAAGTATCAATAAAATATAGAACAATTTACAGCATTTCAGAAAAATCCTTCACCGTAATCTGCAATTATCCCACATGGATCGTTTGCTGGATAGAAATAGTCCTGGTGCTAGTAAAGAAAAGGGTTGCCACGATTGCCAGACATCCTAATTTTAATGTGACTGTCCCTACTTCCCATCACAAATTCTCAGCATAACTAATAATTTGCACACACACAAAAAATATGCAGGGTTAGTCAATAAAAAATCTTATCGTTTAAATGGTGCTAATTTTGCCCCAACCAATCAGATGTTAGCTTTCAAATGTTAAATAAGTTCTGATTGGTTGGGGCAAAATTAGCACCATTTTAAACGATAAAAACTTTTATTGAATCTCCCTGTTTGACTTTAATTTATCTGTAGTAATTCCTAAAAAAAAACATTGACAAAATTAATATTAAAATTAACTGCATACCCTTCCTTGTCTCTTACATTCTCTTTATAGATAACTGTATAGATGGCACCCGCAATGCTTTTAATATTGGTGCAGTTCTGAGTAGATTTTCTGCATCCTCTTGACAGTGATATGAAGCCCAGTGTTTATCCTACTTATTCCTCTTGTACAGGTATTATCATTGTGGATTTCACATCTTCGGTGACACTTCACAATTAGATTGATACATTCGTATCTGGCCATGCCTTAAAGGGCCTACAATCTACAACATATCAGTATGTCTTTATGATTGTGGGTAAACCGGAGTGCCCAAAGTAAACCCACTTAGATTATGTATCTGCTGGTGCATGTAAAAAATCTCTGTCTGGGGAAGATTAGAGCCATCTCAATTTCAGAGCTACTATACCCTCATTTTAGAAATCTATCAACCGTTTCTTTTAACTGTAAATCCCTCAATGTGTTTTCAGTATTATTTCAATAAATCCTGAGTAACTGGTAAAGGGTTACGTAATAGACACCCATGCATCTGGCGCTCGCGAATCAATATCACATTTGCGCTACTATCGCATGATTGTAACGCCGGCTGATAGCTGGCTTTAAAATCACTCTTGGGATTTACTCACTTGCGCAAAATGCGATATTGAAGTTAATGGGAGATTTATCCAGAGCAATAGCGGCTCTGGGTAAATCGCCCTGAAATTAGCACCATTTTAAACAATAAAAACTTTTATTGAATAACTCTGTTTGTTTTTCATTATATATTATATACTTTACTGCTATCAGCATTCAGATATTTTAGAGGGAAGGGCTAAGATTCAAAAAATTGCCATTGGTTTTTCCAGGTTTAACGAGTGAAATTCTTTGACATTGTCTAATTAATTTGGAATTCACCAATCAACTCTTTGGACCTATTGGTATCTTTTAATGATTGCTTTCTCAAATCTAAATTATTGTTTAGCATTAATATATCATCATGGTTGGTAGTATAAAATGATCAATAATCTAATAATAAAGGCAAATATATTTGTAATATTTTAAATATCATTTGAATGTTTTTTTTCAAAATCTATATTCTCTAGGACAAATTTATTTTGTATTAACTTACTTAGCTTCTTTTTTATTTTACTATGTATACGTAGAATGTGGCCTTTACATTGCAGTGATAAACAGTTTCGTAATCTCATTCATAAAAATCCATATATGCCTAGGAGCAGTGTATAAATGATGCATTTTCTTCCTGGAAACAGGATACATTCACACAGCCTATGGTAAGGCATCGTCTTGCTCCTAGCCAAAGATAGGTAAATCTTATTTATATCTATACCAGGGGCATAAGCAGCTCTCCAGAAAAAAAGCATTTGTATAAAGAAATATATAAATTAGTATATTTTTATAGGCAAAGCTGTGTTTATTATCTATGTTTAAAGACTGTTCTCAGACAAATTGCTGCAATACATTAGATTCCTATTTTTGAAGATATATATATATATATATAAGGATTTTTATGGCAATATTGTGCATGTAGCTCATTTTATAAGGAAGGCTATTTTTCCGTTGGCCATGTTAAAAACAAACTTGCCCTAACCTAAATGGACAGACTACATAAGACACTTCATATTCTAATGCAAACATTTCATTCACAAAATTTAACTAAAATTTAATCTGTTTCTGCACTGTTTTCACAGAAAATCGTGTTGTTTAATCCACTTAATACAAAAGCTTTCTGCAGTACTATCCAAGACACAGCTGCATGGTTTAGTAGAAATTGAAGTGTATTTTTGCTTCAAATAACTGAATCTGCTGACTTACCTGCAGATCAACTGCCCTGATTATATGGAAATGTCATTTTTCTTTCTTTTTTTCTTTTTAAAGTGAGGGGGAGTTTAAGTGGCAATTTTAAATAAACATATTTTGTGAACATAAAGTGAACATACTAGATTATATGCTTTATATAATAATAGAAATTATAGGGTCATCAATAGGTCAGTAATATGGAACAACTTATAATAAGTGACCTTTTACCGATAGAAAATCAAGCCTACTCTGCATATTAAACTCTGGTACTTTGGTGTACAAAGTTCCTTAGAAAGCTTTAAAACAAGAAAACACATTTTTAAAAACTATTACTAAGCTATTATTATTAAAGGACATGTACACCATTTTTTCACTCACCTAATATCTTTCTCCTAACTTCCAAGTTTTCCTTTGCCTTGTTCATTTAATTACTGTCAATTGTGAATAGAGATGGTTGAACTATTGAAAGTTCGGTCCGTTTTCGAACTTTCAAACTATTGGAAAAGTTCGAAAGTTCGAAAACGGACCCATTAAAGTCCATGGGAGGCAAATAGTTCGAATGGAATACAACTAAAATATCAATGGTAACTTAATGTAAATGGCTGTGGGACCTGGGAAATGGTCTGGGGAACACGTTCAAATATCCAGGACTTTCGAAAACTCAATTTTACTCTCACACGCGCTACTTTTGCGTTCGATGCTCGCGCCTAGATACCATGGATATTTTACTCGTGGATTCGATGCTCGCGTATAGGTTTTAATGGACATTTTACTCGTGGATTCGATGCTCGCGTATAGGTTTTTAATGAACATTTTACTCACATATTCAATATTTCTGCATTCGATTATAATCCCCTCTTCCTATTGACTTTCTATATGCAATCCAGGCTCTAAAATCGAGTGTGGGTTTATTGCACTATTAGCTTGCCTGCAGACATGGCCAACGTGGATTGGCAGCAGTTGGTGGTACAATATCTGACCTAGCGGAGGTACGACCGGTTTCCAGTTGGGACCCCAAACTTAAAAGAGTGCAAACGGCGCATTATGCGCCACCTGCAGAAGAAACTGCGGATGCAGTTTCAGAACGATCTGACCACCTCTCAACTCCAAAAGAGGTGGTCAGACCTCAAGCGGCAGCAGCGTGCCTTCGTCCAGGGCATATAGCAGAATTTCCAAGGCAAGTATCACATTTATATATTAAATTTTATCTGTGATTGAGTTGTATAAAACACCACCTTTTGCACCACTCTAATCAGGCGGTTCTGCGGCAGATCTTTCTGACAAGCTCTGTCTATGTATAACCACTATATAAAGTTACTGCACTTTTGTTACTTTTATAGCACTTGTGATTGGCAATAGCACTTCGCAAACCGCCACAAACGATTGCGGGACCTTTAGTGCTTTTCTCCTAAAGGACTCAAAGTGCATAGTGTTAGTAAATTGTAATGTAACTGTTAGTTAATGTTAGTAGATGTTAGTTAAAGGACTAGTACACACAAAAAATATTTACAATATTTACATATAATACAAATTTTGAAAGCTCTTTTGTTAGTTAATTTGTTAAAATCTGAGTCCGGGATAGTTCGAGAAGTCCGGGTCCGTTCCAGCTCAAACGAGTTCAAGTTCTATGCCATCTCTACTTGTGCATAGTAGATTGTATCACTTTCCGTTCTTGCTTCTCAATATAGTAAAGAGTCTCACACACTAGATTTCAGTGAGATCTCATTCTAAATGTGGCCATACACTATTTAGATCTTAATTATGATCTTAAACAGACCAATACTTGGATAGACAGAAGTACAATGTTAATTGTATTAAGATGTCCCATGCATGTTGTTGGACATTCAATTTGTTTTGTGATTAATGTTGAATGTCATCTGTGAGGTTACATTACATTCACATTTAATCGGAACTTCAGAAAACACTACAACCATTTTACCAATCGACTTTAAAAAAACGACTTTCCCGATCGTAATTACGATCAATTTTACGATCTAATGTTGCATAATAAGATCGGGAAAATGTAAACATTTTCGGCCAATCAATGGAAATGTCGGATTCTATGTCGGATTGTACATAAAATGGGCCTAATGTATGGTCACCTAAACTCTCATTGTTAATGTTGACCTTTTGTAGTTTGTAGTGCACTGTAATAAAACATTTGAAGTTGCCTGTAATCCACTTTATTTAAGATTACATAGTCTAAATAGATACAAAAATGCTTGGTTCATATAAAACCTATATTGTATGGAATGAGATTGAACATGAATGTAACCAAACGGTGAACTTGAATAGTTTAAAGGACATGTCCACCACACACACACCCCCAAACTAAAATATGCCCCACTGTGTAGTGCTCAAAAATCCTGACCTTTGATTGTCATTATGGTTGTCCTGCAGTTCCTGATGAAAGTCCAGAAAAGTGAAGAGTAGGAGCCTCTCTGTTTATAATCTGGAATCTGCCTCTTCCTTGTCCTCCCTGAGTACTCTGGTATGTGCAGACTCTTCCTCCTTCCCCTCTCTTGATCTCTACACACAGCTGTCAATTAAAAAAAATCTTTCACATAGTGTAGGAACCCCAACCCTAAACACTAGGGCTTTAACTTTAAATAGTGCCCAGAAATAGACTTACAGACCTCGGCTCTCTTTACTAAATGGCAGCTGCATCTGGTATTGGTTGACTATCTGTTATCTACTAGAACCATCAAATCTTTTTCCAATAAAAATTCACTTAGCACAGAGTTATTTATGGGGTAGGTGGAACAAGAATTGTTCAACCCCAAATACCTTAAATTTGTCAATATTGAAATCCAGGGCCATTTCTAGCCATCTTAGTGCCCTAGTCGCCCTTCTCCCTAACTTGGAGCCAAACTGCAGACTTAATTACTTCCGACACTGTCACTGATGCTGTGGATATTTCTTTATAGTGGGACCACTTTAGTAGGTGTTCAGAGGGGCACGCTGTACCAGGTGGGGCAGGCGGGCAGGTGCCGAAATGGTCGGCACCCACGATCGCACGTTTGTACAAACCTTAACAAATCCTGGTCATAAGATTGAGCGGTCATATGACAAATTATTTACAACGAACGTGTGAAAATCCATACACAAACTGACGGTTGTACGATACCAGAATATCCCGAAATTGTATGATTGGTATTGGTGCATGTGTGGGCCCCATAAGTCATTTATAAACAGATTTTAAAAAAGTGGCCCCAGTACCCTGAGGCACTTCACTTAGAACTTTACCCAAATTCTGCGAGCATGTAGCTTTAGTTCTCCTTAAATAGTATACTGATGAAATGAATGCCAAAAAAATATAGGCACAAAAGTGTAACCAGTAACTTTAAATAATTTTTTAGAAAGCATAGCAATGTTCATATGATTGAATGCATTAACGTGTGTAAATGTAAAGCAGACAATGTATTCCACCCTTTAGCAAACAACTATCAAGTACAAGACTGTCAATCATGTGCCATAACTTGTAAATATTTACAAGTTTGGCAAACTTCTTAACTGTTTGAACAGTTTAACGCGCATGTCCACCCCCAAAACTACAATCTCCACCACTGCTGGCCCCAATGTGTAGAGTTTAAAAATCCTTACCTTATATCTCTGCTCTAAATTGTTCTCTTGTAATGTTAGCCCAAAGTTATAGAAAGTGAACACCAGGAGGCTGCAAGGGAGGAAAACTTTTCCACCTCTGAGGCATCTTCTCAGAGGTTTTTGGCTTGCTCAGTGCAGCCCCCACCCCCTTCCCTCCCTCCCTCCCTCCCACCCTCCCGAACCTTGTAAGTTTTCCGCTGCCCCTAGTTTTAAATCTCCTTTTCTGTAGTGTAGGGCTCCCTCTCTCACCCCCAAACGCTCTATTCGTTTGTCAAAAAACTCTCCCGATCTGTTCTTACACTGCCTTGTTCCACGAGCATTCTGTACTGCCGGAAGCCGCATCTGTGATTAACTGCCTCTCACCCAATCACGGGTGCGGCTGCTGGTCCGGCCCCCTGCTTGCAGTTTCATGCAAGCAGAGGGCCGTGTCAGATCGCCGGTGGAACAAGGCAGTGTAAGTAATGAACGGGAGAGTTTTTTTGACAAACTAATAGAGCGGTTGGTGGTGGGAGAGGGAGCCCTACACTACAGAAACATTTTTTAAAAAGAGGTGGACATGCCCTTTAATTACTTGTAATTTATTTGTTTCCCTGGTTGTGGAAACTACATGTTAACATTGTTCTGCTTTTAAAGATGATGTTTTAACTCGCCATAAAGATTTCTGGCATCCTGGTCTGCCTGTCAACCCTGTTTCTGTCAACTGGATAAGAAGATAAGAAGACTAGAACAAATGATAAATGGGTTGTAATTTTCATTTAATGGACTGAAATTGAAAGATAAATAAGGGTTGTGCCTAGGCAGAGCTGGCAGTAACTAATGCAGTACTGATGTTCATAATGTACGTTATGTGTGTGCAATAATAATATCACAGCAATAGCTAAGGATTTCTGGTCACTGCCTCTCTGCAAAAAATGTGCAACTTGCTCACACTGTAGATATATACAGTACAGAAGCCAAGTGTATATATACAGTACATAAGTATAAAGAGAGGTCTGCAGCTCTTACAAACATACTCTGTTCATTTTAGTAGGGTTTGGACCTTTTATCAGACTTATAATAGACAATCGGGGAGATTCAATAATAATAATCGTGTTACTTACCTTATCCCGTCCCAACGATACAATACCAGATGTAAACGAGATTATGTCTGGTATTGCATTGCGGGATCAAGCTACGGTAAGAAGCGTGACTTTATAGCCGCACACACAATCCCATAAAGTTTCACGCTATGAAGTAGCGCAAAACTAACCGAACCGGCTTTTGAATCGCTGGCACAGTGCTATTTTCAAAAACATTTGGAAATGACGCTGTGCTCTAAAATCCATCTAATACCCATGTTAACCCGAAATTACTTCGGGTTAACGTAGGTTTTAGATGGATTTGGGCCATATTGAATCTCCCCCAATATTCATTAAGAAAGTTTTACTTTTGTAAACACTTACTGTATTAGTTTAAAGGGAAAATTAAAAAACAACCCTTCCCATCTAATATACCCAAGGTGAGAACCTTATATGCTAAGTAGTCATCCCTGGAAAAACAGGTGTTTGAAAATTGCATTTTCCTGTGGAAAGGCATGTACCACAGGGTGCATGTTATCCCACAGACTGCACCTCTCTGGGCTCGTTGGTTGGGGGGTGGGGGGGGGAGGGTAGACAAGGGTAGCAAGACATTGCTGAGTATAACTTGTAAACAGCTACTTTCCCAGGGGTGAGCATGTGAAGTTGTATGTCCTCACCTGATGGGTATATTTAATGGAATATATTTTTTTAGATTTAGTTGCCCTTTAACAAACTTTCTTGACCTAACCAGTCACTTCCTCCATACATTTCTTCTTGTACATTTTGAAAACTTGTTTGGTTTAAAATACCATAATTATTGAAAAGGGGGGGGAGATTAAGATTTGCTTTTATTTGCCTAAAGTTAAAACCATGTAAATCCCCCTTCTTTTTTAAACTAACTCTCTCTAAAGCTTAACCTTGTAATTTATCATGACATTGCAGAATGAAGAAGAAAGATTAATCTGTGAAATTCAAAAAAGAGATGGAAGTATAGGGAAAAAGATAAGAAGACAGATTAAGAAAGGTGAGACCTTCTCAGACGTGATGTTTTAGTACATTAGAAATTCTGTCTACAAACATTACTCTTTGGTGAATTTTCCTCTCACATTACCATACATTATACATTTTTCTCAATGATAAGTAGACTTGTATTTTGTGAGCCTATCAACAGATCAACAGGTTATATTGTTGATGTGATCGGATTCATAAGATGTGGATAAGAACATCTCAAAATGTTTTTGGTTTCTAAGTAAAAATACATCATCTAAATTCACACCTTTATTACATTTTGACAATGCGTGTCAATTCTCTAATTATTATGTATGAAGCAAAACAAATAAGCCCAGTGTGCTCCTTATTCTGATGCACCAAAGATAAAGTGCTCTTGGTGCATTCCAACTTAATCCTTTGAATAAATATCTAGCATTAAGAAGTCATGCAAAGCCGGCAATATAACCTGGAGTTAAAGTCATGCTAACCCTTGTACATTTGTTAGCGTCACTCTTACATGGGAATCTCTAATGCCTCTTGGTGCATTTCCCTGTCAATTACTGTTTTATTTTGCATACTTTAAAGAACACTGAGCCGCAAAGCTTGCCCTGCCTGTAAAAACATAGTAGCTGTAGTTAACCATAATAAGATCCATGTCACTGGTCATGATCCAACCTAGTAAATTGCAAATAAACTTAAAGGACAACAATATCAAAAAAACAACATCACCCCCATTATATGTCCACACTTCCAGCAGCTGAAATCACTTACTCACGTTTACCGCCATGCTGCCCTCTCTTAGTTATCACACAGCAAAGATGAGTGCTAAAAGCCTGCCTCCTAGAGGGCCCAGGGCCATGATTAACATAATATTTGTCATTGGCTGGTGGCAATGTCTGTTACCTTTCTACTCCTCCTCTGCCAGTTAAACAAACTTGAAATGTCCTGTTGCTAGGATACAGCCTACATAATCAAGCTGATCAAGGGTGGCTGGAGAAGTGTTTTCTCGCATGCTAGCTTTGAGTGACAGTTAGAGGCAGACGGAATTGTTACGCCCCTTGACAGCATTGTTAATTGAAGGCAGAGAGAGGCTTGAAATCAGGGAAAAAATGTATGGGGAAGGCTGCATACCTTTACTCTTTTTAAAGCAGTTTTAAAAAAAATGCAATACAGTTATCCTTTAATGATAATGTGAACAACTTACCTTACTGAAATAGTCATTATGAGAAAACTACAGATGGAACAAGCCACATAAGAACAGATCACTGGGAAAGTGAGAGAGAAATGTTTCCTTTTAATAACTAATTTTTTAAACTCCGAAACCACTAGGTCCTCATCCCTTTTGTAATACTTACTAAAATTAAAGCTTACAAAGACTTGGTGCTACTGCTAGTCTTGGCCCAGCCTTCTCTTCAGTCTGGAAACACTTTAAAGGGCATGTCCACCCCTAAAACTATAATTAAACCCACTATTGGCACCATTCTGTAGTTTAAAATAAACCTTACCTTACATATCTGCTCCTTATGGTTCCCAAGATACGCCTTTTCAAAGTCCAAGAAACTGAAGAGTCCAAGCTGTCTGTGAGGCTTCTGATCCATGCTGAATCCTTGTCCTCATCAAGGTCTGGGGCACACGCAGAAACACCCCCCCCTCCCACCATCTGGATCCATCCTCAGCCATCATTGCACCTAGCGTGAAATGCTAGGAAAGTAAGGAAAGTAACCCCTGCCCACCCCCAACTGACGTAATGTTTCCTAAAAAAAAAAAAAAATAACCATACTTACAGAGCCTTCTCTCCCACAGTGTTTCACATGACGTCAGCCGCGTCTGTGTTTGGCTGCCTCTCAGCCAATCACAGACGCAGCTGAGGTCCGGCCCCTGCTTGCAAGCAGTAGGTCTGGTCGGATCGCCATGGGAGAGAAGGCAGTGTAAGTAGAAATGTGGGGATTTTTTTTATTAAATATTGTGGCAGTTGTGGGTGGGTAGGGGTTTACCTACCTTACCCCCAAAGTTAGATTTGGGGGTGGACATGTCCTTTAATGGAAATACACACTCCATGAAAAGAGTGTAATCCCATTGGCCAGTCTGGGAATAGTCCTGGACTAAAAGAAAGGGCTAATCGACACTGTCAGTAGTACTGGGACTTAGCTTAAATTTTTTGTAAATATTACAAATCCAGGTGTGGATTACAGTTATCCTGTAATGCAATTCTCTGCATATCACTGAAAAATATTGCATATATATATATGCATAAAACAATCTCCATGTGGTAAGGGTTGGGGTGCATAGTTTACTAAAATGCATACAGTTTGCTAAACCAGTTTGAGTTTATCATGATTATCATTAAAGGGACACTAAACTGAAAAAATGACTTTGCCTCATCTTAATCTATAATTGAATACATGTAGCACTTACTCTGATTTGCATGTGTTGCTGCATGCCTTCAATCCAGCATGCATTTTGTTTAGGAGCAGTATCCCCCTCCCTCTTTTAACCACTCCCACTTCCATCCGACCTGACTTTTTCCCACAAACCAACTGTCAAGCCTGCACACAGCATACAGCATTCCAACTGTCAAAACTTTGTCACCATCCCAGCTACAGTAAAACTACTCACAGAAGAATAATTTTTGAGAGCAAGGAACTTGATTGACAGCTTAAATATAAGAAGTTTTAGATTGGATATCTAAAGAAATAGGGGAACCATCAATAAAAAAGTGGTTGGTTGGGAAGAATTATAGTTTCCAGTTATGGTCAATTAAAAAAAACCTTATTTTTTGGTATAGATGCCCTTTAAATCTTTAGTTGAAGATTTAAGTTCTGGTCACTGGTCTGTCTATAGCTCTGCTTCCCTTTCAGCCTGGGGCGTAATCAATAGAAAGATGGTTCTAATTGGACAGATCTTGGATAAGATGGGGCAGAGCTACAGATGTGCCAGTGATTGGAAGTTACAGGAAATAAATATAAAACCCAAAGATAAGAACCTTGAAAGAAATATTCAAACCCCAATAAAAATCTTGCACATGCAAACCCATTTAATGTTAAATCACCAGTTTTTAACTGTATTAGTAATATACAGCACTGAATATGGTTGCTTTTCTGTCTTATCTTATTGAGCTTACTGAAGAAAAAGGAAAAGTTAAAGGGGAACTGTGGCCTCCATACAAGTGCCCTTTATTAAAAAGAGCACATTTTTACCTTTAAAACCACCCCAGGATCAGTGGCATAACTAGGAATCACTGGGCCCCCATGCAAAACTATGTTGGGGCCCCTATCCGTGCTTCATTTACAGTGGTTTTCTGGGAGGAGGCTATATCTGTCCCAGACCCCCCAGCGGTTGCTCCCCTGTAGTTATGCCCCTGTCCAAGATCATGCTTATAGTTGTAATCTATGAAAGCTCATTGCTGTTTAAAGGGTGGTGTTTCCAGCTAGCACTGTGAGCTGTGATATCACCAGCAGCCTCACCACCCCTATGTCTTAGGCAGGAGTATGTCCACTTGTATCCTACTGCTGTAACAGAGTATCATCTGCTGCATCATAAGCCACACTCCTAAACGTCCTATTCATTTTTAAAGCTAGCCACAAGCCTGAAAAGAAAACTATTTCTTTCCCTAAGGCGTCCATACACTAGGTAGAGAAAATGACAGAAAATGGTTGCAGGTCTTTAAATAGCTTCAGCGTTATTTTACAAGCCTATAACTTAAGATTGAGGGCACTTGTATGGAGAGCACAGTTACCATTTAACTTTTCCCTTTTCTAGCTAATGAAAAAAGTTTATGACATTTACAGACATAAGGAAAAAGATGTATGCACACTTACATATACATATCTCAAGGGGATGGTATAGATTTTGTAGCCTTTAGGTGCCCATACATTAGTACTTACCCGCCAACCAATCAGCGACATTTAATCAATATTTCTTGAACCGCTGAAAAAAGGATTGCAAAATTACTGGGCCACAATCGTATGTTTGTCGTGAAGTAGAAGAGGAAAGGCGTTTCCAGAAATATTCACTGAAAGCTGTGGATAGGTGGGTAAGTACTAATGAATGGGCACTCTAACTTTGGTGTATTTCATCAGACTGTTAAGAATGTGGGCTAATTTATCTTTTTCTTGTCTCAGGCCTCATCAACCTTTAAATCAAATTAAATGACACTGGAAACTAAGCCCAGTTCAGTAGGAATGTTAAATCTAATGAAATAGCAAATTTTGGTTCTTATGGAACTTTTGGTCTTTTGTACCTTTAGAAGCTTTTCATTAAGGTCATAAAAATTGCAAACAAGTGACTGATGAGAATTTCTCAGCAGCCTACAGTAAATAACATTACACCTTTGCAAAATGTCATGATGCTTTTCAGAAAAATGTGTGATGCAGAGGGAACAGCTTCAAATATACACTGCAAGAATAATTCACCTTCAAGTGTTTTAAGGAAATATCAAATGAAATACAAAACTGTACAATATATGTTGTTTATTTTAACGTGTAACTAGACAAAATCTGTATCTTTACATTTAAGATTGAATGGGTTTTACTAACACTTACACCCTATGTATATCAGAAGGCATTATAGGCAGGGCAGAATTTACATATTAGGAGCCAATAAGTGGCAAAAAATGGCACCCTTAACCCCACCTCTCAACACCCCAGAAACCAGGCCTATTTATGTTAATAGACTAAATTATGCAATCATCTGTAAATTTAAAAAGCATAAACTGTTTAAACTGTAATGCAAGGATATGTCACCTGCTTTTAAAAAAACCCTGATATGATTAAAATGAAAGTGCATTTTGGGCCTAATGGTGAATCCTGATTGAAGAATAGTTTATAGTCGAGTCCTGCATCAGGTCGGGTTACTGGATTTGTGGGTCATGTACGGGTAACCCGCATTGAGTTTGAATTGGTTGTGGGTTGGGTTCGAGTAAAGAGAGCCTCGGGTCAGGTAGAAGAATTACAGTCTTTAAAAAAAAAAAACTTTTTCCTGTCTATAAAGAGAGATCTGTCTGTAATAACTGAAACTGAGAATACATTGTTTTCAATCCAAGACAATGTGTGCATAGCACGTAAGGCTGGGTACACACACACAAGGGGAATATTTGCCCCGACCGAGCGTTCGCTATAAGCCGGGACAAATGTCTGCTGGTAACGGCAATAGTGGCCGTGGCCGACAGGTTGTGCGACCGATCAACCGGTCCTATACGGAACCAGATCATCCGCTGTGATTTACCAAAATGTCTGATCGCTCGTTTATCCGATCCGACATCAGTTGCAGCTGCGGACGAAAGCAGCACAGATTTTTTGGCCCAACCAACTGATACATGGAAGTATTGGTCGATTGGGCAAAAAATCTGCCCATGTGTACCCAGCCTTAATCACACTATGGCAGATAAAGGGCAAATTTCTAGATGCAAAAGCTCCCAGCCTCTGTACTTAGAATCTTATACAGGATGCCATTGTGGATAGGAATACAGACAGCTATGTTGACAATTAACTCTAGTAGTTAGAGTTAGAGATCACTGGGTAAAACTTCTGACCTTGGTTTTACTAGCAGAGGTCAGAGCCAGCAAAGTAACTATCTCCCATAGAACAATGTAAAGTTCTATCTGCACTTGCACCTATACATGAGACCAGAGTAAGTGTCTGCATGGGAACAGATGACATGTGATTTCAATGATCTATGTAAATTCTTCTGGCCATAGTGATTTATGGGATGTGGATGATTCTAGTGATGCTAATAACAATCTACCACTTGATGAGGTTCAGCTATAACTGCAGCAGGTATGTGGACCTCCAAATGATTGAGATTTAAACTTCCAAGCATTCTAAAACATCAGAGTGCAGACAGGGAATGATGGGAGTATTCAAAACACAAGTTGTAGATATTTCACTGTAGCTCCACCTGCTCCCTACCCATAATCCTCTGTTATGGTACCTGCTTATTCTAACTTTTGCTGTCTCCCAAAATTAAGTTTACACAGTGGGTGGAGATTGAAGATTGAGACCAGTAGATCTCCAGATGTTTGAAAACTATAACTCCCAGCATTTCTTGGCTATAGAGAGAATGCTAGGAGTTGTAGTTTTTAAACCATCTGGATAACTACTGGTTACCTATCCCTGTCAAAGATCAACAAGAGAATAGTTGCAGATAAAGATTTAAAATGAGCTGAGGCCCATGGGTAGGTAGAAGTTGGAGACAGTAGAGGCCCACGGGTAGGTAGTAGGAAACAGTAGAGGCCCATAGGTAGGTAGTTGGGGACAGTAGGGATATATTATATGAAGTGTATATTGTACTCTTTACCAGGAATCTCCTATCTGTGGGCCTACATTTGTTTAAAAAAATATAACTCCCAGCATTCCACTACAGCACTCACAATATTAAAAAGCTTCCTTGGAATTCTGGGAGTTGTGGTTTACAAACATTTGGATGTCTGCAAGTTGAAGACCCCTGCTATATATTTTAGTGGTATGGTAGGTTTGTTTCTATGAACATTTTTGGATATGAATAAATCATTTATTTTGACTTTTTTTAACTTCCCTGTAAAAATTTTAGGAAGAAAGACTATAAGGTCGGATCGGGTTGCGGGTTGGGTGCGAGTATGGGTTTTGCGGGTCGGGTTGGGTGCGGGTCTACAAAATTGGACCGACACAGGACTCTAGTTTAAAAAGATTCACTTTTATTTCACTTTAAACGGTAATATATTGTAGCAATCATCATTAATTTTGTACTATTGGTACTATGCATATTGGAAATTTGCTTAAAAACATATAATTGTAAATACTGTATTGACTATAATGGGCTCGACATTTATATCTTCAACCACCTTTTCTCATTAACATACTTTTGCCATGTAGGAGTGGGTTTTTAACGATTCAGGAATGTAAACAGTAACCGAGATATCAGAGAGTCGAAGATAGCAAGAGACTGGAACTAAATTTAGAATACTGTGGAAGTGTGAGAGGATTAGCTTATATTAACATTCTGATATGTTTAGCTTTGTGCTAAGTTAGCCTTATCTGTGATATGTGTCTGTTTTTTTTGTTTTTTTTTCCAAGATAAAGAAAGTAAATTGACCAGTATATATCTCAGACATGGAATGTCTCCTATGTGCCTACAGGAAACTACGTAGCTACTATCTTACATTACAACAAAACATTCAGATGTTCCAGAGAGTAAACAGTAACAGAATGATTTATTGCTGTAAATTTATTATAGACCTATTGAAATGCATTTTTTTTTGTTTTTCTACTCTTTTTAATTGTTTAACTTTCCTTTTTTTCTTTTACTTACAGGAAAGTAGAAATGACATTCAATTTCCAAGCAACAATGATAGCGAAATGAGAAAGTTGTGTACCACATTTAACAAAAAACTATTTCAATTGATTTTTGCAAGTTATATCTCTGTCCCTTCACAAAATATTGATTTTAATAATGGGTTTATTTGAATAAACTGGCACCAGAATAATTTTATAAGCCTGTTTCTTATCCATTTAGAAGAACAATTAAGCAACAAGAACAAAAAAGGGCAACTAGCTTTTTAATCTATTTGAATCAAAAAATCTGAAAATTGTCTGTGCTTCAACTAGAGGTTCGTACACACGTACGAACCAAGCTATGACCCCTGACCACGACGCATTAGTGCTGCGAACGGCTATTGCGACTGATAATCACACGTGTGTATGCGTTCGGTTGGGGGTCTAACGTTTAGGGTTGGGGGTGGGTTGCCTTACCTTGTATGATTTCTTTTCCCCAAGGACAGATGCTGCTGACGAGGGATCCAGAGGGGTGGAGGGAGAGAGACGAAGAGCTCCACAGTGCATGGCAGAGTCCTCTAAATATGGCCATACACTACAAAAGGTACGATGGTACTTGCGACCTTAAACCAACCGATACTTTGATAGACAGATGTATAATGTTAATTGTACGTGGTTATACCATACAATTCGTAACATCAGAGAACATTACAATCACTTCATCAGTCAACCTAAACAACTTTCCTCAATCGTAATTACGATAGATATATCAATCTGATGACGCATAATAAAATCGGAAAATGTTACAATTTTTTGCCCAATCAATAGACATTTTGGATTGTATGTCAGATTGTACATAAAATTGCCCTAATATATGGTCACCTTAAGAGGAGCAGGAAGTGGCTGGTACGTACTACACACAGAGGCTCCTACTCTTTTTTCGGCATTTCATCAGGCCATGCAGGACAACCATAAGCAGAAAAGAAAAGTAAGGATCTTCTAACACTACACAGTGGGGCAAATTTTAGTTTAAACATAAAACATGTTCCAAAAACAGCCCTTAAACATTAGTCAATAGATACAATGGATAGATAAAAGATGCAATATTATAAACAATGCTTCATAAGAGCTTACATGTAAAGTTGGGTGGGTAGGGTGGACCAAGCCCCTGGCCCCTTTGCATTGGCGTATTGCTGCATGTTGTATCAAAAGTATAGAACTCGCTGCAACATGCATCTCAATGGAATTTTCAAATTTGTTCGTACGCTGGCCCAGGTGCGCTAATGCCCCAAGCCCTTAACTTGACTCAGTCCTTCCGAGACAGATAGTGGATTCAGTAGTGTGGGACAAAAAAGTTTCCGCAGTGTGGATTAAAACATCAACTTTATTTCTGGGTTCACAACATCACAATCCAAATGGCCACTTGCCTGACGATTTTTATGCTGAATTAGCACTTCATCTGAAACGTCTCTGATGAAGTGTTAATTCTGCACAAAACGCATCAGGTGTGTGGCCATTTGGATTGTGATGTTGTAAACCCAGAAATAAAGTTGATGTTTCAAGGACATGTAAACTGGGCCAATTCATTTTTTAACTAATTACACAGTAGTTAGGATTAATTACCACCAATCTTAAAGGGCATGTTCACCCCCAAAACTATAATATAACCTACTAGTGTAGTGTAATAAAATCCTTACCTTACACCCCAGCTCCAAATGGCTGCCCTGCTTTGCCCCTCCAAAGTCCAGAAAACTGGCCACCAGGAGCCTGGCAGAGTCCATATAGGACTCTGCCTCCTGTCTCTCCTCGGGGAGAGTTTTGTCATGTGCACTGTACCCCCCCCCCCCTCCCTCCCTCTCCCACCTGTTTTGCTCTCCCCTAGTGTAAATCCCCTTTGTTATATAGTAGGTCTCCCTCCCCCAGCCCCAATCGCTATAAAAGTTTTTACAGAGACTCCCCCAAACTCTACATACCTGACCTCTCTTCCACGGCATTCTCCACTTCTGCCAGCCGCATCCGTGATTGGCTGCCTCTCAACCAATCACGGACGTGGCTGCCGGTGTGTCCCCCTGCTTGCAGTTTCATGCAAGCAGAGGGCCGGGACAATACGCTGGAGGAAAGATGAAAGGTAAGTAATAATCAGGGAAGTTTCTGCTAAAACTATTATAGTGGTTGGGGCTGGGGGAGGGAGACCTATTATATAACAAAAATCCTAAAAAGGGGTGGACATGCCCTTTAAATCTGCATTTTTTTTCCTTCTCTGACCTTCCTATCCCTATCCCTTCCTATTCCTATGTTTTTTTTTAGCTCTGGGAGTTTTATTTTTTAAAGGGGGTGGGGCACAGCTAGTCAGTAAAGAACTATCAATCACCCAGCCCCTCACCCTGGCACACTACATGTAAAACTATCCATTCTATAAAAGTAAAGCTTATTTCCCTGTCAATGCATGGCTTATTGGTTCAGCATTAAGATCAGGAAAAAGAATAAGCATTATCTGTTGCTCTGTGCTCTTTCTGTGCAGATAAACCCAATCCTGCAGTTAGCTGCTGGGCGTGTAACTGAGGTCCCAATGTAGCACTGTACCTAAAAAAATCAATTATAAAGCCTTGAACACACACACACCTTCAAACTCCAACAGCTAAAATAAAATCCTACTTGATTCAAGCAGTTATTACAGCTCCCAGTGCTGCTTATCTTCCCATAGCAAAGCAGGTTTACTTTCACTATAACACAAAATCACTAGATGAATATTGGCTGTAGTGAGGCACAGATCATCTCCACTGCACATGCTCCACCCTCTATCTGTGCCTCAGTTTTGTTGGGAAGTTCATATATAGAGAGGAGACATGCAAACTACCATATATACTCGAGTATAAACCGAGTTTTTTAGGTTTTAAAAATACCTTAAAAACCTACCCTTGGTTTATACTCGGGTCATACGCATAGGAAGAACAGCCTACCGATCGCAGACCTTTCGGAAATGCAGGATCCGAGCAGTCAAGAGCAGGCAGTATGTGTGGGACGTTGGGCACATACGTTACGCACGTCACGCAGGACGCACGTACTGCTTACGTCACCATCAACTCCTGACTGCACCGGACATGCAGTACAATCCAGCAGAGCCTGTCAGCCTTTGGCTCAGCCTTCAGCCTACCAGCAGAGCCTGTCAGCCTTTGGCTCAGCCTTCAGCCTACAGTAAGGAAACTCTTATTTATGGTGGGTTTAAGGGTGGGCTACCGGTAATACCATAAGTCTGTACAGTGGAAGGGTGGAAGTCTGTACAGTGGAGGGGTGGGTGGGGGGTTGGGGTAAGTTAGGACACTGAGTAAAGGCATTCCCTCGGTTTATACTTGAGTCAATCATTTTTATACCTTTTTTGGGTAAAAATAGGTACCTCGGTTTATACTCGGGACGGTTTATACTCAAGTATATACAGTAATTAGGTGTGAGCTGAACGGGATATGAGGAGATCTAGTGATAGTGAGCACTGAGAGCAAAAAGAGATCAAGTTCCTGACAGCATTAAAAATATAGAAATGGATAAAGGTAAGTCATTTTTTTCAGTTCAGTGTCCCTTAAAATCCACACTGCGGATGCTTTTTTGTTCCCAGTTGATGCGCGTCCCACACTACTGAATTGGCAAATTTTAGTTTGGAGGGGTGATAGTGGACATGCCCTTTAACAAGGCAGTCTCCATATTAAATGTTTATCCCTCCCAACTTTTCGTGATGAACCTTGACGGAGCGGATCCCACCAATGACGTAAATAGCTCTGCCTCCAGATCACCAAATCATGCCCCTATCCACCTATCCATGCCCCCAAACATCACAGCCACATAAACCCAAGCCCGCCCATAGATTGTATGTCCCGGAGAAACTGTGATGATCGGGGGGGTTGAGTTTGTCTGACTAATACTCAGGAACAATCTCATAGTAACACAGTAAGTACAAATTTGGCTTTAATACAAACTTTATGGATCTTATCCAAAATATGGGGACTGCCTGAATATAATTATGCTCCTATGCTTCTTTGTTCATTAAAATTCTCTTAGAGTTAAAATATTTATAGTCCTGTTAGATATTGTGTTAAAAAGCAAATCAATTGTCTTTTATTTGTGTTTGTTAATCATTATTCTTTTTATTCAAATAATGGGCATTACACATTAATTAAAACCAACTTCTATTGTGTCATTTACCATTAATGATTAAACAGCAAGACATTTGCATTTTCAATTTGTTCCAAACTTTCTGTATATTATTATCTGAATATTGTTTTTAAGACAATAAAGGGTAACAAAGGCTTTGATTGTGAGTTGAAGTGTCAGTGCTGAACTATCTATAAATTGTTTTAACAATGATAGCAATGAAATAAAATTGGGGTTTGTGAGGAAAAACCAAATGCCTTTCAAGAAAATTATAGCCCCAAGAAAGAATTTAAAGAAGGATAGATTTTAATTTAAATTGTCATCAATTAGCACAAGAGGCCATAAGAGAAATGCACCAGAGCATGAAATTTGATTAAATACAACCGATGACCTTCAAAGTGAGGAATCTTTGTACCAGATTACATTGAGGGTAGATTAAGAAAAAATGCTAAACTCTTGCTTTCCAAATGTCCTAGCTCTGAAAACAGATATGCTATTAGTCATAAAACCCAGTTTTCCACTAAAATGTTTTTTATTCTTCTAACTTGAAAAGTAATTAAAAAAAAAAACTTTTGAGGAAAGATGTCTGTTGACATTATATACATTTTAAATTGACTAGTTGTAATTAATCATAAATTCCCTTGATTTTATGCCCTGTTATCTATACTCACAGTTCTCACTCCTCACTTACCGTTCAAATTCTAACAAAAAAATCTGTACTTGTCTATTCTCTTTTTTATCAAATTTATTTTTTATTTCTTTTAAAGATTTATTTCCTCTTCTAATTAGCGTAGATTCTCTCTTTTGAAACAACAATTTACTTCAAAGGCTCATCCATAAACACTTAATACATATTTTCTCTTTCAACAATATCCTTGACCCTATGATTTCAGAACACTCAATTGAAACTGCTCATAACACAGTGGATGGTTACAGAGGCCCTCCTCTTTTCTTCAGATCTAAACCTTTTAACTTAAACATTGCTAGCAGGATTTTTAAATTTGTGTCAGAAAAAAGGTCAGTACTCGTTTGGTTTAGTGAAAATTTACAGTAGGAAAAGTAGGTATAATACCAAGCATAAATTAATAACTTTTCTGTACAAAAGATACCTTAAAAAACAAAACCTTTACTAGAATGTTACACCAAAAGTAAATGTATTATCACAATTTACAGTACATGTAGAATACCTAACTAAAATACCCCCCAAAATAAAATATTGTTAAAAAACCCTAAAGAAATTTTGCTCTTTTGCCTTTATGATTACCACATATTTACCTGAGCAGTTTGATAAGCCATATTTATAGTTTTTACTAAATAAGTGGCATAAAAGGACCATCCAAAATAAAACTATACTAGAAATGTTCATAAAAACACACTCAGGGAGATTCAATAAAATTTCTCATCATTAAAAAAATTTTGCCCCAACCAATCAGATATTATTTAACATTTGATAGCTAACATCTGATTGGTTGGGGCAAAATAAGCAATACATTTAATGATAAGTACTTGTATTGAATAACCCTGACTGTATTCTAATGATTACTTGGTAAAGCCCATATCATCAAGGTAATATCAGAGCAAATACATATATTTTAAAAAAAAAGTTATATGGTGTTGTTCTGTACAAACCACCACCACCCTCCACAATCCTTTGCTAAAAATATTGGCGCCAGCTTTCCTCTGGTCTTTCTTGGACTTCGGTGTCCAAATGGGCACACGCATTCCTAGACAAACGTGAGCATCATTTGACTACCCTTCTGGCTCTGAACCCTCGACATTGTGAGACTACCCTTCAGACTCTCCGCCCCTGTGCTTGCGGAAACTGGAGAGGTTCCTGCAAAAGAATCAGGTAATCTTGTCAATTGGTATTAGTTTAGGGTGGGCTTCAGAGGGATAATACTGACATCAGAGAAATCCTTTTTGTTGGATTCCCTTATGTCGCTAACCACCAGTGAAGGTAAAATACTGGCACTGCAGTGTAGCAGCAAGGAAAGGGATTAATACTGAAAGATCTATAGCACATAAAGGTGTTAATATTTCTTTACTAATACTCTCTCCTCATCATCCCCTGTCTAGCTGCTGAAAGCCTTTCTCTTATCCTCTGTTAAATTAATTAGATACATTCTTATTTTTTAATATATAGGAAGGGTCATACTGTAGGTCTAAAATGAAACAGGGACACAACCAATGACACATGCCCACATATGATACAGTCACCAGCTGTAACCCTGGATGTTCTGCCTGTCCAAGAAGCTATTTAAGCTTTTTTGAATGCTGTCATCTTTTGAAGATCTGTAATGTGTGTACAAAGCTAAAGATAGCATACAAGGGCAGAATTATGCCTTCCTCCCTCAACTCTATGCAGCTTATTTTATACAGAACTGTATTTTATTTTCTTAAACAGACAGGTCAACTCCTAGCACTATTCTATTTAGGAAATTTTTTAGTTTATTTAATCTTCCAAGAATACACTCAATTTTGAGGCCAATTACACAAAAACATTGACATTACACAAAGATCTCTGGCTGGGCCTGGCCTAAATTTTACATTATCAAGAAGTTCCTGGGACTGAAGAATCTTACTCTTGGACACACATCTCTTTCCTTGTCCCTTTTGTTGGGTAAAACCCAGAGTCCCCATGTGATATCACCAGCTATTACCTGAGATTAGTGACAGCTTCACATGGAACTCTCTAATCTAGTAACACAGGATCCAGGGAGGCAGTGGTTAATTTAGCAATATATTAAAAATAGATTATTTATAATTCTGTTCTTTATTAACATTACAATTTGAATGTAAATATCAGTTAAGGGCAGAGAGATATCAATGGTTCTGCCCACAAATCAATTAAACCTTTATTGGATTAGACAATAAAGGCTATATCAAGTAAATTTGTGGGAATTTCATTCAGTCTAAGTAATAAAATGCAGTAAAGTATCAAGAGAATAAATTAAGTCATCAACAATTCTCCTGGGTAATCAAATGGTTGCGGAAAAGCAGCGAAACAACATTCACGCTTAAAATTCTATCAAACATGTAAATTAAATACACGTAAACTCTATTTTTAAAATATTATATCCTGGATAGCAACATGTTAAACTACCATCATCTGGTTTATATGCCCAGAAATATTTTTCTTCCCTTTATTACCCTAGTGAAGCTTTGCAAACATCTGTCCTTTCATTTCTCAAATTCAGGTTTTAAATGTAGCTCTTCAGATTTCTCCACGCATATTTTCCACCACTTTAGTTGTATATGATATTCTACTATTTCATTAAATTGACACAGACATTAAAGGTACCGTACTTTTTAAGAAGCTGCAGTAGTCCGACAGGCTCATTTACCCAGAGTCGCTATCACTATGGGTAAATGCCCCTTTCTCAATTCAATATGGTGTTTGCGAATGTGGGTAAATCCCTCACTGACTGCTGTCAGCTGGTGTTAAAATCCAGCGCTAAAACTGGCGCAAATGCGATATTGAATCATGAGTGGCGGATGCGGGGGTGATTTTTGTGTAAACCTGCGTATCTGATGCTAATATGGAGTTAAAGTCGCGCTAACTGGTTCGCTACTTTAACTCCATATATTTGTCCAGTGAGTCTGGGTAATTTGTCCCCCATGGCTTTTCTAATAGCCATGTTGATTTTTTTACAACTTTGGAATTGTCAG
The DNA here is from genome assembly GCA_019447015.1 of Hymenochirus boettgeri. NCBI lineage: Eukaryota > Metazoa > Chordata > Amphibia > Anura > Pipidae > Hymenochirus > Hymenochirus boettgeri. The sequence continues at coordinate 208,347,763 of CM033470.1, read as the reverse complement.
GACCATTAAATGCCTCTGTAATCTGCTTACGGGATCCAGATGAAACTATTGCAAAGGTTAACTTTTAAAGGGTATCTCTTCCCCCAAAATGCAATTTTGCTGTAGTGTAGGTGGGACCCCCCTCAACCATAAACACTAGGGTTTTAACAACAGAAATCGACTTACTCTCCTTCATTTCCCCAGCCTTTGCCTTTACTGCTCTTCCATTCCCAGAAGTAGCAGTAGCAGCCAGACCATCAGCCGTGTCTGTGACGTGGCTGCCGGTTAGTAGAGAGAGCTGAGGGAACAAGGTCAGGTAATTCTATTTCTGTCCTTATTTTTAAGTTAAAACCCTAGGGGCCAATTTACCCAGACTCTCTGGGCAAATATATGGAGTTAAAGTTGCGCTAACCAGTTCAATACCGGTTAGCGTGACTTTTAATCTATATACAGTATTAGCGTTGGATGCACTGGTTACGCAAAAATCACCCGCACATCCGACACTCGCAAATCAATATTGCATTTACCCTAGTTTAAGCGTTGGATTAAAATCCCACAGTGGGTAAATCCCTTGCCGGAATTTACCTAGATTTGCAAACGTGATATTGAATAGCGAAAGGAGCAATTACGAAGTGATAGCGGCTCTGGGTAAATGAGCCTGCAAGTCTTTCGGGTTTTACACTACAGAAAAGCTTGTTTTTTTCCTGAAGAACCATGCAACGTGGAGGGATTCAGAGGGTGGAAGAGAGTGGAGAGAGCTCCCCTGTGCATGCCACAGCCCTCAGGGAGGACAAGGAAGTAGCAGGCACTGGATGACACATAGACAGCTCCTACATTTCACTTTTTTTGGACCTTCAGCTGGCACTGCAGGACAACAACCATAAGGAGCTGAGTAGTTAGGAATTTATATGATGACTAAAATCCCATTTTCATAGAAACAGATAAGAAATGTGCATGCTGTTACATCCAAAAATCCAATGACAGTACCAGCTCCACAAAACACATTTGCTGGCACAATCTGCATATGACTGTAGAATGCATTACCCTAGTTATATTACATAGAGGATATTAGCATTCTGTTTTTAACATAAAACTTCTTTAAAACTTCTCAGTCAAAGGTTAATATGCAATTAAACAGACTGGAATTATGTTCTGTTCTAGGTCTGTATTAGGGTATTAACACTATTGCTGTAATATTGAGGGGGGGAAAGGGATTTAAAAAGATTTGACAAGCCATAGAACCTCTCCAGCAAATAAAGACAGAGAGAAATCAGGAGTAAAGAGCACACACAAAAGTTATTAAAATAGCAATTCAGAGTGCTGAACCCTACAGATTTATTTCTTCTTTAAGTAAAAGCCAAGTGATTTATTCTTTTATGGGCTCTGAACCTCTACATTTGAAAGTCTAAAGGCCACTACTTACTTACTTACTTTTCTCTTTCCCATTTTTTTTATTATCAACTGGTTTTGCGTCAGAACTCCCTGTATTGCATTTGAAATCCCCCCTGTTGAAACCACTGATGAAATTTCAAAGGCAGAACAACAGTACCAGGATTTTTGTAAAAATGTCATAGTTTATAGTACGAAACTTCAGTCAAAATTCCAAATGAAAACTATTTCTGATTCTGCCGACCTGCCGGCAGAACAAACCATGGAGGGCGCATTTATCTCTAATTGCTTAGTGCTACTTATTGTACTGTATGTATAACCCCCTTCAGCCTTATAGTCACTGCTAAATACAGCTTTTCTCTTCTAATGGTAAGTATTTTTCCTGGCTTTGTATTCATTTTTAGCATAAAACGCAACGTTTTATTCCAGGTTTCAAGGTCTACCTAAATAATTTTATTGTACCTCACATTTTCAGTCAAAAAATGCAGTTTGACAAGATACTAAGCAAATAATGAAGATAATATTTATAATGACAAAAATGATATATGAACTTAGATTTACTCATAGGAACAGTTCACCCATTTCATTGCTGTCAATATTACTGTTGTCAGTTGACTCTGTTAACCTTTGAATTGTGAATGTTCCAGGGATCTGATTGGCTACAGGTTGGGTTCTAGCCCTGCTCATTTCAAAGTTGGTTACACATGAATGGATAGAGCAAGAAAGCAATTACAATAGGTAATCACATCCCGGTGATACATGTCTAAAAAGAAAGGAAGAAAAAAAGAAAGAACTTGCTGATTGCACTTGTGCTCACTGTGATATAGAGAACAGCTTTCTTGTCTCATAGAACTAATGTTGCTACCCCTTCTGTTACCTGGGATAAGATAATTATTTATATTATTATCAATATATTTTTCTACCTCGCCATTTTCCTTCTTCTAATAATATTACAATGTTTAGATTTTTTCATTTATTTATGTTACTACAATGTTTTTACATACACCCTACTGTGCTGTTTAATCTTCTTTAGTAGTTTTTGAAACAAGAATAAATATATTTAAAGGAAAACAATAGATAAAAACAACTCAGGCTTAGGATGAAGTGCATGGCATATGATGAAAAATGTACTAGCTAAGGTACAGCCCAGTCATACACAGCTTTAAAGTTGTCCCATGGGGGATGCAAACTTTACATCCTTCTATATCCACACACGCCCAATAGCCACAGCTTTCTGTAGATGACGACTGACTTGTGTTAGCCATACGCTCAATGTTGCATCAATTTGACATTCAATCTGAAACAAACGTCGAATTGGTAGTAACATCAGGTCCAGTCACTGGATCTTACTTTGCCACGTTCCCCTGACTTTTCTGGCCAGATAATGCTTTGTGTCCAACGTAACATATGTAATACCAGTTGCAAAGTTATTGCTTTGGGTGGTTTTCCAAAACATAGTGGGAACAACAGAGGTAAAACTATTAATTGTATGGGCATTTTAGGAACTGAAGCAAAAGAGCAAATTCTCCTAAACTGTTTGCACAGCTATTTACTCTAATTAATGCTACACCTATATAAAATATGTAACAACAAACTTTACCTGTAAACTAAAATTTACATAATAGAGACTCTTTGAGAAACAAACTCCCCAATAGAAAGCCAGTCAGGAGATCTATGTCATTCTGTTTGTAGGGTTAGTTAAACCCAGGGGTGAAGACCTATCTAAATTCACCCTATTAATAGAAGGGGGTGGTTTGGGTGGGTATAATTCCCCTTTAGTGGGATTTACCCACAGCTGCATATCTACCTTTTGGTATGGAATACCGGATTTGGGCGTGTGGGTAAATCATTCATGAAATGTTTTTAACCCTAGTGGGATTTTAATGCCAGATATCTGCTAAAAGTAGCAGAAATCCACAGGTGTTTTTGCAATCTCTGCACAGCTGACGCAAACAAGGGGGTAAATCATGCTAAGCAACACTACACCAGTTAGCACCACCTAAAGGTCTAGGTAATAAAACTTATGCTATATAAAAGTTGCATTATAAAGAGCAGCAATGAATATTTTGTTACAAAAATTTTAAAAACAATTGTCCTGGTTGTTGGTTAAACCACACCCTTCAACATTTCCCTTTAAATGGTTATGTTTATTTTAAAGGACATGTCCACCTCCAAAACTATATTTTAACCCACTACTGGCCCCACTGTGTAGTGTTGAAAAATCCTTACCTTACATCCCTGCTCCAAATGGCTGCCCTGCAATGCCTGTGTAAATTCCCAAAAAACGAAGAGCAGGAGCCTGTCTGTGTCCCAAATGGTCTCTGCTTCCTGTCTTTCCTGACATGCCCAGTGAAGCCCTCCCCCCCTCCCTCCTGTTTTTCTCTCCCTCCCCCTATCTCCAAACCCCTTTTCTGTAGTGTAGGGCTCCCTCTCCCACCCCCAACCGCTGTAGTAGTTTGTAAAAAAAGCAAACTCTACTTACACAGCCTTGTTCCACAGGCGTTCTGTACTGCCGGAAGCCGGAGAGGCAGCCAATCACGGACGTGGCTGCCGGTCCGGCCCCATGCTTGCAGTTTAATGCAAGCAGAGAACCAGGTCTGAACTTTTTTTACAAACTACTATGGCGGTTGGGGGTGGGAGAGGGAGCTCTACACTACAGAAAATTTCTTAAACAGAGGTGGACATGCCCTTTAAACACATTGTACAGAGTTGTGATAAGATCAGGTTGATATTATTATTCCCCTTCGTACATTACCATGTTGTTCCTGTAAATGCACCTAGTAAAATGTGAATGTTACAAAGTAAAGGTGGCCATACACATGCTATTGGTATCAATCACATTGGTATCTGTTGGCACAATTGCTCTGGGAACAGCACACACGGACCCGACAGATCCCCATACACGGTATGGGGATCGGTTGGCCCAGCAGCCATACACCGTACAATCAGATCGGCTCCTTCTACTTCAAGTAAAGGGAGCCAATACTGACGGCCGGAAATTTTCTGTCATTCCCAATCAATCGGAGTGCCGACTACGGTCATTCGTCGGCACTCAGATTGGTCAGGAACAGTCCCTACACACGAACGATAATAGGTAAATCCCGTCATTCCCCAGTGGGATTATTTACCCATTATCCTTCATATGTATGGTCACCTTAAGGTTTTATTCTTGTCATTCCTTAGAAGCAAAGTCACTTAAGTATTATTATTATTAAGTCTAATAAAAATTGCATCTTTCAGAGCAAATATATCACAAGATTTATTACATGGTTATTTATTGATGAATCCTGAGCTCCCAGCATCCACATGGCTAAAGGGTTTATTTAGTCATTTGGTTGTAAACATGAGGTTGATATTTATTATATATACTGTACATACATTATACATGCAAATCTAGACACCATTAACGATGACCAATTGATTCAGTCATTTGTTAAAGCTTTCCTGGAATCTCTTCAGCTTTATTTCAGGTGTAATTAATTATTCAGTTTCAACAAAGTAGTTTAGTGCAGCATGGGATATGTATGACAGCATTAATGATTAGGAATTTTTAAACCTTTGTAGTTTACTTATAAAGGCACAGTTTTGCTGTGTCGGACATTTGTCAGGGTTTAAAAACACCCAATGAAAAAACTGGGCCATAGACAAGCCATAGTGGTAATTTACAAATATATGTTAAAGGGCATGTAAACTCAACTCAACTGCAAATCCTTTTCCTACTAATTACATATTGATGTTGCGGGGTAGATCTGCAGGTAAGTGCTAATGTATGGGCAACCTGCCTGTCTTGTTTTTTTAGCTCTTGAAGGGGGATGGGGCACAGCTTGTCTGTTAAGAACTGTCAATCACCTACTCCCAGACCCTCCCCCTGGCATACTACATGTAGAAGCTATCCATTCTATAAAAGCAAAGCCTCTTTCTCTGTCTTTGCATGGATAATTGATTTCATATTAAAGGGCATGTCCACCACCACCCAACTAAAATTTGTCCCACTGTTGAGACCAATGTGCAGTGTTATAAGATCCCTACTTTCCTTTTCTGCTGCATATGGTTGCCTAATGAAAGTCCAGGAAACTGAAGTGTAGGAAACCCTTTGGCAGCTGCTTCCCATCACAGACAAAAACAAAACTTCTGATAAGGTAAGGAAATCCCCCATCCCTAATTGTTGTTTAAATCCTTAATATCGGCTCCTAAATGTGCTTACCATTCCCTTGGCTTTTTCTGCTTGGCTGAGTCTTAGCCAAACATAGACACGATTCACGATTCACGATTCACAGAAGCAGCAAAAGAGAGCCAGGAACAAGGGAACAATACTGTACCGGTAAGTACCTTTTATGGGCTAATTTGGTGGTTTTAAACTTAGAGAGGTCTATGCTTGTGAAGGTTCTCATTCATCCAGGTCATGGTATATCTGTTGTATTCAATTAGATCAACTGGACTTGAAATGTAGTTCTTGAAGACGTTTCGCTAGTCATCCGACTGGCTTTCTCAATTCAGAATGACTTGTACAAGAATCTGTGGCAATTATGTACCCTGGAAAATCCCAATCCCAATCCCAATTTTCAAAAAACATCGTATCCCTGTCTGCTTTAAACCGAACAACACACTGAGGCAGCAATTGGTACATCCGAAAGACCCAATACCAAAACACAAGAAAAGTGACATCATATATGCAGTGCAGTGCAGTGAAGAATGCTCTGATTTGTATGTGGGGGAGACCAAACAGCAACTGCATCAACGTATGGCCCAGCACAGAAGAGCCAATTCCTCGGGTCAGGACTCAGCCGTGTATCTGCATCTTAAGGATAAAGGACATACCTTTGAAGATTGTAATGTTAACATACTGGCGAAGGAACGTGACTGGTTCAAGAGAGGTGTTAAGGAGGCCATTTATGTGAAAATAAAGAAACCAAGCCTAAATAGAGGTGGGGGGGTTCGACACCAACTGTCTGCCATGTACAATGCTGTTTTAACACCTTACTCTGGGCGTTCCTATAACACCTCTTAGCCACTATCTAATCACACCCTTAACACCTGGCTGTGATATGCTAATTGGGATTTTCCAGGGTACATAATTGCCACAGATTTTTGTACAAGTCATTCTGAATTGAGAAAGCCAGTCGGATGACTAGCGAAACGTCTTCAAGAACTACATTTCAAGTCCAGTTGATCTAATTGAATACAACAGATTTAGAGAGGTCTAGGTTAGGGGGGTATCCTATCTTGTCTGAAGTTTTGGTTTTTGGGGTGGAGATCATGAAAATCCTTAAGCATTATCCGTTATCTTTCTTTCCTGCAGCACCCAAACCTGTTAGCTGAAGTGTGCTGTGTGTGTTACTAGAGTCCCAATTTTAGCACTGAAAAAATTCCAAAGCCCCCCACCCCACACCCACACACTCTCCCCCTAAAACTAAAAACAGCCACCAGTGTTGCTTACCTTCCCACAGAAAAGAAGTTTCTTGAGTGACTGTTCGCCACTAACGAGCAGGTTGGCCCGGGACGCAATGAACTTCTGGGGGCCATCTTCCACCGCTGAACTTCAAATGAAAACTCTTCTGAGCATGCTCAGGCTCGGTACAGGTCACTAAATTGCTCAGTTTCCATGAGGTATCTAGAAGCATAGCAGGTATACAGTAATAAATTCAGAGGGCAAAGGAGGCTATATCAACACATTTTAAAGAGGCCATTGATTGTTGTGACCTGGACAGATCACAAGCAGGAACCAGGAGGACCAGAATGTTAAAGGGATGCTTGCTATTTCATTTTGCAGTAAACTAGCTTCATTATACTAATGATTACCAAAATATATATATATTTATATATATAGAGTAAGAGAATTTAAATAGTGAGTTATTTTTTTTTTATTTTTATTTTTAATCTATGGTACTGAAATATATGCAATCCTCCTCCAATCACTCAGTGTAACATTCTTGCTGTGCTGTTTCTCTACAGGTTTGCTATCTTAGGACAGAACTTTTTACACTACTTGTTATCCCCAGGCAGGTGTGATTGCTCAAATGTGCTTATTGTTCAGCTTATTCTAATGGGTGATTAGTCAACTTTAAATTCCAAGCTTGTGTGAGGTGCCTTGCCTGATTATAGGCCTAGGTAGCTGTGTATTAGTTTGATCTGTTCTACGAGTTCTATCCAAATCTCTTATTTCTTATTCCAACCTTTGTTACAGTATCTGGACTTTGACTTCCATTTCTTGCACATTTGCCAGTTTGGACTCTTATTTATTTAACTCCCCTGCTCGCCTTGAGGCTGTGCCTGTTTCATTATTCTCCATCTCCTGCTCTTCTGCACCTACTGTGCATCACTGCCTTTGGTGAGTGCATCACTCAATCACTATCAAAGATTTGGGTTACCAAATAGGAACACATGTTTACTTTAACAACAGTTAACATGCCCAGGACTTCAAAAGTCAAGATATCATTACATAGTTACCTTTGGGTTGCTTTTTCAGCTATTGCCAAAGAAGTCTGGAAGTTCCAAGATCCAACCCCCAAGTTTGGGTTTAGCTCTCCTTTACAAAATATTAAAGGGCACGTTCACGTTCAAAACAAAAAACTGGTCAACTCTCCCTTACCTGCTTCCAAACCCAACTGATATATATTTTGCACTTTGTTAAATGCATTATAAACCAGATATTTAAAGGGCTTGTCTGCCCTCTGGGGGTATGGGTGGTTCTCTCTTACAGGTAAAATTTTTGTATAAAAGGTGGGCATGCCCTTTATGGATAATTATTGCCCCCATTCTGGCAGAGGAAGCTGTAACTGCATCTCAACTAACTGACTGCTGTTTCCACTGCTGCTTCATCTGCACATGCTGATGCATATAAAAAGCTCTTAGAGCTTATCTTTTCCAGAAAGGAATGTAACTTATCATTGAATATCTGGTTACAAATGCATGTAATAAAATTATTTAAAATGATATAAAAATAGCTGTTGGGGTTGCGGGGAGATAAACATCAAGCCACCAGTTTTTTTGTTTTAAGGGTGGACATGCCCTTTAATTATCCCCTCAAAGCAGTTTTGAACTGATATGCCATCAATATTGGAAAACTGCTCATATTCATGGCAAACCACCAAACCCAATGCAATTCCCTTCCTAAAGTCGTGCTTTAGCATGTTACAGGTTAGTGTGACTTTAAGAACAGATTTTTGTACAGCACCTATTGATAAATGGGGCTTTTAGTGAATTGCAAACAGGACAAAATATTGAAATAATGTTCAGCCGGCATAATGGGGATGGGGTTGCCAATGCCTGAGACAAGAGATATGAGAGATGAGCCCCTGACTACACCCATAATCCATTTTACAGGCACTGATTGTTTCTATATTACATCTGCAACAGGCAGATAAATAGCCTGACAGAGAGATGCCAGAATAAAATACATTTGATAACAACCATAGTGACCCTAGCCCAGGCTGTAAAAATATTATTGCTTGCAAAAAATATGTATACTAAATTGCCTGTTGTATGTAAATACTGTTGTTTATAATTCACAGATTAGATTTATCTGCTTATTTAAAATGTATAGACTATTTAAAGTGGAAGGTGTCCTTCATTTCTTAGCTTTGTGGTGTTAATCATATTTGAGTTATTGTTCTATAACTATGATAAAGTCATGAGTTTTAATGCGGAATCCTACAGTGAGTATTTTCTTTTATTATTGGGGGGGGGGGGAGAGTTTCTTCCCTTGGCTCAGCCTAAGATTGTATTTGTACCTTTTCAAAACAAGTTTATTAGCAAGCATCCAAACAAAATATGACCTTCCTTATTGACAAAAAAATATAGAGGCAATAAATTCTTCTTTGCCACAAATAACGCTATCAAACAGATACTTGGCAGAATGCCATTATGCAGCGTATTCACATTTCTGAAGCTGAAAATGAAGATTATGCAGGAGTCACTGATTAAAGGCAAAAGTTTTAGATGAAGCAAATAAAGTTTAGTAGTGGAAGGATTACTAACCCATTTAACCATAGAGTATATCCCAGCTGCACACAGCAGTGCACCTCCAGATGTCTCTCTACATTTTCTTAACATTTCTTTACACCTCTTATCTCTTATCTGCTAAACTGAAATTTAGCAGTTTCTCTGCTATTTCTCAGACACTGCAGTTCACATATTTACCTAAACTTAATACTTATATATTCATATTTATTTATTTGTAAGACCAGGGCACTGTTAATTTCAACCAGCTGTTTTACTGCACACACTACCAAGCTTTGTAAAATGTAAATCTTACATATTTATAAAAATAATCTTACTTGTTTTTATATGTTCAGAACTGTGCTTAAAGGAGAATGAAACAAAAACATGTTTGGGTAAGAAACATTTTCTATATGTGTGATCTCAACCCCCACCTCTTAACCCATGTGATACATGAATCTATTGGGGAAAAAAATTCACAAATTCTCAAACCATAGAACACGCTGGGGGGTGCAGAGAGCTTCACTGATTTGCACATTCCTGGTAGCAATTTTGCAGTGTGAAGGTCACTAAAGCACAGGCTCCTCATTTGGAGCAATTTCGACCATTTGGAGCAATTTCGACATTTTGATCGGATTGCTTAAAATGCCGAAATCTGTTTTACATTTTTCCGCTAGACAATGTTGAGCAGTTTTTCGGAAAAACAAAGATCTGGCCAGGCGGAAAATTTTCCACTGACCCCCAAATCTGCAGAAAGATCGAGGCCTCAAGTTTTTTTCGATAGAATTTCTAATTGTTGCCCTTGATCATTAATACGATCAGAAGAAAGACTGCCCGTGTATAGCTAGCTTAACTCTCTCTGTCAGCTGCAGCAATATTAGATTCTTAAAGGAGAAGTTTGCCTTCTTAAAGTGTCAGCCCTCCTGCTGCATCAATTTTACAGAATTACAGAATATATGCAGCGTTCCCCTTTAATAATGTCCACCCATTGCAGATGCATTGCACAGAGCAGTACTAAGATTAGGTTCATATCCAGTACCCCACCCCCTGCAGCTCTGACCATGTAGTTTTGTAAAGGTTCATACACATGTGCGATCGTGGGTCCCGACCCGCGCCGCACGATGTGTATGAACGTTCGTTTCGGACAATAATCGGCCTGTGTATGGGCACTTTATCGGCTGAAACAGCAAATCGGTCGGGGACCGTTGCCCGACCGACCAGGCGGATCTCCGAACGATCGGCCGTTTCGGCCGATAAAGGGCCCAGGTACGATTACATTAGCCCTGGATCAACATTGCTAACACTATACACTAGCTGATTCTTAGCTACACAAAAGGTAGTGGTATGTAAATGAATGGTGCCTACTACTTAAAGTCATTTATCTAAGTATCAATAAAATATAGAACAATTTACAGCATTTCAGAAAAATCCTTCACCGTAATCTGCAATTATCCCACATGGATCGTTTGCTGGATAGAAATAGTCCTGGTGCTAGTAAAGAAAAGGGTTGCCACGATTGCCAGACATCCTAATTTTAATGTGACTGTCCCTACTTCCCATCACAAATTCTCAGCATAACTAATAATTTGCACACACACAAAAAATATGCAGGGTTAGTCAATAAAAAATCTTATCGTTTAAATGGTGCTAATTTTGCCCCAACCAATCAGATGTTAGCTTTCAAATGTTAAATAAGTTCTGATTGGTTGGGGCAAAATTAGCACCATTTTAAACGATAAAAACTTTTATTGAATCTCCCTGTTTGACTTTAATTTATCTGTAGTAATTCCTAAAAAAAAACATTGACAAAATTAATATTAAAATTAACTGCATACCCTTCCTTGTCTCTTACATTCTCTTTATAGATAACTGTATAGATGGCACCCGCAATGCTTTTAATATTGGTGCAGTTCTGAGTAGATTTTCTGCATCCTCTTGACAGTGATATGAAGCCCAGTGTTTATCCTACTTATTCCTCTTGTACAGGTATTATCATTGTGGATTTCACATCTTCGGTGACACTTCACAATTAGATTGATACATTCGTATCTGGCCATGCCTTAAAGGGCCTACAATCTACAACATATCAGTATGTCTTTATGATTGTGGGTAAACCGGAGTGCCCAAAGTAAACCCACTTAGATTATGTATCTGCTGGTGCATGTAAAAAATCTCTGTCTGGGGAAGATTAGAGCCATCTCAATTTCAGAGCTACTATACCCTCATTTTAGAAATCTATCAACCGTTTCTTTTAACTGTAAATCCCTCAATGTGTTTTCAGTATTATTTCAATAAATCCTGAGTAACTGGTAAAGGGTTACGTAATAGACACCCATGCATCTGGCGCTCGCGAATCAATATCACATTTGCGCTACTATCGCATGATTGTAACGCCGGCTGATAGCTGGCTTTAAAATCACTCTTGGGATTTACTCACTTGCGCAAAATGCGGAGATTTATGGGAGATTTATCCAGAGCAATAGCGGCTCTGGGTAAATCGCCCTGCGAGATATGTTATTAAATGGCATTAAAACACTTAAATCTTACTCTCACAGCAAAATTCTGAGATGTAAAAGACAGGCACCCAACAAGGTCCAGCACCCCACCCTAAAGGCTCCCAAAAAGCCACTGACAAAACAGTAAAGGTACTGTTCTTTGTAACACAAAGAGAAAAGTAGCAAATGCTTATAAAATTCAACACTTTGCTGCAGATGCTCAGCCTGCTCTCTCTGTAATATCTGCACTAGTACTGTGCCACACCAGCCCCTCCCTCCCTCTCTCTATTGGCTGCTACTTCTGGACTGTTAATTACCTGCTGACACAAGAGAGGAGCCTCAGAGGACCAAAATGAATAGTGCTGTGCACTGTGGGAGCATTTTGATTGGTTCCACTGACTTTCTTCCTTGAATAGGTTATGCTGACCACTGAGCAGCAGGGAGTGTGTGTCCTGACTTTGACTCCTTACTCTTTTCAGAAGCAGAAGCTGAGTTGAAGCAACTTCATATTGGAGTCATGCGGGCGGCGCTCACACTACTCGTGGCCTCACATTCACATGCACCTTGCACCAGTCAAGATGGTAAATTTTATTTTTCAGCACTGCCTGTCTGGTACATGGGGCTATGAGGGTATGTGAAATAAACCGGTGTCTTTTTTTTAACCCCAAAGGCTTTTGTCAAATTGTGTAACACCAGACAAAGCAAACTTAAGGCTTTTTTTTTACTTTTTTTACCAAATTTACTGTGCAGATTGCTTATGAAGGTTCTCATTCATCCAGGTCATGGTATATCTGTTGTATTCAATTAGATCAACTGATTCATCCAGGTCATGGTATATCTGTTGTATTCAATTAGATCAACTGGACTTGAAGTTTAGTTCTTGAAGACGTTTAGCTAGTCATCCGACTGGCTTTCTCAATTCAGAATGACTTGTACAAGAACTAGTCATCCGACTGGCTTTCTCAATTCAGAATGACTTGTACAAGAATCTGTGGCATTATGTACCCTGGAAAATCCCAATTAGCATATCACAGCCAGGTGTTAAGGGCGTGATTGGATAGTGGCTATGAGGTGTTATAGGAACACCCAGAGTAAGGTGTCAAAACAGCATTGTACATGGCAGACAGTTGATCTAATTGAATACAACAGATATACCATGACCTGGATGAATGAGAACCTTCATAAGCATATTTCAAATCATTTTGGGGAGAAACACTCAAACTGTACGGCAATATGAAAAGACAGCAAGGAAATTGGCAGACTACAGAAACCACCTGCGATTTAACCTCCGATGCGACAACAAAGGCTAGTACCATGCAGCATACGTCTGGATTCCACAGTTAAAGATCAGAGCCAAAAAGATACTGCAAAAAAGCTCAAACACAGCTCCTAAATGAACGGGTACGACAGACACATTTTACAGTCGATGCTCATTGCACAACATTAGTCAACTAGAACAGAAACTGGCCTACACGCTACCTGTGTCCATCTGGGAAAGAGTGATGGAGTTCACCAAACAAGCACAGCTTTCTCAGCACTGAAGGGCAAACAAAGGCAACAGAACAAGTTCTCTATTTCTGTCATCCCAGAACACCCCCAAGGGAGAACAACTACCTTGGATACAACAGGAGGGAAGTGTCCCTTTTCTAATAAGGAGAATGGGTGGGAAACTTGTCTAACAGAACTCTGACCCAGCCAGAAATGGAAGTCCTTGCTAAGGGCTTGAATTTTGCCATAACTCCTAAAGCCATCCCTGTGGTGGATATTATAGCAGCCACAGAAGCCTCAATCCACAATAATAAGGTACCACAGAGTGAGGCAGAACAACTTCACCTTAAGGTATCTGAGCCTTAGCCAGTGCTAAAAATCCTTCATCTAACCTGACCACACAGGAAAGAAGAGCCTAACATCCCTCAAGAAAGATTCTAGTATCACCATTCTACCGGCAGACAAGGGAAGATGCATAGTGGTACTTAACACCTCAGACTACCATGATAAGGTGACCATGCCCCTGGCCGATAGCAACACATATGAGGCTTTAACAAGGGATCCCACCAGCCGGTACAAGAAAAGCGTCATAGACTTACTACAACAGCTGCAAAAGGATAAAGCCATTGATCGAGCAATGTATCATCGCCTCTACCTGGTGAGGCACACCATGCATATATGGACTCCCAAAGATACACCAGGAAGGGGCACCACTAAGCTATAGTCAGCAGCATCAACTCTGTAGCATACAAGGTAGCAAAATACCTAGCCAACATCTTAGGACCATTGGTGGGAGTTCTAAGCATCACATCCAGAACTCTCAGGATTTCACCAACAAGATTGAAGATGTAGTACTCGGGCAGAAGAAACTATGGTGTTCTATGATGTGACATCTCTCTTACCTGTATACCCACAAGGAGGCTGTTGTCATGGTGAGAAAACGGCTAGGCCAAGACAGCACTCTCACCAGCAGAACTGATCTAAACCAGAACAGGTGTGTGCCTTACTGGACTTGTGCTGAATACCACCTTATTCAAATACAGGGATAAGTTCTATAAGCAAAAACGGAGTTGCTATGGGATCTCCAGTTTCACCATTGTAGCCAACCTTTACATGGAGGGGTAGAAAAACTGGCGCTTAATACCTTAAGGGCATAGCACCCAGCCACTGGTTCAGATATGTGGATGACACCTGGGTTAAATCCACCAGAAGGAAGTACAAGCTTTACAGAACACATTAATGCGGTAGACCAAAACATCAAATTTACAAGGGAAGAGGTACAAAACAACAAACGGCTTTCTGGACTGCTTGGTAGAAGTCAGGGAGAATGGTAAACTGGAAGTAGAGGTTTACAGAAAACCAACACACACAGATCAGTATTTGATGTTTGACTCCCACCACCCTTTAGATCACAAGCTGGGGGTCATCAGAACCCTGCAACACAGAGCTGAGAACATCCCCACTAGCACAGAGGGGAAGGCTAAAGAATGAAACATCTTACAGGAGCCCTTAAAACTTGTGGATATCCAGACTGGGCCTTTGTCAAAAGAAGCAGAAGGAAAGAAAAGAACACGAATACCAACAGTGAAGGGGAAAAGCAAGACAGGAGAAAGAACATGGTCATCCCATATGTAGCAGGGGTCTCCGAGAAATTAAGAAGACTTTTCAAAAAACACCATATCCCTGTCTGCTTTAAACCGAGCAATACGCTGAGGCGCAATTGGTACATCCGAAAGACCCAATCCGAAACACAAGAAAAGCGACATCATATACGCAGTGCAGTGAAGAATGCTCTGATTTGTATTGGGGGAGACCAAACAACAACTGCATCAACGTATGGCCCAGCACAGAAGAGCAATTCCTCGGGTCAGGACTCAGCCGGGTACCTGCATCTTAAGGATAAAGGAACATACCTTTGAAGATTGTAATGTTAACATATTAGCAAAGGAACGTGATGGTTCAAGAGAGGTGTTAAGGAGGCCATTTATGTGAAAATAAAGAAACCAAGCCAAAATAGAGGTGGGGGTTCGACACCATCTGTCTGCCATGTACAATGCTGTTTTGACACCTATCTAGGCGTTCCTATAACACCTCTTAGCCACATCTAATCACGCCTTACCACCTGGCTGTGATATGCTAATTGGGATTTTCCAGGGTACATAATTGCCACAGATTCTTGTACAAGTCATTCTGAATTGAGAAAGCCAGTCGGATGACTAGTGAAACGTCTTCAAGAATTAAACTTCAAGTCCAGTTGATCTAATTGAATACAACAGATATACTGTGCAGATTCTTATGCAGGGTAGGGCTTTTTAAGGGATATGCAGATCTGGAAAAAAACCACAACAAATGTTGTCTTTAGTTTGGTTAGCAAAGCAGGAAGGAAATCAAATACAATTCCTTAACTGTAATGTAAACTTGCAAATGGGCCAGCTTAAACACAGTTATTATTTTAGTCTTCATTGCTAAACATCTCTGGCAGAGTCTATAAAACATATCACATTTATTTATTTCTTCAAAAGCATCAGGAAGAGTTAGTCATTGAAGTTAATAATTAGAGATAAGTAATTAAATATATAGGTCAACATAACAATAAGTAAAGGGAAGTAAAGGAAAAATAGAAAATGGTAACAATCAATTCAACTCCCTTAATCGATACATTATACTTCTCAAATATTCTTATTTTAAGAGATTCCTAAATGTGCAATAGAGATGGGGTGCTGATGTTATCCGGCCGCTTTAATTGGGTATAATAAATAACTACATATTTAATGAGTTCTTGCTATTCCAAAAAACACACATATGTGGGAGATATTCCCACAGCTATTCTTAGAATTATTTCAAGGAAATAGTTGTTTCCATGCATGGACATGCTGCCACCTTGTTCACAGCCTTATACTTATCCCCATTCTAATTTAGGTTGGGGATAATTCAATGAGTGCTCAAGGAGACACTAAGGACCTTTAAACTGTATATTGTTATATTTGGCTTTGTTCTGTGCACCATCAAATATATTAGTATATTGGAAGCGCCAACATACAAGAAATGGGGGACACTCAAACTCCAACCCCTTTTTATTATTAAATTAAATACCTTAACGCCTATTGCTTTTTAGTCTAACTAATAATGTAAGCAATGACAGTTGTACCACATTAGAACTCAGCTCAGTCATTGAGTTTTATTGAGGTCAGGTGTGAGTTATGGACGTGCACAATGCAAATGCAAATTTTACTAGCCATAAAGTTGGATCTGTGATTTTTTAAAGTTAGAAATATAGAGAGTCATTTACAGAAAGTATTTATTACTAGTGAAAATCGTATTAACCAAAGACTTTGCAGGCCGATATTGTATAGGGATTTCAACAACAAAAAACATTAAATATTATGCTGAAAACCAGTGCAAAATCAACACAAACATATCGATTTTTTTAAGGGCAGTATTTCACTGCAATTGGCAGTATATGCTAAACAATCACAATTGTTTATGCTATTTGCACCAGTGTGACAGCAATCCTCTGTGAAAAACCTCCATAGTGAGAATAAAGTTGTGTGAAATCAAATTATTAGCAAATGATCATTATAAAAATGTTGTTACAGTATTTTTACCTATGAACCTTTGATACTTTTTGGATGTGTATTTGCATGCAGTTTGTATATTGCACAAAGATGGAGCAAAATGAGTTTCCTTATAATTTCCAAAGAAACTTTTTTTTCTAGTTTTGCACAGAGCAGTATAAATGTCTGTGTTCAGCTTTTTCCAATGTGACTTTTCCAGATTTCTACAGTACCCAGTGATTACCTTACAGTTTGGGGCACTGCGACACACAAAAACCACTATTACTTTGTCTCGTTTGAAGGGGACTAAGTGGCAAGCGAATAATCAGTAATAACACTGTATTGTTGAAAGTGAAGGGTTAGTTGAGGCCATTTGTTTCAGTAGACATATACATATGTAGGATTAGTGTATTGAAAAGAAACGTGATGATTAGATTATGGACATTGTTTCTTTGTTAGAGGAAAGAATGGAGAGAACATAGTAGTTTAAACTAGAAGATTAAAAACAGTATTTAGCAAATATTTGTGCTGTGGTTGACTGTTGTAGGTGCAGAATGTATTAATAAGAGCCAGATTATCCTCAAGGAAACATAAAGCAGCAAGATATACAAAAATACTGATTGTATGATCTGATTAAGGTACGATTATCGTGTATGATAATGAATGAAAATATGACCTATATCAGACCTGTACGATTGGTATTATTTTGTGTATGGGCACATTTAAACCTCCCACACATGTCCGGTGGGACGCACAATGCCCAATCGTGTGCACACACACGACAAACAGCCCCTTCTGCCAATAATCGTACATGTGTATGTGTTCACTTGGGTGACTTTCGTCAATCCGCCGTGGCAGATTAACGAACGATGCCCGAGCATACACACGCATGTTGGGGTCGTGCCTTGTCCATTCCATCGGACGTGTGCACGAACAATAAGACTCATGTCTAGTGATGCAGAAGCTATAATATGGTTTATATATTTTGGCATAGTGCTCCAAAAGACAATGAACTGGTTTATAAGAAATACCTCACTTTGAAAAAATACTGTGCGTACAATAAAGAAGGGCTGAAAGACTATTTGGAAAAAACAAAAGAGCAGAAAATGCAGGCTACAACACTCTGAATGACATATACTAAAAATCTTTTATTGGCAGAAGGGATACACACATAAAAAACACCTTAAAAAACAGTAATAGGAAAACACCTCAAATAGTGCAAGCAGTATAATCACATAATTGGAGTGTATTCAAAGAATATGGGTATCATAGTCCCCCATCTCTATTATATCTACCAGTGCAGTCCACTTAAAAGTCTGTGTAATCCACTTGTATAGAGGTAATAGGTAGAGGTGTTCCCTGCTTAAAACAGGCAGACCTTTAAGTGGACTGCACTGACTGGTAAATATAATAGGGAGGTGGGACTATGATACCCATATACTGTGAATATAAAAAACAGGAAATAAAAATAACCGCACTTCTGGCATCCAAACAGATGTAACTCCTAAAATTCACAAAGGGACCGCCCCTTTAGTCATCGATGTATGCGCACCCAGGACAGCTGACTGGTCGTCACTGCTAAGGGGCGAGCTGCCTAGAGTGGAAATAGGCTTTATATGATTACTGTGAATATTCCCTATTATGTGATTATACTGCTTGCACTATTTGAGGTGTTTCCCTATTACTGTATTTAAAGGGCATGTCCACCCCCAAAAATAAAATTTCCCCCAGTGCTGGCTCCACTGTGTAATTTAAAAAAATCCTTACCTTACATCCCTGCTCCTTATGTTTCTCCTGTAGTTCCAAAGTTCAGGAAACTGGAGAGTAGGAGCCTTCTTCCTGTTCAAAAGGTTTCTGCCTGCTCCTTCCTCCCATCATCCGGATGCCTCCTGCCCTTCACCTCGCATACAATACTTCTAACAAAATGTACCTCTCCCTTGCCCAACCGCCGAGTTAGATCTCTAATAAAAGCTTCCGAACCATACTTACAGCCCTTTGCTTCTGCAGCTGTCTTCACAGTCAGCAACCACGTCTGTGATTGGCTGACTGGCAGCCAAACAGACACGGCTGCCAGTCCTGCCCCTCTGGTGCTTCCGGTTATCAGAAAGCCGGAGATGACAGCCATGGGATGAAGGACTATAAGTATGATTCAGAAGCTTTGATTAGAAATCTAACTCAGCGATTGGGGGTGGGCAAGGGACAGGTACAATATATCAAAAGTTTTATTTTAGGGTGGAGATGCTCTTTAATATGTGTATTCCTTGTGGCAATTATTGATTTTTTGTATATGTGTATAGTAGAGTGTTGCAGCCTGCATCTTTTTATCTTTCGTATTTTGATATATGTTATTTAAGCAGGCTTTGTACCTCTACCTCACCTGAATGCCGAGTGGGCCTAGTGCCCTGTCAATCTTTTGCATTTAGGCATGAAAGGCATCCCTATTTGGATGGGATTGCCCGACTGCAGGGAATCTCGCGATCAGGGCTGAAATCCCATCCAATGGAGGGAACTGGCAGCCCTGTCCCCGGAAGGCCCCCTCCTCTGGTTGACATCACGCAAGTATCTGCCACGCCCAGTCTCCGCTCATCATGAAATCACTGTGGCATCATCACCCCTTCTGCTCAGGGGCAGATAAAATCTGGGAAACTGACTGCAAATAACATCAGTCAAATTAAATCAATCTTAATCCAACACTAATATAAAGCAATTCTAATCAATAGAAAACATGTGACCTTTTCTAGGAGTAATTACTGGCAAGCCATATGTGAGCATTGTGTTTCTTGTCCTGCTTGCATATAATAAACCTTTATTGCTGTAAAAAAAAAAAAAACTATATGCTGGTTACACATGAGCAGATCTTTTGGAACAAACCGATATTTTGCCCAGATCAGATAAACAGATGATCGGACGCTGATAAATCCTGCGTGATCGCTGAAAGGGATTTATTTACTCACAGCATGATTTTAACCCCAGCTGTCACCTGGCGTTAAAATCCAGCGCTTAATATATCGCAAATACGATATTGACTCTTGAGTGCCGAGGGTGTCTATAGGAAAACCCACACATCTGTTGCTAAGATGGATTTAAACTCACACCAGCCGATATTGAATCTGTTAGCGTGTCTTAAACTCCATAAAACTGCCCGTCAGTTATATAGTTATTACATATAGACAAATGAAAGTTAAATAAAGTGACTAGTCCCTTTTTCTTATACTATAGTCACCAGTAATATTTCCCTTTCCTGATTTCAATGCACTCATCCATTTTAGCTCCCTTCCAACCCTGTCTTATTCCCCATTTTTTATCCCATTAGCTGTCCTGCAAGATTTTTTTTTTCTCCTCTCATTTTCTCTTCTCATATGTTCTTGTATTAATTTGTTTTCCTTTCTGCCCCTTTCATTTTCTTTTCTTTCCTCTCCTCAACTCTTCTGTTGCCTCTGATTTATCCTTTTAGCCATTTATTTCTGCTCCTAATCTCACTTCATTTTTTCATTAGTATTTATCTATCTGTGGTCGACTGGATTTCCCCTTGTACCTTGGCAGGTTTGTTTTATAACCACTGTCCTTACGTTTCCTGCTCTCCTACCTTTACCACTTGTCTGCTGCTACTTAGTTCTGACGCTTCTCCTGAAGAATTGTGCACTATTACTTTAGTTTTGGTTTGCTCTTCTAAAGCTGGATAATACTTTGATGATAAATCTCATCAGAACCATGAGGCTTTGCAGATTATTAGACATGTGTTTGGCCTTTGATATTGACCAAAAATCTTCATTGGCTCACTGAAGCTTATAGTTGCCAGTAGCATCACCCAGTGTCTCTCAGATTCTTCTGGTTTACCGGTACTGCCTCTGTCGATGGGTAGAATCAGGTGTTCAGTGATTGGATATAGGGCAGGTTACTCCCTTTACAATAAGGGAGAGCTCGGGAAAAGTGAAGCCAAGTTCAGGGAGTGTTTATTTATGATTTGGCAGAATTGCAGGAAAAAGCAACACACACAGAATACAGAGCTGCAGCATAATAACAAAAATTTACAAACTGTGGGGAATAAATTCTGTCAATTAAATACAAAGGACTAGCCCTACATCCTGATCATTTTATACTCCTGGCAGAAGACAATATAGAACTTTAGAATTACTGTGATAAGTAGGTGTCTATGTGCTGCAGGTCCGTATAAAAGCTTATTAGCATAAGTCACATAAAAAAACTTGCATTGTACATAAAATTGCTTAACGTTCATCAAACCAGATCATCCTCCTTTCCTATCTATAGAAACATACTACTGTCTGAAACAATGCCTTTTATTTTTTGCCTCCATTATATTGTCATTTCAGAATGCCCTGAAGGTTTAACTTCTATGCCTGACACCATGTTTTATGTTATATTAGGAAATCTGAGCCATACCTGTGATAAGTCGATTAAGCCCAAAGCAGTCTAGATTTGTATTCAGATCTGATGATTTATGTTCACTCTGAATTGAAACAGTGACAAAGCCTAAGGTGCAGAAGCTGATCACACTTGTTCCACTTTCCAGCTTTTTTCTATATATTTTCAATCTTCTAACAGGAAATTCGGATATTGTTAATCTTCATTCAGTGTCTATTTTTACTACGCCACAAAGCCAGACATAGTCATTGCGCTTTTTTTTAGCTAAACAAACAAACCGGTTTTGTTTCAATTTTCTTACTGTCCCTCAGGACAGAAATTCCTGTAATATTTTAAAATAATATTCATCCCTCTCTCTCCCCTACCCCCATTTTCTTCTCTGCAATTTAGTTCCAGGCATTACTACACATCTGGTCAAGGTGATCTTCAAATATTTTGCTCTTAGCTTCTGAAAGGAATATAATGCCTCTTACATTTGTTTGTGTATTTGGCATTAGATGGATGCTAAAGTTTTTGTTCCCCCTAGGCTGAAAAAACGGTAGCTTACCGTAACTGTTTATTTTTTTAAATCCATCAAATCTTATAAAGGCAAAACATTAAATATGAGGACTGTAAATGTTTTAAAATACCCACAGAGCTAGATATTTAACACAGTCGGCTATCAGAAACATAGTAATATCTTTAAGAATGAACAGCTCATGATACTGAAAGATATGCTATATCCACATTGGTTTTTATAATTCTCATATCAAGCTCTTTTCAGAGACTCTTTTTTAAGCCCTTTGCAACACCTCCTATACAAAAATAACAGCTCTTAATTAATATAATCAAATCATGTAAGCTAAGAATATTTCATTTTTGTTTTCAGGTTTTTTTCACACTTTCTTGAGTGCTTTAGGTTTATTTTATTGAACAGCATGTTGAAAATCTTAGAAATCTAATCTTTTCCTTGGTGCTGAATATAAAAGAATGGGTATATTCAAGTAATGTGCAATGTTTGTAGAACCGTGCCTTCTAGTAGGTTTGCCATCTCACTAAATAAGTTATATTGGCCTTACAAGCCATGTGTTTGTATGTCATGGCATGGCAGATGTTTTTTTTACAGACACCATCAAAGATTAACCAGCCAGGAGAAATACTGGCTATGTGGCAACCTTGATTTTGGGAATCATGAGAACAGATATATCATATATTCCAACATGGGACATGGGTCTTTTAACACAGGGGACACAACACCTTCCTGGGACCACCCAACACAGCTTATAAACTTCTCAACGCTGCCAACTGTCTGCCCCCAGTCTTGTTCCAGACCATTGAAGCCAATGTGACTCCCTTCCCAGAGCAAAACTCATTACTCCAAGCCAGGCCCTTAGAAATGGGTCAATAAGACATTTACTGTATTTACATAAAGAAAATGTATTTAAAAGGGAACTCAAGTCACCAGGCAAAATTGTCCCAATAGACAGAGCCCATGGTCACAAGACTCTATGAAGACAACAGCATGAAAACCTTTTTAGTTACAGCCCAGAATCTTGCAGTGTATAAGGCTGGGTACACACGGGGCCATTTGTCTTGGTTTGTAAAAAAAACAAAAAAAAAACAACAATCTCGCTCATTCGCCAATCATTTTTCCTATGGTAAAAAAGCAGGTTATACTTGCTCCATAAAGGAATGGATAGTAAAGAATTTAAACTAAGCGCAAAGAAACCATAGGTTTAGTAAGAGGGTTGGAAATACTATGGAACAGGATCCTACAATAAGAACGGTAAAACTGTGGAACTGTCTTTCAGCAAATGTGGTAATAAAAAGTTCATTGAACAACTTATCCAGTGGTCTGGATAAGTTTCTAAAACTAAAACATATTGAGAATTACTGGTATTAATAATATACTGTAGTTCTGGGTGATCCAGGGAGACTTTCCGATTGCCATTTGGAGTCAGGAAGGATTGACACATGGAGATAAGTCAGTTTCCCAAGTTCTATTCAAGATAAAGACAGTTGATGACATTGGAAAACCAAGGGACATATACAGGGCAATATACCGAGGAGTGCTGCGGGTACGTCTCTCTTTGTGGCTGCTATGCGAGTACCGGAAGAGGTACTTGAGCAGCCATCGCAAAACAATTTACCAGAGGCTGTGCAGCTGTTGCGCGTAAGTAAGCTAATAGCTGGCATTAAATACTTACTTGCTAATTCTAGCAAATTGTTAGGTTTGATAAAGTATCCTCTAAATTTGACAAAATATTTTTTACATATTTATTTTCTGTATATTATTGGATAAATAGCGACCTGTCAGTTCATCTTAATACTCATTTCCTTTTTCTGAAATGCAAGCTGATAGATAACGACACTACAGCACCTGAGGCATCTGAAACAAGCCGGCAGAGTCAAAAAGCAGCAATCGCAATGTCTACATATCAGACATTTTAATGCTGTCCATATGCTATAAGCATTTCCTAGGATTTTGACCCAATATATACTGTGTGCTGTAACAGTAATACATAAGAGCTCCCTTGTCTTGTTCTTTTCTGTGTGGACTGATCTCCAACATTATTTTTCTTTAGTAATTTAGTAAATATTAAAATGTTTGTTAAGTTAACAAACTGCAATGTCTATACAAGTTAATGGGTTATTCTACTAATGGGCAGTGTGGCAATGTGTGAGTCAGATGCATCCCTGTTCAACCCAATAATGTGAATAGTCTAATTCTATTCTTTAGCTGTAATGTTTAAATAATGCACTGTCCTCAGTCTACAGAATGAGGGCGGTGTTAGGGTTCCATATTACGCACAGCAGTGCAAGCAGGATTTTTGCAATGTACTGCTACGTGTGATACTTCACGCTGCGTTCCAGGCCATATCAATGTTATTGCAATGCATGCGATTCGCAAACCAGAAGCATGAACGGAGCGTAAATAGCACTGTAACACTTAGGGACCTAACCCCAAGTGTGCACTCACTAAACACTTATAAAATTGGACTTCACAGCTAAAGCTTTTTAACATTAAAGGGAAAATTCCATTATATGTAATGCAGTAACAAGCGTCTCCAAGGCCAACGATCGTTCACTGTCGCCTTGCGAATGCTGGGACCAGCCGGAAAATGTCCCTCGACAATCCTGAATGTTCTCCCTATACTTTATATAGGGAGAAATGACAGACAGAATGTTAAAGATTCTAAAAAAAAAGGTAAGAATTATGGTACAGCTAATTTATTGGAATAATCTGTAGCATTGTATCCAAAACAATGAATAACGTTTGTATGATACAGTCATCAATCTGTCTGTATAAGATACCAGCCCACTTATTTGCCTTCATATTCTGTGTCTTGCATCAGTCTTTTTGTTACAATTTCAATAAAACTCTTTCTGCATAACAGTTTCCTTTTAACTTTTCAAATATATTGTATGCTGCTCTTATCTTTCGCTATCAGTTTTGTGTTTTGTCTGCCTGTTCTTTTGTCTCTTTACCAGTGCTGCTATCTGCATCTTTTGCTATTTTAAGTACAGTGTACATGGCGAAATGAGTGCATAATATGTATTTAAAAGTTTGTTATAATCACCCTCTTTATTTCCATTTGAGTGTCTGTCTGTATCCCTGCTTTTATCTTTTAAAGGGACATTAAACTGATAATGTTATGCACTGTGGCTAGTAGGGGGATCTGAAATTCACAAAGAGGTAGGATAGCTTATTCTTGCCTCCTTGTGAGAAAGAGTTCTAGACTGGGACAGCTTTACATTCACCTGCAAGTACCTCACACACTCCTAAAACAGCTAAATGGCAGAATGCACACGTAAATTCAACAATACTACTTGTAAAACTAGTTGTATTTTATTATATATTTTCTTTCAACTTTTTTACCATTATAAAAGAAGATTAATGTGTGCTGTTTTTTTAACTAAGGTTTTTCAAAATGATTTGGCAAGCTTCCCTACTGGCTAATTGGACATACTATCAAAGTTTGCACAATTGAACCAATTCTTCAATTGCTGTTACAGGAGCCAGGATTGCAGTGTTTAAACTTACCTGGGAGCAAACTCCCTAGCAGCTTCCTCTGACAGGTCCCTACTGATTCCTACTTAAATAATACTAAAGCGCAGACCCTGAAATGTTGTTTAACATCATGTAAAAATTCGGGCTCCCTGGTACATGTAAATATGTGAAATCATCATCCCAGCAGAGGCTTCCTTAGAAAACGTGGTAAAAGGACTAGAATCCCAATATTCATGATAGGTCTCCCTGATGGCTAGTATAGCATCTGTCCATTTCGATGTAATGAAACATATTTGCCCCAAAGATGCTGAATTTCTAGCCTACGTATAAAGAATGTAATATACACTTTTTCTTTACAGTTGCACTTTTTCTAACTACAAAGTCACTGTGCTGAAACAAACACATAAAAACAGGTATAAAATCAGATAACAAACATCACTTAATTGAGTATTGTTCAGTTCATTTTCACATAATTCATATCTTGAACAGTTTATAACAGTTCCTTTTTCTATTTTATACCTCGAAGCAAAAATAAATTCAGTGCTATTGGATACACAGAAATATTTAATACTGACATATAAACTTTTCTTTTTCAATACTTTTTTTTAAGGAATTGCACACTCAGCAAGTTATTACAAACCCCATATGAGCCAGTTCCTGAATCATTCAATTTTCATAGAATTATATGAGGTATGTGTTTTGCAGAACAACAATCTGCGGGTTAGTTTCTAAGACTTGCTAAATTGATTCTGTGGGAAAATTAGTTTGAAGGTACTCAAGAGAAATGAAGGAAATACCTCAGAGCTTTTCACCTTTTCATTTAAATAATTAGTATTACAGCTGACCCTGAAATGATTAGAGTGGCTAAATCTTTACATTAAAACAGAGAACCAATATAAAGCCATTTTGTACAATTGGATAGTGTTAGCTATTGATGTCAGGCAAAGTCGGGACCAACGAGGGTAGGAGTCCACAGAGGAGGTCAGGAGGCACAGCAGGCGAGGACTGGGACCTTTTGGCCTGGGGGGAAAATACAGCCCAGTGGCCCTATCTTGGAAGATGGCAAAATTTTTGACCATGCCCATTTTGCTAAGGTCACACACTTTTTGTTTATTTACATTATGCCTATTTTTATAACCACTATTCCCATTTTACATTCTTGCCTTCAACAATTTTAAGTGTATGATGTGTTTAAAGGACAATTATAGTCCTAAAATCTTCCCCCTCCCCTTACAAGTACCGGGGTAAGGACCTGAATCACTAAGTCTTCACCCCTGGGTACGCTTACCAAAGTCTGCCTACTGGGCCAGTCCTCCCTTGGCTCAGTGGTTAGTTATGAGGGCAGCAGCTGTACTAAAGTGGTTAAATGATATGTTATATGAGACAACACGCCTGAATATGATAAATTGCTACTGTGTGGTCTTTTAAGCTTCGTACACACGTTACATATTTGTTGAACGTTGTGACCGGCGAACGATCCATCGCGCAACATTCATATGAAAAAGAATAGCAATGATCCACTACTGTTCTTGGCTTTTTTCAAAGATCAACTTGGCGTATTAGTTCTGCTAATTATCATCTGTCGGCCGACTGCGACGTATGATGGAAAGAAATGCGCAGCATTACGAGAACACGCAATATTACAAATAAAAACTTTCTCTTGTACACAAACGAACACTATCTAGGAGCTGTCCAGCTCTGTCATTGTCCCTCCAACCCCCCTGATTGTCTACCCACATGTTTTTTAACTGTAAGTATAATGAACATGTTGTTACTGGGGGAGCTTCTTCATTAACTGAAACTAAGTTAAGTCTAGATAAACACACTGGTGCTTGTTATTGGCTTCTCCCCCCAACTGCCCCATTCATCTCTCTGCTTTCCTTTTCAAGGCAGACAGGGACCTTTAACTGCTTCCCCTTACTATATTATTCATGTCATTGCACCTTAAGGTGCCCATACACTATTTAGACATTAGACAGATGTAAAATCTCTCATAAGACAGATGTCCAATCTATCTAAGATCTGCCTAGCCTGTTCTTTCATGCAATCAATTTGAGATCACAAAATGAATGGGTCAGATAGGAACATCTCAAGATAAAAATCGCTGCTTGTATAATGTGGTCTTTAGACATTAGATTGATATCTCAAATCTATCTAATATCTGCCTGTGTATGGCCAGCTTTAGGGTTTGTGCTTCTATCAATACAAACTGCAATGATGAGTCATAACTCCACCCCTTTATGCAAATAGCTAGTGATGGTGTCATAACTCACTAGGTCTTCATTTAAAAAAAAAGGAATAATAGCTGGGCAGCACGGTGGCTTAAGGTGCCCATACATCTATAAGATTTTACTTACCCGACCGAGCGCTCACGCGATGTTCATCGATGCTGCCGGAACCACTTCTCCCGATCTTACATTCGACCAACATGCGATCTCAAAATCCCATTCATTTTGCGATCGCATGTCGGTTGAATGTAAGATCGGGAGAAGCGGTTCCGGCAGGATCGAAGGAACATCAGGTGAGCGCTCGGTCGGGTAAGTAAAATATTATAGATGTATGGGCACCTTTAGTGGTTAGCACTGATGCCTTTGCAGCTTGGAGTCCTGGGTTCAATCCCCCTGTTGGACACATCTGCAAGGAGTTTGTATGTTCTCCTCGTGCATGCGTGGGTTTCCTCCGGGCACTCCGGTTTCCCCCACAATTGCAAAAACATACTGATAGGATGTTTGAAATCACAACACACAAACACACACACACAAGTGAACTATCAGGGAGATTCAAGAAAAAATAAAATAAGGGAGATTCAATAAAAAAAAAATTTCCCTTTAAAATGGTGCTAATTGTGCACCAGCCAATCAAATCTTGTTTACCATTTGAAAGCTAACATCTGATTGGTTGGGGCAAAATTAGCACCATTTTTAACAATAAGAACTGTTAATTGGTAATTTTAGTATTCCTGATCAATATGGATACAATCACTGTTTTATATGCATTATAATGGTTAAGAACTTTTTAAATCATATTTTTAATAGTAAGCTTATTGGCACTTTGTCACTTTGTATATAAATATATACAAATAGGTTTTTATGCACTTAGTCACTTTTACAGTATGCACTCTTAACTTTTTTTAGCACTTGTTTTATTAATTTGGCTTGAAGAGCCAAATTACTGTTCTAATTCTTCTTCTTTATTCTTCTGCTTTTTTGGACTGTATCTCCTCCCACAGTTTTTGAGCTAGAGACATGAAATCCGCCTGCGGATTCACGGATTTTCGGAAAAATCTGAAAATTCAAGTAAAAACTAGGGATGGCCGTTTTTTTCCGCCTTCCGATTCGCGGATTTTTAGTATTTTCGAAAATTTTCGAAATACGAGAAAACATGTAATTTCTAAAATTTTCGAAAATTCAAGGATTTCTCTTATTTCCATAAATACATATTTTCGAAAATACTAGTTTTCCCGTATTTTCGTAAATTTTCGCGGATCCTCGAGCGGACCGGATTTTGCAAAGTTTGGACATCTCTAGTAAAAACCCATTAAAGTTAATGGGAGAAAAAAAAATTGCACCGATCCGCCTAAATATAAGGAATAACAGCAATGGTAACTTACTGTACATGGCTAAGGGACCTGGGAAATGGTCTTGGGAACACGTACATATATTCAGAACTTAAAAAAAATAACTTTCCTCATGATCACATTTTTTTCGAATTTCTGCATTCTATTTTTCGAGCGGGGGTCGAAGTTTTTCGAAAATTCGAGAATTTTCAGGTTTTCAAGGAATTTTCAAAATTTTTTTTAAAAATTATACAGTAACTTACTGTAAATTGCTCTGAGACCTCAGAAATGGTCTAGTGAACAGACCAATCTGATTGTAACCAATTATGGTTGAAAAAAGAAACTTATTGGTTAGTATACCAATTAGATTCTTTCTGAAATAATTTTAATGTATCCAATCAGAATTGCTTACAAATTTTTAAAACCTTAAAGCTTGAAGCCCATTGGTTGCAGAGTACATATATGTTTTGATGGACTGCAGCACCATGCTGAAAGGCTGCTGATGTGGAGCTCCACTAATGGAGGGTGTAGGTGAATGCTCCCCTTAGTATATTTTCTGTATAGGTTATGGAGCGCTAAAGTTGAGGAATATCAATCTGAATGTTTGATAATTATCTAAAATTCAATAATCATTAAAAGTTCGGAAGTTCAAAATCCGCAATAGTTTGGGTCCATTTAAACTGTTAAAGCTTGTGTTCAAGTTTGGGTCTAGTCCATCTCTATTCATGACTAACAGTCTATTTATACTGTGCTTTTTCAGAAACCCCCCCCCCCCCTTAAAAATTCTGTGCTTGCCCCTGGATTTGAAGCATTCCAATGGGCACCAGGCACCTACAGTGCCAGAAGTGAAGTTAGGGGCTACATAGCACTGGCTGGCACGTCATTTTGGCATCCATATCACTGTCTTGGTCCTCCAGAATTCATTTGTTAATTAATGAACATTCAGCGTTAATTTACGTCCGTGGTCGTACATTATCGATAATGCACTGTATTGCTAAATTGCAATACCGCATGTTTTTAAATAGGTTAACTAGACCTCTAAAAGGCCTAACACTAAATTTGTACCAAAAACTTATGGGGGGGGGGGGTTTAGTCCTCAAAGAACATTTTGGGTCCCAAATTGTGTGAATACAGGAGTGGTTAACAACAAGTGCTAGTCCACCACACTAAAATTCACACACAGAAAGCTCAGAAAGCAGAAAAAAAAACTCTCCAACTCTTACACTGTCAGGTCTCCTCTAAACTCACTTTAACACACTAACAAAGTGGCATCTGTCTAGCTGCCTTTTATACCCAGGGGGTTGGCACTGGTAAAAATAGCTGCCATTGGTGAATTTGATACATGAAAATTTTCAAAGGTGGATTCAGAAAAACTGGATCTTATTGATCTGCCGTGGAACCGGGTTCAGATCCGCAATCCGGTCCATCTCTAGTTAGTATGCCAATCAGATTATTTCTGAAAGAATCTGATTGTATCCAATCAAAATTAGTTACAATCAGATTCTTTTAGAAAGAATCTAATTGTCTGTTCCCCAGAACATTTCCCACGGCCATTTACAGCAAGTTACTGTATCTTTTTAGCCAAATTTTCCATGGCAGTCATACTTAAAGAGTAAATAAAGTTAAAAAAATCATTTTGATATATCCTCAATAAAAGTTAGTTTTATGGTTGTAAAAACAAAAAAGGCATACCCCAACCTCACATGGGTACACACTGACCTACCCTTCCATTCCTGTGGTAGCCTTACTTAAAGGGTAACTAAAGTCAAAAAAAGCTCATTTTGATTTATCCTCAATAAAAGATAGTTTTATGGTTGTAAACACAAAAAAAGACATAACCCCTCAACCAGACCCAGGTACACATGCCTACTGATCTACCCTTCCATTTTCATGGCAGCCATATTTAAAGGGTAACTATAGTCAAAAAACTATTTTGACTAATCATCAAGAAAGTTTGTTTTTTTTTAACCCCCAACCTGACACAGGTACACACACCTACTGTTCTACTTATCCATTACTGTGGCAGCCATACTTAAAGGGTAACTAAAGTAGAAAAAACAAATTTTGATCAATAATCAAAAAAGTTTTTTTTTAACCTCCAACATGATACAGGTAAACACACCTACTGACCTACCCCTCCATTACTGTTGCAGCCATACCTAAAGAGTAACTAAAAAAACTAATTTTGACCAATCATCAAAAAGTTTGTTTTATTTAACACCCAAACTGAAACAGGTACACACACCTACTGATCTACTTATCCATTACAGTGGCAGCCATACTTAAAGGAAAACTAAAGTCAAAAAACAAATTTTGATCAATAATCAAAAAGGTTTGTTTTTTTAACTTCCAACCTGATCCAGGTGCACACACCTACTCACCTACCTTTCCATTTTCATGGCAGCCATATTTAAAGGGTAACTATAGTTAAAAAAAACTATTTTGACTAATCATCAATAAAGTTTGTTTTTTTAACCCCCAACCCAACACAGGTACACACACCTACTGATCTACTTATCCATTTACTGTGGCAGCTATACTTTAAAGTCAAAAAAATAATTTTGATCCATAATCAAAAAAGGTTGTTTTTTTAACTTCCAACCTGATCCAGGTACACACACCTACTGATCTACTTATTCATTACTGTGGCAGCCATATTTAAAGGATAACTAAAGTCAGAAAACTAATTTTGATCAATAATCAAAAAGGTTTGTTTTTTTTAACTTCCAACCTGATCCAGGTGCACACACCTACTCACCTACACTTCCATTTTCATGGCAGCCATATTTAAAGGGTAACTATAGTTAAAAAAACCAATTTTGACTAATCATCAATAAAGTTTGTTTTTTTAACCCCCAACCCAACACAGGTACATACACCTACTGATCTACTTATCCATTACTGACCTACCTTTAATTCATGTGACAGCCATATTTAAATGGTAAGTAAAAAACAACAATGTCCTCATCATTGGCATTATTGAGTTTTAAAATCTGCAGCACAAACACACATTCCATTACAAAATGCAGCCTTTCAAGCCAAATTCAAAGTTTATACTTAAACTTTCCCTTTCTAGTTGAATATGCATGGCTTAATGTCATTCCTCAAGCCCTCCCATGTGTATTTTTAATACATTTTTTCAACAGGATGTGATGTCACAGGAAATGTTGGATTGAATGCACTTGAATTGTGATGTTGTTTGCAGTTGCACTTTACACTTGGCTTGATAAAGACCTATAATAAAAGGCCAAAACTTTGTCCACATGTAATTTTGCACAAGAATAATTATTCTTATTAACTACTATCATTACACAGTAAGTAAGTTAACTTAATTGTGTTTTGGCTGGTTTTAGAGACATTTTCACATATATGATATTGTCCTTTAAAAACTGCTCCATGATTGCCTGCCACTATATATTGTACAATATATCCAAACTTAATTTATACCTAAACAAAAAAAATGAAAAAGTGTTTTCATTCATACATCAGTACAAATAAATGGGCAGAGAAAGCATCTCAATGTGGGTGTGCATTTGATCCCAATGTTTTTGGGAATCACGTGCGTTCCGATTGTGCAACATTCACAGCACAAGCGGATTACAACACGCGCAAAATGCGCACCAATGCATGCACACTTTTCAGATGCATAGCCATGCGTCCTAGTATAGCCTCATCCTCAAAGATATTTGCTAGTAAAGGCTTGTATACACGTGTGATCATAGAGCTGACATGCGATGCATGATGTGTTACAAATGGACATTTCAGCAGGCAATCCTTTGGATGGGCCTTATTGATGAACTGCCCACTAAATCGGTAAATGGGGCCAGATTGAACGATCAACAGCTGTTCATTGCACGTGTGCACACTCTTGTGTGACAGCCCTCATCTGCAAAATGGTATATGTGTATGTGCCTCTAGTCAGGGTCCTTGATAGAATAGTGTAACTTTTTCTTTAGGAGTTCACTTTGCATAGTTATAACTGGCAAATAATTTAGAATAGAGTTGTATTATTGAGCAAAAGGTTGCGAATGGATAAAAAGTTATTTATGAGCTTTAACACACCCTCAAAAAACATTTCTACTTAAAACAGGGACTGTTGCTCTTTAGAAAAGACTATTAACAAACGCTAGAAAAATAAATAATATTTGAAGAGAAATACTTTCCATTTTGGGGGGTTTCAGGGTCAACATCTTCCTGTTTTTATGTAAGCAGAAATACTGATGAGCTAATGCACTTAGCCTAACCTCTACTCTTAGATTTAACCATGTGAACAAATAATTCATAGGAGTGCCTCAAAAAATAATAAGAAAAGATCAAAAGAACAAAAATATTTGTCTAACCGTATGAAATTATGAGAAGGTTAGTTCTGATGTACATGTTTATTAGTTTAGTCGTTCTATCCAGCAGGAATAACTGGGTGTTGTACCTGATCATCAGGCAACTATATTTAATAAATACTATCGCTCTCAGTTGATTCTGATGTTTTCTGTGCTTTTATTTTCATGATGAACTATAAATACTGTGTTTGTGGAGAAAAAAAACCCAGTAATTCTGAGAATAATCTTAGACTTGGAAGAAATAGATACCTATAATGCCTTCTGCTATTTTTCCCTAGTCATGATTGAGTAGGCTGTAAATTACCTACTCTGAGTCAA
Organism: Hymenochirus boettgeri; assembly: GCA_019447015.1. Taxonomy (NCBI): domain Eukaryota; kingdom Metazoa; phylum Chordata; class Amphibia; order Anura; family Pipidae; genus Hymenochirus; species Hymenochirus boettgeri. The sequence goes on along the minus strand of CM033470.1, from coordinate 208,314,335 downwards.
ACTGTAAATGGAATAAGAAAAAGATACAACTTTCAAGAAAAACAAATATTGATAAAAATTATAGATACTGGGAATGGAATCCCTGAGGCATAACCAAGTTTCAAAACCAGAAAAAATACTGTGAAAACATTCCCCTATCATATGGAAGCCTTTATTACTTGCTTTTTATTGTTTAAAGTGAGTCATAAAGTCAAGTTTTTACATACCATATGTACAGTACAGTGCAGATAAGAGTGCAGAATTCCTATTCAATGCTTCACTTTAAGGGTCTAGATTCTGGGTTTCGATAAGTATTCTTATAAAGTGCATGTATACTGAAAAAATGATTTTGCGTCATCTTAATCTATAAATAAATACATGTATGTAGCACTTACTCTGAGGTGTGTGTTGCTGCATGCCTTCACAATACTTTTTTTGCTCAGGCTCTGACCACTGACCTGATTATTTTCCCCATACCAATTGTCAATTCTGCATACAGTATACAGCACACCAACTTGCTGAAATGCAAGAAGTTTCAGATTGGATATCTAAAGATATAGGGGTCAGATCAACAAAAAAACGATGCAGTGATAGTTAGTATGAATTATAGTTTCCACTAATGGGCAATATAAAAAAACAAATTTGCCAGTGTACATACCCTTTAATGTTAATAACCAATACTCCACAGCTAGTTTCACCTATAGTCAGGCCCCAGTTTGCCAGGGTGCAGATTACACTTCACCAGAAATGGTTGCCCCCAAAACCTGAAAGCGCAAACCTGAAACTGAAATCATAGACAGGAACAGAGGTCATACGTGGAAAATCAGTCAGACAAAAAACAGAAGGGTGTAAACGAGGTCAGGCTACAGAGTTGATAGCCAGAAGGCCAACAATTACCACAAGAAGAGACTAAAACACTACAATTTGAAACTGACAAAGAAAGGTATAAAAAGTCATCTTCACCAATCAGCATATAGCAAAAGGACAGGGGTAGAAGATAATTGGACAATCAAGAGAATTCAAAATGCCCAATAGCAGCCAAAGTGATCAAAATAAACAGACAACATTAAGAACACATCACAGTCCAAAGAAATGGATTAAGAAGAAAGTTCAACTGTGTGGGGCATGCCACAGGAGTGCTGGACTGGTAAGTGTTATATTTTAACATTCCTTTATTTTCCTTCACTGGCTATTGGGCTTTTATTTAAAAAAAAATCCAACTATTACAAATGGTAAAGTAAAGACATCTTGGATATAAAGTAATACCTTTTATTGGCTAGCTAAAATGATTGAAAATGCAAGCTTTCGAAGCACTAAAGGTGGCCATACACTATTACGATCGTAATTACGATCTTAAACCGACCGATACTTTGATAGACAGATGTACAATGTTAATTGTATGTAGATGTACAATAAATATTGTTCGACATTCAATTTGTTTTGTGATTAATGTCGAATGTCGTCCATTGTGAGGTTACATTACATTAACATTTAATCGGAACTTCAGAAAACGCTACAATCATTTTACCAATCGATTTAAAAAACCGACTTTCCCGATTGTAATTACGATCGATTTTACGATCTAATGTCGCATGATAAGAACGGGAAAATGTGCAATTTTTCGGCCAATCGATGGAAATGTCTGATTGTATGTCGAATTGTACATAAAATTGGCCTAATGTATGGCCACCTTTAGGTTTCTTCCTCAGGCATGATACAATACTGAATCTTGTAAAGCACTGTATTTTATACATACTAGAACAAAGACTTTCTGACATTACATAGAGGTTATCTTTTGCCCCCGTGCTTGATTGGCAATGGCTGTCGTAAATAAAACAGTAAATACACATTCAATGATCACAGGCAGTAATAAAAGAATTAGCAAGGGTTAAACAAACAATTAGATACACTTCACCTCTAGTGTCCATGGAGGGTCTGGTATAAATTAGATATTTATGGGTTTGGGTGGTTTAGAGGAATTTAGTCTGATTAACTCTACATGACATTAAGATTAGAAACATAGTGACACATAAAGTTTAGATCTTTGTTAAGTCCAGAGTCCCAAATTTTTGTATATGTTTACATTCCCATTCTAACCTCTCCTTTTGGGATCTGAAATTTCCCATGAGCACTGTGACTTTTAGGTCTTTCAGGCTGTGTCCTTGGCTGCAGAAATGGGCACCCACAGGGACATCTTGTTTATTGTTGTTAATTGTGAATCGATGAGAGTTCATCCTTTGCCTCAGGGTCTGTCCAGTCTCTCCTATATAAAGTCCTGAGGGGCACCTAGAACATAAAATCAGGTATACCCCATTGGATGATTTGCAGGAGAAGGTTCCCTTTATTTCAAACCTATGTGTGCACGCATGTCACTAATAAACATATAAAGAAAGAGCAAGGTCTACAGGAGTGCGTTCTTCAAACTATATCATTGCTAAAGAATATTTAACCCTGCATGTGGTTGACAGGATTTGAGGAACAGCACCCAGTAAGTCTCTGAAGGAAAGGAGTGCGGGGATTAACTTAAACGTGTGAACAAGTCAATAATTTCACAAGCCTAAATTAGGCTTGTAAATGGGTGGAGCACTACCTGGAATGTTGTCTGTTTGTCTTGTATTATGGGTAAATAAACTTGAACACTTTCTGCAACAAACCAGTGAGTATCTCAGACATAATTTTTTTGCTTCTTGAAGAAATAATGCAACAATAAAATGAGTATTGGAGAGACTTGTGTCCTAATGATATCACCCCGTTTTAATGAGATATTTAAAAATCTTTTAAAGATTGTTTTCCACTATTTATCTCACTTCAGACTAGTGGTCAAGGAATTTCGTGTACCCCTCAACTCTCGTGTAGGGGATCCATATGGCGAAAAGTAAAATCAAATAATGTACGTTCTGACATTAAGAGGTAAATACCAATGCGTTTCAGATTACTCAGTCATCAGGGATAGCTCCATATCTCAGAGATGTAGCATTGAAAAGTAATGTAAAAAATGCTAAATTTATTTTTAAAGGGCATGTCTACCCCCACCATTAAAAATTACTTATTTCTCCATGGCTCCTAAAGCTCCTTTTACATGCAAAAAAAGGCCAGAGCCAGTGGTGATAAGCAGATAAAAGAACCTTTAGAGATCACAGCGAGATAAGCAACTATCTCAGGGTTTGGGGGGTAGGCATGGATTTTAGTGGTGGGGGTGGACCAGTCATTTATGGCAGTTGAAGGTCACTAAAAGTGTAGCCTACAGGTGGGATTTAAGTTTGTTCTGATAAAGGTCACATTCAGTGGCTTCTTACAGCGTAAATCTAATGAAACAACAAAATGCTGCTTTACAATCTTAATGTTTTTTCCCATTTATAAGGACAGTTTCTCTTAATTCAAGATGTGAATGAAAAATTGATAATCATGCATAACCTGGAAATACTACACGGTTAACGAAGTGTTAAAGTGAATATGATGGACATGTATGTAAGTAATTATGCCAACGAAGCAAGCAAGTACTGAAATCAAACTAAAACTTAAACCTTCTGATCCCAATGTAAACAACGTAGAATGTATTTTAACTGAAAACTTTATGTTAAGTATGTTCAAATCTCCATTCTGTTTCTACACTGCTTCAACAGCCCCAACGACACGTTAAACACACAAATTCTCCAATTTTATTATTTTGTATCAAATGAATATACAAAATAAATAGTAAAACAAACGGCACATACAGTTCATTACTTATGGTTTTACTGTATATTTGTTAGCATCATAGTTCATCTCCACCAGAGAAATCGACTTTAGGGTTTTCAGTTTTGTTGAAGAACGGGAGGTAATACCTCCCGTTCTTCAATAAAACCAGCAGGAGAGAAGATACAGAACTTACCCGGTCTCTGATTTCTCCGGTGGAGATACCCTTTCATATATAAATCTATTTTTCAGATAAAGCAAGGGACTAATATGTTCTTTTCACATAAACATGGAAGCTAAAAAAAACCCTGAAACAATACACCGTAAACCGCTGTAGTGCATTAAAAATCCATGGTAGGACCATTAATCTAGACACCTGATGAAAGGAACACACTGATCCCTGAAATGTTGTGTTGTGATTGAATAAAGAACTCACATTGAACCAAAGTGTGCCCCTCACATAACTTTTTGCTTGTGCTATAGCTTTAAGTCCATGGTAGAGGACTTTTGTCAAGGGAGCACCTACTGGACCACTGGCTAATAGCCACTAAGAGAGTGCCTGGGCCCGAATCCAATTTGCTGTAGAACCATTAAACTACATTTTAAAAAATAAATTTAATTTTTACACAAACTATTTTTTGAAGACCAACTATTTTGGGATAATAAGCACACAAGTTCTCTCCTTTTGGTGGAATAGCATGAGCTGAAACAAGCCAGGAACAAAATGAGCGTGTGTTTTAGATTGTAATTATCCTTTAAGAACAAAAAAAACTCTGATTATATTTAATACTCAATCTACACAACCCATTTGAACAAAGCCTATGGCTACCTTCACACTGATATGGCTGGCCAAGTATTTTACTCTATGTAAAGAACCTATTACAAAATGTTTGCTGAATGATGCATACTCCATGTGCTTATGTGTTACACTAGACTAGGTTAATTCTAGAATGTAAGTAGAAGAGAAGTCTTAAATTGCACATGATCCAGGTTGTATGTGATCTAAGGTCATTTAAGGACTAAATTAGTGTGTGTGTGTGACGTGACATATATATGTCATGGGCTATAACATTAAGTGAGACTTTAAGTTGCTGTAAAACCTTGACCTACGGGGAAGATAACCATCATGTCGCAAAATATAAAACAGCTCATACCAGTGTACGGTAATAGATGGAAACTGGCAAGCTGTATGCTCATTCACACATGTGCAAAACTGCGCAGATCTGCAAACATATGGTAGCTTTTTAATACAGTAACTGCAGAATGTTGCACACTAAATTTCATTCAGCATCTGTATAAATAATGCAAATTTGCACACACAGCCATTAAAACAAAAATAATGGGACATTGCTCACAAGATTTTATAGATTCTAGATTTTACAATCCATTACATATTTGCTAGAATAAATAAGCTATCTCTTGAAATCATTCCTTAAGCAGTTTCATAATAAAAAAACAAATAATAAAACTAAAAGATATTCAGTTATTTTACCCATTATTCGTCTTTGCAGGTTATTTTACACATTAGCCTTCTTTGCAGAGGTAGTCTAATCAAAATAACATTTAAATTGAATTTGCTCATAAGTATAATTGTAGAAGTACCCCTTGAGTCATGTTAAAGGCTAAGCTTTTGCGTCTTTCAAATTAACCTAGTTAGTGTTGCAAAATGCTTCTTACAACCATCTTCAATATGTATTAGTAGAACTCATTAGACTGAAATTTAATATTGCAAACATCAGGTGGATTTCAAGAGCCTCTATTATGCACGCAAGATGGATTGCTCACATATAGCTCTTAGGCCAACTGGGCACAATTTAGATTCAATAAACTGTTCCTGATTTTGATTTATCTATTCTACTATGTAAGCTTGCCCTTTCCAACAAAATGTGTTTCTTTGGAATGCTATAAAATGTACAGGCTATTTTGTATAACGGCAAATGAAAAGCTATTTAAATAATCTGGACACAGAAACGACCTTCTTGGCTCCATCATTCCAGTGATTTTATTCCAATATTACTTGTTAAAAGGAAGAAAAAAACGCAGTTGGATATTCTATAATGAAACACTGCCAGTGGGAAAGCACAACTTTCATCACTTCAGGCACGAGAGAGGAACAAGGTGTCGAGCTACAAATTGTTACAGAGCCAGACTGACTCGAAACTAATGTAATTCAACTTTTTTAACTAAGGTAGTCAAGACACAAGACACTACAAAGTGGTACCCAACTGTCTCCACTGTGTGTTCAAAGAGAGATGAAACTGCTGATGGGTTTATACAAAGTTACAGAAAACATCATATCCATGCCATCATTTAGTATGCACATTTTGTACAGACATTACTTTGGCTTACCAAGGACGTCGTTAAGAAAGGTAAAAACATAGGAGATGTTAAACTAAACTAAAATGCAAAGGAAATGGAATTTGTATGAAGTGGTAATCATTTGTACCAGAAAAACTTTGGTGAATGCCAAATTTTTATTTTTTTTTATTCAGCTTTAAATTATAAAGGAATTATTTAAACTCGGAAGCCAAATGGTATATTCTGGAATGTGTTTTATTAAAGGAGAATTAAATCTAAACTATAAACAGACTTGAATTGATTTTGTAATTCATAAGACATTCTTAAGTAGGTGTATGTCACAATTTAAATCAGATGCATTTTAGAGAAATTCACTATCTTAAAGAGAATTTAAGAGGTAAAAACAGGTTGTTTTTTCATATTGATTTGATAGAATTGATCAAAAAATGAATCCATGCATGGCCTACTGTTCAATAGACTCCATAGCAATATGACGGTATCAGGGCTTTAACTGTACTGTGTGTATCTAGCTTTTCCGAACAAGTATGTGGCTGCTAAATGTTCGGGTCAGCTGAGTGCTCGTTTGGGAAAGAGGGAAAATTTGCCTTGGCTGCGGTAGACTCCCTATAGAGGAGTGGGCCACGGCCGGGGCATACACACAGTTCCGAACATTCTGCTCGCGACTGTGTGTATCATGATTTTTGGAAAATGACAGACAGGATCTTGCAGATCCTGCCGGCTTGGTCATTATGCACATGGGTAAAGAGTTTTTTTCTATCACACTGAACAAGACACCATAACAGGCATCAAATGGTTTCTTGTCAGATGCCCAGTAGGTGGGATCAACTTGGAAGATAAATTTGCTTTTTATTTGAGGCTGGGTACACAGGAGCAGATTTTTTTGGCAAACCAACTGATATCTCTGTTAATTGGTCAGTCTGAAAAACCTGCACCGTTGTTGTTTTCGCCGGGGGGCAAACGATGAATGTCGCCCAGCGAACAGTAGGGATCAAAAATTTGTCTGTGTGTACCCAGCTTAAAAGGCATACCCACCCCCAACAAATGACCTTGCACCATTAAATCCCGTGAAGACATCTTGGATATAAAGTAATACCTTTAATTGGCTAACTAAAATGATTGAAAATGCAAGCTTTCGAAGCACTAGACACATTCCAATACCGAAATACATTTATTTTACATGTATGACTGTCCTTAAAATGACCTCTTAGTACCCACCAGACCCCTAGCTGAAGAGAATTCCAGATACACGGTTCGGACCCACATTGTCTGGAAAAGGAGATCTGGTTCCATGCTTTACTAATCGTAATATAAACAATAGGACTGTTCCAGAGTGGAATGGTATTTTTATTGGTCCTTTGCAAGAACTAATACCAATAGTTAACCCATTCTTGCCAAGCCACTACACACTTTCCTGACAATAGGCTCAGGGGAGACAGGCCACAGTTTTGCCTGGCAGGATAACTGAGACATGAAACTTTTTTTAAAAAATCACATCAGCGTTTCAGGAGGATGAGTCTTAAGGGATATAATGGTAGTAGTAGAGAATTGTACCGTGTTAGCCATAGATGAAAGTGAAGACATCTTGGATATAAAGTAATACCTTTTATTGGCTAACTAAAATGATTGAAAATGCAAGTTTTCGAAGCACTTAGGCTTCTTCCTCAGGCATGATACAATACTGAATCTTGTAAAGCACTGTATTTTATATATACTAGAACAAAGACTTTCTGACATTACACAGAGGTTATCTTTTGCCCCCATGCCTGATTGGCAATGGCTGTCGTAAATAAAACAGTAAATACACATTCAATGATCACAGGCAGTAATAAAAGAATTAGCAAGGGTTAAATAAACAATCAGATACACTTCACCTCTAGTGTCCATGGAGGGTCTGGTATAAATGAGATATTTATGGGTTTGGGTGGTTTAGAGGAATTTAGTCTGATTAACTCTACATGACATAAAGATTAGAAACATAGTGACACAAAGTTTAGATCTTTGTTGAGTCCAGAGTCCCAAATTTTTGTATAAGTTTACATTCCCATTCTAACCTCTCCTTTTGGGATCTGAAATTTCCCATGAGCACTGTGAATTTTAGGTCTTTCAGGCTGTGTCCTTGGCTGCAGAAATGGGTACCCACAGGGACATCTCGTTTATTGTTGTTAATTGTGAAACGATGAGAGTTCATCCTTTGTCTCAGGGTCTGTCCAGTCTCTCCTACATAAAGTCCTGAGGGGCACCTAGAACATAAAATCAGGTATACCACATTGGATGATTTGCAGGAGAAGGTTCCCTTTATTTCAAACCTATGTTGGGTTCCTGGTATTGATATCCTGTCTCCAGTGTGGATGTACTTGCAGGTTTCACACCTTTTCTGCAAACAGGGAGATGTTCCATTTTGTGTGGGGCCTGTTAGGGAACTTTTTACAAGCATTTGTTTTAAGTTGGGTGGTTGTCGGTAAGCTAAGAGAGGGGGGTCTGGGAATATTTCTAGTAGTCTGTCGTCCTTTTGTAAAATGGTTTGGAGTTTCTTGGCAATTTTTCGTAGTATTTACATTTGGGGGTGGTATGTAACAACCAGTGGGATACGATCCTCCTTTTGGATATGTTTGTATTGTAGCAGGTTGTTTCTGAAGATGCTGGTTGCTTTCTTGATCTGTGTTTCTGTAATGGACTGACTGTATCCCTGTTTTGTAAAATCTTTTTTGAGCTGTTTCAGGTGCAGACTTCTGTCTGTAGAATCAGAGCAAATCCTGTTATATCTTATACCCTGGCTGTAGATAATGGAGTTCTTTTTGTGTTTAGGGTGAAAACTGTCATTACTGAGGTATGTGGGTCGGTCTGTAGGTTTGCGATAGATGGATGTTTGTATTGTGTTTCCTTTAATTTGTATTATGGTGTCCAGAAAGGTTATTTCGGTAGGTGAATGGTTCATTTTGAGCTTAATGGTGGGGTGGAAATCATTGTATTTTTGGTGGAAGTGCAGTAGGTCTTCTTCGCTTGCAGTCCAGATGATCAGAATGTCATCTATATAGCGGACGTAGGCCATGGGTCTGATGGGGCATGTTGAAAGAAAGTTTTCTTCTAAATTTGCCATAAACAAATTTGCATATTGTGGTGCAAATCGCGTTCCCATGGCCACACCCATCTGTTGCAGGTATAAATCCTGATTGAAGGAGAAGTAATTGTGGGTGAGTATAAACTCCATTAATTTGGCAATTGGTAGTGCAGGTATGTCCAGTTTCTGAAGATATCTCGGACAAGCTGAAATACCATCATCATGGGGAATGTTGGTATAGAGAGCCTCTACTAAAATGGTTTCATCAGGTATATGATCAATGGCTGCCAGTTTATTTAGGAGGTGTGTAGTATCCTGAATAAAACTGGATGAATTTTGTACCAGGGGTTTCATTATACTCTCAATCCAGCCGGAGATGTTTTCTGTTAGTGTTCTAATACCTGAGATAATGGGTCTGCCTGGGTTCCCTTCTTTGTGGATTTTGAGGAGCATATAAAAGCATCCCACTCTTGGGTCTTCAGGTATTAAAGGTCGTACACTGTCTGTGATCCTGGAAGGCAAATTATTAACCAGGGTTTTAAGTTCTTTCTTATAACAGTCCGTAGGATCCTCCTGTAATTTGGTGTAGTGTGAGCTGTTTGATAGCTGCCTTTGGGCTTCTTTTATATAGTCATTAATGTTCATTATGACTATAGCGCCTCCTTTGTCAGCCGGTTTTATAATAATATCTCTGTTCTCTCTCAGGGATTTAATGGCTTTTTGTTCCTTTCCGCTTATGTTGTGTACCCGTCTCTCTGCTTTGTGTAGAAATGTAGATGTGACCCTCTCTCTGAAGTTGTTAATGTATGTGTCCAAAGTAGGGTTGGATCCAGGTTTAGGGGTCCAAGCAGATCTTTTTAGCGGATTAATATGCCGTGGTTCAATGTTGGTGTTGTTGGAGTCCTTATTGTGGAAGTACTCTAAGTCGTAGTCTCCTGAAGAATTCTTCCATGTCACTGCATAGCTGGATTTTGTCTATGTATAAACTACAGTGCTTTACAAGATTCAGTATTGTATCATGCCTGAGGAAGAAGCCTAAGTGCTTCGAAAACTTGCATTTTCAATCATTTTAGTTAGCCAATAAAAGGTATTACTTTATATCCAAGATGTCTTCACTTTCATCTATGGCTAACACGGTACAATTCTCTACTACTACCATTATATCCCTTAAGACTCATCCTCCTGAAACGCTGATGTGATTTTTTAAAAAAAGTTTCATGTCTCAGTTATCCTGCCAGGCAAAACTGTGGCCTGTCTCCCCTGAGCCTATTGTCAGGAAAGTGTGTAGTGGCTTGGCAAGAATGGGTTAACTATTGATATTAGTTCTTGCAAAGGACCAATAAAAATACCATTCCACCCTGGAACAGTCCTATTGTTTATATTACGATTAGTGAAGCATGGAACCAGATCTCCTTTTCCAGACAATGTGGGTCCGAACCGTGTATCTGGAATTCTCTTCAGCTAGGGGTCTGGTGGGTACTAAGAGGTCATTTTAAGGACAGTCATACATGTAAAATAAATGTATTTCGGTATTGGAATGTGTAAGACAGAAACCAATATTATATTTGTGAATGGAAAGGAAGGCCCCTCAAAATGATAACCAACATGGAGCCCTTATTCCCTTGCCAAGGCGAGTTATTAATATCTTGGGAAATATGGCTTACACACAGGTCATGTTTGGTATTGGAGGGATTGATAATTAATACAGGAGAGGAATATGTGGTCAATATCCCAATACAATGTACATATCTACATTTATAAGGAGTCTGCCTAACAGAGGGGGAATGAATGCTTTTGGCTAGTCGTAAATCTGGACATTCCTAGACACTCCCACCCCATGTATAGCCAGGAGGGGGTGGTTTATCAAATGGTTTAAAAATCCTTGTAGCCCCTATAACTGTGTTCATACTGAGGGGACATGCTAAAACCGTGTGTATGGACTCAATGTTTCTTCCCGCCCCGGGAACTTCTAGTGAGTAGGGTCTGTGAATAATTGTATCCTTTTTATTTTATATAACTCTTGTACCTATTGTATGTCATATTTATTATAACACCATTTTATTTTATTTTTGTATTATATGCACTGTCTACCTTTTGGAATATTAAATCTAAAATTTAATACATTTTGTCTTTGATGCTCTAAAAGAACTCAGTTAGCCTCTGATAAGTTTATATGTGGTTGAATGGAAATGGAATGTTTTGCAGTGTAAATGCTAATTAACTCTGTGACTGCTTGTGAAGGACTGATGCTAATTAACCAGTTAGTTGCTGGAGTGAATGGTGTAGTGTTAACCATTTAGCTGCTAGGACAGGGGTGTGCATAGTCAGTGAGAGTCAAGAGTGTTTTTGGGGCGTCTTTAAGGCCATAACTTAAAGTGGTGGCAGCGAGTACCGATTGATTCAATCTTTTTTTGCGCATGCGCAATACACCACTGTAATCTTTTACAAGTAAAGCCTACTTTTACTGAGAAGGAGGGGAGAGGAGTCTTCTGCATTAACTCACTGCATTTAATACGCATACCAGAAATATCTTGGAGGAGAAGAGGCGCAACATTTTGGGACCTCACAGCCTCCTCGTGTTAGGAATCTAAAACTTTGTTCGGCCATCACTGGGAACCAGACATTACAGCAAAAACTAAATTGTCATTTTACACTGGGGAATGTGTTCAACAAAGGCAGGATTTTCAGTTTAGGGGGTGCACATGCCCTTTAAGCCACTTTCACACTTAAGATTTTAGTTACCCCCCCTCAAAGGTCAAATAAATGTTATTAATTCATTTTTAAGTTTCTACTTTGATTAGTTTGAAGGTAAGTTTAACAAGATGTCATGCCAAACTCCACTTATATTGTTTTATTCAAATAACATTAAAAAAAAATATAACCACTAAGGGAATTGAGTTCAATAGCGGTTTGTTGAGAAGAGTGCTTTGAAAGGACCAAAGAGCCTGTCCTGGAACATACAGGCACAGGAAAGAACATATGTAGGGCAGTTTAGTGGAGCACAGTGATTTAAGATTTTAAAAGGTTTTGTTTGACAAGAAGCCATTTTATAAAGTGGAGTAAAAGATCTGTATGTTTACACTTGGGATGGCTTGTTTACAAGAGTGATGATCTGAATAGCAGAATTTAAGATAAATGACGAAATAAAAGTCAACACCTGATGAAGGGAACATTGTGATCCCCGAAACGTTGCATTTTTGATATGATTTAATAAAAGACATTGAACTTCACCTAAGAGTGCCCCTTGCAAATAATTTGCTTGTGCTATAGCTGTGGATCCAGGGTAGAGGACCTGGCAGGGGAGCACCTTGGAAACTACCGGCTAATAGCCAAAAAGGAGAGTGCCTAGGCCCGAAATCTACATTCAAAATAAAAGTAGCACTAACTGGTCCAATGTTGTATGTCCATGTGTGCACACTATAACATGTAGAAAACGACAGGCTATTTGCAAGTACGTTAATATTCTCTGATAATTACTTACAACAATGGAGTCTGTAAATCCCTACTCACTTAATGGTGCAGGGAGTTCCAGGTGTAATATACCCTGGACCTAGCATTTCCCGGCTTGACCAAGTTTCCATATACATAGTAAATTGTATTCACATGTACAAAGGACTCTCGACGTCATGGTCCAGGTGCCAGACACCCCCAGACCCTTCGCTTAGTCCTCTTAACTAGGTAAATTTCAAAGAAGGGGTTTTCCGCTCCTCATATACAGCATACACGGCAGGTAACTTAAATGACATCTTTATGCAAGATAACACTATAACCAACAGTACACCTGTTTCAGGAGCCTTGCACAGAGGTGTATTGTTGGTTATAATGTTATCTTAAATAAAGATGTGATTTTAAGTCACCTGTCATGTATGCTGTATATGAGGAGCAGGGTACCCTTTCTTTACCAGAATTTAGAAAGACTGAAAAGATGAAAAGGACAGGGAGACTGGGCAATGTTTGAAATGTTAATATGGTTGAGAATGAGAGAGAAGTAAAATATTACACTGAGGCAGCAAAGCAGCTCAGCTGAGATAATGTCCATATATTCCAGAAAAATGGAACGGGATTAATATTATTAATTTATTAATCAGGGTTTTAATAGGTTGAGTTTAAGGAGGGGTGTGTCATCTAGCAAGATTTTGCAAACAGATAGTTAATCATTTAATAATTAACAAAAGATTCAAATCACATTGGATAATACAGTCTATCAGGGTTATTCAATAAAAGTTCTTATCATTAAAAATGGTGCTAATTTTGCCCCAACCAATCAGATGTTACCTTTCAAATGTTAAATAAGATCTGATTGGTTGGGGCAAAATTAGCACCATTTTAAACAATAAGAACTTTTATTGAATCTCCCTGTATGTGTGTTATATAGTAATCTTTGTCTATTTATAGATTCACTGCTTCTCTTTTTGTAACCCATTTCTTATATTCCCCAAAATGCAGGCTTTGACATTTTAATCACCTGCTAAGCGGAGGCAAATGTATCAACTGGTAACTACACAAACTACAAGAAAAATAATCAATGCTCTTAATTGTGTAATACTTTTACCCCCAAAATTAACATGGTAGAAGCTGTATATGTAGTCTTACACAGCTAATTATACTGTTATGCATCACTAGATGGCGTAAGAAGAATTCAACAATCTTAATATACTGTATTTATTGAAAACACCATTGAGACAAATTTAATTACAAATGTAATTATTGATTGTTTACTTGACAATGATAGCAAATGAAAGGGATAAACAACGTTTAATTCATTGAAAATTAACACCTGACTTTACAAGATACAATGAGTAGACTGAAAGTAGAATAAAATTACATACCTGTTTATCAGCTCTATATTTAGGCTGGGTACACATGGAGGGACAAATGTCCGTCGGTCACGGGCGAATTTGCGAGCGATCGATTGTGCGGTCCCATAGGGAACCGCATGATCAATTGGAATTTTCCAACATGCGCGATCGTTCGTTTATCTGATCCGGACAAACGAACGATCGATCGATGTCTGTCGCGGCCGCCCACCCCAGCTGATAATTTCGGTGGATCGAAAGTTCCGTGAATCAGTCGGTCGGCCGAAAATATTGGCTGATGTGTACCACAGACTCAGATACCCAAGAATCTATACAAATGCCTTTATTTAAATAAATAAAAAACAAAAGAAAAAAAAACTTTTGTCTCAAATGAACTAGGATTAAAACAAAATAAGTAAAATACAAAAATACAATACTATTCAAGAGGTTTCCTCCAGGTAATAATATTTTATCAGTACATTTCATGCCAGTACCATCTTAAAGAGGAACTGTGGTCCAAAAATGACTTTGGGTAAATTGATAGGAATTGCTCTCCTGAGAGTTTTTGCAATTTATTTCCATTGTTTATTTTACATAGTTTTGAAGATATTTACATTTTTGTGTGTGATATGGCAGCATCATCACCAGGTCCCCTGCACTTTCTGCTTCCTGCTCTGAAACCTGTCAATCTGCCCCGTGTCTCCTCCCCTTTGCCTGACCCATTCCCCTTCACGATCAACCGCTTTTAAACATCTGATCGCACGTATGAAGGAAACATACGCGCAATCAGCTGTTTAAAGACCGGATCTGAACTTCTGGATTGTCTCCTTTTAAAAGTAATGTATTTATATTTATAAAAACCCTGCCTAGGGAACTGTTTGTTGTTAGTATAGTATAGTATAGTATTTGAGGTTGAATAAAGACATACGTCCATCCAGTCCAACCCATCTAGCAATATCCTCATTTCCTGCCTAACTGTTGATCCAGAGGAAGGCAAAAAACCCCCACCAAATTTATGAAGGGGGAAAAAATTCCTTCCTGACTCCAAGTGGCAATCGGAAATTTCCCTGGATCAACTTTACTTTATGTATCAATACCAGTAACTTGCAACATTCCTTGTTTGCAGAAACTCATCCAGCTTTTTTTTTTAAACTGACCAATGAACCTGCCATTACAACGTCCACTGGAAGACAGTTCCATAGCCTTACCGTTCTCACAGTGAAAAACCCTTTCCGAGCTTGAAGCCTAAACCTTTTTTCTTCAAGTCTTAAGGGATGTCCTCGTGTCCTTTGACATGTTCTATTGGTGAACAATGCCCCAGATAGTTTATTATATGGCCCGTTAATGTATTTATACACAGTAATCATATCCCCACACAAGCGCCTTTTCTCCAGCGTACATAATTGTAACTTTTCCAGTCTCTCTTCATATTCAAGCTCCCCCAATCCCCTTATTAATTTAGTTGCCCTTCTCTGAACCCTTTCCATTTCAAAGATGTCCTTTTTTTACACAGGATTCCAAAATTGCAATGCATATTCCAGATGAGGCCTTACCAATGCTTTGTAAAGAGGGAGAATTACATTTTCCTCCCTTGAATCCATACCTCTCTTTATACAAGATAATACCATGCTGGCTCTGGCTGTTGCTGCCTGGCACTGCTTGCTACCTTTAAGTTTGTTATCCACCAAAACTCCAAGATCCCTTTCCAACAGGGATTCACTTAACACAGAACCATTTATAGTATAAGTAGCACAAGTATTTTTAAGTCCAAAATGCATCACCTTACATTTATCAACATTGAATTTCATCTGCCACTTAGCAGCCCAATGTGATAATCTATCTAGATCCCCTTGCAACAATTGCACATCCTCTGAAGTTTTTAATGGTCGACAAAGTTTTGTGTCGTCAGCAAACACAGAAACCTTGCTGACAATACCCACCTCCAAATCATTAATAAATAGATTAAATAGAAGCGGCCCCAACACAGAACCCTGTGGCACCCCACTTAGCACTTTAGTCCATAATGATGAAGCCCCATTAACAACTACTCTCTGCATCCTATTCTTTAACCAATTTTCTATCCATGTACAAATGTGACTCCCCAGACCAACAGACCTTAGCTTATTCATTAGTCGCCTATGGGGGACTGTATCAAAAGCCTTTGCAAAATCCAAGTAAACTACATCTACTGCTATACCAGAGTCTAAATTTCTACTTACTTCCTCATAAAAGCCTCATAAAAGCCAAGCAAGTTAGAGGCCTGTATAAATCATTAAAGGGTATGTACACTGTAAATCCAACTAACATTACTAGATAGCATAGGCGCCGATTTAGCCAGAGACACTGGGCAAATTTATGGCGTTATAATTGTGCTAACCGGTTCACTACTGGTTACCGTTACTTTAACTCCATATTAACGCTGATGCTCGCGATTCAATATCATGTTTCCACTACTTTTAGCACTGCCATTAAAACCCCGCTGTGACTAAATCCCTTTTCGGGATTCACCCACAGTCGCAAACATGATATTGAATCATGATCAGGACATTTACTTGCTCTGGGTAAATGAGCCACTCAGGCTTTAGATGTAAAGTGATTTTTCTTCTAGCCCCCTCCCATACCCTACCTTTCCACCTTCAAAGTTTCTGTATTCCTCCTCCTGTCTCCTCGTGTTTTTAGCTCTGCCCCTATGAGATGTGAAAATCCCTTTACCAAACAAATACTTTTTCCGATGATGTCACCTGCACATTCAGGGTGATGTTGGCGCAACACATGTGAGCAATGACGTCACGTCGTGTGCGCGGCTCTGCGAAAAAGTATTTGCTTGCCAAAGTATTTTTCACATCTCCTGGAGGCGGAGCTAAAATTGCGAGGAGACAGGAGGAGGAATACAGAAACTTTGAAGGCGGAAAGGAAGGGTATTGGAGGGGGCTAGAAGAAAAAAAAATCAGTTTACATCTAAAGCCTAAAGGTGCCCATACATCTTCGATCCTGCCGGAACCGCTTCTCCCGATCTTACATTCGAATGTAAGATCGGGAGAAGCAGTTCCGGCAGCATCGATGAACATCGCGTGAGCGCTCGGTCAGGTAAGTAAAATCTTATAGATGTATGGGCACCTTAAGCTATTTAGGAACCTTCATTTTGATTTACAGTGTACATACCCTTTAATATCCCATATAAATACATTTGATGTATTATGTCTAATCTTGGTTATCCAGTAACAGGGGGTTGAATTGACAGCAGTGGAACTTGAGACATAATGAATTGATTCTGCATTATTCTTGGATATTTCTTTGTTGCTGTTAATTTTGCTGGACTATGGCTGTACTATTAATAGTCAGAGCCAGCAATGGGATAGGTGCTAATGTTAAGAAGTGCCAAACTAAACTGAAACAATGGGTGCTGACTATGAAATTATGCATTTTATGATGCATTCGTAAACTGGCAGGAATTTACATATCAAACTCATTGAAAGGGCATCTTAAGATTTATTGTGTCAAGGTCAATTTACCTATCGAGCAACCTTCACCAGTCAAAAATGAAAACTGGGAGTCTAATCTGACTAGTAAGGACCTTAATAGAAATGCATATGAGATGTGAAGTAGGTGTTCAGGCACTTTGTGTATAGCAGTAAATTCCATGATAACCATAGCAACCATTAACAAGGGTGTTGGAGCCATGAGGAAAGTTGATCCCACATGTAGGACAGCACAGGTGGAGATAAAGCTGCTGGTAATAAAATATGCCTGTGCATCAATAAATACATTTTCATTAAAAAGGGCAGTTACTGCTGTGTTGCACTCTCCTTTAAGGGCCATAATTAATAACTCACGGTATCGGAAACCGCCATTTATGACTGGGTGGTCGTACAATACCATGCGGTAGTTAAGTACCGCAATGGTATTGCACAGGCAATCGTACAAGTACGTAAAATTACAATATCGTAATTTTACAACAGCAATCATAAATGTATGTCCGTGGTCTAAAACTAGCATTACCGTGCCTTTATAAATATGGCTCAAAGTCTGTTGACTCAAGGGTCAACAGTTAAATTTGATCAATTAGCAAATTATTTATTGAAATGAAAGGCTCCGAAATGGATTCTTTTTTTGCATTCAATCAACCAAATCTGATTGATATTCAGCGTAGAATTGATTGAATATTTATCTTTCAGGACAGAAAATTTTAGGCTATTATACAATTAACTAACAGGTTTATGGGATTTTTTTTTGATTTAATCGTATTAACTAGTTAGTCTACCTCCCCTCAAACAAAAATTTTAGATTTAATAGAACAACCCCAAAACCTAGGTCTAAACTTTTCTGTGAGGCTTGTAAGTATACTTACTAGTCCTCGTTCTCTCAGTCTCTCTCCTGCAGCTGTTTCATGCACAGAAGCAGCAGAGGGACCAGGAACAGCAGTGGCGCCAGTGATTGGCTGAGACATTTCAATGTCTAGGTTTTGGGGGGGTGTTCTATTAAATCTGTAATTAATGTTTGGGGGGATGACATGCCCTTTAACAAACATGCACACTTCCTACAAAATCATTAGTTGCATCAAGAGTAGCATTAGAAAATAAGCGTTAAATTCAAACCATATGAAAATCACTTTAGTAAAAATTTTTTTTAGCAAAGAATAGCTTTAGTAGAGAAAATCACATTAATAAAGTAATGCAGTAGCAATAAAGGGACACTAAATTGATTTCATGTACTTCGTTAAGTACATGAAATCTGTATCTATTATTCAGAAAACGCTTATTCCCACCTCCCTGATAGAATAATGAATAATAGAACGCACGGGGAACAGTGCAACACTTACCTCACTGGCGTACCACTCGGCTTCTTTTCAGCTGCCAGGCACCCTGTTCCAACCGAATGCCTTCATACTCCCAGCATTCCCAGAGAAATGGGTTGAGGCATGCTAAGTTTCTCTTTTAAGTCTCTGTGGCCAATGCATGAACTGTTCATTAATTGTGAGGATGAACATTAGTGAAGAATCACTAATAAAGCATCCCATTTGTAAAAACAAAATCATATTAGGAAAGAATTGCTTTAGTAAAGAATCACATTTACACAGAACAGCTTCTGTAGGGAAGATTCCGATTAATACAAATTTGATTTTGTAGAGAAGAATCACATTAAACGAGAATTCAAGGCTCATACACATGTACGATCGTGGGTACCGACCCGCGACGCACAATCGGCCCGTGTATGGGCACTTTATTGGGTGAAATGGCTGTTCGTTTGGCGGTCATTGACCGATCCGCTGGGTGGATCACTGAACGAGCAGCCGTTTTGCCTGATAAAGTGCCCATATGCGGTCCGATTATCGGCTGAAACGCTTGTTGTGCACATCGTGCATTACGGGTCGGCACCCACGATCTCACGTGTGTACGAACTTTAAGTCTCCAGACAAGATTTCCCAATAGACAGACCACAATCATACAATAAGCGGTGTCTCACTACTCCCTTTGCTGTGGCTCCTGGGTCATTTATGAAATTAACCTGTGGGTACTAGGGCTCAGCTCCTACAATCCACATTAGGTGGGTAAACCTAGCTAAATGTACGCAGCACATGCACATGCTCTGTTGTACTCAACAGGTCAAAACAAGGAACTTGTTTCCTAGAAGCTGAAAGCCAATCACATAACAGCACAGAGATCCTCCCTCTCCCTGACACAGAACAGGGATTTCAGTTTTTTTCAAACCCATTAAATGCTCCTGTCCTAACAATGATATAATCCTTTCATACAAAAAAGAAAAAGAATCTGTACAGTGTAAATAATTTAAAAGAGGGGAAAAAAGGGAACTAACAATAAAAGCAGGAATATTCCTTTAATATAATTTTATAATAAAAACAACTTTCATAAATAATATATAAAGTGCATAAATGACACTATTAGCCATGTTCACACTGTTAACCATGGTTAATCAAACAGTCCAATCAAAGTCCAGGAAAAACAGTCTCTCCTGTTTGTTCTGGACTTCCAGAACCCTTCTATTGTATGTATTTATTAGGAAGCATGGTCAAGCTTCCATGTGGTTATAGCACCCCAACACGCCCCTTTAATGGGAGGTCCTATGCCTTTAATATGGCACTGGATGGACGTCCTCTTTCCTAATTTTAAAAAAGCCAAAGGGCTGGGGGGAAGTGAGAAAGCCTGTTGTATGGATCCAGTGCACAACTATGAGAAATGCAAAAGTTTGCAAATGGTAATTGAAGTAAAGAAGTTAGAATTTAGGACCTTCCAGACTGGGGTTACCTTGATGTGGTTGGAAGGCTTTTTATTCATGTGTTCACAGTAATGTATACTAAAACCCCTTTGTTTATAAAGTATGTATGGGGCCTAGGAATGTGCATTGATTATCTTTTTTATGTTTGTATAAATGTTTGACCAGATCGATAGTACTTCCGAAAAATGTAGTAAAAATTAGCCTAAGGAGTGCTTCCACAACCCTTCTAATGTATATAACAATAAAAGCAGGAATACTTTCATAAATAACAATATATAAAGTGTATAAATTACACTATTAGCTATGTTCACACTGTAAACCACGTGGTTAATCAAACAGTCTGATCAAAGTCCAGGCCAAACAGTCTCTCCTGTTTGTCCTGGACTTTGATTGGACAGTTTGATTTACCTTTTGGGAGGAACTTAATGAAACCAAAACCAAAAATAAGCGTGGGGAATTGAACCTGTGACTTCATGGATTGTTTGTTTCTAAACCATGTACTCTTCCAGGTGAGCCACCATTGCAGATTTCATGCAGATGGAAACCAGGTACATTTAGAAGCTTTTATCTTTTGCAAGGAACTGAATAATAATTGTAGGAGCCTAATTACCTCTGCCATGGTAAAAAAAAAATCTCAATAAAATGAGTTGACTATTTTGTATTTTTGTACGTAATTCACACTGGCTGGTAAATAAACTGCAGGATAACAAGCAGGTTTCAAAGTCTTATCAGGGACTTCCATATTGGTGTGTAGACATCTGTATAGAAAAATGTGCATAGAGACAGTGACTACTGGGGTCAGGGGGCATGGCTCTTTGAAGCCAACATGGGCTGTGCGTTGTACTGGCAACAACATAGAAGCCTTCTTAGTTACAGAATCTATTACTTATATGTACTAAATGCAACTTACTAGAGAAGAATGTACAGTGTATATGTGTTATAGGGATAAAAACTTTCACATTAGGATTAAAAAAAAAAGGTTAGTTCACCTTTAATAAAGAACTGCTGCAAAGCCCCTTCCTTGTATGTGTTTACATACATACGATTGGTCAAGCAAAAACATTGGAAAGAAAATCTGCCTGTGTGTACAATACCTTAGAGTTAAACAGCAATGCTTTTTATATACATCATAAAGAGAATAACAAAATAAATCTAAACAGAAATAAGGTAGCAATCCAGCAAACTATTAAGCATTATTATCATCTTCTGTAGAAATGCCATGTTAAGCTCATTCTTCTGCATATAATAGATTTCTTTTGTGACTCTGGTTCATTGAGTTTATTAAAACATAGTGAGTTACATCACTGCTATTTGCTTTAACACTAAGCCCCACTTAATTTAATTAAGCTAAAGCCATAACTGTTAATTTCAACTTACTCTTTACCGCTTTAGCTAGTGGCTTTGGCTCTTCACAATACTGTAAATAAAAAAATCCTTTAAGATTTAATTAAGCTCAGGTTAATTTCATGACTTTAAACAACCCTGCCTGGAAACACACAAACTAATTAAAAACATCCATCACTAAATTAGTGTTCTGTTATGGAATTGCAGTAACCATGCTGACTCATTACAGTCAAATATTCAGGGAATAATGTACTCTCTAGAGTAGTTTATAAGGATATTAGGTGTCTCGCGTTTCTCTGCCTTTGTGGTTTATGGCATTGCTATGTGAATTTTAAAATATTGCAATAGAGAAAATACAATTTAATGTAGACACTGATGTGTTTATAGCAGTGTTTTTTTCAGGTTTGTATAGGGCACTCAGATTAAAAACAAAATAGGTAACAATGCAACAAGCTTACGAATAACAAAAAAGTATATAATATAAAAGGTGTGTAATTTACAAAATAGATCCAATCACAAAGTAATATGAAATGTGTTTAAATAAAACAAAAATCACAGAATGCAACCTGCAATTTCTATTATGTACATTTGCTAATAAGGCAAAAAATCATTGTGAAGTCAGGCGGAAAAAAAATTGTAAAAATAATAAATTTATAAATAAATATGCCCCTTAGTGTTACTTGTTCAGAGACAGGTGTGAAACTAGTTTCATAGACCGTGTCACAGGCCACATAGTAGCATAAATGGAATCTTAAAGGAGAACTAAACTGAATCTATTAATAAAAGGGGTGCTCATTAATAAACACGAAAAATCATACCTAGCAAAGCTTCCATGTTGCATACCTCAAAAAAGGGGGGTAAAAAAAATAATCTGTCTTTAAAGGAAAAGTTCATGGGAAAATATAATTATTTAAATTCTTACAGGGAGATACAATAACCTTGTTTTCCACCTTAAACGAGCATAAAACCCACAGTACCTGATGCAACACTTTTTGGAAGTAGCACAGCTTGTCTAAACCAATAAAAAAACCACAAGATATTGTGCCCCTATTTGGCGCAATATCAAGCGTTCTTTTGTTGTGGGCGTTCAGCCCCTGCTACTTACCTGTGCACGCTATCGTGATGCAATATCATCATGCAGTGACGTGTGCAATGTTATTATATCACGGGATTGTGTGTGGGTAAGTAACCTGACTGAACGCCACTACCAATTATTTTATCTCCCCAATAGTTTATATTGTGCATACCTAGTTATTCTACATATTCTCCTCCATTTTGAAAACTAGGTTAAATGTATACCGCTAGCTATACCCTGCTGTTGACATTGAGCTGATAATACAGGTTCTGTAATGGTTCTTCTACCTAGAATGCACACTACCTTGGAATGTTCCTAACAGTAAAGGTGGCCATACACATGCAATCTCTATTGCATTGTGGGCAGCATACACACGGACCCGACCAATCAGCCATACACGGTATGAAGATCAACCAGCCAATAGTATCAGCTCCTTTTACTTTAAGTAAAGGCCGATACGGATATATTTTTTGTCTTTCCCTACCGACTGTAATGCCAACTACAGTCATTCGTCGGCATTGTGATGGGTCGGTTGAGGTCCCTAGACATTGTTAATTATTGTTTAACTGTACAGCCACCTTAATTTCTACTGGTGGGCTTTTCGATGGGTCAAATGTGCTCAGATCTCTAATGAGAAAATTAATTAATGCAGGTGCTGGGTCGAGGGCAAGACCATAACGGTCTCTATTAGGGGTCCTACAAACAGAAAGTCAGTATTTCAGAAACATTTATTTATACAAAGACAAAATGCTGAATGGGCAGGTTAAGGTCATTAGGATGGGAAACACTGCTCTTTTTTCTTATGTATTTGCACTTTCCATTTAATATTTATTTTTGCTATTTGCATAATATTTGCATAATAAAGGGGAAAGCGGGCCACAAGAATTCACAAGGCAACCCAAGGGATTGGCACTGCTAGAAACAACTGCCATTGGTGAATTTGGGAAATATGGCAGGATTGTTTCCACAAATTTATTAAAATCCTCGAAATTTCGGAAATGCTTGGATATTTGAAAGATCATCGAAAGTTCAAAAAGTTTGAAATCTTTAAAGTTTGACTTATTTTAAAGTGAGAAAATCCGATTCAAACTCGAGTTTGAGTTCTAGTCCATCTCTACAGGTAACAAGGATTTATAAGACAATATTGTTTTTGCTGTAAAAATGTTTGCACCTATAAAGAATAGAAACATGTATACATTTCTAGATACTACAAACATACCTATGCCTCATACTTTTTATAGTTATGGAACTCCTCAGTGGTGGCTCCAGCTCCAGAGTATTCCAGGGGCACCAAGGCTAACAAATGGAGCACATTAAAAAATACCAATAATCTTTGTTGGTATAATGTATGGCGCACAAAATGGCAATTACATACCTTACAGTTAAACTGTGTGTGTTTTTAACTGAGTTTATAAAATTAAAATTAAACTACTACAGAAGTTGAAGAGCATTGGCTACATACAGGGCAATGCCACTGCCTGACCATCTATTTATGCCTGTCTTTTTATTTCTGTCTGTCTTTATCTTTTATCTGTCAGATAGATAGGCAAATAATAAGATAGAAAGATAGATAGAGAAATATATAGATAGAGAGATATAGATAGAGAGATATAGACTGACAGAGAGATCTAAAGAGAGAGAGAGATAGATAGATATAGATAGATGGATGGAGATAGATAGAGAGAGCGAAAGATATGCAGAGAGATAGATAGATAGAGAGAGACAGTGTTAAGTCTTAATAAAGTTTTTTTTTTAAAAAGTTACACTGCCGAACAACACAGTGGACAGCCGGTATGGTTTGGAAGGGGGGCACTGCATCTGTGAACTGGGGCATGTGCCCCATCGTGCCCCAGTGTAGCACTGCCACTGGATCTCCTTGGTGACTTCTAACATCCTTATATTTTAAAATTAAAGGCATCATTATTAATGCCGCAAAAAGTCTAGGGTCAAGTAAAATATAATAAAGATACGTTTTTCTGAAATTGCGTAAAGAGCTATTTCCTCTGGCTGTTCTTCAACAAATAAACTCAAACTTTAAACCCTGTTCTACCCCTGCACCATGTCAACTTTTATAAGTGCTTTAAGTCCCACGTGAGGAAGGTGCTATAAAAATGTTATTGTATTGTATTATTGGATCTGTAAAAGCATTAAAAAGTATATATCTCATCTTTAAAAACATTCAAAAAACATACAAATGCTCTTAAAGCAAATATCACATGCATGGAATGGATATTAGGTGCACAAACAAGCTTATATTTTATCTGTGGATGTGAGCACTTCATAAACCCCAGTATTAAGCCGATCATGTGACCATTATAAGGCTATAATCTTACAGTTCCTCCCATAGTCCACTACAGGGGTAGGTTTTAACAATATAATTCCAGTTTTTCATATTCTGTCACTTACCTCTACTTAAAGAATAAGTACACTGTAAAATCAAGTTATGTTCATTTGGAAGCTGCAGCTTTAAAAATACTGTTGCCATATTTTTTTTTTACCTATGCCCCTCCAGAGCCTAGCTTTGTGCCTTGAAATTTGCTGACATCTTGTTACTGGTTTGCTGAATGTTAAGCTCTGCCCCTCTGAGATTTCCTCTGCTTTTTCCTGCTTGAGCCTCAATCAATAATGCTTGTGTGAGTTCCGTGCACGGAACTCACAGGCATTACTGTTTGAGGCTCAAGCAGGAGAGTGCACAGAACTCACAGGTATTAATGTTTGAGGCTCAAGCAGGAGAGTGCACGGAACTCACAGGCATTACTGTTTGAGGCTCAAGCAGGAGAGTGCACGGAACTCACAGGCATCACTGTTTGAGGCTCAAGCAGGAGAGTGCACGGAACTCACAGGCATTACTGTTTTTGGCTCAAGCAAGAGAGTGCACGGAACTCACAGGCTTTACTGTTTGTGGCTCAAGCAAGACATAGGTTTGAAATAAAGGGAACCTTCTCCTGCAAATCATCCAATGTGGTATACCTGATTTTATGTTCTAGGTGCCCCTCAGGACTTTATGTAGGAGAGACTGAACAGACCCTGAGACAAAGGATGAACGCTCATCGATTCACAATTAACAACAATAAACAAGATGTCCCTGTGGGTGCCCATTTCTGCAGCCAAGGACACAGCCTGAAAGACCTAAAAGTCACAGTGCTCATGGGAAATTTCAGATCCCAAAAGGAGAGGTTAGAATGGGAATGTAAACTTATACAAAAATTTGGGACTCTGGACTCAACAAAGATCTAAACTTTATGTGTCACTATGTTTCTAATCTTAATGTCATGTAGAGTTAATCAGACTATATTCCTCTAAACAACCCAAACCCATAAATATCTCATTTATACCAGACCCTCCATGGACACTAGAGGTGAAGTGTATCTGATTGTTTGTTTAACCCTTGCTAATTCTTTTATTACTGCCTTTGATCATTGAATGTGTATTTACTGTTTTATTTAGGACAGCTATTGCCAATCTTTCATGGGGGCAAAAGATAACATCTGTGTAATGTCAGAAAGTCTTTGTTCTAGTATGTATAAAATACAATGCTTTACAAGATGCAGTATTGTATCATGCCTGAGGAAGAAACCTAAGTGCTTCGAAAGCTTGCATTTTCAATCATTTTAGTTAGCCAATAAAAGGTATTACTTTATATCCAAGATGTCTTCACTTTCATCTATGGCTAACACGGTACAATTCTCTACTACTAAATGGTAAAGTATCGATACCTTGAAATTGTTGTTTATACAGACAATCCTCTTTAAAGGGCAACTGTAGTCTTCGAACAAGTTATGGTTAAATTAAAGCCTGCAGTAATTCCTTTAAAATTAGCCCTCTGAAAACACCTTTGCAGCCTGTGAGAAAATGTGTGCGCTGGCTGAGTGGGTAACGCAAAAGACACCCATGGTGTGTGCACCAATTTTTGTTTGATTTTTGAATGCCAGCTGTTAGGGCTTGTTCATACTAGGAACGAACAAAAACGCAACTTAAAAAAGCAGTGCGTTTAGTTTTAGTACATTTTCAGGGAGATTCAATAAAAGTTCTTATCGTTTAAAATGGTGCTAATTTTGCCCCAACCAATCAGATCTTATTTAACATTTGTAAGCTTACATCTGATTGGTTGGGGCAAAATTAGCACCATTTTAAACAATAAGAACTTTTATTGAATAACCCTGTTTGTATCTATTGCTAACCGTTTGTGTCCTTTTTTTTGCATTTCTGTCCGTTGCGATTTGACACATTTTGACTGCATTTTTCGAATTTAAGGGGCCAGGACCAAAGAACACTAAAATCCTGGGAGTGTGGGAGTTTCAGGAGCTTTTGGAGTGAGAGGTAGCAGATAGTGTTGCTGGTGATTTTGCTATTCTTCAGCATGTTTCCTATAGCCCACTGACCGAAAATGACATCACAGGGGCTCCCAGGCGTCCTTTGCGAAAAACAGAAATGCAAACACGTGCATCCGTTGTTATGCGTTTACATGCATTTTAGACAGACAGAGATGCGTGCAGCAGTGCATTTTTTAAATGGACTGAAACGGAACAGAATACAACAAAGCAAGTGTGAACAATATTATGAAATCCTATGGGGTTTTACTGACTGTCCATTTTTTAAAACGCGCATGCATTTGGAAAACGGATACAAGCTGATGTAGTGTAAAACGAACCCTTAGAGAAAGGCCCTAACGTTGTGCTTCAAGTCATTTTCAGGCTATATGCTGGCCGTATCTCTGTGTATACAGCCTAAGACATGACATTGCTCTAGTTTGACTAAAGTTTCACTTGATTAGGTATATACCATAATACATTTCACTGTAATTACAGTATGTACATTTTTGAGATTTGTTTTGAGGTATCTTTTTGTTTACTCACCTTCTTTTTTTAAGCTTTTGTAATTCTTTTTTTCTTTGCTGGAATTCTTAAAAAAAAAAGGCTTCCTAAATTTTAGTTTCTACATACAATTGTATTGCAGACGTCTGCAATAATTACACAACTGTCTGTCATCCGATGTTCTTTCTTAATCTCAAGCAAGTATTATCTTTGATTAGCCTTTCTGTTCTTTCTTTTGGTTGCTGTATTATATTTCAAACTTTTCACCTCAGTTGCTTTGATGTGACAGCCATGGAGTTATCATAACCAGAGTCACTGCTCTGCATTTTCCTAGACTCCCTGCAGAAAAAAAACCCTAATCAAGTGCATTGTTCATGTTTTTCTGATATTAAAGTGTAAGTACAGAGGAGAAAAGTACATTGGATGGTACAGCTCTGAAATGGTTTGTTTCAATTCTTTAGCATTAGCGTTTAAAACAAACTTCATTAAAAAGCTAATGAATAAAGGCATATTTTCAATGAACATGAAATAAAGCAAACAAGGAATTAGGCACTGCCAAATAATTAAAAATGGGCAAATTATTTTACTGCATATAATTAGCACATTTCTAAAAGAAAAAAAATTCTTGGCTTTTATGGGCAGTGTTTCTTGAGAATCTAGAGTATGAAACTCATCAATCATTTGTGTGTGTGTTCCTGCGCTTTTCAACTGAATATTCCCTACTTTGAAATCCTGGTTGAAAATGTGATTCAATTATAAGTATTAGAAGAGGTAACACAGGAGGTTAAGCTAAAACTGGCAACTCTTTTCCACAAACAACATGTTTCAAGCCGCAAGAGCCCTTGAACTTGCAATACACTTGAGAATTATGTATGGAATAAAGTTGCCAGTTGCAGTTTAACCTGCTGTGTCCTGTGTGTTACCTCTTCTAATACTTTATACTTATATCTGATTAGGGATGGCCGGTTCGCGGATCTGCCGCGGATTTATCCCGTTCGCGAACGGCGGATTTTTCTGGATTTTCCGTCTTCCGAAGTTCCGAACCGCGGATTTCTCATATTTTCGAAAATTTTCTAAATTACGAGGAATTCTTGTATTTTCGAAAATGTGTGAAAATAAATATTTTCGAAAATTTTTGAAATTACGAGGATTTCTCGTATTTTCGTAAATACGTATTTTCGAAATTACGAGGATTTCTCGTATTTTCAAAATTACGAGGATTTCCCGTGTTTTCGAGGATTTTTTTCATTTTAATGGGTCCGCGGATCCTCAAGCGGACCGGATTTTGCGAAGTTCGGACATCTCTAATCTGGATTACACTTGCACAATTGGATGAGTGCATATAAAGAGTTAACCTACTAGCCTTGGGTGGTGGATCACCTACAATTTTCACAACATTAAAAATGTGATTGTTTGTAAAGGGCATTTGAAATGAGATAAAGTCTTTTGGTTGGTTCTGTTGGTTTAAAGCTTTCTAGACAATGTCACTGAAACAATAACAAACAACATTTTAGGGAGCAGTGTGTTGCTAAACTTAATTAACATAGAAGTATTGAGCTAATCTTTTTTGTCAATGCGTGAATACAGGGCCAAATGTTCCCTTAACATTTGCAGCACCATTGCTCAGCATTTACTAGAATTTATAAATATGTGTATGATTTACAAGTAATTGCTGTCTTTTTGGCCCAGGTTTTTTAAAACCAGAATCATGTTGATAACCCTTCCCTCCTAGATTTCAGCAAAGACTATTATAAGATAATTTATTAGAATGACCCATTGGGTCCAGTATCTCCCAATGACAATACAATAGTTTGGATAGTGCAAGTTTAAAATAGAGGAGGAATCCCCTTAGTGTACGTTCAGAACAAGTGGTTATGTAGACTGGACTGGACTAGAACTTGTTTACTTGATTTCAATAAAAGGCTGGAGTAAAAAAAATACATAAAAGTGAATTTGCAAAGTACGTCTGTAAGTGTAGAAAGTAGATTCATCTGTAAAGGCATCAAAGGGCCACAATGAATGATGGTTTCTACATGAAGTTCTGACTTTTACAAAGGAAATAAAAGTGATCTAAAATCCCAATGTTGATGCAATCTTTTAAAATCAATTAAAGCTATAGATTAAAAAACATTTTTAATTTTATGATTCAGTTTAGGATTTACGGAAACATTTTTATTTTTAAATAAACATATTGTGCCATGTGTCTTCATCATCATAAAAAATACCCTTAAACTATATGAAATGTTAAATTTTTTTGTTTGAAATAGGTCCATGCCTTGTTTTTAAAGGAGAACACCTATACCATGTAAGATTCTCTAGTAAGTTGCATTTACGTACATGTGAGAAATAGATTCTGTTAGTAAGAAGGCTTCCTTGTTGTTGCTAGTACAACTCATAGCCCATGTAGTCTTCAAATAGCTTTGTGAGCATGTGCACTAATTGGCCATGCCCCCTAATCCCAGAGCTCATTATCTCTTTGTGTTTTTTATTCAAATGTATCTAGTCCCTGCTTAAACTTTAAAAACTGCTTGTTACCCCGCAGTTTATTTACCAGTCAGCATGCATTGCATACCACCTTCCTGGGGCAATACAAAATATTCAGC
Organism: Hymenochirus boettgeri; assembly: GCA_019447015.1. Taxonomy (NCBI): domain Eukaryota; kingdom Metazoa; phylum Chordata; class Amphibia; order Anura; family Pipidae; genus Hymenochirus; species Hymenochirus boettgeri. The sequence continues at coordinate 208,284,438 of CM033470.1, read as the reverse complement.
TGATTCTTGATTCTTCTCCCCCCCCCCCCCAATATTTTGAGTTTTAGAAACATTGGGCCATATTTACAACCATGATTATGCAATTGCAACTGCAGTCATAAAATTATAATCACGATCGTACAATTTTTATAGCCCATAAAATATTATTGCAGTAGTCTATTACCACATGGTATTGTCCATGAAAGCAAGACCAATGGTATTGTTTGTAAATGCAAGACCACTGCCATATATTTACAGCCTCGGTTGTATTTTTCGATAACCTGTTGTGTTGGAAGTTTTCTGATGCCATGGGTTAATGAATATGTCCCAAACAGCCCATAAGGTCACAGGTTCAAATCCCCAGGCTTACTTTTTTAGTTTATTTCTATTATGTTCCTAGCAAAATATAAATAATCCTCATGCACAAGGGATCTATACAGCAGATCTGTTTGATAGTGTTATGGTACTCTGTTTTAGCAAGACAGAGTACATCAGATTGCAAATTCAATTTCCCAGACTAAAGGTGCCCATACATCTATAAGATTTTACTTACCCGACCGAGGCGCTCACCCGATTTTCCTTCGATCCTGCCGGAACCTCGTTCTCCCATCTTACATTCGACCGACATGCGATCGCAAAATGAATGGGATTTTGCGATCGCATTTCGCGAATATAAGATCGGGAGAAGCGTTTCGCACACGATGACATCGGGTGAGCGCTCGGTAGGGTAATTAAAATCTTATAGATGTTGGCACAGAGATTGTCCGAACTTCGAAAAATCCGGTCCGCGCGAGGATCCGCGGATTTTGCAAAATCCGAAAATTCGAAAATCCGCGAGCGGACCCGTTAAAACGTATTAAAATGAAAGTTCGGCAAAATCCGCATTAAAATTGGTCTAAATAGCCTTGGTATACTACACTTAACCACTCAGGGACCTGGGTATGGCCTTAGAAGCACGTATAAATGCCAACATACCTAAAAAGTACAGTCTGCTAGCGTGACTTTAAAAAAACGGTTTTTTCGAAAATACGAGGATTCCCGTAAAAACGAGAGTTTCCGTAAAAAAACGAGTTTTCCGTAACTATGATAGCTGCCATTGGCTATTTGGATCATGTGTCTTGCTCCTCTTGAAAATTTACACGAATTACGCGTTTTTACGAGTATTCTCGTAATTACGAGAATACTCGTAATTACGTTAATCCTCGTAATTACGCGAATCCTCGTAATTACGCGAATCCTCGTAATTACGAGGATCATCGGTTTTTCCGGATCCCGAAAGTATCGTAGATCCTCGTAATTACGGAGATACTCGTATTTTCGAAAATTTTCGTAAAAAAAAAAAATCCGCAGTTCGGAAGTTCGGAAGTCCGGAAAGTCCGGAATAATATGCCGTTCGCGGACGGGAGAAATCCGCGGCGGATCCGGGTTCGGGTCCGCGAACCGGCCATCTCTAATGGGCACCTTTATTTTCGATTTTTACTGAAATTTTAATAGTCTGTTTCTAACATCCATACTATATAAGAAATAAACTACAAAGATAAAATACAAAGGAGTATATCATTGTTAGAGACAGGTGCATTAAAATATGTTTACATAATAATTGCATTAAAATCCCTGTTCAGTGTCAATGATAAGGAGGATACCTGTGCTGATAAATGATTGTCTGTCAGCTTATAGTAAGTAAGGCTGCCGCTTCCGTGCTTTGATCTGTTGAGCACTACAAAGCATGTAAAGTGTAGTGCGTACTTAGCTGGGTGTCATCCAGCTAAGGGGGATTATGGGAGCTGACCCCTAGTACCCACAGGTTTAAGAGTATGTCCACCCTTAAAACAAAAAAAATTGTGACTTTGCTGTTATTTGCCTCCACAGACATTAATGCACAAACATTAAAAATAAATTTAAAGTTGAGGGGGGGGCTATTAATGCAGACAAAGGCTGATCACATGACAACAAGCTGGTATGGTCAAATGCTACAATCTGCTGGAGTATTCAGGAAGTTACATTGCTAAACTTTTCCAGCAAAACCAAATGGGATTTAAGGTTCATTGTGAAGGTATGACAGAAGGCTTTTAATTTTAACCCTAGTTTGTTTGAAGACCACTCCTAAATAAATAAGGGCAACAGATACATTTTACAGTTAAAATACAATGTACCAACTAGAGCATTGCCTGATTTTGCAGTTACCTGTTGCTATCTGGGAAAGAGATTGCAGCTATATCAGCACTGTAAAACCTGGTAAACACCTTTAAATCCTTCGTCCCAACTGACCACTTGGCACTTCCGACCGGTCAGGCAAATTAACATATAATGTTAAAGGCAAGGAAAGGCAACAAAACAAGCTCTTAATTCTGTCATCTCAGACAGAGGGAATTAAAACATCCCATACCAAGAAATTAAAAAGTAGTGGGTAAGACCCAGACAGAAATGAAAGTCCGGATTTTTACCCTCACCCCTGGGGATGTTTGCTTGGAATGCAGATGATGCTGTGTATGTGAGAAGTTGGTTTGGTTGCAGATGTTGGGAAATTTATGGAAAAGTTGAACCTTGTCTTTTCAGCAAGAAATAAACTTGGTCATAACATTTTACAAACATTTTTGTTGGGCATTTATTTTTTAGAAAAGATATTGTCCTCAAAGCATTAAAGATATAATAAAAATGCTTCATTAGATGCCCCGTCAGTCACTCAAGTGCTGTGGTATTCAGTTGCAATCAACATGTTTTTCCCACTGCAAATTACATAAAGCATGTTCACGAGTAGGTTCACCCCAACATTTGTATATTTATGCTCCTAGTAGAAAAACTGTATATAAAGTTTTGCTTTAAACATATGTGCCATATATTCCTCAAGCAATGTCATCTCCTCAACTCATAACTAATAAATACATGACGTACATTACCAAGCGTGCACTTCTGTTCCCCTGTCTCTCCCATCTAAGTCAAACACACACCTGCACGTAACAAATACTAATACCCACATGTGTACATGGGCAACGCCAGGTAAAACTGCTAGGGAGCTATAAATAAAATATAATGTTGAAGTGACAAACTTCCATAATGAATAAGACAAATTTTCTCAAATATAATAAACATTAAACATAAAGTGCTAAATAAATAAATACAAATAAAAACAAAAGTTTGAATATATGTAAAATGTGCCCAAATAATCAATAATCATCCAAATAATATTATATTTATTTTTGAAGGGGGGGGGGGATTAGTTTAAAACAACTGACCAAAGAGAAATATTTAGAATTGACAGATGGCACCTCCTATGCCACATGTCAATGAAGTTCCTAAATGAAATTCCAAAAAACTAATCTGAATTCTTTATAGAACTTTATAGCCACTTGTTCTAACACTCTTAGAACAAGTGGTGCTGAATCTGTTTTATTGTGATATTAAATTTGAGCTATAGTAAATTAAACAAGGGATATTGAAATTTAAGCATGCTAGTCACCGATAACCATATAAATAGCATGAAGCCGATAGGTACTTGTACAGATCGTAAAACTCAATGGTTCTTTGATTTTGTTTTTATTCATTTTTTTTTTTAGAAAACCTTATAAATGCTTGGACCATAATATGTTCAATTTCAGATTAATTCCCCTTTGTGAATTGCCCCAATTTAGGGCTTTTTTATGGGTAATCTCTACAGTCATGACCAAAACTTTTGGCAGTGACACTGATGTGCTTTTCAAAATTTTGTAGCTTCAGATTTTCTGGTGGCAATTTCTTTTAATATCAGTGAGTGATCAGATGCATTTTAATTTATTACAAAGCTAACTTTAGCACACAAAACTATGTTTCAATGTATTTTGGCTCTGGCACAAAATGATTATCTTACATTTTTAGTACAGCTGAATATGTGAACTAGTACAGATAAAATTACTCTATGAGTCTGATTGAATATTGATGTTGCACCTGAAAGAGACATTTACCAGATCATTAAGAACTTCAAGGTCAGAGCTTAAGCTGTGGTGAAGAAGGATTCAGGATGTCCAAGAGTGTTGAGCAAGGGCCAGAACTCTTTCCCCCAAGGGGTCAGCTAAATAATTGTATTGCCAAGTGTAGAGTTTGTTCAAAATTGGCAGCAGGTGGGTGTGAATGCATCTGCATGCACAGTGAGGCAAAGACTTTTGGATAATAGCCTTGTGTCAAGAACGGCAGTAAAGAATTAAATTCTTTCCAAGAAAAATAGGAAATACTGATATTCTGCAAGAAGTAAAATCATTGAACAGCAGAAAGCTGATTCAAACTGGGTTTCTCTGATGCATTTTCCTTCATAATGTTTGGGACATCTGGAAAATAAATTCTCTGGAGAAGAAAATGTGACCACTACCTTGGGTCCTGTGTCACACCAACAGTGAAGCATCCTGAGATAATGTGTGTGATTGCTTCTCCCCAAAAGGTACCCAAAAAGGGGTACCTAGATGTAAATGGAATTGTGCTTGGTATAATTGCAGCTCTTTTGAAAAAAAAATACTTTTTAAAAAATATAAACTCATTAAAAATAACATTTTAACATTTGTATGTATTTTAGTTTGTTGTTTTTTTTTTTAACTTGACATCATAATAAACAAATAAACTGTTATTGCAGTAAACAATGCAGTCTCATTAAAAAGTATTCCACATCTAGTTACTCCACACCATTTCTTAATTTTACACCTACAGGGGAAGTTTAGTGGAAATGAAATGATTATATTACACATACCTAGGTGTTCTACTAAGTCTTTATCTAATCTATTGATTAAATATATTTTGCTAAGCACTGCAGTGCACAGTTGTGAGCTTCTATTTAAGGTTCTGCAAATCCCAGGATGCTAATTTCCTTGGAATGTTCCTAATAGTTATTTTTTTTAACTCATAGGCTATTGGATGGATTAAACATGATCAGATCTCTACTGAGCAACTGAATGGGCCCAGAGACTGAATCAAAGGCAAAATCATAATGAATACTATTAGGATTCCTGCATACAGGAAGTCAGTACTATAGAAGCATTTATTTATGCACAGATAAATCAGTTGGACAGATAAAGTTTAGGGGAATTTGAATTGTAATGCATATGTATTTGCACTGAACTTCCAATTTAAAGGGTAACTGTGGTCTTGAATTCTTCCAAACTGGTAAGAATTATATAAAAAGCCTTCCATCATACCTTCAAAAGAAAACCTAAATCACATCTCTAGATAAAATTTATGATAAGTTGTTACTGGAAAGGTTCAGCAATATTACTTCCTGCTTGAACACTTCCTGTTTTCAGCCATATGACCAGCTTCTGCCTGCATTAATAGGCTCCCCTTCTTAACTGTCAATTTCCCCAGGTACTTCCTAATTTCTCTAGCATTAAGTCTTAACTGAGCATGCTTCTCCCCCGGGGCAGATGGGCGGGGCAGAGCTCAGGTGATGTCACTCAAACTGTTCATTCACCGCAATGTAATGTCTCACAAGCTACAGCCAGAGATGTAACATAGTAACATAGTAATTGAGGTTGAATAAAGACATACGTCCATCAAGTCCAACCTACTCACCCTCATTTTTTTTTTACCCTACCTAACAGTTGATCCAGAGGAAGCAAAAAAAACAACTAAAAAGGGGGACTCCAAACGGCAATCGTAAAGTATCCCTGGATCAACCAGATTTATATCTATTAATACCGGTAATTCCCAATATTTTTTAGTTTTAGAAACTTATCCAGGCCTTTTTTAAAGCTATTTAATGAACTTGCCATTACCACATCTGCTGGAAGACAGTTCACAGTTCCACAGTTTCTCACTGTAAAGAAACCTTTCCTAACCTGAAGATGAAACTTCTTTTCTTCCAACCTTAAAGGATATCCACAAGTCCTTTTGATATGACCTATTAGTGAACAATGCACCAGAGAGTTCATTGTATGGCCCATTAATTATATTTGTATAAGGTTATCATAGCCCCACGTAAACATCACTTCTCCAATGTAAACTGCCCTAACTTGTCTAATCTGCCTGCATATTCAAGAGCCCCCATTCCCCTTATTAATTTAGTTGCCCTTCTCTGAACTGCTTCCATTTCCAAGATGTACCTTTTGTATATGGGATTCCAAAACTGCACTGCATATTCCAAATGAGGCCTTACCAGTGCCTTGTAAAGAGGGAGAATAATATCTTTCTCTCTTGAATCTATTCCCCTCTTTATAAAAGACAATATCTTGTTAGCTCTAGTGGTTGCTACTTGGCATTGTTTGCTACAGCTAAGTCTGTTTTCTACCAGAACCCCCAAATCTTTTTTCATTACAGATGCTCTTAACACAGAGTTATTTATGGTGTAGGTGGCACAGGGATTATTAAATCCCAAATGCATCAGCTTACATTTATCAACATTGAATCTCATCTGCCATTCTGCTGCCCATTTTGATAATCTCTCTAGGTTTGCTTGCAACACTTGCACATCATTAGAAGTTTCCAAAGCTCTGCATAGTTTAGTGTCATCAGCAAACACTGAGACCTTTATCTCAATACCCCCTTCTAAGTCATTTATAAACAGGCCCCAGTACAGAACCCTGAGGAACTCCGCTTAGAACTTTAGCCCACATAGATGTAGCTCCATTTACCACCACTCTCTGTTTGCGATCAAATAACCAATTCTCTATCAATGTACAAATGTTTTATTCAAGGCCATCTGTCCTCAGTTTATACATTAATCGCCTATGTGGCACAGTATCAAAAGCTTTCACAAAATCCAAGTATACCACATGTACTGTACTGTGCCTGAATTTAAATTCTTACTCACTTCCTCATAAAAACCTATTAAATTTGCCTGGCATGATCTATTTCTCATAAATCCATGCTGACTACTACTAATAAGATGAGCTCTGGAGACAAAGTCAAGGACATGATCCTGTAAGAAAGTTTCCAGCCCCTTCCCTACCACTGATGTTAGCCTTACAGGTCTATAGTTACCAGGCTGTGAACGACTATCTTTTTTGAATATTGGTATTACATTGGCTTTTTTCCAATCCAGCGGCACATCCCCAGACCAAAGGGAATCTGAAAAGATGAGAAACAGTGGTCTAGATAGAATTGAACTAAGCTCTTTTAAAATCAGAGGATGCAATCCATCTGGTCCTGGGGCTTTATTGATATTAACTTGTACCATATCTTCTGTTAGCCAATGTGAATACTCCTCATTTCTACCCTGCATATTATTACAATCCCTGCTGTAAGGACAAGGATTCTCAACAGTGAAAACCGATGTAAAAAATGGTTTAGCAGATTAGCCTTTTTGGCATCCTCTACAACCACCTCAGCCCCATTATTTAATGGTCCCACATTTTCAGTCCTAATCTTTTTACCATTTATTTACTTAAAAAAACATTTTGGGGATGGACTTGCTTTTGTGGACAAATGTGATTGTCGGCTCATTTTTAAGGAAATACTGAAGGCTTTAATTTAACCCTAACTTGTTTTGAGACCACAGTTGCCCTTTAAGTGATTGGATTCTTATTTGAATATTAAATCTGGAGAGCCAATAGAAGTTCAGTTCATATAACAAGAAGATGTAGCTTTATAATCTATTTTTATAACTGAATTATGTTAGTCTGTACAGGAATAATAATATGTACTGCATGAAAAGATATAAATAGCATCAATTCTTTAATTATCAGCAAAGGTTTCTGACAGGTGTTGCTTTCAGCTGTTGTTTTTCCCTTTCTGTTTTTTTTTTAATTATTGATTGTGTACAATTATTTTGCTTCTGATTTCAAAGGAACACCGTTCTCTTCATCTTAAACTATAAACTCTTTTATTTTGTCTTTGAAGCTATTGGATACTGCCTGATGATATTAATATCTCTGCTTGCTGCAGGCAACAGAAGAGTCATGTCACAGACATTCAAACATTGCATTAATCATTGCTGCAGGATCATCATTAATCGTTTGTATTCAGGCTGTGAATAAAGTGGATGATTTGCCTTGTACTGGCATGATTACAACTAATAAAGCAGTAGCCTCATCAAAGGGGTTCAACTGCGTCTCCATAGTGTACGAAGGGACACTCAACTGTAGTAACATGTTTCTTTCAGTTACACTATAATGCATTTAGAGAGACACATCAGTGATACATCAAAATAAATATCTTTAGTGGTGCATCTTTTTTTTTTTTTTACTGCATCTGACCATGATGGAAGCTGGAAGTTGTTTAGTATTATTTTTAATCTTATTTTTTAATCTATACACACCAGAGAGGGTTGACATAGCAATATAATCATACACTTAAGGCTCACATGCGATCGGGGGGGGGGCGACCTGTGATGCGCTATGTGTACGATCGCCCGTTTCGTGTATGGAAACTTTGCCATCCATAACTGATGTTCGGTTAGGGTTTGTTGAATACATGGAGCCAAAAAGAAGAACTAACTGTTAATTATAATACAATTATAAAATCAATTTGCAAGAAATTCCATTGTATGTTAACAAGAGTTTCCAATGGTGACTGCTGTGCAGTTAGTGGTGAAAGTTGCTCGCGGTGCTAGCGAGCAGTCAGCCAGGACAAATCACTGTCAGTTATGGTAAAAAGTAGCCACAGCCGACAGTTTGCATATTCATATTGCAACATATTAGCTGTGAACCTTGTTTTTAGGCCAGTACCCATGAGGGGATGGGTCATGGTAAGGCATGGGTGAGGACATCTCTGAGCAAGCTGAAGCACATTGCAAAACTATTTAACATGTGAGTTTATTTTGTTTAAATCCTATGAGTGTCCCATTGTACATTATTTTATTCCTTGTGTTGAATGCACCCAGGTATACTAGAGAGAGAGAGAGATATAGGTATAATCATCTGTATAATTGGTATTGAAGTGCTGTGTCGAGTTGTCTTTTTTTCTATATGATTGGGATCCAGAGACGGGTGTGTGATTCTGTGGACACGTGCACTCAGAATCTTCCAAGGAAAAAAACAATGATGTCTTTATTCAACATTAATGCATCTATTATCTACCAGATGCAAGAAGGCAGATTGAACTTTTTAGCATAGAGTGCGAGACTCCTGTTATCTATCTATCTAGCTATCTATCTATCTATTTTCCAGGTAAGTAAGATATCCAAGATGGTAAGCAATTAAAAGGCTAAAATCACTTTTAATCATAATCAAATAATTTATCTTCTTCTGATGCCAAATCAATTGTGGAGAGAACATTAAATCCCTTTATCATTTGCCATAGGGAAAATACTAGAAATATCACCAATACCACATTTTAGATAATACAATATATAACAGATTTTGGTTGAACATGCATGTTCCAAAATTAATTTAGGAGGAAGATAGTATTGATGCAGTAGCTTATGTCCTACTTGAAATCTGAAAATACTTCTGTCAGTGCCATATAACATTTACTCTGGTATTTAATATTTTTCATGGATGGAGAATTAGATAGAGGGTAATGCACAGAAAGAATTTGTCAATCATTTATCATCTAATTGGACTAAGTGATGTACTACATGGTTACATGGATTTATTTTCAATTATTAATGATTTGCTTGCAGATGCTGAATCAATATTTGTGTTTTCTGATTCTATAAATCTATGATAGTTGCATTCTCTTAAGAAGCACATGCTACCATTTGTCCTTATAAATAACACATTGTTTTTAAATTATATTTTGTAGTCTGTTGTCTACCCCTTCCGAACTGTTCTTTTAACCAAGTGATGCTTGGGTGAGGAATAAAAAAAAAAAAGACAAGTTCAACTTCTACTAGGAGATTTTTCTGACAGTCCAGACAGGAGCGTCTCTAGGGTCTGTGAAGATATTGAGCTCAATGTGCCCCCAAAAAAGCTGTTGTTTTTTAGCCCCCCACCACCACAATTAAGCCACACCCACCAGGCCATCAATAGAGATCGAGAGATAGCCAGAGAGACAAACCAGGAGATAGATAAACAGTTAGAAAGTGATAGACAGAAAGACAGAGAAATAGAGAAGGGGTAGACAGAGATACACAAATGAATGTCACAGAGGCATGGCATTCCATTATACTGGTAGCAAACTGGCAATTTCAGCATATTCTGGTAGCAAACTGGCAATTTCATTATATACTGTTAGCAAATAGAGATGGCCAGTTCGTGGATCCGAAACCGGAATTGCGGATCTCGTGAATTTTCCGGAATTCCGCTTTCCAATTTTTTTCCGGCCTCTGTCGAAAATTTTCGAAAAATCGGGAAATTTCGAAAATTCAAGAAATTTCAAATATTCTAGAAAATTAGAATTTTTAAAGAATTTTTGAAAATTTGGCAAAAATGATACTGTAACTTGCTGTAAAGGGCCCTGGGAAATGGTCTGGGGAACTTTCTAAAAGAATCCTATTCTGATTAGTTACAATCAGAATTTTCTAAAAGAATCTGATTGGTGTACCAACCAATCACATTCTTTTCCCGTCAGAATTGGTTACAATTAGATTCTAATCTTATTGTAACCAATTCTGATTGGTATACTAACTAGAGATGGACCGGATTGTGGAGCCAAACCTGGTTCCATGCCAGATCTCCGAGATCTGCCAATCCGCGGATTTTCCGAACCCACCTTTGAACATTTTCAAGATTTTCATGTATCAAATTCACCAATGACAGCTGTTTTTACCCGTGCCAACCCCCTTGGTATAAAAGGCAGCTAGACAGGTGCCACTTTGTCAGTGTGTTAAAGTGAGTTTAGTGGAGACCTGACAGTGTAGGAGTTATAGAGTTTTTTCCATGCTTTTGAAGCTTACTGTGTGTGAATTTTGGTGTGGTGGATTAGCACTTGTTGTTAACCACTCCTGTATTCACACAATTTGGGACCCAAAAGTCCTTTTGAGGACTAAACTTCCTTTATTAAACTAAACTAAATTTAGTGTTAGGCCTTTTAGAGGTCTACTGGCCCTAAAGCACACAGTATTGCAGTTCAGCGATACAGTGAAAATTAATGCTGGACGTTCGTTAATTAACAAACCAATTCTGGAGGACCAAGACAGTGGTATGGATGTCAAAATGACGTGCCAGGCAGTGCTATGTAGCCCTTCCATTATAGTGTATAGTTCTAGCGCTGTACGTGCCTTTTGCCCATTGGAATGCTCTAAATCCTGGGGCAAGGATTGTTAAGGGGGGGATTTCTGAAGAAGCACAGTAGGAAGTTCATGACTAGAGATGGACTAGACCCAAACTTGAACACACAAATTTGAACGTTCGATAATTATGTTCCCAGACTTTAGCGCTCCTATACAGAAAATAGAGGAGCAGTCAGTTCTGGTTAAATGTACGTGTTCCCCAGACCATTTCCCAGGTCCCGCAGCCATGTACAGTAAGTTACCATTGCTGTTTTACCTTATATTTAGGCTGATCTGTGCGGATTTTTTTCTCCCATTGACTTTAATAGGTTTTTACGCTGATTTTTGAATTTTCGGATTTTTTCGAAAATTCGCAAATCCACAGGCGGAATGGATTTTAGCAGTTTCGGCCATCTCTATTAGCAAACTGGCAATTTAATTATATACTGGAAGCAAACTGGGAATTTCATTAATTACTGGTAGCAACCTGGGAATTCCACTAATAATTTTTGGTTTTTCGAGATTTCTAGAATTGAATTGAATTAAAATAGCAATGGTTACTTACTGTACATGGCTCTGGCACCTGGGAAATGGAATAATTTAGAATAATTAGCTATGCATAATATAACCCCTTTTTTCAGGTATGCAACAAAAAATCGCAGCCATTGATGCTGGGCGTGATTCCTCTTGTATAATAATGAACACCCCTTTTTAAGAGATTCAGAGACAAAGTCAGAGAAAGTTTCTAGAAATATCAAATTTTCAAAAAACAAAGATTTCTGGGGTAATTATCGAATGTTGAATGTGGAAGCTCGAAAGTAGCACGTGTGAACTACTTGGCACTACTTTGGAATTTTATGCAGGCAGAATATAACAATACCAAATGCTGCTACTACCTGCCTTAGTATAGCGAGCGGTACTTAGCCATGTGCAGTGGTTAGTGGAGCAAATGGAGGAGAGAATCCATAGGTTCTAGTAGCACAGGGTTGCGTTATTTCAAAAATATTAAAATACACTTTTAATTAACATCTGGGTTTGGTTATATCTACTTATATGGTTGGACACATCAATGACTGTTGGATATACAGTTAGGTGTTGGCTTCTAACACCAGAGGTGTCCCCCTCTTTACTTTTTAAGTTATGTGTAATATTTTATATTGTAATACTATTAAGCTAAACTACCAATGTTGAAACGTAAGACGCACTCACAGGTCTTGTAATCAAATAAACACACTGTACTTGTGCTAGTTTACATGTTTCCGTCCGAGATTCGGGCCGTCTTCAGAACATCTGATCAAGCTTCCTTCACTTCCTTAAGACGGACCCCTCAGACACACACCCTCCAGTGACGTGCAACTAAACCCGAAGGCAGCCGAAGGCAGCCGAAGGCATGGACTAGTCACACCCACGGACCTGTGGGAAACAACCAACCCGCTGCTGCTGGATAAATACATGTGAATAAAAACCTCAATGGCCTCAATGAACAATGGGCACTACAATGTTTTTTATAATTCCCATTCAGCAGTTTTCCCAGACCATTTGGTTTTAAGCACAAATACTTTTCCCTTTTTATACCCCTTGGGGTGGCTTAATCCTTAGTTATTACCATTTACTTCATTATAGTATCACATATATATCTAAAACATTGAGTTAACTATATTCCTATATGTTCTGCACTGCATTTATAACCGCACAACCTATACACGTCGATCCCGCATGAAGACGGGGTGGCGGCTTGTGAGAGGCTGTTGTCACATAGTGGCTTATATACCAGTGAACAAATTGAATTTTTTAAGGGCCTGTTAAAGTTTATTGCTTCATGTTTGATGGGGGGTTCTTCAGCCAACTACGTGGGACGGCAATGGGGTCTAATATGTCTCCGGCCTACGCAAACTCATTCATGGTTTGGCAGGAGGAGGACCTTGTCTATGAGCTTCCACTATTTCAGACATTGTCTGGCTTGGTGGAGGTCCATAGACAATGTCTTCCTCCTGTGGAGAGGGGATGCCAGCACCCTCATTGAATTCCATGAGGAGTTAAATGGTTTACATAATAATATCAAGTATACATTGCACTTTGCATTCATAAGATTCTATTTTTGGATGTCACGGTATTTTTGGGAGAAGGTTTTCCTACTGAGCTTTATACTAAAGATACTGACCAAAATCAGCTAGTTATATAAGAGTTATCACCCTGCACATTTAAAAAAATCGTTACCTGTGAGCCAAGTTAAAGGGTGTAAAGATTGTTTACTAAAATAGTAAGAAGTAATGAACAATTGGATAACATATACTCCAGATTTGCAGAGCGTAAATATCCCAAGATGTATTGGATGTGGCCTTGATGAGATCTAGGATAGTGGGGGATCAGAGAAAGAGGAAGCCTGAGAGGGACAGGATACCCTTTGTGACACAATTTGCTCTGGGTATTGATAAGGTTACCAATATCCTGCCTAACTTGGGGGATATTGGATTCAGCTTAACCCAATATTAAGCAGTTCAATAACCCGCCGTTAGTATCCTACAAAAAGGGAAAGTCGATTGGGAATGTACTCACTAGTGTGGGGATTAGAAAGTCGAATCCCTTAACAGCTACTTTTTTGGGGGACTAGAAAGAATGGGATGTTTCCCTGTCTTTCTTGTGCCCAATGTAATAATGTGAATAAAATTGATGGGGCTGACTCTGCCTTGACAGGACGGAGGCTCTCCATTAGAGGGTAACTTACTATATGTGGGGGGACATCTCAACTAATTAAGGGGAGGATTTCCCAGCATAAATTAGATATTAGATTGCAAAATATAAAATTACCTGTACCTGCTCATTTTTGTGAACTGAAACATTCAGAAAAAAACCTCAGGTTTGCAGTGTTGGAATCTGTGCCACCACTTAAACGTGGAGGGGACAGGGTACTTCGAGGGAAGTTTGGTGGGTCTTGCAACTAGGGACTATGTACCCTAAGGGCTTGAACAGGAATTATGATGTACATGTGTACTTGTAATGATCCAGGGCAGTTTTAGAGTTGTGTAATTATTGCAGGTGTTAGTGGGGTGAGGGACTTAGAAGGTGATGATGTATTTCTTGTGATTACCCTATATATATGTGAATTGTATTGACATCTGTGTACATATCTACCTGTTGCCTGAGGAAGAGGGATTGCCCCCTCGAAACGTTGCTATTTTAAGCACAGGGAGTGCTGTGGAGTCGCAATTTATATATATATATATATATATATAGTCCAAATGCAAGGCTAGAGGTAGCACTCACCGCTGAGTATTAGATTATGCCCGATACTCGCCAAGGTGTGTAGATAAAAAGTAGGTAAGTATGGAAGCACTCCTGGGTCTTGAATATAACAAAACAGGTTTATTAGATTAGTCTAATCTAATAAACCTGATTTGTTATATTCAAGACCCAGGAGTGCTTCCATACTTACCTACCTATATATATATATATATTATTATATAGTGTTAGGCAAAAGGAGGCACTCACTTCAAGCCGTGGTTAGTGCCTGGGTGCTGGCTGTATGATGAAGAACAAAAAAAGCAATGATGTCAGCACACTCCTGGGTCTTGTTCAACAGTTTTTAATATGCAAAAGTGCAACAAGGTGCAGGCGACGTTTCAGTCTGTGTTCTAAGAGAGGAAGGCCTTGTTGCACTTTTGCATGTTAATAAACTGTTGAACAAGACCCAGGAGTGTGCTGACACATTGCTTTTTAAATATATATTATATATATATATATTATATATATATATCAAAATCACTCAATGTTGAAAGCACTCAACGGGTCTTCATAACTTCAGCAACAAACTGTTAATTAGAGTAACCATATGTCAACATGACATGTTGACTTGTGATTACTCTAATAAACAGAGAAGCAAACACAAAGACGTGTAGAGGATATAAATGGCTAAAACATATAAAGTTTATTATCAAAAGCGTAAAAGATCGACAGATGATCACATAAGTAATAAAGGTACACTATCAGTATATCTAATAATATGAAAAGATAATCATAGTCATATACAATTGTATATACTTTTATAATTGTACCAGCTGTGTCCAGCCTTCTTTCCGTATATACGATGGATACTAGATCTCTATTGTTCATATGCTGCATGTTTTGTTGCTTGTCACAGTTATACTTGTAGTGTGTCCCATTGACATATTTCCTTCACTCGGACTTCATATGATGTTAACTATTTGTGATTGGTTGTACTGACAATGACGCTTTGATCGCGAGATTTGACGACGTGACGGAATTTGACACGTGACATTAGCCGGCATTTTGATTGGTGGTTCGATATTTAAATAGCCGAAGGGATACGGACTCTCTCAGCGCCATTGAAAAAGCTATGATGCGAAATGCGTTTGGGTACTAGACACCCCTCTCTCTCTGCTCCGATACACCTATGTGATACTTTATGATGTTTGGCCTGGATACACAGTCCCCTTGATGGTGAACCGTGCACGGACTTCTATTTACTCACCGACGTGACTGATAAGTATCTTAGGCTACAGTTATACTATTTGACTCATGACTTAGGTAGGATGTGGTTAGAGGGGGTGTATTCAGAGATCTATATGACTATGATTATCTTTTGATATTATTAGATATATTGATAGTGTACCTTTGTTACTTATGTGATCATCTGTCAATCTTTTACGCTTTTGATAATGAACTTTATATGTTTCAGCCATTTATATCCTCTACACGTCTTTGTGTTTGCTTCTATGTATTTATTAGGATAGGCGTTTTTATACTTAATAGGGACTTTGTGTTTTTTATTACTCTAATAAACAGTTTGTTGCTGAAGATATGAAGACCTGTTGAGTGCTTTCAACATTGAGTGATTTTGCTATTATCTTTGGAAAGACACCTGGGCATGTTACCCTATAGTGTGGAGTGCATTCAGGCATTCAGGTTGTATGGTTTTGATATATATATGATATGTTTATATCAGCAGGTATTCCACAACCACGGTAGCAGAGGTGTGTAATTTGAGGTGACATATACCAGTGGTGCAAAATTTTGAATGCTTTTTCTTGAATTATTATATTTGAGGAGCATTTGCAGCATGATTCGAATATTGACAGCCACTGGTTAGTTTCTAGTTGTGAACCTAGCATTTTTACCCACTTTTCCTTAAAATATAGTTTGGGGGCGTGGCAAGATTCGTTTAATAATGTGTATATTTTGGAAATGGTGTGGGAACTCTGTGGAACTGAGCTGCAAATTGCCTAAAAAGGTGAGAGTTGGGTTATAATGGTACCGGTTAGTAGTGTGTTAATATAGTGTGTAAGCTTCGTACAGTGGAACCATCCCTGGTGGGGCAGGTTGTATTTGAGTTGGACTTGATTCCATTGGACTGTTTTTCCCGATGGTGCGACCTGTTCTATTCGGAAGATATCATGGTCTAGCCATGTCATCCAGGATTGTGTAGAACAGAAATTTTTCATTAAACTAAACAACCCCCAAAGCCTAGATCTCACTAGGTTAAAAACTTCTTCTCGACACCTATATGTACTTACCAGATCTTGTTCTCCCCACATTTCTGTGCAAGGAAGCAGCAGAAGGGTCCAGACTGGCAGCGGCATCAGTGATTGACTAAGACATTGCGTTTCAGCCAATCACATATGCTGCTTCCATGCATGGTTTGGAGGGGGTTCATTTAATGTCAATTTTATTTGTAGGGTGGACATACCCTTTAATGCTTGTGATGGTTCTCATACTACCAGGTCATAATATTTTTGTGATATTCAGCTAAATGAACTGGACTTCAAAACTACAATAAACCTTCAATATTAAATGGATTAATGCAACTTCAAGACAAGAATTGAGCCCAGCACCTGATTCTGCGCCATTTACTTATTATCAGATGGGTTGAATATATTGAAAGACTAAATATTAAGGGTCCCAGTACTACATTCTAACAGAAATCAGAAGCTTACATTCAGGCAGGTTACTTAGAGGGTTACAAATTATGGCTAATGTAATGAGGAAGAGTTTTTATTACAGAAACCACAAAATACCAAAGGAGATAAGTAGGCTGGTGCCACTAATGATCCTGGGAAAGGGGGGGGGGCAGCAATTGTTGCAGAATGAAACTGCACAGACACAATTAGTGTTTTGTTATTCAAAGACACAATTGACTGAGCATTGGATACTTATTAAGTGTTTAGGCTTTAGGCCTACATCACACACAGACTTGTTTTAACTTGATCTTGAACTGTTGATCAGTTTTCTGTTTTATTTAATTAAACATTCACTTTGTAAAGATACAAAACAATGTTTAACACCTGGCAAATTTTTATATCGAAAAAGTCAGAATTACATTTGTGCCAAATCCTTCAGTTGAAACATATAAAATGTATACTAAGGGATGTTCAGGAACTGATAGAAAGAAGTCCTATAAAATGTATGTTGTAAAATAATAATATAAGAAGGAGAATTTACCAGAGTTGGCATATAATCTACATATTACAATTAAACCTTTTGATAAGGTGAAATTAATTTTGATAAGTTCTGAATATTACACACCAGAAATTTTCCAACAATTGTCAAATAAAGTTGTATGATTAAAATTAGACCAGAATTCAGTTTCTGGGATTCAAAAGCCGATTGGATTACATTGGTTAAATAGTTTTTAAATGGTGTAATATCCTTTGAATTGAAGAAGTTGTTAAGTGTTACTACTAGAGTAATATTTTTTATTTAATACGCTGCCAAATATTAATAAATATTTCTTTATACCGCCATGATGTTCAATAATGTCCTGTGTTGATGATAAATTTACTCCATGTTGCTGATCACATTTGATGTGGTCAACCCCTACACCTGTATACACCACAAAGGGTGTGAGTGACAAAAAATGGTTATTGGAAACTGAATTTGCTTCTAGATTAATTTTTATCGCTACTGTATATCATAATAAAAGATTTACAATGTATGTCATTGGTATTTCATACAGTCAGATTTCTGTGGGTATTCGTTACTGTTAACATTTTTATATATAATAATTTTGTAAGATATTTATAGTATGGATGTGTGTAACAATAAATACATTTTAACCATTAACAATTTATAAATTTAGTAGTTAACACAATTTAAGTAACAAGTTGTCTCTGTATCTATCAATCTACTATTGTATTATTATTTTGCCATGGTCCCCACATGAGTGTAGCCCCTATGAGCGTATAACAAATAGACCTGAACTGACGCGTTTCGTGTCAGTATAGACCCTTCAACAGAGCTGTTTCTCTTTGAAATAGATGCAGTCACAAGAAATAGCGCACTCCAGTCTTTGATAATCTCTTTGAAATAGGACGTCCTATATACCCACAATACCTCTGATGAAGTGTCTATACTGACACGAAATGCGTCAGGTCCGGTCATTTTGTTATGCCTGTAAGAGTCACTGTTTACATACTACACAATAAAGCTTTGTTTTTACCTGCTCGGAGTTAATGCCATGATTGTTGCCATGTGGTTGCAGAGCCTTCTGTCTATGCTATTGTATACAGTGTTTGGGACAAATCTGGATAATCCTTTGAAGTGCGCTCACCATTGGCGGATCCTGCGGTTGGTTGGTAAGCCCTGGGATACCACGTGGTTTGTGTTTCCTGTGTTTCCTGACCAGATCAGTAACACTTCCACAAAATGCAGTTATAATGTAGCCTAAGAAGTGCTTCCACAACCCTTCTATTTTATGTATTTTCATTTTAAACTGCTGATCGCGTGTATGCAGTAAAGATATGCATGATCAGCTGTTTAAGAACCACAGGTTCTGCTTCTGTTCTGGTCTTTTAAACAGCTGATTGCAAGCATCTGCATAGGAGCTATCAGCTGTTTTTAAGAGGAGAGGGGTGTGTGTCAGGGGCCCGGGCCTCAAATCTCATGCAGTTATGCAGCTAGAATATACAGGGTTATTCAATAAAAGTTCTTATCGTTTAAAATGGTGCTAATTTTGCCCCAACCAATCAGATGTAAGCTTACAAATGTTAAATAAGATCTGATTGGTTGGGGCCAAATTAGCACCATTTTAAACGATAAGAACTTTTATTGAATCTCCCAGATAGTATCTAAAAAGGTAAACAGTTTTCATTGCTTTGTAGCAGGTGCAAACGTATTATAATCTTATATTGCCATATAAATTGTTAATTTCTTCCCTTATACACAGTTATAGTTTGAATGAAGTTCCAATTTGTGCTACAGTGTGGCCTATTTTATTGTGCATGTGATCATTTTCACCTTTTCCAAAACAAGCAATGTCTGTATCTTTGACTACATTGTTTTAATCCCCTTTTAAACTGACACCTCTTCAATTTTCTGATAATCTCATGCTGCCAGAACTGCAGAAAGGGGGATTCGGGGGGAACCTGCAACCCCCCTCCACCTAAAATCTGCCATGGCAATATTGTATGGGCTTCATTTTGGTGAAGCCCATACATAGTGAAGAGCCTGTAGTTTTGCTCAGCTCTGAAAAACCCAAACTCATTCTCCCTATCTTAGCTTCTTAGCCATGCATTAATAGACATCTACTGTATACTGAAAAAATTACTTGGGTAAGATTTCCAACACACAAAATGGTTTCTTTGAGGCGCTATAGCACATACAGTTTTCATCTACCAGGTTATGGCCCAGGGCCTTCCTGTATTGAAGATAGGGAAACTGGCAGAAGCATTTTTTGTGTGCTTGCTGCTCCCCTTAGAAATGGTATTGGGAGGTAGAAGTACCAATCCTACCTCCCTGCCCTAGGTACTTTCCATATTAACTGTTTTTGAAAAAAGTTTATATGCCATATAGTTCTCCTTTAATCCTAACTTTCCGTTGGGACTGAGTTAACCGTTCATATTTCGGAACTTCTGAATGTATTTTCGAGGGTTACCAAATGTACAGGTTTTTTTTGGTAACCATCAAAAATGACCTTGTACCTCTCAAAAATACAACCAAAAACTCGAAAGAATTTTCCAAAGTATTTTCGAGGGTTATCCAACGTACAAGGTCAGTAAGATTACAGAAAATAACCTTGTATATTCGTTAACCCTCGAAAATACGTTCGGAACCCTCGAAAGTACGTTCTGTCTTCAGATCCATAAATCCGAAAATGGATCAAAACTTAAAAGAGTTTCGAAAATCTCTCTAATTATAATATGATAAAACATAGCTTTTAATACTTCATTAAAATCAAAAGGCAGTGGGACAACACTTGCAAAGGCCTGATGCGCTTTGTGTCACAAAAGAAACTTCATCAGAGGTAAGGCCCCTTTGTGGAATACGATATTTATAAATAATAACATGAACCCACCTATTACACCCCTTAACCATAATACCAGTAAAATGGTTTACAAGTTGTGATGCATTTATATATGTCAGAAAAACAAGGTTTATTGTCTCTGTATGTTGTATCCATAAAGAACCTGTTTTGTATTATTCTTGTGCAATGCAATAAAAGCTATTTTTTTTATATTTTAATGTTTGGATTGCATTGTTCTACCAGCAGTTGTTTTCTAGTAGTTTAACTTTATGATTAAACATTTTGATGTAATAAATAAATATTTTGTCAGACCTGTGAGTGCTCTTTGATGTAACCATTTAAATTTTTTTTGGAGGAGCACCCAGGCAAGGTGGTTTTGGTTGAGTGAGGTGCTGTGGTTTGTGAACTTATTATAACAACATTAGTTTAAGAGATTGTGCATGTGATGCCCAACTACATGCAAATCAGCTGTTTTGGTTGACAGCTCATTTGTGTATGGGTGTTTGATTGCACATACATACACGAATTGTCGCACATATCTGTACCAAGCTTTGTATATGCTAGGATGCTGACAAAATGTGGCACTGCCTGATTAGGGAAAAACAAACTGATTAACAATGTTAGTCGTGGAATGTTTAAAGGAAAACTAAAGCCTCAAAACAACATTCTTACAGAAGAAAGAGCACCTTAATATAAAAGCAGTAATCTGTGTCTCATTTTGATATGGTTTTTGGGAAATTTACCTTTCTAACATGGGGTTTGTGTTTTATTTACCAGCATCCCATTATAATACAGTGTGGTCACTGACCATTGTGTTCTTTACACATGTTCGGTCCTAAGATACTGCAGAAACTTGTTATAGTTGGCCACACCCACTAGTAGCTTCTATCCAATCATTTTACAGGATAGATTAGGCAAGGGACTGAGGTCATGGGTGTGGCCAGTCACTGTACGTACAGACAATTATTTTGTCTAGTTCTTCAGGAAGTTACATATACTTTTAGTTTATTGGTTTATTGGTGTTTATTGGTGTTTTTAGGGGGGATATTTTCAGATTATGGAGTGTAAGAAGCGAAAATCAACTTCACTGGCCTTGATAGTACAGTATATGGAGTTCTATTGAGAATATACAGTAAAGCTGCAAAATACTAACAGATGGTGTATCTTATGTATATAAATCTTGAGTCAGTTAATTTCCCTTTTTATTCTTTAATTCTCTTGAATTAAATTTTAAAGAGTTCTAGAGAATAATCTTATTAAGCTTACACTTATACACATGATAAAATTCCAAATGAAGTCATTTGCCATTTCTAACTAGGAAGACACAGTGTGTCACAGTGCTGAACCAAAATTTTTTATTTTTTTTAAATTTTTGAATAGGAACCTTTTTTAATAAGTAAAAAGTAGAAAGACAGCTATTCATATTTCTATATTTTCTAAGGACAAATTTCTCCTAACAAAATATAGATAGTGATAATGTGTCCAGTCTGGATCTTATTGCAGACTTTTTTCTAACATTTACTGTAATACCATTGGCGTTTTTTGGATTTCCTATTTTTTTTAAAAAAAATCCGCTTTCCGCTATTTAAAAATGTTGTAAAATGGAATGAGGTTTATTATTTCCACATATAAATGGTTGTTTTAACAGCTTAAAACCACCCTGTAATATTGCCTAATTCTCAGTTCTGGTCTGGTTTTGGAAAACGCTATTTCTCTTTTTTGCCACGATAACGGACTTAACTCAATCAATACAGAGATATTAACGTAGTAGCAGTGGCAAAAGTATTTGTGTCGATAACGAACCACTTAATAAATACGGCAACAATACTTCACGGCCTTTTAGCTAAGATCAAGTGTAGTATCTGTTCTTATCAGTGGGAACAGGGGATACCTCTAGGGCAAGGGAGGCGGACCCCCTAGTACAGCTGCGAGAATGGATCTGCACACTACACACTATTTGATCGAAGCCTAAAGCTGGAAGCGTCACTTCCCTGTCTTTTGGAATAAGACTGTGTGAAGTATCTACTCTGACTGGCTTCTGGTTCAGAGGGGGATGAGCCCCTCAGCGGATGGGGGGCAACTCCCCAGGGCTCCCGTCCAGTTTTGAGTGGATATGGAGCCTGGTTGAAGCCTTGAGGCAGGGGGGAGCGAAAGCTCGGGGAGCACTCCCTACACTTCCTGCCATTGCTTTGGCAATGGCGGAGTAATTTTTTTTCCAGAGCATACCTCTTAGCCTGACCCCCTAGTGAAGGGGGAGTTGGCAGGGGTATCTGAGTTATTTGTTCTTCTTATGTACTCCCAAGGGTGAGTATCTGGTGATAAGGCTAATATATACTTGTGGTGTAGTGCTCCTCCCTAGTATTAACTGCAAAGATAGTAAATTTTCCTATAGGAAAATAATTGCAACACGAATAAGGATGCCAACCACCTATCAAAAGTTGACCGGTGGTGAGCCAGTTCCTGCACTAAAGGCACACACACTATTAATGCATATAAATAGAGGCAAAAGTACATACCTTTCAAAAACCTTTATTTGCTATGGACACTTAAATACAACATCCTATTACAGATTCCACCATCTCTTTAAACACCCATTACCATAATACACATAAAATGAGGTGGCCATAAATACAGTTGGAATATGGGGTATCCTCACCCTCCCTTGAGAATTCTGTGTTAAATATACATTAAAGGGCATGTCCACCCCAAAATTTAACTTTTGATATGTGGTAGGGCATGCTCCCCCAGCCCCAACCGCATTAATATAATTGTTAGAAAGTCCCCCGATTCTTACTTACCTGCCCTCTCTCCCCTGCTGCAGTGTTCAGGCCCTCTGCTTGCATGGAATTGAAAGCAGGGGGCGGGACCGGCAGCTGTGTCCGTGATTGGCTGAGAGGCAGGGAGGGCTGCACTGAGCATGCCTCAACCTTGATGAGGTTGAGGAAGTCTCAGGCACAGCATGAGTCACACACTGCTCCTACACAGCAGTTTCCTGGACTTTGGAGGGGCACAGCAGGGGAACTATTTTGAGCAGGAATGTAAGGTAAGGATTGTTTTAAACTACTTGATGTGGCCAGTAAGGGGTTAAATTTTAGTTTTGGGGGTGGACATGCCCTATAATAAGTTATAGACAAATGTGATCCTGCATATCTTAAAGGCCCAGAGACCAGAATCACCATTTCCCTGCTTACTGTTGCGTCCCAGAACCATCAAGTTTGGGCCCAAACTATCAAACAACCAAGGACACTGTCCTCTTAAACAACATGATTTCAAGTAGAATATGGCACCAAAAAAGTCCTGTGCACGAGATACTCTCCTTAGAAGGTTAAAGCACACCACGTGTGGATAATTTTCCTGCTGGGATAGTTAAAAGGGGTCTCAGGACTTTACCAAACAATCATGGAGTGATTTATCCTGATCGGTATCAGGTCTTACTACAACTCCCAGCAGCCCCTTTGGTATATCTCACCAGCAAACATTCCCAAAGTTCTATCCCTTTGCCTCCTTCATGCACATAAGTATTTGGCAAAAGATGAATACTCACAGGTTCTTGAATGAACGCAGACAATATTAATTCAAACACTCATGTCCCATGTTAGGCTCCTCTGCCATTACCCCATCCGCCTCACCAAATATCGCTGCGCGTTTCACGCCTTTGCCGAGTGCTTCGTCAGGTTACTGTGTCATCACTCAAAGACCAATTTATATTCCCTGTTCTTAAAAGGGCCTGATTCCATAACTTCGTGTTATATAACAATATTCAACTTAGTGATCAATTTATTTAAACATTTTCAATACTTTCCAATGGCTTACTCTTCACAACATAAATACATATTTCATAAAAAACATGAAAACTGAATTTCCTCATTTAGACCATATGGATATGCCAATTTTAGTTTTACAATCCATTTCACAATCCATTTCCTCCTCTTTCCCCTAATCTTACTGTTTCTAAGCCCACAAATGATAATCCATTAAAGATCCCTTTATGGGCATCAAATATACATGTTTGGTAATGGAACTTCTCAAGATCTGACCTTTGCTACATGCCGTCACATGTTCACCCATCCGAACATTCATTTTCCTAATGGTCTTTCCTACATATTTGGCCCCACAATGACAGTATGCCAAATAGACAACTCCCCAGGTTTGGCAAGTTGTTTCCTGTTTCAGCTCCCACTTTTCCCCATTAGGTAACATTACTTTAGCAGTATTTTTCATAAAGGGGCACATGTTGCATCTCCCACATTTTCTAGCTCCTTTTATACCTTTACAGTAGGCCTCATTCTTTCTAATACCTAGCCACTTGTCTAGTGGACCTCCACATCACACATAATGGCTTGGACTTAGTTTGTCCTTCAAACTCGCCACCCGTTTAGCCGTAACGCTAGGGAAACAACCTACTTTGTCTCTCAAACATCCAATGCCGGTGTCTCTTGAGGACTGTCAGTATTTCATGCCAATGTTATTTATATTTGGTAATCACTCATAATTTGTTACTTGCAGTTATCCTATTTCTATTCAACAAATAGACTTTCCCTTGGGGTCTACCTTGCTCGATTAAAACCCTTGCGAATTATAGTACTGGAGTATCCCCATTCTTTAAATCTTTGGGCCATCTCTGCTTGATCCAAGAAATCACCTTCTTTACTTGCAGTACTCAAAAATTCTCCTACTGGTATAGCTTTAAATTGATTATGAAGATGGTGAATATCTGCTCTTAGGACTGCATTGACTGAAGTCACCTTCCTATATCCCTTTGAGACCAGTCTACCTGCTTCCTTATAGATTTCAATATCATTGACAGTGCCCCTTCATAGCAGAAGCACGTCGTCCACATACCTCAGCAATAGAAGGACACTGTCTCCCCATCTTCCTCCATCCACTGTCTCAGTGACCACTGACTGCTCCCATCTGCCTAAATGTAAACTATGAACATCGTACTGCCTACCCCTGGATCTAAGGAAATATTCACAGGCCTTAAGGCCCACCGTGTGTGGGATGGACGAATAAAGGCTTTCGATGTCTAAAGTCACTAGCAATACGTCATTATCTTCCTCGACATTCTCCAAATGTCAGAGAAAGTCACCAGCCTCCTGGACATATGATGACAGAGAACCAAAAAAGGGTCTCAAGATCTGATCAACATATTGGCTAATTCTTTCCGTGGGTCCATCCATCTCAGACACAATGGGCCTTCCAGAAGGCCAGTTGAGACTCTTACACACTTTAGGAATAGTGTAAAAAGTGGGGCACTTGGATGTAGGGTTAAACGAAAATTCCCTTTCTCTCGGATCAAGAACTTTATCTTTCAACCCCTTATTCAATATTTTTAAAAGATTGTTCTGTAATGCAGGTATGGGGTTCGCAGTCAACCTTTCATACTGAGTTTTATCTCTCAGTTGACGCATTACTTCGCTATTGTACATTTTCTTGGTCATCACAACCACATTACCACCCTTATCTGCATATCTCACAATCCAATTCTTTTTTAGATTGCGCATAATTGATCACCTTTCTCTTCCCTTTGGACAGTTTATGTTTCAGAATCACCGGTTCCCCCAATTTCTCAATATCCTCTACCACATTGTTCACAAAATTGGCGATATTCAGAAAACCATGTATAGAAGGGAACCAAGCAGATTTCTTTTTCAAAGTAGAGAACCATACAATATCTTTAATCCAGAGCCGCAAATGCTCTGGGCAGATCTCACAAACAGGATTTACCAGAGGCTGTGCAGCTCTGGATGAATCTCGCCTGCACGTAAGTATTTAACGGCAGCTAAGAACCGCTCAGCTTTTGGTAAACCGATTTGCGCCGGCTGCGCGAGTGCCTCTTCTGGGACTCGCGCAGGCTCCGCAGAGCGAGACTTAACGTCGTGCTAACCAATCGGAAATCGGTTAGCGCGGCATTAAGGGGAGAAAGGAGCGCTGTGCGGCTGCAGCCTGAGTCCTCATCAGGACCTTGATTTAGTTCATTCCCTAATTCCTTCAAAATCTTTAGTTAATCTTGCTTGATTAACCCATCCATACCAGGTTTCCCTTCATAAATTTTGGACAGTACACATTTCCTTGCAAATAGAGGTATGTCTGATAAACTCAAATTTGTTTAATTTACAGGTAGGAGTAAAAGACAACCCTTTAGATAGCAATTGGATTACATCTAAAGTCTAACGTTTCACCTGTTAAATTCACAACCTGTAACGTACCACCTTGGCCCTCTATTGTTTCTGGGCATGTAGCAAAGGTCAGATCATGACCCATCTTTAATGGGTTATCCTTTGTGGGCTTAGAAACAGTAAGATTAGGGGAAAGAGGAGGAAATGGATTGTGAAATAGATTGTGAAACTAAAATCGGCATATCCATATGGTCTAAATTAGGAAATTCAGTTTTTATGTTTTTTATGAAATATGTATTTATGTTGTGAAGAGTAAGCCACTGGAAAGTATTGAAAATGTTTAAATAAATTGATCCCGAAGTTGAATATTGTTATATAACACGAATTTATGGAATCAGGCCCTTTTAAGAACAGGGAATATAAGGTGGTCTTTGAGTGATGACACAGTACTCTGACGAAGCACTCGTATCAGTGTTTGGTGAGGCGGAGGGGCTAATGGCGGAGAGCCTAACTTGGGACAACAGTGTTTGAATTAATATTGTCTGCATTCATTCAAGAACCTGTGAGTATGGCCACTACTTCATCTTTTGCCATATACTTATGAACTTTATAACTTTGGGAATATGTGTTTGGAGGTGGGACATGTGAAGACATGTGTTGGTGAGATATACCAGAGCGGCTGTCCAGAGTTGTAGTAAGACCTGATACCGGTCAGGATAAGTCTCTGATTCGGGATAGGCAAAGATACCCAATATATATTGTCAGAGTAAGACTGTGGTGAATACATGAGGAGATGCTTCACTCCATGATTATTTGGTAGTCCAGAGACCCCTACTAACTATCCCAGCAGGTAAATCATCCGCATGTGGTGTGTTTTAACCTTCCAAGGAGAGTATCTCGTGCACATAATATTTTTGGTGGAATATTTTACTTGGACTCGTGTTGCTCAGAAGGACAGTGTCCTTGGTTGTTCGATAGTTTGGGCACAAGCTTGATGGTTCTGAGACGCAACAGTAAGCAGGGAAAAGGTGATTCCGGTCTCTGGGCCTTTAAGATATGCAGGGTCACATTTGTGTATAACCTATTAATGTATATTTAACACAGAAGTCTCAAGGGAGGGTGAGGATACCCCATATTACAACTGTATTTATGGCCCCTCTGCCTCATTTTATGTTTATGTAACATTTGTTATGTGTATTATGGTAATGGATGTTTAAAGGGATGGAGGAATCTGTGATAGGATATTGTATTTAAGAGTGTCCATTTCAAATAAAGGTTTTTGAAAGGTTTGTCCTTTTGCCTCTATTTATATGCATAAATAGTGTGTGTACCTTAAAGAATAACTGTATTGCCTCAATTAAATTTTTTTATAATTGCTTTATAAAGAGTAAAGGTATGCAGTCCTCCCCATACATTTTTTTTCTGATCCTGATCTCGAGCCTCTCTCTGCCTTCAATTAGCCATGCTGTGAAGGGGGTTATAACAATTCTGTCTGCCTGTAACTGTCCTTCAAATCTAGCATGCGAGAAAACACTTTTTCACCCACCCTTGATCATCTTGATTATGTAGGCTGTATCCTAGCAACCGGGCATTTCAAGTTTGTTTAACTGTCAGAGGAGGAGGAGAGAGGATGTAACAGATATTCCCACCAGCCAATGACAAGTGTTATGTTTATGTTTAGCACTAATCTTTGCTCTGTGCTCTAAAGGAGGGAAGCACGGTTGTAAATGTGAGTAAGCAATTTCAGCTCCTGGAAGTGTGGACATGTAATGGGGGTGATGTTGGTTTTTTTTATATTGTTGTCCTTTAAGTATAGGAACTGTCTCACCACCGGTCAACTATTGATAGATGGTTGGCATACTTGTCTAGTAATAAGGCTACATCCACACTACAAAATGCAAAACACATAAAAAAAACTTTGTATACAGGTATGTGTATCAACAAGTATGTAAACTTTTTATTATCACGTTTGCATTTGAAGGAGTTTGTATCCCTTTCCCTGCCTTTCTGTGCAATTTTGGGTTAAAAACTGATACAGTATAACTGAAAATGCATAAGTTTTTTATGTATTTGTATACTTTGCAGTATTTTTTTCTTCCCCATTGACTTTCATTGAATGTGTTTCCAGACAGTGAATGTAGCAGAACATGTTGAAAAATGGACTGAATCAGAATGCATTAGTAGGAACAATAATATTCCAATCCTATGGAAAAAAAATGTCCTTGGGTTTGTTTTTGTTCAGAACCCTGCGTAGAATTCACATAAATGCAAATCTGTCATTTAAATTGCATTTTTCATTAAAATGGTTTTAGTGTGCAATAATATGGATACTGTTTTAATTTACAAAGCTAAATTAAAGGGGCCATCTGTTTTATTTTTAGGCTTTATTGAGTGTAAAGAACAGCTTTTTCTTTTTTTTTTCTTTCATTGATTTACAGAAAAAATATAACAGAAAATAAATTTTGGCAGTACTTTTCTTTTCCCCCTGCATATTTCTTCTGCTACTAACACAGGTTTTTTGAAGAACAGAAACACAAAATTAGTGACCTGTTTATAATGTGTGAACTATGTTAGTTGTCATGATCTCCAAATGTAAGAATTCCAAAACTCCCATTCATCTGAAAGGAGATGACATTGCAATTTTGCAATACAAAGATATTCCTAGATAAAGGTCAGAAAGCTGAATCTTCATGAGAATTCCATGATGTTGTGTAATTGAGACAACATTTAAGTGTGAAGCATCTTTTTTTCTCTTAGAAAACCTTCTTGCCTATTGCAATCATTTAATCACAGTGGTGGCGTTCATGGAAGAATGCTCTCATCAAGAAAGTTATTCTGCTTGTCAAAGAAATCCTTCCTTGCATTCTGCAATCACTTAATCAAAGTAACTTTATTTGTAAAAGAAGCTGTCTGAACCTTCATGCACTTAGAACCAATAATAACTACCAGTGCATCTTATAGGATGTATTACTGTATAATATAAGGATATTTGTCCCAGAGGAGTTTCATGTACAAGGCCAGAGTTTGAGCAATTTTATACAGCTCATGAAACTGCAAGATGACGCATGTGCCTTAAGGTTCGTACACACTCTCAATATGCGCCCAAGCCACGACCCCCGACACCGACGGCTACACGCGAAAAATGGCCATTTTGGACGAGAAACGTCCGTGTTTATGCGTTTGGTCGGAGGTCGTTCGTCGATCTAGAGGGCTCCACTGCGCTGGAGGCAAGACAAGAGGCAGAGACCATTGGACAGAAAGACAGCCACTAATCTTCAGTTTCCTGGACTTTGGACATGGACTAAAGTAGAACCATAAGGAGCAGGAATGTAAGGTAAGAATTTTTTAAAACTATACAGAGGGGCCAGCACTGGGGCAAATTTTAGATTTGGGTGTGGACATGCCTTTTAAGGTTTTTTTATAGTTGCAATTTGGTTTCCTCTGTTGCATGACCGTCTGGAATCTGTTTTTTTATACATTGGTTTCTGCAGTATTATGATTATGCTGCATTTGGTATTACTACACGTGTTTTTATAGCAAAGGTCATATAATCTGTGACATAGCTGAGCAACTAGTGACATATTTAATCCACTGTTTATTTTGAAACTTCACACTTGTACACTTTTAATCCCTCAGTGCTTCTCGCAGGTAAAACATCTAAGTAACCAAAACGGGGGCCTAGTTTGGCCATCTACCAGATCCGACACATGAACTGCTCCAGACCAAACCAACCTCCAAACCACTCATTACCCAATCATAAAACTCCCTACATATATAAAGATGGGCAAAAACTGATTATTTGGTAAATCACAACAAGGCATGCAATTGAAAATGGACAGGCCATACAAGAAGAAGCCAGAAGGGAGACGACTCTCATCCAGAATCTGCAGCAGAATCGGAATGTAAAGAAACACAATCCGGTAATATACATCCTTCACTCAAATCTTTTCCCACAAAATGGGAAGCAAACATGCAAAGAGTAGCTAGCAGGCATCAGAGCAGATTCACATGAGATGGCAGGGAGAGTTCAAGGATAAGAAAATACCCCAGAATTACAAGACAACAAATTAACAGAAATGGGGCAAACCATACTATCACAGAATGCTGCTATACGCCAGTTGCTAAACCAGGCAGATGACACTGAAAACGGGTAGACGCAATAATGTGAGACTTAGGGAGTTACCCGAATCCATAGACTCTACTATTGTATTGCAAAAATTTTACTTGAGTGAGTCAGAAGATTCTCATACCAAAATTGATAGGGCCCAATGGGCATTATGAGATCAGGACAAAACTAGAACTTGTGACATCATTTGTTGCAAACATCACTTTACAACAAAAGAGCAAATTAAGACATATGCCATGGAGTGACTTTTGGTAAGATAAGGGCCATAACATTGCCAAACTTGCACAAATGTATGTTTAATAAAAGCACTGATTTTTGGACTATGGTTGGATCTTGAGCCTGAACATAATACATTTTGGGGGACACAGTCTTAAGCTTTCATGGTATACTGGTATCTAAATATATCCATCATTCCATCCCATCCCACAGTAATTGGCATTAATATTTTATATACGCATTAAATTTGCATAATCGATTGTGGAAAAACATATGATGTCATCAAGAGCCTTTATACTGGTAATAAATGCAGTGTAAAAGTGAATGGGAAAAGAACTTCATACTTCCAGCAAGGTCGGGGAGTCAGACAAGGATGTAGTCTGAGTCCAACTCTCTTTAACATCTACATCAATGAACTGGCAGCAGCTCTAGAAACCTCAGTATCACCAGGACTTACTCTACATGACAGAAATGCAGATACGCAAATGACCTCTTACTGCTATTACCAACCAAGAGTGGCCTGCAAGATAGTCTAACCATCCTGGAGAAATTCAGTGCAACCTGGGCACTTACCATCAATCCAAATAAAACTAAAATTATGAAGTTCCAGAAGAAAAACAAAAAATCAACACACTGCCCTTCAATTCACACTGAATAACAAGATACTCAGCAGAACAGAGGAATATACTTATCTCGGCCTGGAGATCAACCATTCTGGGAGCTTTAGGGCAACTATAGAGACTTTGAAAGCAAAAGCCAGACGAACCTTCTATGCTATAAGAAAACAATTGTATCAATTCAAACCACCGGTAAAAGTCTGGCTTAAAATCTTTGACAGTGTCATCTCCCCAATCCTACTCTATGGCAGTGAAGTATGGGGCCCTGTCACCAATCAAAATGGGAATCTGGCCCACCAGAAATACTCCATTTCGAATTCTGTAAGCACCTCCTCCAAGTCCATCGCAGTACATCAAACAGTGCTTGTCGGGCTGAGCTTGGCAGATTCCCATTACTGCTTGAGAAGTAAAAAAGGGCCCTATCATTCTGGGCTCACCTACAGAACAGTAGCCCCAACTCTTACATCAAAAAGCCTCACTACACAACAAAGACCAACAAAAGCCATGTGCACTGAAACAACTCATCAGCTCCCTTCTAACATCAAACCCACATCCACAGAGCCTGTCAAAAACTCAAATCACAGCAGCTATAACCAAGAGCCAATTGGATTACGTGGATGAATTGAAGAAAGAAATAAAAAAAGTCCCAGAAACTATTTACCAGGCACTGGACAGAGACTACAAACTGGCCCCCTACCTGGAGTATATCATAAACCCTAAAGACAGACAAGTCCTGAGTCTCTACAGATTGAGTGCACACAGCCTAGAAATGCAATCTGGCCGACACAGACAAACATATAAACCAAGAGAGAACAGACTGTGCCAGCACTGTGACCAGGGAACCTTAGAAGATGAGACCCACTTCCTTCTACACTGCCCCAAATACAAATCAATATAGGACCCCTATATCGGACTTTAACCCAGACTTCAACTGCTTAGATGGAGAGAGAAAACTATATCCTGCTAGGAGAGGAGGAAGCCACATTAAATATTGGGGCACACTATGTAACGGCATGTCACAGACTGAGAGGAGCATAAATGAACTTAAGGTCCATGGACTACTTGCCTAGTTTTTTCCCTTTATCCTTCCTCAATGGTTATATCCCAGGACTGAAACCCAATATACCCCTTATAATACTGTCCATATATTACTTATCCATTGAAACCCTTTACCCCTACTGTGAACCCCTCTAATGTGTTTTATTGTTTT
This sequence comes from Hymenochirus boettgeri, assembly GCA_019447015.1. Lineage (NCBI taxonomy): Eukaryota > Metazoa > Chordata > Amphibia > Anura > Pipidae > Hymenochirus > Hymenochirus boettgeri. The sequence continues at coordinate 208,251,868 of CM033470.1, read as the reverse complement.
TGTTTGCTTTGGCAATGTCAAAATGTAAATTGATCCTCCCAATAAGGCTCTTTTTGATTTGATTTGAATGGATAGATATAGATTATCTATCCATTCTCTATTTATTATCTATATATCTGTCTGTCTTTCTATATATCAATCTGTCTATCTATATCTATCTATCTATCTAATTATCTATATTATCTATATGTCTATCTATTATCTATCTATCTATCTATCTATCTATCTATCTATCATCTATCTATCTATCTATTTATCTATCTATCTATCTATTTATCACATATCTGTCTGTCTATCTATCTATCTATCTATCTGTCTGTCTGTCTGTCTGTCTGTCTGTCTATCAATCTGTCTGCCTGTCTGTCTATCTATCTATCTATTATCTATTTATCTATCTATCTATCTATCTATCTATCTATCTATCTATTATATATATATTTATCTATCTATCTATCTATCTATCTATCAATCTATTATCATCTATCTATCTATCTATCTATCTATCTATCTATCTATTATCTATCAGCTATCTATCATCTCTCTATCTATCAATCTATCTATTATCATCTATCTATCTATCTATCTATCTATCTATTATCTATCAGCTATATCTATCATCTATCTATCATCTATCTATCATCTATCTATCTATTACCTATCATCTATCTATTATCTATCTATTATATATCTATCATCTATCTATCATCTATCTATCTATTATCTATCTATCTATCTATCTATCTATCTATCTATCTATCTATCTATCTATCTATCTATCTATCTATCTATCTATCATCTATTCTATCTGTTATCTATCTATCATCTATGTATCTATGTATCTATCAAATCAAATCAAAAAGAGCTTTATTGGCAGGATCAATTTACAGCTTGACATTGCCAAAGCAAACAAAAAAAATGGGGGTATACAGAGGTTCACCATAGGGGGACATGGGTATCAATGGATAATTAATATATGGACAGTCCTATAAGGGGTATAATGGGTTTTAGTCTTTAAGGGGAAGGATAAAGGGATAATTAGGCAAGTAGTCATTGAGTTCATTTATGCTCCTCTCAGTCTGTGACATGTCGTTACATAGTGTGCCCCAATATTTACTGTGGCTTCCTCCTCTTCCAGCAGCATATAGAGTTTTCTCTCTCCATCTAAGCAGTTGAAGTCTGGGATGAAGTCCGATAGCATCTTGAAATGGGGGCCCCGTATTGATTTGTATTTGGGGCAGTGTAGAAGGAAGTGGGTCTCATCTTCTAAGGTTCCCTGGTCACAGTGCCGGCACAGTCTGTTCTCTCTTGGTTTATATGTTTGTCTGTGTCGGCCAGATTGGATTTCTAGGCTGTGGGCACTCAGTCTGTAGAGACTCAGGACTTGTCTCTCTTTAGGGTTTGTGATATGCTCCAGGTAGGGGGCCAGTTTGTAGTCTCTGTCCAGTGCCTGGTATATAGTTAGTTTCTGGGACTTTTTTTTTTCCCATTCATCCACGTAATCCAATTGGTTCTTGGTTATGGCTGCTGTGATTTGAGTTTTTGACAGGCTGTGTGGATGTGGGTTTGATGTTAGTAGGGAGCTGATGAGTTGTTTCAGTGCACATGGCTTTTGTTGGTCTTTGTTGTGTAGTGAGGCTTTTTGATGGTGGGAATCTGCCAAGCTCAGCTCGACAAGCGCTGTTTGATGTACTGCGATGGACTTGGAGGAGGTGCTTATAGTATTTCTGGTGGGCCAGATTCACATTTTGATTAGTCTGAATAGGTGACAGGGCCCCATACTTCATTGCCATAGAGTAGGATTGGGGAGATGACACTGTCAAAGATTTTAAGCCAGACTTTTACCAGTGATTTGAGGTGATACAGTTGTTTTCTTATAGCATAGAAGGTTTGGCAGGCTTTTGCTTTCAAATCCTCTATAGCTACCTGCCCTAAAGCTCCCAGAATGGTTGGTCTCCAGGCCGAGATAAGTATATTCCTCTGTTCTACTGAGTATCTTGTTATTCAGTGTGAATGAAGGGCAGTGTGTTGGTTTTTCGTTTTTCTTCTTTTTTTTTCGTTTTTTTAGTTTTATTTGGATTGATGGGAAGTGCCCAGGTTGCACTGAATTTCTCCAGGATGGCTAGACTGTCTTGTAGGCCACTCTTTCTTGGTGATAGCAGTAAGAAGTTATCTGTGTAGAGCAGGAACTTTACATTTGCCTCATGTAGAGTAAGTGGTAACCTGGTGCTGATGAGGTTTCTAGAGCTGCTGCCAGTTGGTTGATGTAGATGTTAAAGAGAGTTGGACTCAGACGACATCCTTGTCTGACTCCCCGACCTTGCAGGAAGTAAGTTCTTTTCTCATTCACTTTTACACTGTATTTATTACCAGTATAAAGGCTCTTGATGACATCATATGTTTTTCCCCCTATTCCACTCTCTTCCAGAAGTTTTAGGAATAGGCCTGGGCATTTAAAAATGCCTTTTTAAAACGCACAAAGCAGGCAAATATTTTCCCATTCCTTGTGTTGTAGACATGATGATTTATGAGGCCATGCAGAGTATAGATGTGATCAGTGGTACCATGGTTTGGTAGTAACCCGGCTTGGCTTTTACTGAGAATGTTATGTTGTGTGAGGAAAGTAATGATTCTCTTATTTAGAATGCTGTTATAGTTTCCCAGTACACTGCTCACACAGACGCCTCTGTAGTTGGCTGGATCATAACCATCTCCACGTTTGTGGATTGGTGTTATCAGACCTTCAGGAAAGTGCCCAACGTATAGGACTAGGTTAAATAGTTTGGATCTATCTATCTATCTATCTATCTATCTATCTATCTATCTATCTATCTATCTATCTATCTATCTATCTATCTATCTATCTATCTAACAACATAGGGGGTGGTGTGCACTCTACCTTCAGATGCTTCATAAGCCTGGGTGCTGCTGTGATTCATAAATATCCAACCTTAAGATAAACTGCAGAGCACTCTCAGGACTTGTGCAGAAGTTCAACTTTTATTACATGTGCAACAAAACAGATAGCGACGTTTCGGTCTGTGTCTTAGACCTTTCTCAAGCTATAGTTCTGCCATATATATCCTCAACCCCTCCCCTCCAATTGTGACATCACAGATTACTAATACAAAAAACCATGTTACCCATTCACAGTTACAAAAAAGTGCTCAGTGCAATAATTTACTCATGATAAGAAACACTAGCTGAAATATATAAAGGAGAATAAGAGACAGCTAGATTAAAAGTGACTTCATAGTCAAGTGCCTGCTTCAATATAAATATAAATATAAATATCAAGTGCATATTAGTATAAATATCAATATAAAATGTAAATATAAAGTGTAGTAAAAAACAGTAAGTGGTTAAAAACATTCATATTCAAACACCTTACAATACTATCCAGGGATACAGATAATACCTATATAAAGAATATAAAAGTAGAGTATAACATATCGGGATTTATATAGTCCTGGGCAATTCCACCAGAACAGACAGAGATCCCACTAAGCAAAGCAAAGAGTAAGGCAGAAAATAAATGAAACGCTTCTAAAGGCAATCAGGCTCTACAGCTAAGGAAGCATTTGAAAAGACATTGGTCGTTAAGGCCATTTGGTTTCACTGTATTAAGTGTTTTAATCCAGAACACTTCTCTCTGTAATAGCTTGTTAGATCCATCCCCACCCCTATGTGGGGCCGGTACATGGTCTATGGCAATATATTCCAGGTCTGAGATTAAATGTCCTTTTTCGAGGCAACAGGTTTGCCTGTTCTTTTGTCCCTGTATGCCACATTAATGTCTGATCTGTGCCTGTCCATCCTTGTTTTTAACATCAAGTCTGTTTTTCCTACATAGAATAACTTGCAGGGGCACCATAATAGATATATTACAAAGGTAGTAGTACATGTGATAAAATGACGTATATAAAATATTCTATCTCCGTGGAGATGTTGAAAAGAGGGTTTAGATATCATGTTTTTGCAACTGATACAGTTTTTACACTTAAAGCATCCATTCGGTCTCCTAGGCCACCATGATGCCTCCTTTTTATAACTCAATCCTTCAAACTTTTACCCCTCCTAAACCCCATGGTGGGTTTGGCAGGCAAGTTTTGTTTTAATTTATCATCGGCTGTTAAAATGTTCCAATTTCTATTAAAACTGTGTCATATTGTTGGACCCATATTAGAGAAAGTCATGGAACATATAAATTGTTTCCCCTTAGATGGTGTGGTTAGGTTACTATTCTGTATCTCAACTTTTTCTTTAGCTTTTGTTAATGCTTGTCATTATATGTGTAACGGGTACCCTCTTTGGCGGAATCGAGTTTCCATTTCCTTGAGTTGTATTTCCATCTGATCCGTTTCTGAGTTGTTCCTGATAACTCTACAAAATTGTGAAATTGGTAATGACCTTTTTAAGGAGTATGGATGGTGGCTCTGAAAGTGCAATAATGTATTACGGTCAGTATCTTTCCGATATATTGTATACTGTAATATAGGTATATTTTTCCTGACCATTATATCCAGAAATTCAATTTGTTCTGTACTGACCTTAAAAGTAAATTTAATCGTGCCTTCCATGTTGTTCAATGCCTGAATCATTTGCATTAACGAGTCCTTAGATCCTTTCCAGATGAGGAATGTATCATCAATGTACCTACAATAAAACATCAAGTATTTTGCATATTGGCTTAAGATATGTTTCTGCACAAGTCCTGTGAGTGCTCTGCAGTTTATCTCAAGATTGGATATCTATCTATCTATCTATCTATCTATCTATCTATCTATCTATCTATCTATCTATCTAATCTATCTGTCTGTCTGTCTATCTATTATCTATCATCTATCTATCTATCTATCTATCTATCTATCTATCTATCTATTATCTATCATCTATCTGTCTATTTGTCTATCTGTCTGTCTATCCGTCTGCCCATCTGTCTATCTATCTATCTATCTATCTATCTATCTAATTAAACAGAAAAGTGTGCACTCTACCTTCAATAGTTCCATCTGCCTGGGTGCTTCTGGTTGTTGATTCACAGATATCCAACAAAGTAAAAGAGTTCCAGTTACTCTCAGGTCTTATGCAAAAATTGCATTTTATTTAATGTGCAAAACACAAAAGTAGCAACATTTCGGTCCCCCTTCTTGGACCTTTATCAAGCCATCTATGGGTTGAATGTGCACAGCAGGTGCCAGCCAGGGAGGGCAGGCAATGCCAGGGGCACACTTCTATAGGCAGGCAGTAGGCAGCCCACAGCTGCAGTCTCTCTCTGGAGTCTGGACTGGTCAGAGTCTGGAGGAGTTTGACTCTGAGGACAGTGACAGTCACCTCACCGTCACTCAGGTCCGAGGGGCGTGGATGGACCGAACCTGAGCAGAGCAGCACCAGCAGTTCCACAAGTTCGGTAGCACTGGGCAGAGCTGCTCTCCTTTCACGCCGCTCGCGCACAGCGGCTATACAGGCAAGGCCCAGAGAGAAGTTCCTTCCAGGGTCACAAAGGTCCTGGAAGCAATGACATGGTAATGCACAGCACGATAACCAACACCATTCTCCCTCCCTCCTCTCCCTAACACCCCCCGCCTGGCAGCGCAAGTAAAAAAAAAAGGGGAAATGAAACGGGTAACGAAAAAAACGCAAACAGGTAAAAACAGCTGCTTAACAAAACCCCCCACCACGGTCATAGGGGTGGTGGGGGTAGTACTTACGCCACTTCTCTGTTGAGACTATTGGGTGACAGGGTTCCCAGTTTTTTGACTTTTTGTTGTTTCAACCACACACATTGTGATCCCCATTCCTAGGTAGAGGAGAAGCAGCCTTAACTGATTTTTTTCCCTCACTGGAATCTGCAACCTTGACCCTAGACAAACAATCATATAGCACAGAGTTCTACATCTGTGCTATATGTACAGTCACAGATGAAGCTACCTGCCTCACAGACACAGATGAAAGATTTAAAGGGCATGTCCACCCCCAAAACTAAAATTTAACCCCTTACTGGCCACATCAAGTAGTTTAAAACAATCCTTACCTTACATTCCTGCTCAAAATAGTTCCCCTGCTGGGCCCCTCCGAAGTCCAGGAAACTGCTGTGTAGGAGCAGTGTGTGACTCATGCTGTGCCTAAGACTTCCTCAACCTCATCAAGGTTGAGGCATGCTCAGTGCAGCCCTCCCTGCCTCTCAGCCAATCACGGACACAGCTGCCGGTCCCGCCCCCTGCTTTCAATTCCATGCAAGCAGAGGGCCTGAACACTGCAGCAGGGGAGAGAGGGCAGGTAAGTAAGAATCGGGGGACTTTCTAACAATTATATTAATGCGGTTGGGGCTGGGGGAGCATGCCCTACCACATATCAAAAGTTAAATTTCGGGGTGGACATGCCCTTTAATAATGTTTAAAACAATCCAATTGGTGCACAAATCTCTTTGAATACTGCATGGTCTGTGAGATGTAATTGCAACAACTTGGAAACCTTCTTAGTTAACCTTTGCAGAACTTAGAAATGCCCTAGCGGCACTGACAAGTGACTTTATTGGAGGTCCTGCAGCTCGAAACCAGGACCCCCATTGGCCCTTAGAAGTGTGTGTCTTCTTTCTTCCCAGTCAGGGACACCAACTCTGCTGGTGCTGGTGACATTAACATCACCAATGTTGCCAACGTCTTGATCCGAAGGCTTCTTTCTTCTCAGCCGCTGACACCAACTCCACTGAGGTCGCCAACACTGGGCAATGTCCATGCGGCCTCCAGTGACACTGCCATCTCTGGCGACATCAACGTCACCGCTGTTGCCAACGTCTTATTTCTCTCTTCCATTACTGTGATGACTCCTGAGCTTCGGGGGGTTTCCACCTCTTTATATAGGTTTTCTGAAGGACCAAAAGAATTGGTTAATATTTCAATATTGTTCTTATTATTCAAATATGATTGTTTAATGTGTAATCATATGATGAAAAAAAATCAGGATTTTTATCTTCTAGTTTTTGTTATATAATTTTCTGCACTCTTCAAGAAATGCAAGATACAGTACTAATGCTGCTTTCCTGTATGCTAAACACAGCCATTAAACAGATCATCCCTGGAGACTATCAAGAAAAAGAGCTTTTGATGTGTATAACATCATGCCATTCATACGTTAAAAAGTTAAAGGATTGAATAAATCTGGCATTAGATATTACAATTTGTAGCTTTACTAAAGGTATCTATAAACGTTTATGAAAGCAGCATTAAGAGTTCTGGTCAAATTCATAGCAGTGATTAAATCTGACATTGGATTTCTGCTAAAGAATTTAAAATTCATTGTTTCAATTAACTAACCTGGACATTAATTGTATACTTTTAAACCCAACCTTAAGACATTAAGTTAATTGGAAAAATCTGGATTTCATAATTCTTAGGTCCATTTAATGATTTTATGAATTACCAGTATTAAAATGCCAGCTCTGCCATATTGAAAGGGGTTACAGTTAGGCTTAAGTTTAATCACTAAATATAAAAGCAGAGTTAATTTGGTCTATTATTTATTCTTTAACATTAGAGATGGACTCGAACTCAAACTCGAACCCGAGTTTGAGCCGAACCCGAGGCTCGGACTTCTCGAACTATCTTGGACCCGTATTTCTAGGACTTTAGAACTTTCGATAATTATCGGATTCGAAAATCGAACGATCTTCAAAACGTTTATGGGATAATTACCGAATGTTCAAACACGGGAGCTCGAAAGTACCACGCGTGAGAAGATAATCTATTTTTTTAAAGTTCTGGATATTCAAACGTGTTCCCTAGACCATTTCGTAGGTCCCAGAGCCATTTACATTAAGTTACCATTGATATTTTAATTGTATTTCATTAGAACTTTTCAAACTATTTGACTCCCTTTGACTTTAATGGGTCCGTTTTCAAACTTTTCATATAGTTCATACCACATCGTACACTTGAAAATATTGCAGGCAACAATGTAAAATGGGAATAATGGACTTTAAAATAGGTGTAACCTAAAGTGGGTGTGACCAAAATGTTCTGCACACATCACATCTCCCCATGTTTCCCTCTTTTGCGGGAGGTATACGTGTCTGAGTTGGTACGTGTAATGAGGGGCCCAGAAATGTACCCACTAAATGAGGGGCCCTGTCTGGCTGTCTCCTGACATGCAAATTATTAGGTGAGTTTCAAGGAAACTGATCAAGCAACTGTTAAGTGGATCATCTCAAAGTGATATTTTACCAACTGCCATTATTGCAAAGAAATCATTTTGAGAACTAGGATTCCTACCTCCCATACCATTATTCTTTGCAGGGCACAACATTGAGGTTATTTCTGTCAAATCTGTCTTTTAAGGTACAGTTTATCAAAATAGATAAATCAAAATAGAACACAAGAAGGAACGGTAAGCATAACAATTGACTTGTTTGATACAACGTTTAACACTCAATCAAAAATGAAAGAGAACTAACCCCATTTTTCATACTCGTCTGAGCCTCCCACAAAAAACAATAAATGCAGCCCCAGTAAAGGTAGTTCTCTGAATAAATGACCTTAGTCACATGCTCTTTTTTTTAATCTGCCTTGTAACATAAAAGATCAAAGGGATAGATACGGGCAGCACTCGAGACTATGTTTGGCTTGCCTCGTGGTGCGCTTCCATCCAGGATACCTCCCAGCTGCAGGCACTAATTACATAATAACAAAGCAAGGAAAAGCGCTACTCACAAGGATGAAGTGAATATATCCATTTATTGGTCACATCAATTTTTAGGAGACACAGAGCCAGCATCACAGGCCATACAGTAACTGCAGGCCACCCGCCTGACGCGTTTCATGGGCGAACCCACTTCCTCAGAGGCCTTGTAACATAGATTTCTGATTTTATGTCAAGATGTTTTGCCTTCTGGTTCAATGTTGTTTTTAGGCTTTAGTTGCACTTTAAATCAATAGTAATCAATGTTTAATTGTTTGTGTTTAATATCGTTTGATTATTCAGCAAGTGTGCATACTTGATAATACAACCAGCTAAATGGACAGATGTTATATGATCAATAGAAATGTTTCAACTAGCTAATCAGTATTAATCGATATAGATCAATTTTGGTTAATCAAATGCAAACAAAAGGAATTGACTTTGAAATTATGTATTTGAAAGAATCAGATGTACGGATCAATCAAATGCAAAAACCAACCCATGTATGCACCTTTAAATAATATTTTACACTAAGCATTTCTCACCATGATTCCTCTTCAGAAAAGAATCCTTTCTCCTGAAATTAACCTCCATTGTCTATAATTGTAATAACCCCGAAAGTTACCTAGGCCTGTGACTGTCACCTTTCAGCAATGTTATGTTCAGTTCTGTGACCATCAGGAATTTTCCCATTACAATCTATGAGAGGCATTTTAGGAGGCTAATTGGTAAGAAAACAAATGTGACTGGAGCCTTCAAGTTTTTCTAATGCAATGAAATCAGCTAAACATTATTTTTTAGAATTATAAGCCTCATCTAGTTATATTTTACCAAAGCCATTAGTTGGGTTTTTTTAAATCCTATTTGTGATTTGATTGTGAGATCCCCTTAGAAGTGTTTTAAGCTGGGTTTACACCATCAACTATATACCCAGGCCAGGGGAAACTGTCCACTCATATGAATCGGACTTATGGCAGATCAGAAAACCAAGAGGGATCATGCGGTCCCATGGCTACTTTGGCATGACCGACAGTCCTTTGTCCTGGCTGACTGGTCGCAAGTGTTAAACAGTCGGTCAGGACAAAGGATCCGAACATGTTAAGAGTATGTGGAGTAAAAACCCTTATGTGTTTTAAAATAAACAGCTGGGTTGGACAAGGATGTCATCTAAAAAGACAAAATCCAAAAGCTACAATGATTTTAATATTACCTTTATGACCCTTATCTGCTTATTGATGTAATATATTTGATTCATTCTTTAAAAAATACAGGTAATTTTATTTAGATCAAGTGTAGATAGTTATGTGAACGTTGCCTTTTTAATTATTATTCAGTAAACAAAACAATATGGGGGACATACAATATAGCCCATTTCCGTCTAAAACCCACGTTAATGTGGGTTTTAGACGAATTTTTGAGCACAGCAAATGTTATTGGAAACAGTGCTGTGCTAACGATCCAAAACCAGTAGCATTAAGTTTTGCGCTACCTCGTAGTTCTGGATGCCTAATACCTTAGATAGAATAAGATAAAGATTGTGCTACTGTCTCCTTGAAAATAAATAGATATTGTGACAGTATTTAGGAGCTCACAAATGGATATTAATCAAGAACTGCTGCATGGCTAAAACTGTACCCTGGTGTATTAGTTAACAATAGGCACTTAGCACTTTCAGACTGTTAGCATGTTGTTGGTAATTAGTATGCCGTTCTTTGCCACAATGAATGACATTGTTCATGTAATTAGAACACAAAACTAAAGAGTGGTTTAGCATGACAAGTATTTTCATCTGAAGTACGGTAAAATGCATGATTGGCACTGTCTACGCTCTGATGAGCTTTAACAAATCCCCGGAGACATTTTTTTTTCTAATATATCATTTATGATGTATTTCTGTACATTCAAAGGGATTGTGTAGGAGTGAGAGTGAATGTTGAGATTAAAATGTCTAAATTCTTTGTATTTGTTTCCATGTACATTAGACTAACTGCAGGATTAGCAAAATCACTTGTACAAAGACATTTGCAGAAAACACTGCATGTGTGATCTGCTGTTATAAAACCATTTAAATACTAAGCATCTTGGGTAATGTAAGTTTGAGAAATGTTTAAGGTGAGAGATTACATTCATTTTGTAAACATGACATGAGTGACATTTAGAATTTTTTTTGTATTTAAAAACTAAAACTTTTCTTCTCTCATACAAGAGTGTATCCATTTACTTTAGAAAAGTAATGTAAACATTTTTGGATAACTTGAAATGTAACTGATATAAATGAGCTAAAAGTAACTGATTCACATAGTTTACTTTACAAACCCAAAGTGACAGCAGCTCTAATTTAGTAAACGTCCATGCCTTTGGAGTTGTTCCCTGTAGATATCCATCTTTCTAAATCTGGTCATCCTTCTAGCTGGCATCTGCAACTCCCAAATCCAGTTTGTGTTCTGCTACTATACTGCATCTGCAAATTATATTAGTAAAATTAAATAAAACTAAAATAGAAATAAATCTTGACAGCACAAGATAGAGGCAGGATTAACTAGTAGCTATATTTGGATCCCTTAAATATAACACTCCCGTACTGCATGCAGGATTTATTACTACAGCTTAATGCATGATAAAGACTACAACGTTGTTTTTTTGCAGCTATCTAGTATGCAATTAATCACTTAATCTGCAGCATGTTTCTTATTTAGGTGCTTTTCTATTTTATATGTTGAGATCCCCTCTTAATCTTCATTTAACAGCTAACAGTGCATCTGTAATAAACAAATGACCCACTACATTTAGAATAGTCTGTGTAAGGATATGAATGACCTCCAGGTTGCCAAAACCAAAAGTCCCTTTTCTATTCTTATACTTCTTAACATTTCCTCTGCTTTAAACACAGTTGATCATTCCCTCCTAATGCAGATACTTAACTTCTTGGCCATTCAGAATGAAGTGGCATCCTGATTTCTATCCTTTCTAACCAAACTTACTCTGTATTGTATGCTAATAACACCTCCTCTCCAGCTCCTCTTAAGCTGGCAGACATACGATAAATTTGATGTTTGTCTATAGACAAACATTATCTATTGAATGTCTAAAGACCGCATTTTACAAGCAGCAATTCTTATCTTGAGGTAATCCAATTTGGCCTATTCATTTTGTGATCTCAAATTGATTGCAAAAAAAAATGGGCTAGGCGGTTTTTAGACATCTGTTTATAGATGAACGTCTACAGACAAATGTCTAAAGTAGTCTATGGGCACATTTAGTGTGGGGGTGCCACAAGGGTTTGGACCCCTCATTCTTGGACATTTTTTGTTCTCCCTCTATACTATTTTCTTGGGATTAGCCAATTTGGCTGCAAGTATCACTTATATGCAGATGATACATAATTCTACTTATCCACCCCTGCACTAACTCTCGACATCTAATCACGTGTCTCTGACTGTCTCCTTGCCATCTCTTTCTGGATGTCAAAAAGATGCCTCAAACCTGGTCCTGTCTAGAGATGGACTAGAACTCGAACTCAAACCCGCGTTCGAGCCGAACATTCGAATTCGAACGAATTCGAACTTCTTGAACTATCCCAGACCCGGATTTTCACTATTTTCGCACTTTCGATAAATATCGAATGTTTGACCGTTCGAATGTGCGAGTAAAATGCCTATTATACCTATATGCGAGCATCGAATCCGTGAGTAAAGGGTCCATTAAGACCTTTACGCGAGCATCAAATCCGCAAGTAAAATGTCCATGGTATCTAGGAGCGAATGCGAGCATCGAATCCGCGAGTAAAGTGTCCATTAAAACCTAAACGCGAGCATCGAATCCGCGAGTAAAATGTCCATGGTATCTAGGCGCGAACATCAAATCTACGAGTAAAGTGTCCATTAAAGCCTATACGCGAGCATCGAATCCGCGAGTAAAATGTACATGGTACCTAGGCGTGAAGGAGCTCGAAAATAGCGCGAGTGAGCGTAAAATTGATTTTTCAAATGTTCTGGATATTCGAACATGTTCCCCAGGTCCCACAGCCATTTACATTAAGTTACCATTGATATTTTAATTGTATTATATTAGAACTTTTCAAACTATTTGACTCCCATTGACTTTAATGGGTCCATTTTCGAACTTTCAAACTTTCCATATAGTTCGAAAGTTCAAAGACGGACCAAACTTTCTAGTCCTGTCCCATCTTTCTCTATTTCTGTTGACTATACCCCCATTTACCCTATTTAATCAGCAAGCTGCCTAGGGGCAATTATTGACTCCTCTCTCCTTTTCTAGCCAAATTCACTATGTTGCAAAAACCTGATGCTTTTTTTCTTTGCAATATAGCGAAAATTCCCCCTTGTCCATCTACCGCTTTGCTTATGTTCTCATCCTATCACACCTCAACTATTGTAAACTGGTCTTCCTGCTTCCCATCTTTTTCCCTTTCAGTCTAGACTAAACTCTATTGCACATATTGTTTTTCACTCTAATAAACAAGATCTCAAATCTTCTCTGTACCGGACAATGACCTGGCTCCCTATTAAACAGCGTATTGAATATAAAATCCTTCTCTTAACATTTAAATCCCTTCACTCTGCTGCATCTCATACAGACCTCCTACTCACAACGCCTCCTCTTGTCTTAAACCTTTTCCTCTTGTGGCTCCCACCCTCTAGAATTCTATTCCCCTCTCTCTTCATGAAGAAACATCAATAAACAGGTTTAAATCTAACCTCTGTGGCAAAATTACTTTAAACCAAATAGTGGAAGTGCTACTGATCTGACCAAAACATTAGAACAAACAAGAAAAGAGATGATCAATGCACATTCCTGGGCCCCATATATCATAATACCTATGCTAGTGCAAACAGTAAAAACATGGGGGTTTTTAGTTTCTAATTTTATGCATAAAAGTGAAAAGCCTTCCAACCACGTCAAGGTAACCCCAGTATGGAAGGTCCTAACAATTTACCTTGGGTCATTTATTTCGGCTGACTCTCCCTGCTTGGATGCATTTTCATGGGAAGGTTGTCTCCCTGACCTTGCATTGAATTAGTATTGAAGGCTATCCCCTCCCCCTGCCTACTGGCTTTTAACAAGGAGGGAAGAAGCCTATTATCCAATGCTTAGTATTCAAGGCATAAGACCTCCAAGGCAAAAGAGATGATCAATGCACATTCCTGGGCCCCATATATCATAATATCTATGCTAGTGCAAACAGTAAAAACATGTTTTGTTTTTTTACTGTTTGCACTAGCATAGATATTATGATATATGGGGCCCAGGAATGTGCATTGATCATCTCTTTTCTTGTTTGTTCTAATGTTTTGGTCAGATCAGTAGCACTTCCACTATTTGTTATAAAGTAATTTTGCCACAGGAGTGCTCCCACAGCCCCCCTTTTGTGTTTATATTGTAGCAGAGTTTCTCTGCAGGAAGATTGACCAAGCTTCCATGTGGTAGTAGCACCCCCAACACGTCCCTTTAATTGGAGGTCTTATGCCTTGAATACTAAGCATTGGATAATAGGCCTCTTCCCTCCTTGTTAAAAGCCAGTAGGCGGGGGGAAGGGATAGCCTTCAATACTAATCCAATGCAAGGTCAGGGAGACAACCTTCCCATGAAAATGCAACCAAGCAGGGAGAGTCAGCCCAGATAAATGACCCAAGGTAAATTGTTAGGACCTTCCATACTGGGGTTACCTTGATGTGGTTGGAAGGCTTTTCACTTTTATGCATAAAATTAGAAACCAAAACCCCCATGTTTTTACTGTTTGCACTAGCATAGATATTATGATATATGGGGCCCAGGAATGTGCATTGATCATCTCTTTTCTTGTTTGTTTTAAATCTAACCTCACATCCTTCAGCTCAGAGCGCAGCACAACATTGGATTGTTAAATTGACACTGCACCAGTTCTTACTATGGCATTTCCCTATGTATCTGTATGTTACCCACCTAATTAGATTGTAAGCTCTATGGGACAGGGACCACTTGTGTTACATGGTTCAAGCACTTGTATACTTCTTGATGCACAAAATTATTTATATAGTTATATGTTTATGTACGGCTTTTTATGTTCTAATATTGTACAGAGCGGCTTCCCAAGTGGCGCTATATAAAAAAAACATGAAATTTGTTATATGGTTAACCTGACAAGTTTGAAATTACATTTCAACACTACATGCTAATAAGGACCAGAGAAAATGTTGAAAAGTTTATTACCTGCTGGCAGGAAGAGGGGTGAGTAGCAGGATCTTGGAACTTTCCGGTAAGTTTACCATAAACGGTGAAATATCATAATCTGGAGATATGCAGATACATTTATTTCTGTATCATATCAACCATCTCTGGTCAGTGAATCTCAACAAAAAGGAAACAGATAAAAAGTTCAAATGTTACACATCACTTGTTTTAGGCATTTATAGTCAGGGAGATGCAATACTGTAACGGTCCTAAAGCCAATGTATTGTCGGGTTACCACAGGCTTTACAATAATTTTTCGGTGGCAGTGACATTTTCAAACATTTCTGGAAATAGTGATGCACAGCCTATTCAACATAGGCTTTAAGTTTTGCGCTACCTTGTAACGCCTATTGAAGGCATAAACTGTGAGTCTTACCGGATCGGGATCCAGTGATGCAGTAAGTTTACCGCATTGCAGTCAGTTTAATTACTCCCACTTTAGGTTTGTTATAAATAAAAATATGTGTATTTGTCATTGCACCCTTTTTTACAAACACTGACAACAACTAAATTAAATGTCACCTATGTTTAATAACATTTGCACTACCTGGGCAACCCTCCTTTAAATTAAACTCAGAAGATTTATCTCAGCAAATATTCTTTATTGATTTTCTTTTTTTAATTTTGTAAGTGTAATTTATCCTCAAATTATTCATGTTTCTTTAACACTGCCTAGATAATAGCTTACAATACTTTTGGATTTAATTGTTGTTGCAGTTTTCATGTTAACAATAGAAATTATTTGTGGCAAAATATGATTTGAACACAAGGATGGAAACAGCCTTACTTGCCTTTTTACACAGACACTCAGGGAGATTCAATAAAAGTTCTTGTCATTTAAAATGGTGCTAATTTTGCCCCAACCAATCAGATCTTATTTAACATTTAAAAGCTAATATCTGATTGGTTGGGGCAAAATCAGCACCATTTTAAACGATAAGAACTTTTGAATAACCCTGACTGTTTGCTAGCTTGCATAAACACATTAATTGGAACACTACACTGGCAATAATGCATTTTATTTCTACTTTTAGATTCCCAGAGAAACACTACAAATGTAGCCATGTCTGAATTTGAACCAAAAACTCCATAAAGACATGGATCCTTTATATACAACATTCAATATGTAATGTTTTAACATATAGGTGATTTTTTGAGCCACCCTGCATAGGATACATCAATAAAAAAGTATTGACAATAAGTAGGAAAATGTGTATGATCAAGTCAGAATATCAATAAAACATTATTATATATTTCATTCTTTTTTTGAGACCTTACTAAGATTGTCAGGTTTGCTCTGACATTATGCTCATTTACGTTTGACATCTGTCAAATAAATTAAACAAGACAGACACCCACCACTAGAAATAGAACACATGCAGTGTTAGAGCATGACTGAAATTTCATGGCGCCGGTCTGAAATAAAGCATATCTCTCACTGTCTGCTGCAGTTTGGCACAAGTCAATGTCAAACAAGGTACACATACTGTATATTGATATCACTGCTACAAAGATGGATTAAAACCAAAATTGTGTCAGTTCCATTCCTAGCTAAAGTGAAATAATTGTTTATATAGGTTATAATAAAACCCACTGTTTATTTTCACAGTAAAATTACTTAAAAGTGCAGTCATTGCAAATAGTACTAAATACTAGAAATGTAAGAAATGTATAAATGACAGGCCTTTTGATGTGTATAATAATACAGGGACAGCTAGATTTATAAAGTGCAACAATGCAAGGATTGGAAAAGACCTATTAACTCTTTCTGTTGAAGGATATTTGCAAGATTTTCAGGGCACAACGAAGTTGTTAGAAACCTTTACATGTACTGCAAAACTAAGAAATATCAAGCCTGCACATTCCCTATGATTTATAGCCCAGCACCTGCAGATTAGCAGCTATTTGTATCCCCAATGTTTACGGTTGGGTGGAGTAAAAAGGAGAAAAAACTAGTAAATTATTTTAATAATTTCAGGACTAGGAGCTACATTGAAAAACATGTAATCTACAAAATTTCCAGGCAAGAAGGTAAGGAAAATAACTGATAACAATCTTTATACGATGCATGTATGTTTGACTATATACTTATAAAAGAAGAAATCAAGGTTCATTGCTGGATTCAAGTAAGGGATTAAAAAAAAATAATAATTAAAAAAATTTAAATTAAATTAAAAACACTAAAAACGTTTTAAAATCACATAGATACTCCATATAAATTAATATCCACATAGTAGGCGAGTCATACCAGTTTTCCCATTTCTACTTTTAAAACAACCCTGCAGTCTATCCAAAGTTACAGCAGTATAATGGGTGTTTTATCTTGCTAATACTGTAAGCTGTAAATTTGCCAGCACCATTGCTCTGCCCCCATGTGTCAGTGTGGAGCATGCCTACTGCTAGGACAGAGCATCATCAGCTGCATTATAGGCTCCACCCCATAACTTCTAAATTATTTTTAAAGCTAGCAATAAGCTTGAATATATATATATATATATATATATATATATATATATATATATATATATATAGATTTCTTTTAATATAATATATACATTTTTTTTATTTTTTCTCTCTCTTAGGTGTCCATAGGTAGAGGAAAGGACAGATAATGGTTGCAGGTAACTAGATTCAGAAAAGATCAATTTTTGGGAGTGGAGCTTCTTAAACAGCACATCACGTGACTGTCACAGACTCAGTCAGGAAAGTAAGTATAACTTTACAAGCCTATAACTTAAGATCCACATAAGATAGAGACATCTATCTTAGGCTTGTTTGAAAGACATGAAAGCTCTTTTGAATACCTTTTAGACAGTTTTAATTATAACTAGCAAGCATGTGAACACTTAAAAATCATAACTAGAGATTAACAAAACTGTCGAGTTTCGTTCTGTCAGTGGTTCCAAGAAATTTACTAACATTCTGAAAATCTGATTTAGAGTTTCCAATTTTTAAATGGAATTTCTGAAGTTTCAATTTTGAATTTCTAATTTTCTATGCAATTTTTGTTGTTCCGGGGGAAATTGACTAAACTTCCGAGGGGTCCATGGATTTTTAAAACCACCTGTTCTGAAACAGAAGACAGGTTTGTCTCGAAACCAAAACTTATCTCTAATCATAACCTACAACTATTATATGGCGATAAAGATGATCTAAAGATGATATATTAGCAAGAAGAGTGAATAAGTTAGTTATTAGTATCAAATAGTAGGGAAATTCGAAGCCCCCCAGTTCATAGGGGACTCTCTTAAATATTATTTATTCCTATATGGCTAATCACCTTCTTTACATTCTGATTGCAGTTACTAAGACTTTTTTAAATGGAATGTTCAGTGGAGAAAATCATTATTATTTAAATTATTCATCTTATTCACATATCTAGGTATTCTACATGTTGTCTTCATTTTCGAAAAATCTATTTATTTCATACTCTTTAGTATGAAAGTAGTTCAGTAGTGAGCTGCCATAGTGAGTAGTTCAGTAGTGAGCTCCCATTTCAGGTTCTGCGACAGTCTTTCTGCTTCCCATGATGCATATTTCCTTGAAATGTTCCTAAAGGTGGTAACAAATACTAACAATAAAGGGCTGACACCGTCACTTTGCACTGCAAAGTCATTGCAATTAGACATTAATTGAGCCATGCGGCATGTATTTTAATAGGTGTTTCTACAAGTCTAATGAATTGCTACATAGCCTTGTAATATGTAAATTTCATATTTGCTCAGGATAAGTCTGTCACAAGCTTCACAACATTACTTTTAATCTTACACAGTATCCTAGATATTGCTTTCAATCGGCCAGAATATCCTAAAGATTCCATTAAATCTGCCAGTCTCTCACAGATTGCATTCCATCTACATACCCTTTAATATTACCCTTTAATAGTTACACTTATAAAAACAACATAGTACAGAGCTGCAGAGGGAGGATAATAAAGTGAATCTGATCTTAGCACAGATCTGTGCATTGCATTTACCTAAGCGCCAAACTGCTGCAAACTGTTACATCCCCCTGCTTCCATGAGTAGCTGCCTGCCTAACCCCAAGTAAAAGAGACTTTTCTTGGGTTGGCCAGGTTATCTCTCAATGTTTACTCTGGGTGAGCCACAAATGAGAGAAGGCGATGGAGTGTGTGGTCACATGACATTGTGACATCACATGTTCCGCTGCCTCTCATGATTGACAGCTCTATCCTCCTTTCACAGCAACAACAGAACAAAATGAAAAGTAAAGCATTCTACCAAATTGGGACAGCTGCAGGAATCCAGAAAATGTAATAACTATCCGGGACATGGGATTGGTGATAGAAGTCGGGACTGTCCAGGACAATTTGTGTTGAGAGGTATGCAATAAACTTAGGTGATTACTTGATTCATTAACAGATGGCAGCACACAGGTTTATTTATTTAAAGGGGTCAAAAAAGAGGTGGTGGTGGTGGTGGGGGGTTTAAAAGCTGTTTTTTTCAGGTCCTGAAATGTATCTACACCAAGTTTCATGAAAATTGTCCCACTGGTTTGGAAGTTTTTCTGGACCATACATAGTATAGTATAGTATTTGGGGAAGGCAAAAAAAACCACCACCAAATTTATGAAGGGGGGAAGAATTCCTTCCTGACTCCAAGGATGAGGTGACTCCATGCCATAAGCATTTTAGTCACCTCATCCTCTCTTATGTTGTGTATGCATTGTGTTCAAAGGTGCTTGCTTGGGAAGCAGAATTTGCAGGTGAAAAGACATGTAACAGAAGAGTCCATACTTCGGACGAGAACGACCCCCAAGCTCAAGGCACATGTGGGACAAATGGCCGATAATCACACATGTGTATACATTCGGTCAGGTGTCGTTGGTTGATCTGCCATAGCAGATTGATGAAAGACACCCAGCCAAATGCATACACATGTGCAATTATTATCCGGAATGGCCATTTGTCGCACGAAATTTTCACAAATTTCCCAATTATGTAGTATTTTGAAAAAAGAAAAAAAGTTTCAAAAACAAAGACATCATCACAGTTTATCAACTACCAGGAACATCCTTGAACGTGCAGTTCTAATGATTTTATAGTCTGCACAATCATTTTATTTTTATATAAAGATCAAGATTATGTTACAGTAGTAAAGAACTTTATACTTTGTAGATCAACACAACCTTTAAAGCAGCAATATTAAATCAGTACTTTGATGTCCGACACAGATATGAGGGTAAACCTTTTTTTGTTTGATGTAACTAATTCTAAGTTATTAAGGATTCTACATGTGTTTCATATTCATTTCAAAGCTAATTTCCAATGTTCTTTCTAGAAAAGGTTTCAGGAAAAAAAACAAAAGTTCCATATGTTTTTATAGCAACATGAGAGACATAACAGAAAAGGTTGATGAACTAACTGCAGGTGTGTCTGCAAAGCTATTTCAGGTATGGCTGCATGTTCAAATAAGGAAAAACCAACCAGCAGGAATAAAAAAAACACTTAACAGTTTGTATAATATAGAAACCTCAAAAATAATTCCAGATGGTAATCTTCCCCTCAATGGCAATGTTCCAACAATAACTGAACTTCATGGGTATTAATAAATAAAGAAGTGGTGAATTTAGGATAGAGCCTGAAACTCTATAACTTGGAGAAGTGAACTCAAAACCTATTAAGCAGGAATTTAAAGGGCATGTCCACCCTTAAAACCAAAAAACAGATATTTAATGATAAGTTCTGTTCCTTTCCGGCAAAGGTATCTGCCTTCAGGCTATGCTACAATAGCTTTTAATATTCTAGAGAGTGTGTGGAGGCAGCAGGTGAAAGAGCAGTCAATCATTGGTTGAGATGCCAATGTAACAGACTTGAATGACTGCATGGAGGGAGGGGCCAGCTTACTCTGGGGACAATAATTATCCTTAAATATTTGGTTAGTAATGCAGGTAATAAAGTGCAAAATATTTTAGTTGGGGTTGGGGCAGGTAACTTAGAATTGACCAGTATTTATTTTTAAGGGTAAACGTTCCCTTTAATATGGTCTTACGGATACATGAGTAAAATATATTTATATTTTTTAAAAACATGTCAAATCTGTTCCTGTGCAGACAGCAATCAATTAGCAACCATTAGATTCAAAATTACTTTGTTTACCAAAGATGATTTAGACTCAGGGCAACTCTGGTGCAAGTCCAAAGTTCACATATTTACACTACATCCATTTTACCAAATGTGTCTTTTTCCTTCATCCTCTCAAGTGGGGGTGACATTTTTTTGCCTGAAGAAGATAATTATCCCTTTAGAAACAACTACAAATAGCTATAAATTCATTCAAAAATCCAATGCAGAGCTTAATTAATAAATATCTAACATTGTGTGGGGTTGTTGTGATTCATGGTAACTAAGAGCACAGCCAAACCATTTTATTCAAGCAGACCCCAACAAAATAGAGATTTATGAAACATATTCTTGCATTTTATGTTCTCATTAGACATGTTTAGCAATGAGAATAAATACATAAATTACCTACTAATGATCATTTTGCTTGTTCATAGCTAAACATAACTGCAAATATTTGTTAGAATAAAGAGATTGAATTATATTGTTTTTTGAGATTCACTAGGAACAAGGAAGGAGAAAACAGTGACATATTACAAATATAAAAAAAATATATAGATTACCGGGAGGAATTTGGAGTGTTTAAGAGGTTAAAGTCATCATATAACATTGTCCGAATAGATACAGAACATTCACAATCATAAAAAAGCTGTGTTTCGCCTCACTATATTGCTGTGGCTGATAATTTATTAAATTAACCTGTGGGTAATAGGGGTCAGCTCCCATATAGTTTCCTTTTCCTCACAGTTACACAAGTTATTTTTGCTATTTATTTATTAGATAGCATGAATAGCAGAAAGAAAATAAATTCATATGTAGGCCAAAGGATCAAATCATGGAACCTCACAGACTCCACCTTTCTGAAAGTGGAACTTTAGTCCACCAGACACATCAGTTAAAGCAGCTGCTTCTTTATAAAATAATACCCCAAAAAAATCTTTAAATCTTTCTTCCTGCCGTTCATGCTGTCTGGAATAAAAATTGCAGTGCGACGGCTGTTTTCAAATACTTATCAGGGGCTTCCATATTGGTGTGGAGACATCTGTATAGAAAATACTATGCAACTAGAGACAGTGAATACTGGGGTCAGGGGACATGGAAACTAGGTGAACATTTTTTTAAAGACAACATTGGCTGTCAAATGCACAGACAGCAACATGGAAGCCTTCATAGTTAGAGAATCTACTTCTTACATGTAAATAAAGGCAAACTAATGGAGTAGTGTGTTTACAGATGTGAAATACATTATTTTCATTCTTAATACCCTGCCCGCAAAAATTAAATTTAACAAGCTGAGTGGTTAGGACTTATGACTTGTAGTGATGAAATCATGGGTTCAAATCCGCGCTTGCCCACATCTGCAAGGAGTTTGCCCACTCTGTGCTTGGGTGATCTGTACCTCTGGGTACTATGGATTCCCTCACAATCATCGTTTACTCAGATTTTAATCTCCTTGGTGCAGGGCCTGATGTAAATGAATAAACTAATTGTATAGTTGTGCTTCACAAATAAATACATTTAAGTTTAATTGAAAGTCACCTGGGTTGGCCAGTTTCATATTTAACCACACAACAATGGGATGGAGCCAACTCCCACATCCATCAAACGTGTTAACAGTGACTGCTTTACCCCAATGACAATGCACGCTGAATAAAGTAGCAGTTAAATTGTTGGACAATGCTTGTGTGAATAGCTTTACATTTATATTAAATTTCTTTAATAGTAAATTAAACATTTGGCTTTAAATAGAATACACTGGCAGCAAACAACTGTAAATGTGGTACTAGCCAAGCATGTAGAGGGGCTGTAACAATGAAGAAGAAACAAAGACAATAACTGCTGACTTACTTTCTTTGCAAAGTTCTACCCAAGAACATTCACTTTAATTTCAATTCCCTGCAATAGCCTAAAGGTGCCCATACATCTATAAGATTTTACTTACTCGACCAAGCGCTCACGCGATACTCATCGTTGCTGCCGGAACCGCTTCTCCCGATCTTACATTTGGCCGACATGCGATCGCAAAATCCCATTCATTTTGCGATCGCATGTCGGTCGAATGTAAGATCGGGAGAAGCGGTTCCGGCAGGATCGAAGGAACATCGGGTAATCGCTCGGTCGGGTAAGTAAAATCTTATAGATGTATGGGCACCTTAATGCTTTTTAATGCTTTAAATCTGGTCAAGTAATTTTTAAATAAAGACCTTAAGACCTGCTGGGTTCTGCTGTAGTGAAATAGTTACTTTTTACACACAGGTGTTATTTGTCATCATACACCTTTTAATCAGCAGTTTCTGGCCTATATTTAGAGAAAAGTTTTTCTTAAACCAAACTTCTCAGCTAACTATACATTATTAATGGAGACGGGTGATATTAGATCCCAAGCCCTATCGCCTGTTTATAGCTAGAATTCTTGCAAAATATGAAAGTCACAGAAGAATATGACAAAAATCCAAGGTTCTAGGTGCCCATCATATACTGCATGTTAAATGTAAGATTGTACAGTTAGTTCACATTAAAAAACAACCATTTTTAAACCTAAATCTTGCCCTTAAGCTAGGCTTAAAAGAAATAAACCAGCTATTGCTTAGTGATGATGATACTTTAAGGAGGGGGTGTCAGCTGCAACATGGTGAAGAAATCTGAATGGAGCAGAGCAGTACTACTGTGGATTACTGGGAGATATATAGGTACCTTGGGTGTTGTGTGGGGTGCCTGGGGGGACCTGAGGATTTATTAGGGTTCTGGTAGGGGTTTGGGTGGTTCTGTGGGATGATTTGCGATGATACGTGCATTTTTATGTGTTAGAGACCAGTGGACAGACACCAATAGAAGTAAATGGGACTGTAGATAAAATCACACGCTTAGGCTTATTACACCATTTGTGAGCAATGTTTCCACATTCACTAGCTTGTGATTTTTGCAAAGAAAAATGCACAACAATGCACATTTGCATTATCATGTGTTTTACAGAACTTCAACTAAAAATTCATGAGGGCTAAAATTCATTGGCCCTCAATTTTGTTTAGAGTCCCAATCAAATGTTTGTCGCAGTATTCAATACCAGATTTGTGCAAACCCTATTTTAAATTTCTTGCGACTGCTGTGTGTATGTCTTTGTGATCCCCATGCAGTCCCCACAAGTAAGGGGTTAAATATAGGCTAACCCCCTATTGAGTAGGTTAGTTTAACTCCTGAATTTACCACTGCGGACCGGCAGTAAATGAGACTATTTGTTTCTGCGTTTATCTCTATAGAGATTCTAGATAAGAATTACAATGTAGCATTCTTGATTACTTGGTTACTTCTTTCCCTTGGCAGAAGAATAATAGGGGTAGGGTGGAAGGGTTCAGTTAACAGGGATGGATCCCAAAGCCAGACATACTATGCACAGGACTTTTTACAGTTTATTGCATTAACCATTTTTTTTTTCTGTGCAGTTCAATTATCAAACCAATACCAGGTCTCTGCAGAATGAGATCAGTCAAAGAGTCAACCAATCACACATGTCCAAAACTAGATAGAAATCTAAATTCCAGAAACTGCCAGAAACAGCATGAGGTAAAATAAATCTATTTGATGAGAAGGAATGACTGACACCTTTTTGTGAGGTTATTTTTACCTTGATTTAATTCAGCATTACAGTGTTTAGGAAATCCAATGTTAAGCAAATCTAGATATGGAAAAATATACTTTCTTGCCGAACCTTTTCAACAAATGTATCATTCTGTAGATAGATTAAAAGACGGCTAACCTCAGATCAGATAAAAAGTATAGCTGGGAAAATGTAATAAAATTGTGGCAGATCTCATTTTATAATTGAATGTAGCTCTATTTTCTTTTCCTTGATTGTCTCATTCTGCATGAATTTTGAGAACTAGATGTAACAAGTCATTACATTTGATTCACCAAATAACTACATACAGAATCTGACTATAAGGAGCTATTCTCTCTTCAAAGACCAAAACAATAGGCAAGGACCTTCAACTAAAACTGAGCCATCTTGTGTTGCCTTGTTTGCTTTGTGTCATAGTATAAATGCAATAGTACGCTAAATTAAATTACAAAAAATTTAGGTTTTTAGAAAATACAGTCAATTCAATGTTTGTAAGGTCTACTGACATCATATTAATACCATGAATAAATCAATCCAACAAGTCATATTTCTAATTTAAATTTTATCGTATAAAGTGTATGTATTTTGATCTAACATGCATTGCTATGAATTGGTGGAGGGGGTGTGTGCATCTGATGTGGCTAATGGCACTTTCTCGGGTAGACTCTGGTAGGACACTGTGCAGGTTTCAGTTAAAATCATGTGCTGTTATTTCCAGTATTTATCTGGTAATAAGTGTGTTCCATGGATCTAGAGGAGCATAAGAGGGCATGTGATCCCCTCCCAGCTGATCATGTGTATGCAGTAAAGTTATGTGCGATCAGCTGTTTAAAAGTGTTGCCGGTTCGGTACTGGTCTTTTACACAGATGATCCTGCATATCTTTACTCCATACGCATGATCAGCTGTATAAAAACAGCTGATTATGGATGCCCTGGGGAGGGGGTGGGTCCAGGGCCCGACCTCCAATCTCATGGGGAGGGGGGCCCAGGCCCCTGCAGTTTTGCGTCTGTAAAACTGCAAGCAGGGGGCCGGACCGGCAGCCACGTCTGTGATTGGCTGAGAGGCAGCCAATCACGGACGCGGCTGCTTAGATTGGCGGAGGATAGAGATAAGGTAAGTAACTATCGGGGGAGTTTCTGCAAATAAGAGTAATGCGTTTTGGGCTGGGGGAACAAGCACTATAACATATAAAAATGGTTAAACTGGGGAGGGAGACCAAATTGGGAGGGAGAGGGGGGGGGAGGGGAGGAGAAACAGGAGGCAGAGTCCTATATGGACTCTGCTATCCTCCTGGTTGCTGTTTTTCATACTTTGGGGGGACATTACAGGAGAACCATTTGGAGCTGGGATGTAAGGTAAGGATTTTTATGCACTACACAGTGGGGCCAGTAGTGGGGGAAATTATAGTTTTGGGGGTGGACATGCCCTTTAAGTTATAGGCTTGTAAATTTACACTTAGACAGTCAGAATAAACAAAGAATTGTGTGACCGTCACATGATGTGCAGTGTAAGAAGCCCCAAACTTTTCTGAAGCTAAAGACAGTTACAGCAGTAGGATACAACTGGGCATGCTCGTGCCTAGGGGGCAGACCAAAGGTGCTGATGATGTGCTAACTAAAAACACCACCCTTTTTACTGCTGTAACTTTGGATAGACTGCAGCCAGAATTGTGATCCTGGAGTTGTTTTAAAGATAGGAAAGTGCTCTTTTTATTAAAGGGAACTTGTGTGGAGGCCACAGTTACCCTTTAATGCTGGTGTTCTTTTGAGTTACTTGTAATTAAAGTCCTCACTTGGTTCAGCTCAGTTACATTCTCTGTAATTCCTAAGTTTCATTCAGTTCAGTGTCAGGTTAGTGGTCAGATAACTGAGCTATACTTTTCTCTATCCATATCATCTCTATTGCAACCTCTGTAACTTATGACAAGAGGAAAGACATGAGAGATGGATTTGTATTGAATCCTGTGCTTCAGTGAACTATAGCATTTTCACTGTCATTAAAGTTCAGCAAGTTCTTTAAATATAACCAGTCTTCTATAATGACAAAAATGTAAAGGTTATGTTTAAAATAAAATATTAATATTGTATATTCTCCCAATATAAAAAAACTGCAATGCTTTATTGGAAAATCATCATAGCCTAGATGTGTTTTGCTTTCAGGCTGTTTATCTTAAGATGTGACACTTTTCTTGTTGCAAACGTATAGCCTAATAATTGCTGTTATTAGCATTTGTGAAAAATTACCAACTTGTTGAGGGGAATAGAATGTTTTACTGTATGTATGCATGTGCAGAAATTTTTGTCTAATCATTTTGTAATGACATATTGAGAGTAAGAAGAAGCTGTGAATAATAAGTTCATGTTGTGGAAATAAAGAAGGCAACCTTACTAACTAAAATTCTTCTTTGGGAGCGGCTGAGGCAAAATGATACTCAGAGGCAGGGAATTTTTTTGGTTGTTAGTTCTGATTTCACTCCCTTTGCAGGTCTTCACTGTCTACTACGCATTTTGCCTAATAAAAGTATCAACATAATTTAATCATGGATGTCCTCAGGTCATCTTGCTCCCATGACCTTTACAAACTGAACCATCCTGTCACAGACGATTTATTCATGTTATTTAGAAGTAATCCTATCTCTGAGCCAGATTCTAAAGGTATTTCTAGCTTATAATGCCAGTGGCAAAAACTCCTATGCTACATATAAACAATGTTTAAGTACAGATTCATATTTAATCAAAAACATGTGAAATTAATTATTTATGTAGGCAGATACGCACAAAGAAAACCTAATCCTAGAATCACGAGTTTGTGGAATCTTGAACAGTATTATCATTGTAAAAAAAAAATGTGATTAGTTTCAGTTCAATTGTTGCTTGTCATAAAGTAGAACCCTTAAAAGTGAGCTTTGCATGCAATGCAAGTACTAGGGACATAACTAGAAATGTTGGGGGGCCCCAGTGAAAACATAATGGTTACACCCTCCCTTCATAATTTACATCTCCAGGGGAGAGGGTTGTCTTGGTGAGAGGAAGGATAATATTTTGGGGTCCCATTGACTTTGGGCTCCCCTATAGCAGAAGCCACTCCCTATGCATGTGGCAGGTACAGTTATTGTTACGCTACCTCTGACTGCCTAAAGAGTCTCATTAAATAGCCTTGTGCAAAAAATGTTAATGCTGCAATAAAGTTGATTTCTTACCTACGCTGGATGGAGTCCTCTGTTTTCTTCTACATACTGTATGATGTCACGGCCCACTGTTCTCATTGGTTAAAATGTTTCACAGAAGTTGATGAATAAAAAGTAGAAAAGCAAATTTTTACATGGCTGTGAACTTTTGAACCATGTATTTGATTTCCCCAGGGTTTGTTGGAGAACAAGAGGTCCCACTAACACATTTAGTTTTCTAACAAGCCCTGGGGAAATCAAATTTAGTCTTAACCCAGGTAAACCATGAAGTTCAATATTCCAACTCTATGTTACAAATGTGATTTTACAGATTATGACAAATGGGTTTTGTCCATTTAGTAAGTATGATGCACTCAACATGTGGCAATCTGAAAAGGTAGAGACTGTGTTGGCCTCTTCCCTTAAGCAACAATGGGAAAATTAGTGACTATCATAAAGAAACTTAGTAATGATTTATGAGACAACTCACACAAACCATGTAAATGGTTCTTCCCATATTTGTCAGCCATTAGTGGTGATATTTCCTCTCCCATCAATCTAATGCTGAATTCCTAGGTGTAGTAAGTGTCAGATGGCTCAAGATAACTGCTACTCATTTTGTCATGCTTCTCACTGGATCTGTATTATCTTGTGAATGTGATAAAATCTGTGGAAGAATACAATTAAGCAAGAATATATCAGGGGAGATCTACCCACAGTCATAATTGCTCTGGTAAAATCTCCCTTCTGGAATTTAATATGTGTTAAGCACCTGTGGGTAAATCCAAAAATGGATTTAACCACAGAGCAATTTTAATACCAGCTATTTGCTGACATTAAAGGATATCTCCACCCGAGTAGGGGACCCCCCTCCAACCCTAATCACAGATAGGGCTACTGGCTATTGAGAGAGCCTAAGGAACGAATGTGGGCAAGTCAATTTCTGGACACTTTGTAAAGTTAAAACCCTCCTATGACTTTGTGTCTTTTTCTCATATGAGAATGAGAAACGTCTAGGGGCTTAAGAAATAAGAGGTGCGAAACGTTGCCCATGCTATCTTACTGCAGCAACCCGGTAAAAAGTAAACACTACTAGTATGGGCAAACTTTGGCACATCATATTGCATCAGGCCCTTAGTATCTATGGGGCTGATGCTATTAATTTGCAGGAGCCATTCAGAACTGAAATAACCCAGTAAAGTGCTTAAACCTGATTGGCTGCAGCAAATTAATCGGATGGGCAAACTTGGGCGCTTCTTATTATATCAGCCCTTTGAAGAATAAGTACACCATAAGAAAAAACTTTTGCAAGATTTTAAAAAAAAGTTATTTGCAAGATTTTAAAATGAAATTTGGCTAAAACATTTTTTATTTCTCCCCCCCCCCCCCGACAAGACGTGCTGCTCCCTCCTCCAGCTTCTTGGGCCCCCAAGCATTAGTTCCACACATGCGTGGCTTCAGCATGTTTAACCCATCCAACAGAAAAAACATATCACTACCCCACTATCCCACTACTAAGGGATACGTTTTCTATAGTGCAAGTCCCAAAAGCACAGGCGCATCTCACCACATATACATAGTAATCAAAGCTGAACAGCACTTGTAATTATTCCAACATTTGGAATTTAAAGGGAAACTATAGTGCGTATAAATTTTTTTTTCAAAAAACGTTAAAATAAAAAGTACCTGAGGCAGGGAGGAAGGATTAGTACTTTCTACCTCCCAATATCCTTTCTATGAGGAGCAGCAGGATGAAGAAAACTGCTTCTGCCAGTCTTCCTGTATGTTTCAGCACTATCTTTAATATAGAATGTCCCAGGGCCATAACCTGGCAGATGAACAATGTATGTGCTATAGCTTCTCAACAAAACAATATTGGGAGGTGGGAATAATCAATCTCCTTGCCCCTGGTGCTTTTTATTTTTAAAAAGTTCATTTTTATAGTATAGTTGTCCTTTAAGGGTACTTAACCCATTTATTCAAACCACACTACCACTTAGTGGTGCTGTGTGGTTTGAATAAATGGGTTAAGTACCCTTAAATTCCAATTTTTGAAATAACTACAAGTGCTGTACTGCTTTGATTACTATGACCGATCCAACAGCCAATCAGTAAAAATGAATGTTATGAATATGTTATGAGAGCTCGTTCACACTTTATCAGTTTGTATCCATTTTTCAAACGCAGATGGGATTTCATAATATGATTCACATTTGCTACGTTGTATTCTGGTCCGTTCCAGTCCGTTTAAAAAGCGCACACTGCACACATTTTTGTCCATCTAAAATGCATGAAATCTCAGTACAGCAGACAACAATGGATAACAACACACGCATTTTTCACGCAAATTATTCCTGGGAGTTCCTGTGACGTCCTTTCAGTGTTCTTTGGTCCTGCTCCCTTAAGTTTGAAAAAATGCGTTCACACAATGGACAGAAATGCGGAAAAAAACTGACACAAACAGATGCTAACGCTCACACAAATGGCTAGCAACGGATACAAAAACATTTTAACACATTGTGTTAAGTTGCATTTTTGTCCGTTACTCGTGTGAACAAGCCCTGAATGTTCTCATTCATCCAGGTCATGGTATATCTGTTGTATTCAGCTAATCAACTTAGATCAAGAACAAAACTTTAAGTCCAGTTGATCTAACTGAATACATATACTGTTAGGAACATTCCAAGTTAGTGTGCATTCTGGGAAGAAGAAGACTTACAGTTTCAATAACAGGGAATAGCAAGGGATATAAATTCAACTGATTTTTCAAAATGGTAGAAAATTTGTAGAATAACAAGGTATTTTAAAAATAATGACATTTTCCACTGAACTTTCCCTTTAAAACAGACTTTTCCCTAGCTACAAACTTTCCTCGAGTGTGCTTGTACTTCTCTGTGCTTTATCGTAGTATAATTAATACCTTGGTTCAGGGCATGGACTGAAAAACAGCTTGCACCTCTTGTTACATTGCTTTTATGTGAAAATGTTTTGTAGACATGAAATATAAGCCTTTCAAGTACACTCAGTAAACCGAATAGACCTTTACAAGGTGACTAAAACAGGTGTTATTGGGTATGACAGGCTAATGCATTTTCATTTTAATAGAGATTATTTCATAAAGGACTTAACAATGCAAAATAAATTAAACACAAACACCGGAACATCCAAAATCAATTTCCAAGCAGATTTTTGAGGTTTACGATGGTTCATTTCATGTGTATCCATGACTCATGAGCCAGGAAAATCAATAAAAAGAATGTTTAAGAAGAGAGCATCATGATTCCAGAACCAATAGAAGATTTATGAACTAAAGTGCCCAATTGCAATTATACTCTAGGGGATAGAAGTAGCCCCTAGACTGCTCAAAAGCTTCCCCAAGCTTCCTTTTATAACATCATCATTTCAATAATATATGACCCATGAACCTTTGGATGATAATCAGCACACCGTATGCAATACTATTTTACCTTAGGTTAAACCACGGAAAAGATTACTTGATTTTTTAAATGAGAGAAATAGCAACTGCAATTTTTCTTACAAATGTACATGAATGGTTTGTCCCTTTACAAACAATGAAATATACAATTAAATGTTTCTAGGAAAAGGAAGATTTCTATTGAAGAACAAAGTGCAGTAAAAATGAATTTGGGGTAAATGTTTTCCTATTTAAAAAGCTTCATGATTTTACTAAGACATCAAATGTATTATTTATTAAAAGGAATTAGAAAAAAACTAAACTGGCGAGTTTGATTCCACCAGCAGCTCCACGGAACATATTGAAATTCAAAAATCCGAAAATACAATTCAAACCCAATTGAACCAGATTTTTTGATTCTTCTATTGCAATTTTTTGACTTTCAGCCACAATTTGTTTCACTCAGTGTTTTGTACAAGATATCAGCCAAAGTTCTGATCAGAATGCAAACACATTTTCAAGCCTCCTTAAAGGGAAAGTTCACCGCTCAAATTAAGAAATTTAAAAATTATCCCTCAAAACCCAAAACTACAATAGTTTAAAGATTGACAGACATAGGAATAATGCAGCAAAATGATGATCTCCCCTTTTCTTCTACCTTTCAAAAGCATCCTCCAAGCTCAGCAACCTTGATAAAGGATAAGCTAGGTGAGGCAACTAGAGGAATAACATTTAGTAATTGGCTGTGATGTCTGTAACACCTATGACTTTTGGTGGCCTTAGACACAGCGATAGGTTTATATAGGTTTGTTGAAGGACCAAATCTTATTGTGATTGGTTAATATTTTCACACTAATGATCACACATTAACCAATCATATTTGCATTTTATTATTTGGTGATGTGTGAAGACACGCCAGAAGGGCTCTTCTAAGAGCCAATGGGGGTTCTGGTTTCAAGCTGCAGCAAACCCAAAAAAGGCACTTGCCATCTCTATTCTAAATGTCTACCCTTGGGAAATAAATATAAAAAAATATGTCCACATCCATGTGGCTTACTTCTAATGTAAAGAGGAAAATGGAAAGGAAGAGAATGGCATTTAAAAGTCAGAGGGAACAGAACGGGCCTTTAGGAACTATAAAAACTGTAACATGGATTTTAAGAAAGCAATTAAAGGGTACGTCCATTCCCAATTTAAATTCGACATTAAACTATTCGTGCAAAGATGCTATAAATAACACATGAGCATTATATACAATGCTAAAATACTTGACCCTAATAATTTTTCTTTTGTGCAAAATAGTGCTATATAAGGCAATAAAATTGTACTCTGCTGTCTTTTAAAAGATAACATATAAATAAAGATTAAAGTGCCATATTGGTAAAGTGCTAATACATATGGATGAAAAATGTCCTTTTGTGTATTTAATTAAAATATCTTAAATACTGCTTCCTCTTTGCCTTATCTATGATTTTAATTAATTCTGGATTAGGTCTTGGTACCCTGGTGCTGATCAACGATTAGGGCCATTCCAATGCAGGTGTTGGTCATGTACTTAAGGCAGGGTAATGTCAGTACCCCCCATGAATAAAATGTTACCCCAAGAACAAATAAAAATTATGCCAAATTTAAATTAAGTCTCTATTACATTTTTACTGCAGTTATTAAAATGAGTGAACAGAAGTGCAAAAAGGTCTGTCTCCATTTAAGAGAAGGTTACAGGATTCCATTTCTTTTCTCACCTACGCAACTAAGGAGGAGGATCTGTCTCCTGAAAGAAACTGTGAGTAATGATCAAGCTCTATCTGATGTCTTATGTGCCAATCACTGTCTGCATCAGAAAAACTGTATTTCGTTAGAAAGTAAAATTGTACAGTGGTAGCATTGAGCTTAGTACAAACCCATCAATAAATCTTACATTTCCGTCAAATGTTTCATACAGTAAGAACTGCTGTAATATTGTAATTTTTTGTGCATTTTTTTCCCCCTTATAATTTTTATTTAAAGGATATCCTCATCCCAAAATCAACTTTTTTCTGCAATTCTGAAAAAAAGGCAGAGAAACAGACTTACCAACCTTTGTTCCCTCTGCCTCTGTCTCTAATGCTACTTCTATGAACGGAGTAGCATTAAGGGCCGGACCGTCAACCGTGTCTGTGTCAATATCTATATTTTCCCAAGGATTTTTGTAGAACTTGATTTGAACATATACAGTATGTTAACATGGCTGTTATTTTGCCTTTCAGAAAGGATAGACAAAACCATCTGGTTTCATTTTGTTGCCAGTCAAATACATATATATGACCGAAAATGTGTTAGAATTAGCTGGGAAATAGCACTGGGAACCGTGCTTTTAACAACCAGCAACTTTACGACTGCAATCCTAATTGTATAATTGCATAGTATCCTACACAATACCATTGCGGTAGTTTACTACTGCATGCTGCATGGCATTGTATGACTGAGCGATATGATACAGCTTTAATTAACGATTAGTGAATATGTCCCCATGTACCCATTCTCAAGATTTACAAAAGTAAAATAAATAAAAAAATACAAAAGAAAAAATATTTTTTCCTGGGAAAACTTCAGAGAAAATGGAAGTTTTACTGCAAAACATGGATTATCAGTGGTATTATTATTTTTTAAATGCTACCCAAAACCATTGGTTGGAAACACAAGTTTCTGCTGTGACCCACAATGTTGTTAACTATAGGCCTGTAAGTCTAATATCAGTGGTGGGGAAAATACTGGAAACTTTGTTACAGGATCATTTTCTGGTCTTTGTTCCCAGAACTGATCCAACAAGTAAAAGTCAGCAATGATTTATGAGAAATAGATCTTCTCAGACTAACTTGCTTGGTTTTTATGAGTAAGAAGAGATAAGTAAGAATTTAGGACCATATTTATAAATGACCGATGGTAGCGCCGTAAAATTACCGCCGCACATCTAATTTGAACTATCTTCATGGCGATACTGCACTTAGCACAATGTGCTAAGTACAATACCGCCGCGAATCCAGGGAAAGGAAGCCGGAAAAGGATCGCCGCGCGTGGTCGCATTCATCAGAGGGGCACAGCTCGAGCCGGGACCCCCCTCCCCGGCCCTATCAGGGCCTTTGCGGCACTTAAAATTGTCCTTGCGGCTCTAACAATTGCCCTTTGGGGCTTAGGGGTCCCGCAGCTCGAACCGAGACCCCTTCCCTGGCCCTCTCAGGGCCCTTGCGGCACTTACAAGTGCCCTTGCGGCCCTGAGAAGGGCCTTTGGGGCTTAAGGGATTCCGCAGCTCAAACCGGGACCCCCCTTCCCGGCCCTTGTAAGGGCCCTTGCAGCACTGATAAGTGCCTTTGGCGGGGGTCCCGCAGCTCGAACTGGGACGCCCCGTGAGCAGCTCTTAAAAGAGCCCTTTGGCAGCGGCTTCTTTCTTCCATCCGGCTACACCAGCTCCGCTGAGGCCTGCCGACCCCCGAGAGGTACCCATGCGGCCACCAGGTGTACCCCCGGCGGGCAGCGGTGGCCTCAACGAGGCTGATGTTGCCGGCGTCTTGATCCACCACAACAACTTCGGGCTAGTGACACCAACCACACTGAGGTCGCTGATGCCAGGCAGGCTCACTGAAAGAAGACGCTCTTTTAAGAGCCGCTCACTGGGGGTCCCGGTTCGAGCTGCGGGACCCCCGCCAAAGGCATTTCTCAGTGCTGCAAGGGCCCTTACAAGGGCCAGGGAGGGGGGTCCCAGTTCGATCTGCGGGACCCCTTAAGCCCCAAAGGCCCTTCTCAGGGCCGCAAGGGCACTTGCTGTGGGACCCCTTAGCCCCAAAGGGCTCTTTTCAGTGACCCCACAGGTTTATTCAATAAAAGTTCTTGTGCAGCCTACACCATAAATGGTTCTGTACCAATCTCTGCTAGAAAAAGATTTGTTTTAGTAGATAACATATCTGAAGCAAGCTGTGATAGACAGCAAGAGCAAGCAAGATATTGTATTGTATAAAGAGGGGAATAGATTTAAGGGAGACAAATATTATTCTCCCCATTTACAAAGCACTGGTAAGGCCACAGAAATCTGGGTCTGGGATAGTTCGAGAAGTCCGAGTCCGTTCGAGCTCGAATAGTTCTGCTCGAACTCGGGTTCGAGTTCTAGTCCATCTCTAAAGGTGGTGTTCAATTTTAAACGGCAGTTTTCCTTTAAACACTGAGCTAACACAATAACTTCCTCATCATTAAACTTTTTTAAATCTGTGTATAATTGTTCTGCTCTATAAATAATTTCTGTCATCATGAGATTTACAACTACCAACGTTTCAGTAAAATTGAATTCATTCCCTCTTTCCAATCTCCCTAGAGCAAAAGATTCCTGGTATGAGCCCTAGTCAAATTTTAAAATAACTATTGGGGAAAGGTTGATCACATCATTACCATTATCCAAAAGACAGGATAAACAAATGCCAAATTTTACCATAAATCATTCACAGTCGCTATCACCACAAAAAGTAAAAGTGTGTTATTACTACTTTTTCACTTGTCTTAATGTCAGGAAGTAATGAAGACGGTATCCAATCCCCTTTTTAGTCTCCATAGAATACATTAGCTCTTTACCTTATTATCTGATGTAAGCTATAAACTGTTCACATGACAATTTCTGGTATAATTTATTTACATAAGAAGTGCTAGAATGGTAATGTCCTTTGGTTTATAGAATAGAGAGAGTTGAAAGTTAAAAGACATGGTTTATATTTACATTTGCTATGACATGTTTTACCAATACATTCTAAAACGAATATACAAAAACCTATTTTGTCTTGTTCATGAGAAGTATATTTATACGTGTAGTCACATCAAATAAACAAGTAGGCAAAGAAATAATAAAATCTGTTTCAATCCATTTGTGGATTTAAGCAGTAAAAATGAATCTATTTTTAATAAACCCTGTTTTGGAGCTTTATTATAGAATGCACACGGCTATCTGACACTTTACTTTGACATCCAGCAGACTATTCTACTTAATGTTTATTCCAAGGGAATTGAAATAGCAGTTCAGAGATAAAATTAGAGATACAAGGAATGTTCTCTGAGAATATGATATGTTATTGTTATCATCAGATCCATTATTTTGTGTATCCTGGTTGAATTAGGTGTCCAGCTGTCCATCTAAGGGCACAGTTATATTCTAGCTGATACCTACTATCAGTTAATCAGAAACAGGAGTCAAACTGTTCCCCCTAATACAGAAAATACACAAGGGAACTGAACAATCTGTTTTTTTTTTACTTTTGCTTCTTTAGTACAAATCCAATTTATGTTAGGTAGGGTTTTCATATTTACCCCTTCAGGACTTGGCATCCAGGTATGACACAGACTCTGTTTTGATGTAAATATGAGTAAGATTCTTTGATTCTATTTTTACAGAAATATCACATTTTGAAACAAATGTAAGCAATAGGGGCGAAGGTTACCAAACATAGTTCAAAAATGGTTTATACAGTTATCATGGGTAAAAAAAAAACACGACAATGCAAGTTTGAAAGAAGTGTTTAATTTACACATTTAAATCTCATTTTAATCTAGGTTTCCACATTAAAAGGGGGCCTGATGGAGCTTGGCGACCCTGTGCGGTATGGACTTTTGAACAAGAAGCTGTGTGACCAGATTACAAAGGACCAAACAGTACCATACCCATATGGGTCGTCCCTGGAAAAATATACGACAACCCCGATAATAGACAAAATATGGAGAAAGGGAGATGGAATAGCTTTAAGAGCCCTTGCAAGGCTTACTCCTGCTGTCCCCTAGGCTAGCAGATGGGAAAACTCAACTTACCCCATCTTACTAGAAAAACAAGTAAAATAACTTCATAATAGTTTGACATCCGCACTATCCGCCGAGCTTGACAAAGTCACTAAAGAGATCCGAATCACCATTGCACATTTTGTGCATGGGCAGATTTGAGCAATATATGAACCAGATGCAAGATAACTCTAGATAACTCACAAGCACACCTGAAAGAAGAGCTATATTAGATTTCTGTGCAGCAAGATTATCTAGAAAATAGGGAGAGGAGCAAGGGCAAACACAGGATTTTCAAGGGATTCCTGACAGGGATATCATAAACCCTGTCATTTTAGCTACACATCCCCCTTTTTAAAGGACACTCTGATATTGTAGTATACCATCTTTATTATTTCCTTTCCCTAGATTTTTGCTTCTTGAATAATCTACTCTATATTAGACATCCTACCCTCCAAAAAATTAATTTCAGGGAGGAAATTGGGAAGCGGTGGCGGGTGGTCTCCGCCGCCACGGGGGGTTGTGGGCAGGGTGGGCGTGCCTCCCGGGGCGGGTGCGACCACCCGCCGCGGGTTGCCTGCCCATCCCCCCCGCAGGGAGGCTAGCAGTGCGAAACGCATACCGCCGCTTTATAAATAGAAGCGGCGGTAACAGGTAAGTATCGCTTCGTTAACTTTTCGCGGCCGTTTTTGGAGATTAATAAATCGCGTTAAACGTGATTTATGCGTTAATGTCAGGGAAAACAGCCGTGAAAACTTAACGAAGCTTTATAAATATGCCCCTAAGAGTACAGATATTCAAGAGTTTCTCTTTGTAAAGGGAGAGTGAAGGGAGAAGTTTGTAAAGGGAGAGTGAAGGGAGAAGTGAAGTCAGTCACTCTCCTCCAATTAACTCTGCAATTGTTGCACTCGATTAATATCAAAGAAGCTCCCTGAACTTCAGGAAGAGGTGGGATGTCTGTTATTATCAAATATAGGGATATTAGAAGTTATCAAGGAGTCCCATGACCATATAACAGTGTGAGGTATACGTATGTAAATAGTATCTCATAATGTAAACATTGTTATATCCTTTGTAACAGGTGC
Source organism: Hymenochirus boettgeri (assembly GCA_019447015.1). NCBI lineage: Eukaryota > Metazoa > Chordata > Amphibia > Anura > Pipidae > Hymenochirus > Hymenochirus boettgeri. The sequence continues at coordinate 208,213,814 of CM033470.1, read as the reverse complement.
AAACATCATTATAGTAAAAACAACACTGTCATATAAATCCTTTTTCCTTTCTGGAGTCTAGTTTATGTTAATACTGGTACCAGGACTATAAGCATAAGGATGACAACTTCCCTTCCATGCTTATGTGGGGTTTTTGTCACTGTCTATGTGATCAGTTCCTTATCTGTCCCTAAACAAGAACCAACTACTGTTCATGTCTGTATCTTGGCTCCCATTGTTCAAATCACCTCTGACATTTCTTGCACAATTTCTGGTGCCAGAATTACAGATGACAAGATACAGTAACAGCAGAGAAAGGGGGAACTCTGGGCACCTGCAATTCCACCCTAAAAACCCTATGATGAGGTAACCCCTGAATCCATGGGATCCCAGAGGCAGATACAGACACAAATCTCCCCGAAATGCTACAGAAGCTGTTTCTTCAGCTCAGCCCACAAATTACCCCTGAGGACTGTAAAACTAGAAAGAGCCCATAGTACTGGGGCTCAGCGCTTCTTTTACATTTCCACTATTATACTACAAAAGATGTGACCTTACAGACTGCTCATTCCCACACAGACTTGGAACTCCAGGGAATAAGACTTTATATCTATAGTGATCAATCACCTGTTAAATTGGCTCAACGTAGAGCCCTTTACACATTCACCCTTGTATTAAGGGACCATAAGCCCGACTATCACTTTCCAACTGATTGACTGCATGCTCTTTGGAGAAAGGTGCTTTATTGCTTCATAGGCTCCACTTGTTTAGGCCTGAATTGGGAAATTCGGCAGACCCGGGGGACCCCCCCATCTTATGCCATGTACAGAATGACCCTGGGTACCTCAATGTAAATGGGGATATGCCGGAATGAAGGTATATCATTTCTGGCACAACTTGGAACTTATGGATTTGTTCCTTTTCTTCCTTTGCAGAGATATTCAAAACTATGCTGGTCTATTTTCACAAGTTTGTACAATGGGTGACACTGAATTTGTTTGCAATGTATTTATATACTTTAGAGCTAAACACTATCGCTTTATCTTGATGGTACTGTATGTAATTGGTGTGTTTGGAAAGTTTCATTTTGGACCAATGGATTCACACAGAATGTGCACGATTCTAATTTATTTTTCTTTACTTTTGTTTTGTTTAGTTTGATCTGACAATTATCATGACCCATTTTAATGGACAGTACAAATTGCTATGTTTTGGCAACTGATTATTGTATATTGATCATGCTCATGTCTTGCAGTTCATGTCTGTTGGATATGCTTTTTAGTTGGCAAATTTGTTAAACCTTTTAATAAAAATTTAAAAGTATTTATGCTACCTGTTTTCAATTGTTTATCCCACTATGGAGACCTTACTACTTTTTTGGCATTTTTCCTGTTGTTAATTCATTTATTCTAGGTTTTTGGGTGACCTCACTGATGGCTGGGCCAGTCAGAATGCATTTACGGGAGGTGCTATAGGAAATGGGTGAATAGGTAAATGAATGCACTGTTGGAAACCTGCATTTCATGGGCAATTTTAAAAGAATGTGGAAGACTGTACAGGGAATGTCAGTCTAAAAACAATGGAGTCCAGGCAAGGGAGGACTGGCCCAGTAGGCTGAGGGGCAAATGCCCCCCGGGCTGGTCTCCAACATAAAATTTGGGCTGCCACAGAAGCTTTTATTAAGTTACATGCTTGAAAGGCACAGTGCACGCCTCTAGCTCTAACATGGGGAAGATACAGGAAACTCCTCCTTCAGATGATTTACCAGATCATTTTATGGGGATCATTAAGGAATACTGATATTGTCATACTGGTATAATACATACTGGTATTGTCAAAGCATTACAGTCTGTCATTTCAGCAGACACCACATTGACTATCGTGTCACACAGGCTTCACCTCACAGGTATGTTCTAGCCAGGGATGCTGGACTAACACCAGCTACTGAACTGGAGGGCTGGCAAACACTGAATAATATACTGGGGGGTTGACTAACACCGGCTAATGAACTGGAGGGCAGACAACACTGGCTAATGAACCTGAGGGCTGACAACACTGGTAATGAACTAGAGGGCTGACAACACTGGTAATGAACCTGAGGGCTGACATCACTGGTAATGAACTGGAGGGCTGATGACACTGGCTAATAAACTGGAGAACTAAAACTGTTAATGAAATGGAGGGGTGGCTGGTAAATGCTGCAAACTGGGTTTCGGGCCTAGGCACTCCTTTCTGGCTACTAGCCAGCTTCTTCAAAGGTGCTTCCTTCTCAGGTCCTCTACCATGGACCTACTGCTATAGCACAAGCAAAAAAGGTTCATGAGAGGGGCACTCTTTCTGTGAATTCAAATTACTTTATTCGATCACATCAACACAACGTTTCAGGGACCCACACTGTCCCTTTCATCAACACCCAATGAAAGGGACAGTGTGGTCCCTGAACATTGTGTTGATGTGATCGAATAAAGTAATTTGAATTCACAGAAAGAGGCCCCTCTCATGAACCTTTTTTGCTTGTTGCTGGTAAATGATCTGAAGGAGGAATTTTCTGTATCTTCCCCATGTTAGAGCTAGAGGCGTGCACTGTGCCTTTCAAGCATGTAACTTAATAAAAGCTTCTGTGGCAGCCCAAATTTTATGTTGGAGACCAGCCCGGGGGGCATTTGCCCCTCAGCCTACTGGGCCAGTCCTCCCTTGCCTGGACTCCATTGTTTTTAGACTGACATCCCTGTACAGTCTTCCACATTCTTTAAAATTGCCCATGAAATGCAGGTTTCCAACAGTGCATTCATTTACCTATTCACCCATTTCCTATAGCACCTCCCGTAAATGCATTCTGACTGGCCCAGCCATCAGTGAGGTCACCCAAAAACCTAGAATAAATGAATTAACAACAGGAAAAATGCCAAAAAAGTAGTAAGGTCTCCATAGTGGGATAAACAATTGAAAACAGGTAGCATAAATACTTTTAAATTTTTATTAAAAGGTTTAACAAATTTGCCAACTAAAAAGCATATCCAACAGACATGAACTGCAAGACATGAGCATGATCAATATACATAATAGTTGCCAAAACATAGCAATTTGTACTGTCCATTAAAATGGGTCATGATAATTGTCAGATCAAACTAAACAAAACAAAGTAAAGAAAAATAAATTAGAATCGTGCACATTCTGTGTGAATCCATTGGTCCAAAATGAAACTTTCCAAACACACACTACATTTACAGTACCATCAAGATAAAGCGATAGTGTTTAGCTCTAAAGTATATAAATACATTGCAAACAAATTCAGTGTCACCCATTGTACAAACTTGTGAAAATAGACCAGCATAGTTTTGAATATCTCTGCAAGAGAAGAAAAGGAACAATCCATAAGTTCCAAGTGTGCCAGAAATGATATACCTTCATTCCGGCATATCCCCATTTACATTGAGGTACCCAGGGTCATTCTGTACAGTGCATAAGATGGGGGGGTCCCCCGGGTCTGCTGAATTCCCAATTCAGGCCTAAACAAGTGGAGCCTATGAAGCAATAAAGCACCTTTCTCCAAAGAGCATGCAGTCAATCAGTTGGAAAGTGATAGTCGGGCTTATGGTCCCTTAATACAAGGGTGAATGTGTAAGGGCTCTACGTTGAGCCAATTTAACAGGTGATTGATCACTATAGATATAAAGTCTTATTCCCTGGAGTTCCAAGTGTGTGGGAATGAGCAGTCTGTAAGGTCACATCTTTTGTAGTATAATAGTGGAAATGTAAAAGAAGCGCTGAGCCCCAGTACTATGGGCTCTTTCTAGTTTTACAGTCCTCAGGGGTAATTGTGGGCTGAGCTGAAGAAAACAGCTTCTGTAGCATTTCGGGGAGATTTGTGTCTGTATCTGCCTCTGGGATCCCATGGATTCAGGGGTTACCTATCATAGGGTTTTAGGGTGGAATTGCAGGTGCCCAGAGTTCCCCTTTCTCTGCTGTTACTGTATCTTGTCATCTGTATTCTGGCACCAGAAATTGTGCAAGAAATGTCAGAGGTGATTTGAACAATGGGAGCCAAGATACAGACATGAACAGTAGTGGTTCTTGTTTAGGGACAGATAAGGAACTGATCACATAGACAGTGACAAAACCCCACATAAGCATGGAAGGGAAGTTGTCATCCTTATGTTATAGTCTGGTACCAGTATTAACATAACTAGACTCCAGAAAGGAAAAAGGATTATATGACAGTGTTGTTTTTACTATAATGATGTTTGCACCGTTTCAAAGGATATAACACATGTTTACATATGAGATACTATTTACATACGTTACCTCACACTGTTATATGGTCAGGGACTCCTTGATAACTTCTAATATCCATATATGATAATAACAGACATCCCACCTCTTCCTGAAGTTCAGGGAGCTTCTTTGATATTAATCGAGTGCAACAATTGCAGAGTTAATTGGAGGAGAGTGACTGACTTCACTTCTCCCTTCACTCTCCCTTTACAAACTTCTCCCTTCACTCTCCCTTTACAAAGAGAAACTCTTGAATATCTGTACTCTTGGGGCATATTTATAAAGCTTCGTTAAGTTTTCACGGCTGTTTTCCCTGACATTAACGCATAAATCACGTTTAACGCGATTTATTAATCTCCAAAAACGGCCGCGAAAAGTTAACGAAGCGATACTTACCTGTTACCGCCGCTTCTATTATAAAGCGGCGGTATGCGTTTCGCACTGCTAGCCTCCCTGCGGGGGGGATGGGCAGGCAACCCGCGGGGTGGTCGCACCCGCCCCGGGAGGCACGCCCACCCTGCCCACAACCCCCCGTGCGGCGGAGACCACCCGCCACGCCTTCCCAATTTCCTCCTGAAATTAATTTTTGGAGGGTAGGATGTCTAATATAGAGTAGATTATTCAAGAAGCAAAAATCTAGGGAAAGGAAATAATAAGATGGTATACTACAATATCAGAGTGTCCTTTAAAAAGGGGGATGTGTAGCTAAAATGACGGGTTATGATATCCCTTCAGGAATCCCTTGAAAATCCTGTGTTTGCCCTTGCTCCTCTCCCTATTTTCTAGATAATCTTGCTGCACAGAAATCTAATATAGCTCTCTTTCAGGTGTGCTTGTGAGTTATCTAGAGTTATCTTGCATCTGGTTCATATATTGCCTAAATCTGCCCATGCACAAAATGTGCAATGGTGATTCGGATCTCTTTAGATTTGTCAAGCTCGGCGGATAGTGCGGATGTCAAACTATTATGAAGTTATTTTACTTGTTTTTCTAGTAAGATGGGGTAAGTTGAGTTTTCCCATCTGCTAGCCTAGGGGACAGCAGGAGTAAGCCTTGCAAGGGCTTTAAAGCTATTCCATCTCCCTTTCTCCATATTTTGTCTATTATCGGGGTTGTCGTATATTTTTCCAGGGACGACCCATATGGGTATGGTACTGTTTGGTCCTTTGTAATCTGGTCACAACAGCTTCTTGTTCAAAAGTCCATACCGCACAGGGTCGCCAAGCTCCATCAGGCCCCCTTTTAATGTGGAAACCTAGATTAAAATGAGATTTAAATGTGTAAATAAACACTTCTTTCAAACTTGCATTGTCGTGTTTTTTTTTTACCCATGATAACTGTATAAACCATTTTTGAACTATGTTTGGTAACCTTCGCCCCTATTGCTTACATTTGTTTCAAAATGTGATATTTCTGTAAAAATAGAATCAAAGAATCTACTCAATTACATCAAAACAGAGTCTGTGTCATACCTGGATGCCAAGTCCTGAAGGGGTAAATTGAAAACCCTACCTAACATAAATTGGATTTGTACTAAAGAAGCAAAAGTAAAAAAAAAACAGATTGTTCAGTTCCCTTGTGTATTTTCTGTATTAGGGGAACAGTTTGACTCCTGTTTCTGATAACTGATAGTAGGTATCAGCTAGAATATAACTGTGCCTTAGATGGACAGCTGGACACCTAATTCAACCAGGATACAAAATAATGGATCTGATGATAACAATAACATATCATATTCTCAGAGAACATTCCTTGTATCTCTAATTTATCTCTGAACTGCTATTTCAATTCCCTTGGAATAAACATTAAGTAGAATAGTCTGCTGGATGTCAAAGTAAAGTGTCAGATAGCCGTGTGCATTCTATAATAAAGCTCCAAAACAGGGTTTATTAAAATAGATTCATTTTTACTGCTTAAATCCACAAATGGATTGAAACAGATTTTATTATTTCTTTGCCTACTTGTTTATTTGATGTGACTACACGTATAAATATACTTCTCATGAAAAGAAAATAGGTTTTTGTATATTCGTTTTAGAATGTATTGGTAAAACATGTCATAGCAAATGTAAATATAAACCATGTCTTTTAACTTTCAATCTCTCTATTCTATAAACCAAAGGACATTACCATTCTAGCACTTCTTATGTAAATAATTATACCAGAAATTGTCATGTGAACAGTTTATAGCTTACATCAGATAATAAGGAAAGAGCTAATGTATTCTATGGGACTAAAAGGGGATTGGATACCGTCTTCATTACTCCTGACATTAAGACAAGTGAAAAAGTAGAATAACACACTTTACTTTTTGTGGTGATAGCGACTGTGAATGATTTATGGTAAAATTTGGCATTTGTTTATCCTGTCTTTTGGATAATGGTAATGATGTGAAACCTTTCCCCAATAGTTATTTTAAAATTTGACTAGGGCTCATACCAGGAATCTTTTGCTCTAGGGAGATTGGAAAGAGGGAATGAATTCAATTTTACTGAAACGTTGGTAGTTGTAAATCTCATGATGACAGAAATTATTTATAGAGCAGAACAATATACACAGATTTAAAAAAGTTTAATGATAGAGGAAGTTATTGTGTTAGCTCAGTGTTTAAAGGAAAACTGCCGTTTAAAATTGAACACCACCTTTAGAGATGGACTAGAACTCGAACCCGAGTTCGAGCAGAACTATTCGAGCTCGAACGGACTCGGACTTCTCGAACTATCCCAGACCCAGATTTCTGTGGCCTTACCAGTGCTTTGTAAATGGGGAGAATAATATTTGTCTCCCTTAAATCTATTCCCCTCTTTATACATACAATATCTTGCTTGCTCTTGCTGTCTATCACAGCTTGCTTCAGATATGTTATCTACTAAAACAAATCTTTTTCTAGCAGAGATTGGTACAGAACCATTTATGGTGTAGGCTGCACAAGAACTTTTATTGAATAAACCTGTGGGGTCACTGAAAGAGCCCTTTGGGGCTAAGGGGTCCCACAGCAAGTGCCTTGCGGCCCTGAGAAGGGCCTTTGGGGCTTAAGGGTCCCGCAGATCGAACTGGGACCCCCCTCCTGGCCTTGTAAGGGCCTTGCAGCACTGAGAAATGCCTTTGGCGGGGGTCCCGCAGCTCGAACCGGGACCCCCAGTGAGGCTCTTAAAGAGCGTCTTCTTTCAGTGAGCCTGCTGGCATCAGCGACCTCAGTGTGGTTGGTGTCACTAGCCCGAAGTTGTTGTGGTGGATCAAGACGCCGGCAACATCAGCTCGTTGAGGCCACCGCTGCCCGCCGGGGGTACACCTGGTGGCCGCTGGGTACCTCCTGGGGGTCGGCAGGCCTCAGCGGAGCTGGTGTAGCGCGATGGAAGAAAGAAGCCGCTGCCAAAGGGCTCTTTTAAGAGCTGCTCACGGGGCGTCCCAGTTCGAGCTGCGGGACCCCCGCCAAAGGCACTTATCAGTGCTGCAAGGGCCCTTACAAGGGCCGGGAAGGGGGGTCCCGGTTTGAGCTGCGGAATCCCTTAAGCCCAAAGGCCCTTCTCAGGGCCGAAGGGCACTTGTAAGTGCCGCAAGGGCCCTGAGAGGGCCAGGGAAGGGGTCTCGGTTCGAGCTGCGGGGACCCTAAGCCCCAAAGGGCAATTGTTAGAGCCGCAAGGACATTTTAAGTGCCGCAAAGGCCCTGATAGGGCCGGGAGGGGGTCCGGCTCGAGCTGTGCCCTCTGATGAATGCGACCACGCGCGGCGATCCTTTTCCGGCTTCCTTTCCCTGGATTCGCGGCGGTATTGTACTTAGCACATTGTGCTAAGTGCAGTATCGCCATGAAGATAGTTCAATAGATGTGCGGCGGTAATTGGTAATTTTACGGCGTACCATCGGTCATTATAAATATGGTCCTAAATTCTATACTTATCTCTTCTTACTCATAAAAACCAAGCAAGTTAGTCTGAGAAGATCTATTTCTCATAAATCATTGCTGACTTTTACTTGTTGGATCAGTTCTGGGAACAAAGACCAGAAAATGATCCTGTAACAAAGTTTCCAGTATTTTCCCCACCACTGATATTAGACTTACAGGCCTATAGTTAACAACATTGGGGTCACAGCAGAAACTTGTGTTTCCAACCAATGGTTTTGGGTAGCATTTAAAAAATAATACCACTGATAATCCATGTTTTGCGTAAAACTTCCATTTTCTCTGAAGTTTCCCAGGAAAAAATATTTTTCTTTTGTATTTTTATTTATTTTACTTTTGTAAATCTGAGAATGGGTACATGGGGACATATTCACTAATCGTTAATTAAAGCTGTATTATCGCTCAGTCATACAATGCCATGCAGCATGCAGTAGTAAACTACCGCAATGGTATTGTGTAGGATACTATGCAATTATACAATTAGGATTGCAGTCGTAAAGTTGCTGGTTGTTAAAAGCACGGTTCCCAGTGCTATTTCCCAGCTAATTCTAACACATTTTCGGTCATATATATGTATTTGACTGGCAACAAAATGAAACCAGATGGTTTTGTCTATCCTTTCTGAAAGGCAAATACACAGCCATGTTAACCATACTGTATAGTTCAAATCAAGTTCTACAAAAATCCTTGGGAAAATATAGATATTGACACAGACACGGTTGACGGTCCGGCCCTTAATTCTACTCCGTTCATAGAAGTAGCATTAGAGACAGAGGGCAGAGGGAACAAGGTTGGTAAGTCTGTTTTCTCTGCCTTTTTTTCAGAATTGCAGAAAAAAGTTGATTTTGGGATGAGGATATCCTTTAAATAAAAATATAAGGGGGAAAAAATGCACAAAAAAATTACAATATTACAGCAGTTCTTACTGTATGAAACATTTGACGGAAATGTAAGATTTATTGATGGGTTTGTACTAAGCTCAATGCTACCACTGTACAATTTTACTTTCTAACGAAATACAGTTTTTCTGATGCAGACAGTGATTGGCACATAAGACATCAGATAGAGCTTGATCATTACTCACAGTTTCTTTCAGAGACAGATCCTCCTCCTTAGTTGCGTAGGTGAGAAGAAATGGAATCCTGTAACCTTCTCTTAAATGGAGACAGACCTTTTTGCACTTCTGTTCACTCATTTTAATAACTGCAGTAAAAATGTAATAGAGACTTAATTTAAATTTGGCATAATTTTTATTGTGTCTTGGGGTAACATTTTATTCATGGGGGGTAGACATTACCTGCCTTAAGTACATGACCAACACCTGCATTGGAATGGCCCTAATCGTTGATCAGCACAGCAGGTACCAAGACCTAATCCAGAATTAATTAAAATCATAGATAAGGCAAAGAGGAAGCAGTATTTAAGATATTTTAATTAAATACACAAAGGACATTTTTCACCATAGTATTAGCACTTTACCAATATGGCACTTTAATCTTTATTTATATGTTATTTTTTAAAAGACAGCAGAGTACAATTTTATTGCCTTATATAGCACTATTTTGCACAAAAGAAAAAATATAGGGTCAAGTATTTTAGCATTGTATAAATGCTCATGTGTTATTTATAGCATCTTTGCACGAATAGTTTAATGTCGAATATTTAAATTGGGAATGGACGTACCCTTTAATTGCTTTCTTAAAATCCTTGTTACAGTTTTTATAGTTCTAAAGGCCCGTTCTGTTCCCTCTGACTTTTAATATGCCATTCTCTTCCTTTCCATTTCCCTTACATTAGAAGTAAGCCACATGGATGTGGACATATTTTTTATATTTATTCCCAAGGGTAGACATTTAGATAGAGATGGAAGTGCCTTTTTTGGGTTTGCTGCAGCTTGAAACCAGAACCCCCATTGGCTCTTAGAAGAGCCCTTCTGGCGTGTCTTCACACATCACCAAATAATAAAATGCAAATATGATTGGTTAATGTGTGATCATTAGTGTGAAAATATTAACCAATCACAATAAGATTTGGTCCTTCAAGCAAAACCTATATAAACCTATCGCTGTGTCTAAGGCCACCAAAAGTCATAGGTGTTACAGACATCACAGCCAATTACAAATGTTATTCCTCTAGTTGCCTCACCTAGCTTATCCTTTATCAAGGTTGCTGAGTTGGAGGATGCTTTTGAAAGGTAGAAAGAAAGGGAGATCATCATTTTGCTGCATTCCTATGTCTGTCAATCATTTAAACTATTGTAGTTTTGGGTTTTGGGATGGAATTTTTAAATTTCTTAATTTGAGCGGTGAACTTTCCCTTTAAGGAGGCTTGAAAATGTGTTTGCATTCTGATCAGAACTTTGGCTGATATCTTGTACAAACACTGAGTGAAACAAATTGTGGCTGAAAGTCAAAAAATTGCAATAGAAAAATCAAAAAATCTGGTTCAATTGGGTTTGAATTGATTTTCGGATTTTTGAATTTCAATATGTTCCGTGGAGCTGCTGGTGGAATCAAACTCGCCAGTTTAGTTTTTTTCTAATCCTTTAATAAATAATCCATTTGATGTCTTAGTAAAATGAAGCTTTTTAAATAGGAAAACATTTACCCCAAATTCATTTTTACTGCACTTGTTCTTCATAGAAATCTTCCTTTAGAAACATTTAATTGTATATTTCATTGTTTGTAAAGGGACAAACCATTCATGTACATGTAAAAAAATTTCAGTTGCTATTTCTCTCATTTAAAAAATCAAGTAATCTTTTCCGTGGTTTAACCTAGGTAAAATAGTATTGCATAGGTGTGCTGATTATCATCCAAAGGTTCATGGGTCATATATTATTGAAATGATGATGTATAAAAGGAAGCTTGGGGAAGCTTTGAGCAGTCTAGGGGCTACTATCCCCTAGAGTATAATTGCAATTGGGCACTTTAGTTCATAAATCTTCTATTGGTTCTGATGAATCATGATGTCTCTCTTCTTAAACATTCTTTTTATTGATTTTCCTGGCTCATGAGTCATGGATACACATGAAATGAACCATCGTAAACCTCAAAATCTGTTGGAAATTGATTTTGATGATGTTCCGGTGTTTGTGTTTAAATTATTTTGCATTGTTAAGTCCTTTATGAAATAATCTCTATTAAAATGAAAAGCATTAGCCTGTCATACCCCAAACCCTGTTTAGTCACCTTGTAAAGGTCTATTCGGTTTACTGGTGTTACTTGAAAGGCTTATATTTCATGTCTACAAAACATTTTCACATAAAAGCAATGTAACAAAGGTTGCAAGCTGTTTTCAGTCCTGCCCTGAACCAAGGTATTAATTATACTACGATAAAGCACAGAGAAGTACAAGACACATCGGACGGAAAGTTTGTAGCTAGGGAAAGTCGTTTTAAAGGGAAAGTTCAGTGGAAAATGTCATTATTTTTAAAATACCTTGTATTCTACAAATTTCTACCATTTTGAAAAATCAGTTGAATTTATCCCTTGCTATTCCCGTGTATTGAAACTGTAAGTCTTCTTCTTCCCAGAATGACACTAACTTGGAATGTTCCTAACAGTATATGTATTCAGTTAGATCAACTGGACTGACTTAAAGTTTGTTCTTGATCTAAGTTGATTAGCTGAATACAACAGATATACCATGACCTGGATGAATGAGAACATTCAGGGCTTGTTCACACGAGTAGTAACGGACAAAAATGCAACTAACACAATGTGTTAAAATGTTTTGTATCCGTTGCTAGCCATTTTGTGTGGCGTTAGCATCTGTTTGTGTCAGTTTTTTTCCGCATTCTGTCCATTGTGTGAACGCATTTTTCAAACTTAAGGGAGCAGGACCAAAGAACACTGAAAGGAGTCACAGGAACTCCCAGGAAATATTTTGAAAAATGCGTGTGGTGTATCCATTGTTGTCTGCTGTACTGAGATTTCATGCATTTATGATGGACAAAAATGTGTGCAGTGTGCGCTTTTAAACGGACTGGAACGGACCAGAATACAAGTAGCAAATGTGAATCATATTATGAAATCCCATCTGCGTTTGAAAAATGGATACAAACTGATAAAGTGTGAACGAGCTCTCATAACATATCTAAACATTCATTTTTATGATTGGCTGTTGGATCGGTCATAGTAATCAAAAGCAGTACAGCACTTGTAGTTATTTCAAAAATTGGAATTTAAGGGTACTTAACCCATTTATTCAAACCACACAGCACCACTAAGTGGTAGTGTGGTTTGAATAAAGGGTTAAGTACCCTTAAAGGACAACTATACTATAAAAATGAACTTTTTTAAAAATAAAAAGCACCAGGGGCAAGGAGATTGATTATTCCCACCTCCAATATTGTTTGTTGAGAAGCTATAGCACATACATTGTTCATCGCCAGGTTATGGCCCTGGGACATTCTATATTAAAGATAGTGCTGAAACATACAGGAAGACTGGCAGAAGCAGTTTTCTTCATCCTGCTGCTCCTCATAGAAAGGATATTGGGGGTAGAAAGTACTAATCTCCTCCCTGCCTCAGGTACTTTTTATTTTAACGTTTTTTGAAAAAAAATTATACGCACTATAGTTTCCTTTAAATTCCAAATTGTGAATAATTAAAAGTTGCTGTCAGCTTTGATTATATGTATATGTGGTGAATGTGCCTGGGCTTTGAACTATAGAAAAGTATCCCTAGTAGTGGGATAGTGGGGTAGGGGTGATATTGTTTTTCTGTTGGATGGGTTAAACATGCTGAAGCCACGCATGTGTGGAAGAAATGCTTGGGGGCCCAAGAAGCTGGAGGGGGAGCAGCACTCTTGTCGGGGGGGGGGAGAGAAATAAAAATGTTTTTAGCCAAATTTCATTTTAAAATCTTGCAAATAACTTTTTTTTAAAATCTTGCAAAAGTTTTTTCTTATGGTGTACTTATTCTTCAAAGGGCTGATATAATAAGAAGCGCCCCAAGTTTGCCCATCCGATTATTTGCTGCAGCCAATCAGGTTTAAGCACTTTACTGGGTTATTTCAGTTCTGAATGGTCTCCTGCAAATTAATAGCATCAGCCCATAGATACTAAGGGGCCTGATGCAATATGATGTGCCAAAGTTTGCCCATACTAGTAGTGTTTACTTTTTACCGGGTGCTGCAGTAAGATAGCATGGGCAAGTTTCGCACCTCTTATTTCTTAAGCCCTAGACGTTTCTCATTCATATGAGAAAAAGACACAAAGTCATAGGAGGGTTTTAACTTTACAAAGTGTCCAGAAAATTGACTTGCCCACATTCGTTCCTTAGGCTCTCTCAATAGCCAGTAGCCCTATCTGTGATTAGGGTTGGAGGGGGGTTCCCCTCGGGTGGAGATATCCTTTAATGTCAGCAAAATAGCTGGTATTAAAATTGCTTGTGGTAAATCATTTTTGGATTACCCAAGGTGCTTAACACATATAAATTCCAGAAGGGAGATTTTACCAGAGCAATTAGACGTGGGTAGATCTCCCCTGATATTCTTGTTAATTGTATTCTTCCACAGATTTTATCACATTCACAAGATAATACAGATCCAGTGAGAAGCATGACAAAATGAGTAGCAGTTATCTTGAGCCATCTGAACATTACTACACCTAGGATCAGCATTAGATTGATGGAGAGGAAATATCACCACTAATGGCTGACAAATATGGGAAGAACCATTTACATGGTTTGTGTGAGTTGTCTCATAAATCATTACTAAGTTTCTTTATGATAGCACTAATTTTCCCATTGTGCTTAAGGGAAGAGGCCAACACAGCTCTACCTTTTCAGATTGCCAAAATTGAGTGCATCATACTTACTAATGGACAAAACCCATTTGTCATAATCTGTAAAATCACATTTGTAACAAGAGTGGAATATGAACTTCATGGTTTACCTGGGTTAAGACATAATTTGATTTCCCCAGGGCTGTTAGAAAAAAAATGTGTTAGTGGGACCTCTTGTTCTCCAACAAACCCTGGGGAAATCAAAATAATGGTTCAAAAGTTCACAGCCATGTAAAAATTTGCTTTTCTACTTTTTATTCTCAACTTCTGTGAAACATTTTAACCAATGAGAACAGTGGGGTCATGACATCATACAGTATATAGAAGAAAACGAGGACTCCATCCAGCGTAGGTAAGAAATCAACTTTATTGCAGCATTAACATTTTTTTGCCACAAGGCTTTTAATGAGACTCTTTAGGCAGTCAGAGGTAGCGTAACAATAACTGTACTGCCACATGCATAGGGAGGGCTTCTGCTATAGGGGAGCCCAAAGTCAATGGGACCCCAAATATTATCTTCCTCTCACCAAGACAACCTCTCCCTGGAGATGTAAATTATGAAGGGAGGGTTAACCATTATGTTTCACTGGGCCCCCCCAACATTTCTATTATGTCCCTGTACTTGCATTGCATGCAAAGCTCACTTTTAAGGGTTCTACTTATGACAAGCAACAATTGAACTGAAACAATCACATTTTTTTTTACAATGATAATACTGTTCAAGATTCACAAAACTCGTGATTCTAGGATTAGGTTTTCTTTGTGCGTATCTGCTACATAAATAATTAATTTCACAGTGTTTTGATTAATATGAATCGTACTTAAACTTGTTTATATGTAGCATAGGAGTTTTTGCCACTGGCATTATAAGCTAGAAAACCTTTAGAATCTGGCTCAGAGATAGGATTACTTCTAAATAACATGAATAAATCGTCTGTGACAGGATGGTTCAGTTTGTAAAGGTCATGGAGCAAGATGACCTGAGGACATCCATGATTAAATATGTTGATACTTTATTAGGCAAAATGCGTAGTAGACAGTGAAGACCTGCAAAGGGAGTGAAATCAGAACTAACAACCAAAAAAAATCCCTGCCTCTGAGTATCATTTGCCTCAGCCCTCCACAAAGAAGAATTTATTTAGTAAGGTTGCCTTCTTTATTTCCACAACATGAACTTATTATTCACAGCTTCTTTTACTCAATAGTCATTACAAAAATGATAGACAAAAATTTCTGCACATGCATACATACAGTAAAACATTCTATTCCCCTCAACAAGTTGGTATTTTTCACAAAATGCTAATAACAGCAATTATTAGGCTTACGTTTGCAACAAGAAAAGTGTCACATCTTAAGATAAACAGCCTGAAAGCAAAACATCTAGGCTATGATGATTTTCCAAAAAAGCATTGCAGTTTTTATAGTTGGGAGAATATACAATATTAATATTTATTTTAACATAACCTTTACATTTTTGTCATATAGAAGACTGGTTATATTTAAAGAACTTGCTGAACTTAATGACAGTGAAATGCTATAGTTCACTGAAGCACAGGATTTCAATACAAATCCATCTCTCATGTCTTTCCTCTTGTCATAAGTTACCAGAGGTTGCAATAGAGATGATATGGATAGAGAGAAAAGTATAGCTCAGGTTATCTGACCAAACCTGACATGGAACTGAATGAAACTTAGGAATTACAGAGAATGTAACTGAGCTGAACCAAGTGAGGACTTTAATTACAAGTAACTCAAAAGCAAACAGACTAATCATCAGAAAGCGACACAGCATTAAAGGGTAACTGTGGCCTCCACACCAAGTTCTCCGCTTTAATAAAAGAGCACTTTCCTATTTTATAAAACAAACTCCAGGATCACAATTCTGGCTGCAGTCTATCCAAAGTTACGCAGTAAAAAGGGGGTAAGGGTGTTTTTGTGTTTTTAGTTGCACAATCATCAGCACCTTGGTCGCCCTAGGCTACGAGGAGCCAGTCCCAGTAGTTGTATCCTACTGCTGTACAACTGTCTTAGCTTCAGAAAAGGTTGGGGCTTACTTACACTGCACATCATGTGACGGTTCACACAATTCTTTGTTTATTCTGACGTTCTAAGTGTAAATTACAAGCCATAACTTAACTAAGGGCATGTCCACCCCCAAACCCACAAATATTTAATTTCCCCCACTACTGGCCCCACTGTGTATGTCTTTTATCTTGTAAACCTAATGTAGTGCATATAAATAATCCTTACCCTTACATACCAGCTCCAAATGGTCTCCGTTAATGTCCCCAAAGATGAAAAACAGCAACCAGGAGGGATAGCAGAGTCCCAATATAGGACTCTGCCTGTCCTCTGTTTCTCCTCCCCCCCCCCCCCTCTCCCTCCCCAATTTGGTTTCTCCTCCCCCTCTAGCATTTAACCATTTTTTATATGTATAGTGCTTGTTCCCACCCAGCCCAAAACGCATATAATCTATTTGCAGAAACTCCCCCGATAGAGGTTAGCATTACCTTATCTCTATCCTCCCCGGGCCATCTTAAGCAGATCCCGCGTCCGTGATTGGCTGCCCCCTCCCTTCACCTGCCCCCTCTTCCTTCTCCTCTCCCGGACACCCCAATAAACCCTAACCCCCCCCCCCGCCGTGGCTGCCCCAAGGTCTCCCCCCTGTGCGGGGCCCCCCCCCCTGGGCCCCCCCCCCCTCCCCCCTGCCTTGGCGTCGGGCCGGCCCCCCCCCCCCCTCCCCCGGGGCACCAAACACCCACACCAAACCCAAACCCAAAACACCCTTCCGCTGTTTTTGCTCCCCGCACATCGTCCCGGTCCTGGAACCTGTGTAAGAGTAAAGATATGCAGGATCATCTGTTGGTTAAAAGACAAGTACCGAACGGCGGCAGGAAACACTTTTTTTTAATTTTTAATTTTTTAAACAGTGATCGAACATAACTTTTATTGCATACACATGTCGCTTGGTGGGAGAGGGGATCACATGCCGCGTATGCTCCTCAGATCCATGGACAACACTTATTACCAGATAAATAATGGAAAATATACAGCACATGATTTTAACGAACCATGCCACAGTGTTACACTTTCCCTCCTACCAGAGAGTATCTACCCGAGAGAGAGAAAGGGGAAGAGACAGAGAAGAGAGAGAAGAAACTCCTGTCCATTCAGTTCAGTAGCACATCAAGACATCAGATTTCAGATGCACACACCCCCATCCACACACCCAATTAAATAGCACTAGCAAGCATCGTTAGATACATCCTCCAACCCAATACACTACCATGTAACCACGACTCCCCTAAATCCTCCTAAATTAGACAGATGAATTCTCTAACCTGACTTTTGGCTTGATTATTCATGCAGTACCCATTACCCCCCACCCCATCTCCCCCACCCATCCATCATACACCCACATTGAATATGAGGTCAGTAGACCTTAAAAACATGATTGGAAATTGACTGTATTTATTCTGTCTCTTAGCCAGCATTAGTCAGGCCTTCAGATCGTTAGCCAGTGTCATCAATCCTCCAGATGATTATCCAATATTGTCAGCCCTCCATTTCATTAGCCAGTGTTGTCAGCCCTCCAGATCATTATGCAGTATTGTCAGCCCTCCATTTCATTAGCCAGTGTTGTCAGCCCCTCAGATTGTTAGCCAATGTAAGTGAGCCCTCCAGTTCATTAGCAGTGTTGTCAGTCCTCCAGTTTATTAGTCAGCCCTCCAGTTCATTAGGAACAAAGGAAAATTGGGTAAGAATAACATGACTTAGTAAGTGTACCCAGGGGTGAAGACTTACCGATTCAGGTCCTTACCCCGGTACTTGTAAGGGGGAGGGCGAAGATTTTAGGACTATAATTATCCTTTTAACACATCATACACTTAAAAATGTTGAAGGCAAGAATGTAAAATGGGAATAGTGGTTATAAAAATAGGCATAATGTAAATAAACAAAAAGTGTTTGACCTTAGCAAAAAGGGTGTGGTCAAAAATTTTCGATCTTCAATGAAAGGGCCACTTGGCTGTATTCCCCCCCCCCCCCAGGCCAAAAGGTCCTAGTCCTTGCCTGAGTACAGGATTCAGACAAGAAAATTAAGGTGTTATTTGAATGGGAAGAGGTGTGAGACTGATCACATAGAAAGTGAAATAGGCCACACAGTCACACCAATGGTTAACTTATCACCCTCAGTCCTATTGTCTCCTGTAACATATCGATTAACCCGTTTACAACAGCTGCTGCCCACAATACTAACCAATGAGTTATACACACATGCTATGTATACAGGGACAATGACAATGTTGGTTTTACTGTAATGAGGTTTGCACCTCTAAAGCATTGAAACATGTTAACATTTTGAAATACTATATACATACCTATACCAATACTTTTATATGGTCATGGAATTCCTTTGTGATGTCTAATATCACAATATTTTAAAGATGAGTAATATTTTGCATCAAAAAGTCTAGAGGCAAAGAAAATATAATAAAGGCATCTTTTAAAAATGGTATTGGGCTTCATAGCAGGGTGTGGCTAAAATGTTGGCAGTGTACGGGGAACACCATTGTCCATAATAACCATTTATTGGTTTTTTTCCCCTGAAATCTAGTATTTGCCCCTGCACTTGATAAAACAATAACTATTTTCTCATACCATTATATAAACTCAATATTTATTTAGTTAATGACCAATTCTATATATATTTGCACAATGTGTGTTTTGGATCTTATCTAGTTTCAGATATGTTAAGTTGTGTAAGTGGGTCAGGAGCATGTTTAAACACCTCCATTTAGGTTGAAAGATACAGTAAATCTCTTTCCCATGAGCCTTTTAAAAAGAATATTTAGTGTAAAAGCAATAGAAAGGAGGTTCATTAACATGAACACTCTAATCTATACCCTATGTCCGCTTGTGTCGGCAGTATAAAGAATTTAAACCCTCACAAACAACTGAACTAGTATGAAATTAAAGCTATAAAATAAAGGGAGTTTGAAAAGGTAAGAATGGAGAATATTCCCATGCCAAATGATTTTACAGACAGCAAGTGGTAAACTACAAAAATGAGGGTTTCCTTTGTCTTTCATCAGTTTTTGTGATATGTGTTGATTAGACCATGCCGAAATTATCTCAGTTCATTTGGAAGAAATCTTCATTTTAGAAGTACAAATTACACGTTTGCTGAAAAATTTCCACTTTCGTCTTTAACAATTATTTCTACGCACTTCTTATTTTTTGGAATATCTAATCATTAAAGGACAACTAAAGCCACAGAACAACACTGAACCAGAAGGCAGAACACCTTCATATAAAGCCAGTAATCTGTGTCTTACCTCTCATTTTGATACAGGAGCTGGGAAATGTACCTTAATAACATATGGGTTGTGCTTTACTTCACAGCATTCTAGTATCACACAGTTTGGTCAACGACCATTATGTTCTGCACATGCTCAGTCCTTAGCTATGGCAGAAATTGTTACAGTTGGTCACACCCATTAATAATCTCTAGCCAATCCTTTTACTGGACAGATGCAGCAAGGAAGCATGTGACTGAGGTCAGGAGGTGTGGTCTGACACTGCACATACACACAGATACTTCATCCAGTTCTTAACAGGCTTACATTTACTTTAATACAATTTACTGGAGTGGTATTTTATAGCTTATTGGTGTTTTTAGGGTGTTGTTTTCAGATTCTAGAGTGTAAAAAATTGGGTTTACTTCTCCTTTAAGTAGTCACAAAGCAATGTTTGAATAACATCTGTAAGGCTGCTGGTACACAGAACTTGTACACACCTCTCCAGATCAGTGCTCCCTCTAGCTGTGCGCTTGTACGTGCACACACATCTGTGCAGGCCTGCACCCACAGGTTAAAGTTGTGCTCACAGAAAAATCTGCTGTGATAAAAGTGCTGTGGTGTGTAGCACACACAATTTCATTTTGCGCACAAAGCTGATTTTAAATTAGAGCGAACATTGCTCCAGATCAGTCCATAACATGTTTTGTCCCAAACAGCTTACAATTTTACATTATCTAATGATCAAAGTTCAAGGTTTTAATTTCACTTCACTGGCTGTTTATGTTATGAGGTTAAAACAAATGTGTTCCTCTGGTCATCTATTTACTGTGTAAGTTTCTTAATATAGTTGCTATATTAAGCACATATCCTCAACTAGTTACCAACTAGTTTCTTAATTAAAAAAACAAGCTTACCGTACATTTATTAGAGACCTTGTTAACTCCTGTATAATATTTTATTTTTATTGGCTAGGTAATATGTCAAAATCTGCATGAAGCTGTGGAATCTGTTTGATTTACATTTATTTATGTTATTGTATTAGACTATTCACAGTAAATTACATAAAAAAGTATTAAAACATCTTTATCAAAAGGAAACATACCTTTTTTTCTCTCCCAATTAGAATTACTACTGTACATTCCATTTAATGTAGAATAAATTGTTTGTGATTTTTCCTAATTTATAAACTAATAAAGCTTTATGTTTCACAACTACAGTGTTCATTAAAGGGCATGTCCACCCCTTTTTCTTACTTTTGTTATATAGTAGGGCTCCCTCCCCCAGCCCCAACCGCTATGTCAGAAACTCCCCAGATCATTACTTACCTTACCTCTTTCCTCCGACGCACAGTCCTTGCCCTCTGCTTGCATGAAACTGCAAGCAGGGGGCCGAACCGGCAGCCGTGTCCATGATTGTCTGAGAGGTAGCCAATCACAGACGCGGCTGCCAGCAGTGGAGAATGCCGGGGGGAGAGGTAATTTAAGTAGAGTTTGGGGGAGTTTCTGACAAAAGTATTATAGCGGTTGGGGCTGGGGGAGGGAGACCTACACTATACCAAAGGGAATTTACACTAGGGGGGAGAGCAAAACGGATGAGAGAGGGAGGGAGAGGGGGGGAGAGGGAGGGAGAGGGGGGGAGAGGGAGGGAGAGGGGGGGAGAGGGAGGGCTGCACTGAGCATGTGCAAATTCTCCCGGAGGAGAGACAGGAGGCAGAGTCCTATATGGTCTCTGCTAGGCTCCTGGTGGCCAGTTTTCTGAACTTTGGAGGGGAAAAGCAAGGCAGCCATTTGGAGCTGGGATGTATGGTAAGGCTTTTATTACACTACACAGTGGGGCCATTAGTGGGTTAAATTATAGTTTTGGGGGTGGACATGCCCTTTAAACTTCATACACACTACAAATTTCCCTTGGTCGTCATGCCCGAGAGGCGACCGAACATTCTGGCCAAGAATCAAAATCTTATGGAAGCTCGGTCAGCTGCCATTCAGTGATCCGTCTTGGCTGATCAACAAACGACTGCCGACTGAGCCTCCATACATGCCAAGTATACAGAAGGAATGCGAATATACAACAGACATCAAAGGACAACTCCACCTTCATAATGGCATTGTTTTAGAAAGAACAGACCCTTTTAAATATGTTTATATATCCTACATTGTTCTCTGGAATCATTAGCGTATAGCTACTATGCTCCAAGATGCTTCAAGGAAACTACGGGGTTGAGTGTGTTAACAGTTATATTTGTTCATGCACCATTAGGAAATTTAGTGAGTTGGTTATGAGCTTGAGCATGCTTAGAAAAGGCTGCTATAGGATTAGCATTCAGTCATTGACTGTGATGTCAAAACCGTGACTGGCAGTTGCAAACTAGAAGAAGCAGGAAGCAGAAACAGGGGCAATAGGACACTGAGTGGCATTTCAGGTTAGACTTATATCTTTCAGCTTTCTAACTATTGCAGTTTTATAGGTAGATCACCCCAGGTAGTAGGGTTTGGGGCGATCTGCCTTTAGTTTTTCATTTAATGCTGGACAAATTACATCTAAATGACAAGTAAAAAAAGGTAAATAACTGACAACCAGATCATGAGCAAGTGACAAGAAGATTGTTACAGATGACTTATTCGGACCTTAGTTGTTTTTTTTTGTTCATTAAATTTTTATTAGAAATTTTTTGAAATTTTGTATACAACATAACATAATAAATTTATCATATTATATAACAGTTTGAGTCTCTTAGTATTTTTCCAACAAGATAAGTTCACAGCAGAAACTTTAGTAGTAGGTGAATCTCTTTAACATTGTCTTTTCTTTTGAAGTATATGGCAGCATAGTTTTAAATGATATATCCATTGTAGAACATAAACTAGCAATACAATTCTATTTGAGCATTAAAGAGATGGTCGATCACCCTTGAATCTTGGTCCCGGAGCAGCCAGAGGTGGCCCCACATTGAGAGATTATTCGGTTCCACAATTTCATAGTTACCCTTCATACGAGCTTTAGGCAGGGTCGTTTGCCTTAGTTTCCATTTTCAGAATCCATATATCCCAAATTATGGGAAAATGTTCATTATTATGGATCCACCAGATTCTATTGATAAATTCAGTTTTTGTTGGGTTCGGTTGCTTCCAATATTTGGCCAATAAGTCCCTAGCTGCTGCGCATATATACATTATCAGTTTTTGTGCTGAGTTTTTAAAACCTGGTGTGGGAAGATTCATTAAGGCTGTGTATGGAGACAAACTAACAGGTGTAGCAAAAATGTCACTTATTAATTCTTCACATAGATTCCACAGTCGGAGGGCTTCCTCGCAGAGCCACCAGCAGTGCATATGGTCTGCCGGGTGATTACATCCCCTGAAACATCTATCTGATTAGGGATGGCCGGTTCGCGGATCCGAACCCGGATCCGCCGCGGATTTATCCCGTTCGCGAACGGCGTATCTTTCCGGATTTTCCGCCTTCCGAACTTCCGATTCCCGGGTTTTTCATATTTTCGAAAATTTTCGAAATTACGAGTTTTCACATATTTTCGGGAATTTTCGAAAATACGGGAAAACACGTAACTACAAGGATTTCTCTTAATTCCATACACACGTATTTTCGAAAATACATATTTTCGAAAATACATGAAAATTCACGAAAATACGTGAAAATTCGTAATTTCGAAAATTTTCGAAAATACGAAAAATTGCGTTATTTCAAGGGTATTTTTAATTTTAACGGGTCCGTTCGCAGATTTTCGAATTTTTGAATTTTTTTCAAAAATTCGCGGATCCTCGAGCGGACCGGATTTTGCGAAGTTCGGACATCTCTATATCTGATAGAGAGGGGCTGACCTTATGAAGAAAAGAAGGAGTAATATACCAGTCATATATTATTTTGTAGGACCTCTCTTTAGTTTGGATGTTGGCTGTGCATCTGCTGGAGAATTGAAACATCTTTTGCCATTCTTCATCTGAGGCAGTATACCCTATCCTGCTTTCCCATTTGGACATAGCTTTTGTTCGAGAGTCATACAAATCGTGCCATATTATTGAGTAGATTGTCGAAATCAGTCCTTTTGAGTTATGTGTTTTGAGACAGATATTCTTGAATAGTTTGTCAGGGAGCCCAGGGAATCGATCGCTTGGTGAGAAAATGACTCATTTGGATATATTGATACCAAAATTTGGGGTCAATTTTATATTTTTCCCTAATAGCTTCCTATGACATAATACCAGTATTATCCCTGATATCTTTGAATCTACTGACCCCTATCGATTTCCAGTAATTGGAGTTTATCTGTAGGATGCCCCTTAGGTAATGCTGGAATGTGGAAAAAGGGGTGAAGATTTGAGGGGCTTTCAATTAGATTATATATGTTGTTCTATGCTGTCCACTGTGATATAGTATGTTGTATGTTGGCAATTGTAGGGGGGATTTTGGGTATAGATTCTGAAGGCTACCATGTTGTTGTCAGCCCAACTCACAGTGCATGTAGTCTTTAAAGAGCCACACACCTGACCCCAGTATTCACTGTCTCTATGTATTTTCCGTATTTTTTATACAGATGTCTCCGCACCAATATTTAAGTCCCTGATAAGACTTTGAAGGCTCCTTGTTACCCTGCACTTTATTTACTAGCTCATTTAACAATTTTTTGTTCATCCTGTTCCTAGCAAAAGATAAAGCTTTTAAATGTACATATGTTATTTGCATCTGCAGTGGTAGCTAAACTGGTAAAACACTTGTTTTAGAAACACATAGGCCAAAAGTTCACAGGTTCAAATCCAAAAATTATGTTTTAGGCTGAGGCCACACTGAAACATGCACAAGCGTGCCAGAAACAGGCTGTACTATAGCAAAATACAAAAAGTGGTACAAAGGGAACAACTACATAAATGTATGTATTATAAATCATATAAATAGTACATAAAAAAGTACTAGAGCCTTGCCACAAGAGAAAAGGAGGTTCCTGCCCTGTAGAGCTTACAATCTAATTAGGAGGGTTACATTTAAACCTGCTAATTTAGGGTTTTTTTAATGAAGAGAGAGGGGAATATAATTCCAGAGGATGGGAGGCACAATAGAGGTTTAAGGCGAGAGGAAGCAGTATGAGTGGGGTTCTGTGATGATCAAAGGGAGCGAATGGGAACATATGGGGGCAATAGAGATGAAATATAAGGATGTGCAGCAGAGTGAAGGGATTTAAAGATTAGGAGAATACAATGTGCTGTTTAACAGGAAGCCAGGTTGTTGTCTGGTACAGAGGAGATTTTAGATCCTTGACGTGATAGGATGATAGGATAGGAGAGCATGCATAAGCATAGCAGTAGTGGGGAGACAGAGGAACCTGCAGATTTTGGATATATTGCAAAGAAAAAACCAGCAGGTTTTAGCAACATAGTTAATGTGGTTAG
Source organism: Hymenochirus boettgeri (assembly GCA_019447015.1). Taxonomy (NCBI): domain Eukaryota; kingdom Metazoa; phylum Chordata; class Amphibia; order Anura; family Pipidae; genus Hymenochirus; species Hymenochirus boettgeri. Next base: position 208,189,166 of record CM033470.1, on the reverse strand, counting down.
AAAAGAATGAGAGGAGTCAATAATTATCCCTAGGCAGCATGCCAATTGAATAGGGAAAATGGGGGTATTGTCAACAGAAATAGAGTAAGATGGGACAGGACCAGGTTTAGATGGGAAATAATTAATTCAGTTTCAGTTTTAAAAGCCAAAAGAGCTAATTAAATCTCCCAAAGAAATAGTGTAGAAGCAGAACAATAAGTGACCAAGAGAAAGTTCGGTTAGAGAGATAGGATAGAAACCAGGATGCCACTTCATTCCAAATGCCCCAGGGGTGAAGTATTTGCAACAGGAGTGAATGTTCGACTGTGTCGAAAGCAGAGGAGACGTCAAAAAGGATAAGAATAGAAAAGTGATCATTGGCCTTTGCAACCTGCAGATCATTCATAACCTTACACAGAACCGTCTCAGTGGAATGCGCAGGACGGGATCCAGATTGCAAAGGATCCAACAGGTTATGATAATGAAGGTGGTATGGAAGAAGACTAATTGTTATAGCAGTTTAGAGGCTATTGGTAAGAGAGAAACCGGGCAGTAGTTAGCTAGACAAGAGTCTAGCGAGGGCTTTTTTAGCATGGGCATGCTTAAAGATGGAAGGGAAAATTCCAGAAGTATGGGAGGCATTGAATGTGTGGGTGAGTATGGGGGTAAACGCATGATTACAGTGTTTCAGTAATACAGAGGGCATGGGATCAAAAGGACAGGTTGTGAGCGGACAGGATAGAAGCAGGCTAGGGACTTCTGAATGGGTCACAGGAGTAAAAGATCAGAAAATAGCAGAGGAAGGGGAGGGCAACATAATCTGAGAGTCATCCCTAGGACCAGATACCTGAATGTGGATGAACTCCATTTTATGTTGATAGTAAGTCCTGGGGAGAGTGTAGAGGAAGGAGAGAGGCAGCGGGCAAGGGGCACAGAAGGGAGTTGAAGATCGAGAACAGGCGACATGGGTTAGACTTGTTTATACAGTTCCGGTATTAGTTTGGTTTTGCCAGCAGGAGCCCAGAGCTGAGACATTGCAGCATGAACTTGTAATGCATAAAATCAGCATTTGTACGGGACTTTCTCCACACACGTTCAGCAGCATGTATGCACTTGCGTATAAAGCGGGAAGTGGGGTTGAGCCACGGACAAGTATTAGAGGTCCCTCAACTGCCGGAATGCAAGGGGGCAAAAGAGTCTATTGAATTAGTCACGATAGAGTTGTAAGAATTAGCAAGCAAGTCAGGGTCATCAACAAACAAGAAGGAAGAGAGACTAGAGGACAGGGATGAGGGGAGTGCCAGGAGGTGAGTAATATGAACAGACATACAAGAGGAAGGGGCAGGAGGAAGAAGAGGGTGTTGAGCCTAAAACGCAGTAAGATGTTGATTAGAAAGCAGGAAGGGGTTAGATTCAAAAGATTAGGTAGAGAGGTTCTTTTAGTGAACACTAGGTCCAGGAGTTGTCAATGTGACAGTTAAAATGCCCCAGAATCAGAACAGGACAGTCAGCAGATAGAAAGAAAGTAAGCCAAGTTTCAAAGTCAGAGAGAAATGCAGCTGGAGATGCTGTAGACGTCACTCTGTACACCACAGCTACTCGTAGGGGGTGAGAGAGCTAAATTGAATGAGCCTCAAAAGCTGTGAATGAAAGATCAGATGGGGAGGAAATATTATTAAATCGACAGAAAGAAAAAAGTAGAAGATCAACACCCCCGCTACAACCTGAGGCAGGATAGTAGAAGGTGGATTCTAGGCTCCTTGTGAAGTTGGCCGTGTTGATCTCCATGTTGAACTCCCTTGTTAAACTCCAATTTACATAGGATATCTTTACTTTAGATGATCTAGACTTGGCACCATGGCTTAAATGCTGCTTGACTGCTTTATTTAATTTGTGTAAAACATTTGTAACTTGATTCACCTAAACAGGGTCTGTGTCACCCACAGAGTATACCCTACTGTGCATTTAATTATTTTGAAGGAGATTGAAAGTTCAGGTGATTTCCCATGAAATGAGCATCTTGTCTGCTATATATATTTGCTAACGAATAGTTTTAAACCATTCCAATTACTAATGCTTCATTTCTTCCTGTTTCTCATGGTCCTGTTGATGATGTAAGGGGCTCAATGATAACAGGTCCATTAGGGTGTGTGCCAAATAAAGATTATTCTCACAGGAAGGTACACCCAGAAGCAGAGGGGCTTGGGAAGAAGAGGAGGAGCAGTGCCCACAATACCATCCATTTGTAGGCAAACAATAGTATTTTAAAAGTTCCCTCTCTTCCTGGCTCTAGCACTAATTGGTGTGGGGGTTGGGGCCTATTAGTTATTGGACCTGTGGTTTGAACCTAACAAAAGGAAGTTTTCTGTGAGTGGAAACGAACTAGACTAGAACGTGTACAAAGTCCCTTGTTCTAAAGGACCTTGCTCTCAAGGACATAGAAAAAGAAGGACATTGAAACTAGAAGGGCAATTAAATAAGGTTGGTGTGGTATTGTGGGGCCAGGTGTGAACCGGCGGTCTTGGTTCAGGTTAGAGGAGGTGAGGTCCTCAAACATGATTTCCGAGAGCTAGGGGCCAAGTTAAAAGCAAGGACCTCCAGGGTAGTGTTTATAGAAATACTACCACAGCCACGTGCTACGCTAGAGAGACAGTGTGAGCTTTGAAGCATTAATGCGTGGCTAAGAGGGTGGTGTAAGGAAGAAGGGTTTGGGTTTATAGAGAACTAAGTAGACTTTACTGTCGGCTACAGACTCTTTAGGGGATAGCGAGGCATGTGTATTAAAGTGTATGAATAAATTACAGGATCATAATCTAAAATACATGTTTGCAAATGCGAGAAGCCTGGCTGACAAAATGGGTGAATTGGAGATAATGGCATTGAATGAAAAGTGTGATGTAATAGGTATAGCAGAAATGTGGTTGAACAGTTCTCACGACTGGTCTGTAAATTTAAAAGGATACATCTTGTTTCGGCAGGAGAGAGAAAATTTAAAAGAAGAGATAACTGGAGATATGGATGTTAAAGCGGAGGCAATATGGGTGGAATTAGGCAAAAGGAAAGGGGGTAATGTCATTTTTGGTGTCTGGTATAAGCTGCCAAATGCTAGCAGGGAGGAAGTGAGTCATCTTCATATGCAGTTGACAAGGGCTGCAAGTTTGGGGAGTGTGCTCATTATGAGGGACTTTAATTACCCTGACATTGATTGGTGTAGTAGAACTGCCAACACAGAAAAAGGCGATTAGTTCCTGAATTTGCTGCAGGATAATTTTCTCTCAAAGGTGGTTGAAGTTCCTACTAGGAAGGGAGATCTTTTGGATCTGGTAATATATAACATTGTGGAGTGCATTATAGATATAAAGGTAACTAGAGGCTTAGGGAATAGTGATCATGAAATAGTGTCATTTGGAGTATGTTAACGAAAGGAAAATTAACAAAGACTTTTAATATCGGGAAAGCAAATTTTCCCAGGTTAAAAGTAGCTCTTCAGAATAGGATACGGTATTATCAGGTAACGGTACTGAACAGAAGTGGACTGTGTTTAACAGGATTTTAAGCCATTTCACTAAATTTATACCCTTGGGAAATAAATGTAAAAAAAATAAATCCGCGCCCATGTGGCTGAATTCTGATGTAAAGAGGCAAATGGAAAGGAAGAAAAAGGCATTTAAAACCTTTAAGTCAGAGGGAACAGAAAGGGCCTTTAGGGATTATGAAAACTGTAACAAGGAGTTTAAGAAAACAATCAAACTAGCTAAAATGAATAGCCTATATATTTTAAAGTATATTAATAGTAAGAAGATGAGGACTGAGAATGTGGCACCATTAATTAAGGGGGATAAGTTAGTTACGGAGGATGGCGATAAAGCAAATGTCTTGAATAATTTTTTTCCTCTGTATACACTATAGAAGATCCAAGTACAGATATCATTGAGTATAGTAGCAATAATGGTATAAAAGATTCAAGTGCACTTTGGTTAACCGAGGATATGGTACAGAAACAACTAAATAAGGTTAATATTAGTAAATCTCCTGGACCGGATAAAGTACATCCTCGGGTACTTAGGGAGCTAAGTTCAGTTTTATCTAGGCCATTATTTCTTATTTTTGCAGATTCCCTCATGTCTGGATGTGTGCCTCTGGACTGGAAAAAGGCTGATGTAATTCCAATATTCAAAAAGGGAAGTCGTTCACAGCCGGGTAATTACAGGCCTGTAAGTTTAACTTCAGTGGTGGGTAGGATACTGGAAAGTTTAATAAGGGAACATATTCTAGAGTTGTAGATAATGTTTCAAGGACTTCATTATAAGTTATTCATTAGTAGTAACCAGCATGGATTTAGGAAGAATAAATCTTGTCAAACTAACTTGTTTAGCTTTTATGAGGAAGTAAGTAGAAATTTAGACTAGCAGTAGATATAGTATACTTGGATTTTGCAAAGGCTTTTGATACAGTCCCACATAGGCGACTAATTTATAAGCTGAGGTCTGTCGGTCTAGGGAGGCACATTTGTACATGGATAGAAAATTGGTTAATGAATAGGATGCAGAGAGTAGTTGTTAATGGGACTTCATCATTATGGACTAAGTGCTAAGTGGGGTGCTGTGTTCTATTTAATCTATTTATTAATGATTTGGAAGTGGGTATTGTCAGCAAGGTTTCTGTGTTTGCTGACGACACAAAACTTTGTCGACCATTAAAAACTTCAGTGGATGTGCAATCATTGCGGGGGATCTAGATAGATTGTGGATTATACAAGTGGCAGATGAGATTCAATATTGAGAAATGTAAGATGATGCATTTTGGACTTAAAAATCATTGTGCTACTTATACTATAAATGACTCTGTGTTAAGTGAATCCCTGTTGGAAAGGGATCTTGGAGTTTTGGTGGATAAACTTAAAGGAAGCAAGGAGTGCCAGGCGGCAACAGCCAGAGCCAGCGTGGTACTGTCTTTTATAAAGAGAGGTATGGATTCAAGGGAGGAAAATGTTATTCTCCCTCTTTAAAAAGCATTGGTAAGGCCTCATTTGGAATATGCAGTGCAATTTTGGAATCCTGTGCACAAAAAGGACATCTTTGAAATAGAAAGGGTTCAGAGAAAGTCAACTAAATTAATAAGGGGATTGGGGGGGCTTAAATATAAAGAGAGACTGGAAAAGTTACAATTATGTACGCTTAAGAAAAGGCGCTTGCGTGGAGATATGATTACTGTGTATAAATACATTAACGGGCCATATAATAAACTATCTGGGGCATTGTTCACCAATAGAACATGACAGAGGACACGTGGACATCCCTTAAGACTTGAAGAAAAAAGGTTTAGGCTTCAAGTTCGGAAAGGGTTTTTCACTGTGAGAACGGTAAAGCTATGGAACTTTGGATCAACAGTTAGGCAGGAAATAAGGATATTGCTAGATGGGTTGGACTGGATGGACATATGTCTTTATTCAACCTCAGATACTATACTATATTATATAAATATACTGTAGCAGTTCAGATCATCATTGCATGGAGAATCACCTGAAATTAATTTATTGTTAAACTTTCATTCTCTTTTTAAGACCAAAACTTATTCCCCTTTGTTTCTGATGAAAATCCTTTAAAATGTTTAAAAGTTCATTTGAAGTTTTATTTTTACAGGAAATATTGAACTTGGCAGATCATCTAAACAGATCTTAGGCTAGTCAAAAAGAAAATATATGAAGATGTCTTTGCTCTGAAGCTAATGTTTAACGCCATCATGCAAGTAAAGGTAAAATGTTTATTTTAGGAGCTTTCACTAGAATCTGCTTTAAATTTTGTTGGGAATAAAATGCAATACATCTTTTAACAACAGAAGATTTCAATTTAAAACTATACCAGAACATAATATGAATATTGATTTTGGAATCAGCAGTGCAAATCATCACCTAGCTAGAGAATAAATCAACTTATTCTGTTGAAGAAAAAGTAAACACACAGTTTGAACTGAATAACTTGCTTATTCTGTCTGGTGAATGTTCTTCCTGCCTGAGACACCTAGATCTATTTGTATTACATTACAAAAGCAAAACAGTAATATAAATGAATGTCCAAGGAAGCTTTGTGTAACATGAATTAATGCAATATACTTAAGTTTACTTTGTTGTATAGGGAACTTTCTTTAGGCTGAGGTCACACTACGGAGTATGGCAATGCACGGGAAAAGTACGCACACACATTACACTCCACATGCGTTGCATTGCAATTGGGGCTCATATGATTTATTAAAAAATGGTGATCGCATGCACTCCAAAAATGGATCGCAGTGCCTGTCAATGTGGCCAGTCACATTGACATGCACTGTCAAACGGATCGCAAAACACGATTGTAAGCATGTGAGAAATGCACTAGTGTGGCCTAGCCCCAAAGAATAATTAAAGGCTCAACACTGGAGTAGGCTAGAAATAATTAACTTACAGGTAGATGTAATAAACATTCTTATCGTTAAAAATGGTGCTAATTTTGCCCCAACCAATCAGATCTTATTTAACATTTGAAAGCTAACATCTGATTGGTTGGGACAAAATTAGCACCATTTTTAACGATAAGAATTTTTATTGACTATCCCTGTTAATGTATAGCGTTTGAAGGAAAACTTAAGGCTTAATCACATTTTTACATTATGTTTACATTTATATGATATCTTAGACACTGCTGATTACATTAATATATCATTTGTTTTTGTATGTGATTTCTTTTATAAAAACACAAGTGATGTATTGATGTAAAATTCTTTCACTAAAGTAAGCAGTTCGGAAAATCTGATTGGAGAACTGATGCCTCTCCTTGGATGAAGCAGAGGGAGCATGTCTGGGGTGTAAAAAAGAGAAGGGGCAAAAACCAGGGGATTTGTCTACTAAAAAGAAGCACACACTTTAGAATACTGTTTTTTTTGTGTGTAAATGGCTTAAAAAAGAAAGTAATGCATTATTTCTGTTTCTTTATTGTAAATCAGGAAAACATTTATTTTAACCTAAAGATTCTCTTTAAAGGACAACTAACCCTAAGCAATAACAATGATAGCTGCCATTTATAGGATGCTTTTGTGAAGTGCAGAGCTTTTGTTGTTTGCAATGTATTATCCGGAGGCCACACTACAGTGCACGGCAACGCATGAGAAAGCGTGCGTGTTTTTGTTCACTTTACAGTCTGCTTTTGCTGCAATCTGTGCAATGTTGCACAATCAGAGCGCATACGATTCACAAAAAAAGTGATTGCAAACAGACCGAAAACAGCGCTTGCAATGTGGCCACGCACCACTTTGTGTTTCTCATGTGCAAACGGATCACATTTCGTGTTTTGAGGCACCGAAAAGCAGCTTCAGCACCAAAGCTTCATATAATCTTTTCTTTACAGCATCTAATGAATGGCAAGAAAATCTCTGTCCCTTACTCTGGGGAACCTGGGAGTGAGAAATTACTTCTTTTTCTTAGGGTATGTACACCCCATGCAATATTTCAGCCCGATCGACCGATAGTTCAGTTTAACGGTCAATCAGGCCTAAATAATCACATGGGTTTTCAGCCGTGTCAGACAGACCATTCGTCTAAATCTGTGGAGGGCTTTTTAGTCCTTTTGGCCCACCTCCACTTAAACTATATAGCTACCTTGTAAATAAAACAGTAAATACACATTCAATGATCCCAGTAGGTAATAAAATAATTAGCAACGGTTAAACAAGCTTCACCTTACATGTCAATGGAGGGTCTGGTATAAATGAGAAATTTATTGGTTTAGGTGTTTTTTTAGGAATTTGGTCTGATTAATTCTACATGACATTTAGATTAGAGACATAGTGACACATAAAGTTTAGATCTTTGTTGAGTCCAGAGTGCCAATTCCCATTCTAACCTCTCCTTTTAGAATCTAAATTTTTAAATTTATTTATTCTGAATCTATGTGAGTTCATCCTTTGCCTCAGGGTCTGTCCAGTCTCTCCTACATATAGTGCTGAGGGGCACCTAGAACATAAAATCAGGTATACTACATTTGATGATGTAGCAGAAGAAAGATCCATTTATTTCAAAACAACGTTGAACCTGGTATTGGTATCCTGTCTCCAGTGTGGATATACTTAAAGTTTTCACAGGGAGATGATCCATTTTGTGCAGGCCCTGTTAGGAAACTTCTTACAGCCAGTTGTTTTCAATTGGGTGGTTGTCAATAAAAGAGGGCTCCTCGGAATATTCCTTGAAGTCTGTCATCCTTTTGTAAAATGGGTAGGAATTTCTCGGCTATCTTTCGGAGTATTTCCATTTATTTCCATGGTGGTATGTAACAACCAGTGGGATATGGTCCTCCATTTGGATATGTTGGTATTGTAGCAGGTTGGTTCTGTGGATGCTGGTTGCTTTCTTGATTTGTGTTTCTGTAGTTAACTGACAGTATCCCTGTTTGTAAAGTCCTTTTTAAGCTGTTCCAGGTGCATATTTCTATCTGTAGAATTAGAGCAAATCCTGTTATACCTTATGCCCTGTGGATTATAAAGTTCTTTATGGGGCAAATTTATAAAGGTTTGTTAAAATTTCAGCTCCATTATCACCGCCTTTTCAACAAATTTGGACTTCTCACAAGTCTGAGGTGGCGAAAACACATAGGAGGCCATTTATCTAGCCCTCCAATGGGTCCATGGAAGGTGTCAGTACATTGTGGAGTGTTTCTCAATACTAATAAGTACCATGGGGTGTTAGACTATTTTCCAGCATTTACTGCAATACGATCTGTGATTTCCGATTTTCCTAAGATTCCGATTTTCCTTAAGGTTCCGATTTTCCGATTGATTTACCAATAAAGTCCAATGGGGATTTTATTTTTTATTTTAAACTTTCAACTTTTTCTCTCTCATAGTTATTAAAAATTCGAATTCTGGTAATACTGCAAAAAATGCAACAAAATGCAGAAAAGGTGGGGAAATGGTAAAAGTTCACCTATTTATAAATAGCTTTAAATAAAAAAAATGACAAAAATAGTTCTGAAATTTCACTTTCTCTGCTTTATAAATATGCCTCTAAATTCAACATACACATTAGTGGGGGGGGTTTGCTAAAGACCCACCTTTAATGTTAGCAAATTTTTGCTTGCAGCTCTGGTCTGGTAATGGCCGATGCTTGAAAGCAATTTTTCGCCGCAATACCTGACTTAACGCAATGAATAAGGCAAAGTTGACAGTGCACATTGCTGATAATACCGCCACACATCACCGCAGTAATACCATTCCCACAAAAGCAAAGGAGAAAATGAGCTTTTTTATAAATATGGTGAAAAAATGCTCGCCATTGCGATGTCCTGCGATAGTGAAATGGCGACAATAGCCATCATTTATAAATATGCCCCAATGTGTTTGGGTGAAAAATATCATTACTGAGGTATATGGGTCAGTCTGTAGGCTTGCAATAGATGTATGTATGTAATATGTTTCCTTTAATGAGTATTATGGTGTCCAGAATTCTTATTTCGGTTGGTGAATGGTTCCTTTTAAGTTTAAGTTTAAGAATGGTTGGGTGGAAATCATTTTGTGGAACTGCAGTAAGTCCTCTTTACTTGCAGTCCAGATGATCAGGGTATCATCTATATAGTGAAAGTAGGTATGTGTCTGGTGGGGCATACTGAAAGGAAGGTTCCTTCTAAGTTTTCCATAAACAAATTTGCATTTTGCCGTGCAACTCATGTTCCCATTGCCACTCCTATTTTTTGAAGGTATAAATCCTGATTGAAAGAGAATTGTGGGTAAGTATAAATTCCAATTTATTTGGCAATTTGTAGTACAGGTATGTCCAGTTTCTGTAGATATTCCAGACAGGCTGAAATACCATCATCATGGGGGATGTTGTTATAGAGAGCTTCTACATCCATTGTGACTAGAATGGTTCCATCAGGTATATGATCAATGGCCGTCAGTTTATTTGGGAGATATTTAGTATCCTGAATAAAACTAGATGTATTTTGTACCAGAGATTTCAGTATATTTTGTGTATGTATCCATGTAAAGCGCTACAGAAGATGTGGGTGCTATATAAATCCACAATAATAATATTAATAATAATAAAACTTTCAATCCAACCAGAGATGTTTTCTGTAAGTGTTCTAATACCTGAGATAATGGGTCTGCCTGGGTTCCCTTCTTTGTGCACTTTGGGAAGCATATAAAATCATCCACTCTTGTGTCTGTCTACAGGGAGCACACTGTCTCTGATCCTGGAATGCAAATGATTGACCAGGGTTTTTAGGGTTTTTTTTGTAACAGTCTGTAGTGTGAGTTGTTTGATAGTTGTCTATAGTCCTCCCGTATATAGTCATTAATGTTCATTATGACAATAGCGCCCACTTTGTCAGCTGGTTTTATAATAACTTCTTTGTTCTCTCTCTTTAATGTTTTTTTGTTCTTTTCTGCTTATGTTGTATAACTGTCTCGCTGCTTTGTGTAGAAATGTGGACGTGACCTTCTCTCTGTTGTTAATATATGTATCCAAAGTAGGGTTGGCTCCAGGTTTATGTGTCCAAGTATATCTTTTTAGGGGATTAATATGCCTTGGTTCATGTCGGTGGTGTTGGGAGTCCTTATTGTGGAAGTGCACTTTAAGTGGCAACCTTCTGAAGAATTCTTCCATGTCACTACATAGTTGGATTTTGTCTATGGATTTTGCTGGGCAGAATTACAGTCCATTTGAGAGTATGGATACTGCTGCTGTTTTTTAGTTTGAATATAGGTTGATAATACAGTTTGGTTGTTCTTTCTGTGCTTTTGTAATGGCATTGAATTTTATTTTTGGCCAAGTCTCTGTAGTTTCCTTTTGTTGTTGATTAGAGTGCTCTGCAGACTTCTTAGTTTTTGTGCAAAATCAGAGCAGATCTGAACTAGTTACTTATCACTTAGTTATGAACCATGGATTACTTACCATGTTTCAATAAGTGGACCATTCATGACTGTTGCATAGCTTATAGGGTATTAGTTCTGCTGCATAAAACACAGGGAAAGAAAACCCAAAGCAGTCAATGTTTTTTATTTACACTAACTAGCAGCAGCAGTTATATTTTAAAAAGTTAACTAGATCACACCTATATCTAGACAGGTTTGCAACAATAAAACTATAAGTTGTGCGTACCCAGGGAATTATTTATTTTATAGGGATGTATTGCAAACAACAAGTAGAAAACGTAACAATGGAAAACCAGAACACTGTAATACATTCCTGCTCTAAACAAAACATCACTGGCATTTTTTTTTTGCCTAAATAGCAATGTAGCATGTTTTTTTTATAAAGGGATTATGCCCACAAATTTTCAACCAAACTCCTATTATCTTACCATTTATATGTTTAACTAACATACATACATATGGCAGTCATAATTGATATATCTTGCCTGTAGAACAGAACTAAAGAACTTACAGGGAGATGTAATAATAGCTCTTATTGTTAAAAATGGTGCTAATTGTGCTCCAGCCAATCAGATGTTATTTACCATTTGAAAGCTAACATCTGATTGGTTGGGGCAAAATTAGCACAATTTTTAACGATAAGAACTTTTATTACATCTCCCTATTAGTTCTCCACCAGTCTTAATCATAACCAGAACATGCACAGTTCAGTTTCACCTGCTGCCAGCCCAATGGCAGGGAGGACACAGTACCTTCAGACAGAACTTACATGTACCTGTGCTTTATCTTCTATTATGTAACTTTTTAGTGATTTTCTTTGTTAATATATTTTAAATGTGCATGTAATGGGTAAATAGATATCATAGCACCACCATCATTTAAACTGACTGCGGGGGCTTCCTTGGATTTGTGGGAGGAAATCCACTCCCACGTGGCCCTGGGTGGCAGGTAAGGCTCTGTATACAGAACAGGGTATAGTACAAAACCTATTTTATATATTTATGTATATATGGGCATTTTTAGAAAGATTTTCATCTGGTAAAGGGATTTTCTGTACTTTCTGGCAAGTAACACCCACAATGAAATATCTCCTGCAGTAACCCAATAAAAAACTAACATCTCTCCGATTGCTGCAAATTAATAGCATAGGCAAATTTTGATTCTGCACACACCCCCTATATACTAGTAAAGCTTAAATTTTAATTCTATAATTGGTATCATAGGAAGGTAAAGAATTGTTCTGGCTTTCCAAATATTTGATAATCATTTTATTTATAATATTTCAGGGTTTACAAATCTCACAATAAAGAGACCCAATTTTTCTGTGTTTGCTGATGACACAAAACTTTGTCTACTAATAAAAACTTCAGAGGATGTGCAATCGTTGCAGGGGGATCTAGATAGATTGTCACATTGGGCTGCTAAGTGGCAGATGAGATTCAATGTTGATAAATGTAAGGTGATGCATTTTGGACTTAAAAATCCTTGTGCTGCTTATACTATAAATAGCTCTGTGTTAAGTGAATCCCTGTTGGAAAGGGATCTTGGAGTTTTGGTGGATAACAAACTTAAAGGTAGCAAGCAGTGCCAGGTAGCAACAGCCAGAGCCAGCATGGTATTGTCTGGTATAAAGAGAGGTATGGATTCAAGGGAGGAAAATGTTATCCTCCCTCTTTACAAAGCATTGGTAAGGCCTCATTTGGAATATGCAGTGCAATTTTGGAATCCTGTGTATAAAAAGCACATGATTGAAATGGAAAGGGTTCAGAGAAGGGCAACTAAATTAATAAGGGGATCGGGGGAGCTTATATATGAAGAATGACTGGAAAATTTAAAATGATGTACGCTGGAGAATGCGTGGGGATATGATTACGTATAAATACATTAACAGGCCATACAATAAACTATCTGGGGCATTGTTCACCAATAGAACATGTCAGAGGACACAAGCACATCCCTTAAGACTTGAAGAAAAAAGGTTTAGGCTTTAAGGTCGGAAAGGGTTTTTCACTGTGAGAACGGTAAAGCTATGGAAGTGTCTTACAGTGGACTGTTATGGCAAGTTCATTGGTCAGTTTCAAAAAAAAGCTGGATGAGTTTCTGCAAACAAGGAATGTTGCAAGTCACTGGTATTGATTCATAAAGTAGAGTTGATCCAGGGAAATTTATGATTGCCACTTGGAGTCAGGAAGGAATTTTTTCCCCTTCATAAATTTGGTGGGTTTTTTTGCCTTCCTCTGGATCAACAGTTAGGCTGGAAATGAGGGTATTGCTAGATGGGTTGGACTGGATGGACATATCTCTTTATTCAACCTCAAATACTATACTATACTATACTACATCTATGAAATTGCAACACAGACAGTGACAGACAAAGAGAGTGAGTTCTTTGATAAAAGAATGCTGACCTTTATAAATATCTACTATATCTTTTTAAAGGATATGTACACTGGGAAATGTCTACATATATTGCTCATTACTGGAAACTATAATTCTTCCCAACTATCATTGTGCCATTCTTTTTGTTGATCTGTCCCCTATTTCTTTAGATATCCAGTCTGAAACATCTATTATTTCAGCTGTCAATCAAGTGCCTTAGTATCATAAACTTTTCTGTTATGTATAGTTTTGCTGTAGCTGGAATGGTGACAGTTGATACGTGCATGGTGGGATATTCCCTTTCCCAAAGCTGCCTCATAGGGATTACAAAGCATGCTTGCCCTCACAGAGAGTCAGAGAGTCTGGCAGGGGGCTGGGGGACTGAGTTTGAGCAAAACAAGTACTGTATGGAAGCCATGCTGCAACACAAACACATCAGAGTAAGTGCTGCTTACATGAATTATTTTATTTATTAAAATGAGTAATTTTAATAAAAAGTAATTTTTCAGTGTACAATTCCTTTAAGTCTTCAAGCTGTGCATTTCAAAAATCTTTTAGCAGATGATGTCGTATTGAGTAAGCATTCTGTCACATTTGCTTACTTTTACCCTCACCTAAAGTAAAATGTGCGTATCCAGTGATATCTGTCAAATGTGTGCAATTAGACGGTACTTAGTAATTTGCATCTGAATCCAATCATTTATCTCTGAAAGGTTCCTGTTGATATTTTACATTAACTGTCTGCCACTGAGCGATTTCTTTGGTTTAACTGAAAGATTAAATTAGTAAACATTAATGTAACTCTTTCTTTCTGTCATGCTTACCACTGCAATGGCTTTATCAGAATGACTGTGATAACTAAAGTTTGAAGTTTAAGTATTTTATTATTGGATAAAAATGTACTTCTTATGTCTCTTGATCTACTAGTACAGATATAAAGGAATAGGTCATTAGAATATGTTTGGTATACCCCAATTAAATACAAGACAAAAATACACATATCATTTATTTCTGAGAATAGTGCTTTCTATAAAACATATCTTCTTTCTGAAGGCAAGGTTTTGTTCATCTTTGTGAAATAATGAATGACTGTGATGCTATGTAACTACTGAATCTCTCTTTGATGAAGAGGAAAATGAGAATATTTCATCTTTACATTTTCCCCAGAACTAATGTCTTAGCAGACTTGTTTTCTTGTTCGAAGATAAATCTTGTTTTCGGTCTTTAGAAACTTTGAGGAAGTCAGTATCTTTGCAATTAATGAGCTCAATCCCTTTCCATTAATACTAATAATCACAGCTATCAGTGCAGCCCAAGCAAAGGAAATAAGTTATATAGTAATATACACACAGATAGATAGATAGATAGATAGACAGATAGATAGATAGATAGATAGATAGATAGATAGATAGATAGATAGATAGATAGATTGTTTTGACAATATATTCTTTTTTATCTGCAAGTATAAGAGAGGGGGCAATTTGGCCAATTTATTGGTATGTACTGACATGGCTAAAATGAGGAAGTGTGAGCCCCCAGCACAGGAGGTATGGCACTCTAAAAAGAGATACAGATGCTTCCGTTGCCCTAAGTGTACCACATGTAATTCGATGTTGACTGGTCAATATTTTGCCCATCCTAGGGATGTTACTAAAATAGCCATAAAACAGAGATTCACATGCACAAGTAAATATGTGATTACTTTATTGTCTGCCCATGTGGTATGTACTATATTGGAAGACAAAAACCATGTTTAAAGAGCGGATGGCTAATCATTGTGCATCCATTAGAGGTGCATTGCAGGCAGCTGATGTGAGATCGATTGCCAGTAAGTTTGGCGACTTAACAGTTGCCAGGCATTATAAAAAGATGTCTCATTCATTATTGACCCTCCGTTGTATGATCATTGATGGTCTAATGGGGGAACAACTGGGACCGTTTGTGGATAAAGATAAAATGTTGTTACAAAAGGAAGCCAGATGGATACATAGGTTGCAGACTCAATCGCCTGGTGGACTAAATGAACAGTTCTCATTACATTGTTTCTTGTGAAACATTTATGTTACGTTTATCTGTTTGTGTCCATCTAGCTCCCTAAAATAGAAGCATGTTCAATTTGTGCTTAATCTCTGTAATACGTGTACCAACGTGTTCTGTTTAAAAACAGCAGTGTTTTTATTTTATTTTAATCTGTAATAACAGGTGTGTTGGATTTATGTGCATGTTGGGATTCTCATGTGGTGGGTGGAGCATATTCACTGTGGGTGGTAATAAATTGGGGTAAGGGATATTGTATCCTGATGACGGCCCGCATATTGGGTTGAAACACGTAGATGTAACTACCAATAAAGAAGTTGTTTTATTGGCGAAGACCGTGAGTGCTATCTTCCTTGCCTATATATATATATATATATATATATATATATATATATATATATATATTTGTCTTTTTGGTCTGGTTGAGGAAGATATTTGGTCAGCTAATGAACTTAACTTTATACAAGCCACTCTATTCTACGCACGTAAAACGATTAGTCTGTGCTGGATATCCAATAAGGTTCCTAAACTCAAAACATGGATTAAACTTATCAACTCGGACCAACCATGTCTTAAAGTTTTGTTTAAACATAGGAACTGCCCAAACAAATTTCACAAAATATGGGATCAAAGGCTTGAGTCTACCAATACATTAAAGTAACAGTTATTAGCAAAACTCTCACCTAGTACACCTTAAGCCACCTCTCCTCTAACGAATGCGTTATGAAGTGGCCCCTGGGAGGACGGGCAGCGGCCCAGCACCCAATCCTCACACAAGCTTATAGTTAATAAATTGAAGGGATAAGCATTTAAGTTTATATGGTAAACTTTATATTGGTTAGCACTGATGCCTTGCAGCGCTGAGGTCCTGAGTTCGATTCCACCCTTGGACACATCTGCAAGGAGTTTATATATTCTCCCTGTGCTTGAGTTGGTTTCTCCGGTTTCCCCCACAATCATAAAGACATACTGATAGGTTGTATGTGTCATATATGTACTTAGATTGTAAGCTCTTCGGGGCAGGGCCTGATGTGAATGTATACATATAATTGTAAAGCACTACGGAAGATGTTAGCGCTATATAAATCCACAATAATAATAATAAAAAAGGATTCCTGACAAATAACCATGCTACAATTTCTTTGGAATAATTTTATAATTTTGTACCTCCACAAATGTTTCTATATGTATAATATATAACAAATGCATAACTTTGTACCATTCATCAAAAGCTGGTTACAATAATAAAATGTGTTTAGATTTTTTTTTATATCAAGCCATGGAGCGAGAGAAGGGGGGGTTGGGGTATGAACAAATCCGGTGCACTCATATGGTCTTTTTCAAAACAAATTCTTCATTGGTGCATTTTGTGCAATCTGCAAAGTTTGCGTTGTGGTTTAGGACCTTGAAAAAATGTCATAAACTATGATAGTGAAGGTACACTATTGAGAAATGCATTGCATAGAGCTGTGCTAAGATCAGGTTCACCTAATCTCTGCAGCTCTGTACTATGTTGTTTCTATAAAGAGGTAATAAATATTAAAGGGTATGCAGATAGATGCAATCTTTTAAGGTACATGCAAAAAGATTCTTCGTCTTGGACGAAGGACTGTTGGTCACGGTAAAAGTAACCACAGACAGTTCGCCGCAACCGAGCATATTATCCATAGAGAGCCACAATATTGGCCATGGTTTTCAGACACGACTGAAAACCAATGCAATTTTTTGGGCCCGGTCGATTAATACACTGAACCAGCAGTCGATGGTCCCAAATAATTGCATGGTGTGTACACAGCTTTAGAGGCTGTGGCAGATATAAGCAATTTTCAATCTGGCAGATTGAAAGCAATATCTAGGAGACTGTAACAGATTTAAAGCAATCTTCTGAAGCACATTTATTAAGTGTGTCCCTAATAGAACAGATGATCTGGCAACCCAGTTGTCCCCCTCCCCCCCCCCCCTTTAAGACACAAATACATACAAAATATGGATATAGAATAGCTGGTTGGTATTTATTATTTTATTGATAATATGGATTTATATAGCAACAACATTTTCTAGAGAAAATAGGGTTGGGAATCGCTAGGCTGTAAATATATTGGCAATGGAGTAAGAGGGGTAATGTATAAGCCAGGTTATATTCTTGACTAAAAAAAGTGTGTTTTGAGGTTACAGTTGAAGATATTAAGGGATGGGGCATGATGGATGGACGGATGGAGGGAGTTCCAGAGCAAAGGGGCACCACAAGTAAATTTCTGGGTGCAGGCGTGGGAAGAGATAAATAGTGCAGATGAAAGGATGAAATTATTTGCAAAGTGAGGCTGTGGATCACCTCTAAGATGTATGGAGGGGCTGTATTGGATAGTGCTTTACAAGATAGGGTAAGCAGCTTAAAGGGACTGTAAACTCCCCTAAACCCCAAAAAAGAACTGTGTGCCATTCGTTTCTATTATTCACAGGGAGGTGAGAACACTTATTCTCACCTTCCTGTGAATAATAGGACGCTCGGGGGACCAGGAACTTACCTTACCCACCGCTCCACTCGCAGCCGCTCCTTCACTAAACAGCTGTTCTCTCCCGATCGCACGCCCTATCTTTTGTATTGGCGCGCATGCGCCTAAGATAAGGCGCATGGTCAGGACAGAGCGGCTGTCAGTGAAGGAGCGGCTGGGAGTGGAGCAGCGGTAAGGTAAGTTCCAGGTCTCCCGAGCGTTCTCACCTCCCTGTGAATAATAGAAACGAATGGCACATAGTTCCTTTTTGGGGTTTAGTGTTCCTTTAAACTGGATACTTTGTTAGATGGGCAGCCACTGGAGAGACTTACTAAGAGGAGAGACGTTGGAGAAGTGAGAAGAGAAATGAATAAACCGGAAAGCAGATTTTAGGTTTACATTGTTGTTCCAGGTGATTTTTGGTAAACCACACAGCAGTGTGTTGCAGTAATCAAGCTGGGATATGATTAGGGCATGAACTAGGATTTTGGTAGAGGAACAGACGAATGCGAGAGATGTTTTTAAACTGGAGCTGATACTCCTTTTGGAGATGTTATTTCCCTCATCATACCGGGTGAGTGCCCCTTGTTATGAGAGTATAATGGATCACTTGGGTTCAACCTAAGAACCATTGTGTTTTCTAAGATATGTATTGTACCCTTTGCACCCACTCTAAAGAGTGTGATTACTGGGCTTTTACTTTTTACTCTTTTGGAGGATTATGAAGTGAACCTGATTTAGCACAACTCTGTGTGATGCATTTCCCGTTCACGGTGAGTGGATCCTTGAGCATTTCAATCCAGCTCCACATCTTTGTTAATTACCCAATTAAGCCCTGACACACTGATTTAAGCAAGGTACACACAGTACACACCGATAAAGCCCCGATACCATTGGATCTGACAGCTTTATCAGCACTGTGAGTGGTGGCTTTCCCGAACGAGCGTGTGGCCACCGAATGTTCGGGTCAGCCGAGCGCTTGTTCTGGAAAGACTGTAAATTTCCCTCCGCTGCAGTAATCTCACTATAGGGGAGTCTGTCACGGGATCTTGCAGATCCTGTCTGTCATTTTCAAATCTGTCCTGTGCTAAAATGAGATCTCACTGAAATCATATGGGAGGAGACTTTTTACTATCTGATTAAGTTAAAAGTGATAAAATCTACTATATACAAATGACAGGAACAAAAATTAACAAGGGAAATAAAAATGTTAATAGAAAGACATGAGGTGAGTTAAAAAAAATAGGGTTTAAACGTCCTTTAACTATTTTCAGTCAGACTGTTATTTGCTTATTGGTTTTCTGATTATGCATATAGTTACTAGCAGGAACCTTTTTTGTATTCCCAGTAGATATGCTAAAATGGAACACACCAGTTAACAGAAACACAGGTTAGATGTGATGAAAATGTGGCAGATGGAGCGTGAAGAGCTCTGCACAGTTCACTCTGTAAACCTGAGCTGTTTCCATGATATACTGTAGCCAGTAACTTGCAGTGTTTTCTTATAGGAACAACAACATTTTCTCCATCCAAAGATTAACCTAAGTCACATTTAGATACAACAGAAGCCATGCTGTGATAAATGTAAAAGGTACATATGTAGGTATTGTGTACAACATAATATTATGTTTGTGAGACTAACCAGGGAGACAACTAGAGACACATATTGTTTGCAATTTCCTATGCAAACAATAATAGCTGCAAATAATGTAAGTTATACACACCGAGAAAAATGATATTGCAAAAGGTGACATTTCATTTAAAGCTGTTAAATACCAATTGTAAGGAATTCTAGAGATGGTAAATACCAAACTAAACAATAATAATAAAAACACCACCACTAAACCTACTTGAAGCTGGCCAATTATTGGCCACATGTATGACCGAAAAATGTCTGTGGCTAAAAATTTCACAAACTATAGGCTGGAAATAAGTAATTGCTTTTGTAAGTGGTTTATATACAGAATAATTAGTAAGTGATTTAATACAGAAGCATTATAAAATATAGATTTCTTTTGCGAGAAGCTCCCC